>CM031235.1:92118714-92797352 GCA_018340775.1 Taxus wallichiana var. yunnanensis | reverse complement strand
GGATTTCTTTGCTTTAGATTTGCAAGTTCCATTAGTGCGCATTGAAGACATTAGATTGCCTAACTAGTTTGTCTATATCTCACACATATTCCATCCCCACTGGCTGTCTCGGCACGACCTCGGGAGGTCGGGTGCAAGGAAGAGTCACTTGTAGATTCCCACGCTCGCTTGTCACTTTTCCGTCATACAAAATTGGTGAACCCGACGTGAAACAAACAAAATTAGTGAAGTTGACATGAACTTCCTACTTTCTAGTTCAAAGTCATAGTATTACGTGTTCTTCCAAGTTTAGTATACTTTTCATCTTCTCTGCCTCATTGGCTTTCACCTTTGCTCCTTCCCATTATTCTGCGGGTATTCATATACCCCCCGAATATGTCGGGATTCGATGCATATGGCAAACCCCTCTTGGGTCTTGAGGCATACTACTCCCAACAGAATAGACAATCATCACCCTCGCTCTCAGTGTGGGGCAACAAATATTCAACTAGTCAATTGTCAACACAAACTCAAAGGATTAGATATAGCTCATCCTTCCAAACAGAGGAGTTGGAACAACTCGCTCAAACGCAACAAACAGAGAATTCAGGCTCAAACAATATGACGTTCACCGGAGAATCTGGTTCATCTCTTCAGATGCTACTTAGACCAAAAATTAGTAGACAATCAGACTCATACCAAGGTTTAGATGATGAATATTCGGTACATTATGCCAGGAACGACCAACGTTCTCGAGGTATGTATCCACCTGTAGGAGGTTTACAACCACAACCCGAGGTCTCTTTTCAAGAAAGTACCTCTATGCCACTGCATATAGGAAATACTCTTGGAGAAACTTGGCAAGATAACGATCAGTTCATAGCAGGATATCACATGCCTATACAAAACCATGGTATACAACAAATGCCACCAAGGCAGAATATCGTGACTTCACCAAATGAAGTCATTTTAACTCTAATAGAAAAGGTTAGAGGGTTAGAACTTGCCCAAGTAAGTCAAAATTCGCAATTCATGCAAGCAGGGAGTTCCAATCCTCCACACCATCCTAGCCAAGTAGATCTCCTCACAGGAGTAGGCACATTAGGCATGACTCCTCAATATTCACAACAAATGCCAACTAGACCCACCATCTCTAACACTGTTCCTCCCGGTCTAGTACAGAACAATCCATTCCTGGATAGTACCCCATCATACTTAAACATATACTCCAAATCACCACAAGGGGATATGTTCTCCTCTCCCGGCATTTTTGCTCAAACACAAGGGCTTCCTTATGCCCCTGCCAACGCATATGCTGCGCCATATCAACAACCCATCCCACCACCACTCCCTCAATAGGCGCCATCAATGGTCGAAACATATGCGATAGGGACTTACTCAGAATATTTGAAAGAACCCTTGGATTTCACCATACGAAGCGTCATGCTTCCAAGACCTCTTCCCGATTTTCCCAAATACAAAGGAGAGGGAGATCCAAACGCGCATATCAAAGCTTACGCTACAGCCATTCGAGAACTACTCCCATGGGATGGGGTTGTTGCTAAAATATTCCCAAAAACCTTAGAAGGCATCGCTCTCGATTGGTATTATAGAATACCTGAGGCTTCCATCCATTCATTCAAATAACTCGTTTGAGTTCATCAAAGCCTTCGACATGAACAAACTATTAAGAACAGGAATCAGGGAGTTCTTACACATCAAACAAGAACACAACGAATCTGTCGCCCATTTCATCCAAAGGTGGCGTACAGTCCTTTATTCCTCGGCAAGTGCTCCAAACATGGATCAAATGGAACTATGTGATTTATTCCTTCATTCACTTAGCAGAGAAGTGAAGGAAGAAGTCCAGAAGTTCCCATTATGAACTTACGATGAAGTACTAGAGAGTGCTCTTCGAATAGATCAAGCAGCGATTGATAGTGGTCGCAAAACATATGGAGCAAATGGGAGGTTAATCGCCCCCAATCAGAACACTACAACTTATCCCACTACCATGAATGTCAATCAAGGACCTAAAATCCTTAACAAAAATTGGGGTGTAACAACAGATGGAGTAACCGACCAACCTAAAAAGGTAAATATTGTCAATACTCCATCACAAATAAACAACCAACGAAACAACAACTTTACCCTGACAATCAATGCAGTGGATTTTAATCATCCACAACAACAACAACAACAACGGAAAAATCCCATACAGGGTCCAAGCCAAAATTCAACTAGGTACCAAAACCAGAATTCAAACCAAAGACAACAAACGCAAAATTTTAATAGACAACGGTTTGATCAAAATTTTGGGCCACAATACACATCAAATCAACAAACTAGGAATTACAATCCTAATTCGTACTGTGGTTTCCACAAAATTCGGGGCCATGACACTAGAACATGCCGTGACTACAATAAATTCATGCAACGCTTGCCAGATGAACAAAAACAACTTTTTATGGATATGTTCTTAGCAGATCCTACGTAACCAACATCAAATACCTTTTCAGGGGCAATTTCCCTTCAAAACGCACCCCTGAAGATCTTTAATGATCCACTCCCAAATCACGATAACAACAGGCTAAATCCAACTAGGATGAACAAGGGTGCAATGACAGGAAACAATGATCATGAAGCCTCGACCTCGCTAAATCCATTAGTTGCGCCGCAACTAGGAAGTCAACCATGACCTAAGGTAGTCAGTTTAATAGAGTTAGGCATGAGCTACCCATCAAAGCTATAACAAGGACGCGAGAGTATTTCTCTCGGCCGATTCCAAACCACTGGAGGCGAGATGACATCCAACAAATCGTAGTAAAACCTATGGGAGCCTATGATTTGATTAATGACCTAACAAAAACCTTCTCGCACATTTCATTCTTAGACTTACTAAAGAACTCTCCCGCCCTAATGTGGTTGCTCTTTTAGAAGCATTAGGTTTAGGTCATCTAATTAACATCACTCCACCACAGAAACACGGGTAAATCATGTGAACTTTGATGTTCATCCTCCGGGCGTATGCGAGATAGGGATGTCGAATTCATATTCGAGATAAACAAAATGCTGACAGATGCTGAGATCGCACGCCGAGGTGATCCAGGCTTACATTTGCAAGTATGGGTTTATAACAACTATGTAAAGCGTGCAATGGTTGACAATGGGGCGACAGTTAACATAGTCCCCTTCTCTTTCCTCCAAAAGCTAGGGTATGGAGAAACCAATTGCTCCTCAACTCAAAATACACTAAGGGGCTATGATAGTCTTAAAGCCACCTCGGTTGGAACTATAATATTACCGGTCACCTTAGGACCCAAAACCATCTTGACTGAGTTTTATATTATAGATCGGGAAACTAACTATAATATGATCCTCGGCCGACCTTGGATACACCACATGAAGGCAATCCCTTCTACACTATTTCAAGAAGTAAGGTTTTTACATTTAGGAAAGGTATTCGTGGCCAAAGGTGATCCAAAACCATTTGATGTACACCTAGCTGACTTAAAGAAAAGACCAGGTGTACACTCGGAGTTTGAACTCCCAACAAATCAACTTAATAAACCTACCGATGCAAAAACAAATGAAAATTTGGTACCTACGACAGATCTTGAAGCTATGAGCCTAGCCAAAGTAACCCCAACCCCTAAAGATGAGGCTAACACTGTAGAAGCAGTATCATTAAGAACTACTGCAAAAATCATTGAACTGCTAGAAAATGATCTACCAATATTCTTACCATTCGATTCAGTAGGCATAGGATATCCCCTAGGCATTGGCTCTCTTCCAGCAGAGGATCTCTGTATGGTGGAAGTAGAATATGCAAACACAACAGATATCCCAGCGTCCATATTCCTAGTCAAATATTGGACACTCCATTTTGATGGAGCTAGATGTCGTTACGGAGCGGGGGCAGGTGTAATCTTCACTTCCCCTGAAGGAAAAGTCTTACCTTTTGCCTTTAAACTAAATTTTGAGTGCACAAACAATGGCGCTGAGTACGAAGCCCTCCTCCTTGGCCTCATCTTAGCTAAAAGAATTGGTGTTGATAACATCAGAGTCTTAGGAGACTCACAATTGGTAGCAAACCAAGTCTCAGAGATATATGAAACCAAAGCCGAGCATTTCTGACTTTACAAAAAGTTGTATTAGATTTAAGCAAGGAATTTGACTTCATATCAATTGAAGCAATCCCGCGAGAGGAAAATCTTCTCGCTGATTCAATAGCAACTTCCGCATCACATTTTACTCCAAGCAATAAGTTAGAGGATACCCGTTTCATAGTATCCCTTCGTGATGAACCATTGATAAAGACAATGACAAATTCTCTTTTAAATAGAAATGAATCTACTATCCTAGACCATGTTGATAGTGATATGGCCACTTTGGATTACTTAAACACCTATGCGGCACTACATCTCTCCTATCATATGATAGATTTGTCCTTAATCCCACATTCGTCTTCCTACTTCGGAAATCCCATGGTGGATCTTCCCTCACAAATGGAACCTAGCATATGCACAGTAGAAAATGGGGATGATTTGGATTTACCTCCAGGGCCACCTGAGTTTGAATAGGGTAACACCTCTTTAATCAAAGAAACAATTGATATTAACATCAGAACGGAAGACGAACCAAGGATATTGAAATTAGGGTCCTCATTAACCCCAGAGGAAGTAGAAATACACACTCGGATCCTCAAAGAACATCAGAAGGCATTTGCATTTAATTATAAGGAAATGACAGGGGTTGCACCCCACATCGCGGTGCACAACCTCATCACTAAATCTGATGCAAAGCCAGTTAAACAAAAATCGAGACCCATGAAACCCAAGGTAGCTCTCATGGTAAAAGAGGAGGTAATAAAACTCCTCCAAGTAGGATTTATCAAGCCAGTCGATTACTCCCAATGGGTGTCTAACATCGTTCCCGTTCTCAAGAAGAATGGAAAGATACGCATCTGCATAGATTTCCGAGACATCAACAAAGCGTGTCCTAAAGACGACTTCCCGTTGCCATCCATTGATGTCATTGTTGATGCAACAGCTGGGTTTGAACTTTTGTCTCTCATGGATGGATTCTCAGGATACAATCAAATTAAAATATCTGAACAAGATCAAGCTAAAACCACGTTTATAACTCCCTGGGGAACTTATTGCTATGTTGTCATGCCATTTGGTCTCAAGAATGTTGGTGCTACATACCAGCGAGCTATGACATATATATTTCATGATTTAATTCATAAAATCGTGGAATCCTACGTAGATGACTTGTTGGCTAAGGCCAAGAAGTGTTGTGACCATCCGGAAATACTCCACATCATTCTCTCACGGCTGATAGAGTACGGAGTCACGCTAAATCTAGAAAAGTGTGTCTTTGGAGTAACAGGAGGGAAGCTCCTAGGTTACATCATATTATTACGAGGATAGATGTTGACCCAACCAAAATTCGGGCTGTCCTTGAAATGGTTCCACCTTCGGATGAATCTAGAATCAGGTCATTCCTCGGAAAGCTCAGTGCAATCCGGAGATTCATCCCAGACTTAAGTTTTGCCATACATCCAATCAACAATTTACTTAAGAAAGATTATATCATTAATTGGACTGAAGACTGCAATGAAGCTTTTGATGCAGTTAAGCATTTCTTGTTGTCACCACCTACGCTAATGCCACCTAAGCTAGATCGCCCATTAATTTTATACTCACGAGCTACCAATGTCTCGCTAGCCTGCATGTTGGCTCAAGAAGACGATGACAAGAGAGAATGCGTGATTTATTTCATTAGCCGAATGTTGCTCGACTATGAAACACGTTATACCCAAGCAGAACGAGAATGCCTCGCCATAGTTTTTGCAACCAAATGCCTAAGACATTATATGCTAAATCAAGAAACAAGGGTCATGGTAAAAACAGACCATTTACGAACTTTCCTCACACAAGGGTCCTTGTCTAAAAAGGCTGGACATTTTATAACCTTAATGGGGGAATTCGAATTAACATTTGTAAATCAGAAGTCGGTTAAAGGACAAATCATCACAGATTGGTTAGCTGATAACCCATTAGATGGAGGCGATCTAGTAGATTTATATTTTCCAGATGAGTGTGTATACTACATTGAAACCCGACCCTCTATCTCTGAGTGTCCCTGGTACGCTGATATCATTAATTATATCATGGACCATACGTATCCAAAAGGAGCTACACCGCAACAAAGAAGGCAATTACGTATTATCGTAGCTAAATACATCATTATAGAGCAAGTACTCTATCGAGAAAGTGTTCGATGGAATGCTTCTAAGATGTGTCGACACGGAAGAATCCAAGAAGATTCTCCATGAATCCCATAGTGGAATGTGTGGAGGCCACTTCGGTGGTCATGCCACCGCTCGTAAAATACATCGAATGGGCTATTTTTGGCCTACTCTAGAACACGACGCAGTAGAGTTCGTACGTAGGTGTCATAAGTGCCAAGAATTCTCCCATGAGATCCATATGTCGGCATAAGCTTTGCAACCAATCACTACTCCATGGCCCTTTTCTACATGGGGCCTAGATTTAATAGGGAAATTCTCTCCCTCATCCACAGACGGCCATAATTTTATAATCACGGCCACCGAATATTTTACCAAATGGGTAGAGGCTATGCCTCTTACTACTGTACCTGGTTCTGTAATCGCCAAGTTCATTTTAAACCAAATCATTTGCAGGTACGGTATCCCGCAAATCATTATCTCCGATAATGGAACTTCTTTTAAGAATGAAGAGGTTCACGAGCTATGCAATAAATTTAAAATAAGCCATCATACGGCTTCCTTGTATTACCCTCAAGCCAATGGACAGGCTGAAGCGACGAATAAAACACTAAAAGCCATTCTCCTTAAAACGGTGAAAGAAAACAAATGAGATTGGCACTTGAAGTTATATCCAGCCTTATGGGCCCACCAAACCTCAATAAAAACACCAACGGGAGCAACTCCTTTTTCACTAGTATTTGGGGCAGAGGCAGTTCTCCCACTCGAGGTTGAAATACCCAGTCTCCACATTTCATTACAAGGGATTCTGGATGAAGACGCTTACAAAGAAGCACGTCTTTCCCAACTAGAAAGCCTAGATGAAACTAGGTTAGATGTTGAACAGCGGCATAGAGTCTATGTCGACCGGATGTGCTAGAAATATAACAAGAAAGTCTATGAACGTGACATATATGAAGGTGATCTAGTTCTAAGACTAGACAGCGGATCGACAAGAAGACCGGCGAAGGAAGGAAATTCCGGCCTAAATGGTTAGGCCCATACCGAGTCATGAAAGACTATGGGAATGGTGCATACCTCTTATGTATGCTAGAAGGTGAGGAATTTGGTGAAATAGTCAATTCCCTACACCTCAAGCATTTTTACGCGTAAGCAACTAGCACTACTTATATATCTATCTACATTGCATCTTCATATAGATTAGGATCATATTGTCCGCTTGTTTCATACACAAATGGTGATTAAGGAATCTATTCTCAAAGCAATTCATTACAAACTCATGATGTTGTTGGCATAAACACTTTAATCATACTTCTCCATTTTCATGATATCATCAAATTATCTCGGAATCATTTTATCAAATAAA
Source organism: Taxus wallichiana var. yunnanensis (assembly GCA_018340775.1). NCBI lineage: Eukaryota > Viridiplantae > Streptophyta > Pinopsida > Cupressales > Taxaceae > Taxus > Taxus wallichiana. The sequence continues at coordinate 92,789,751 of CM031235.1, read as the reverse complement.
GCTAGACATGACAAAGTCTTAACGGTAACCATACCAAGATCTGCAAGTTTATTCTCACTTTTGATTTCTTCTTAGGGTAGGTGTCTTGCCTATGGTCTATTCTAGAAGCTTCATGGTGTCACATCTATCCCATATGTATATCTCTTTGGAAATGAACACATACTGACATTTTACTCAAATAAACAAGTCAAAAATTGATCAAACAGAAAATTTTAATTTTACACATTTCCTTGCCCCACCAACCTTTCGTGATGAGCTTGAGTCTCTTACTAGTGACGTAGGGTTGGGAAAGGATGGGAATGCCCTTACTCGCCTATACTTTTCCCGTGGTGATAAACCCACGCTTCTTACTAGTAGCATGGGTAAAGCGTAGGGGGTCCTCTTGACAAATAAATGTAAAAAGTCATACACAAACAATTCAAACTTTGAAACTTTGAGTCAAAAACAAATGAATCAGATGTTCAAAGTCCCAAGAGAGTTAAAATCCTAAAAACCCAGATTTTCTCTACTATGTGGCCATCTACGGGTCTAATTGCGGATAAACCGAAAAGCAAGTTGCATCCAAAACTATGAAGTCACTTGAGTAGAGTAGACTTGTGGTGTCCTAATTTGGTTCCACCAAAGCTTTGTCTATCTTTCATCACTATCATTTCACTACACCTCATAACTTACGCCCTTCCCAACTCTTGGTGATAAGCCCTCGCATCCTACTAGTTGCGTGGAGTTGGGGGTAGGGCTGAGGTTTATCATTCATCATCTTGGTTTGTTTTCATCACTTTGCCAAAACAAACATGAAGTATCCAAAATTGCTTACAGAAACTAAGATTCAAAATCACATTATATCTACATCATCATATATCAGCATCATGAAACACAAAAGGAAAGTAAAACACTTGCATCATTTGTTCACCATTGCATATATTCTAAAAGAAACATATAAACGTACATCATAACATACATGAGGAAACTGGAAATAGAAAGAAAGCCATGAATGCCAAGATTTTGATCTAGAACGAATGCATATATATAAATAATCAATGTTTATATACAATGCCATCATGCACTAAGCATGGTCAAAACGCTCAAAGAGCCCGGGATATACAAAAGAATATATAGTACAAAATCTACGAGAGCCAAGTGGCTTCTCAATCCCTACGGGACACCTCTCGAAGGTGCATGCCCACGCTACGCCGGTGCTCGAATGCACGGAGGGCTCGGGATCCCGAGGCAGCCACCAGTCTCACCATGAGAATGGCTCCTCATCGACGCTCAACCGTCCCCTGCACCCCGCTAGCTCGGTGCGAAGGGTCGATACCATCTGGCCACATGCCGAGGCCGGGAGCAAAGATGTCGGTATGTCCATGCTACCGAAGGCTCCCAGGGTCCACGTCACACATGACTCTGCGCGGGTCCTCTCCATGGGGATCATCAGGGTATCAGTACATACCCTGCGGATCAAGTCCCGCCACTCATCGGCGGTCTCTGCAAACCAAGGAGAAAACAAATTAGAAACCAAACAAGAAATTAAAAGATACAAGATAGCAACTAAAATGATCTTAAGTTAAACAAACACTAGAGAGGGGAGAAGGTAACTTACTCGGATCACCAGGCCTCCATGATGGGTCTATGGGATCAGCGCCTGCCACGGATGCCACTTTGCAACCGAGGGCTGCTCCTCCCGTGGCCGGAGCAACGTAACGCCTGCAACAAACTCATCCTCCCCATGGCCCTAGGAGAGTGGCTCCTCTGAAACCAGAGTCACCCTCTCTGCACTCTGCTCGGCCCTCTCCGCTGCATGATATCCTAGGTATCATGCCACTCAGGATCACTGTCCTCGGTCTCCTCCTCTGTCTCCCCCCCGTAAACTCCTCAAACTCGGAGTCTACCTCAATGGGGTCATCGCTGTTATGGGCAGGACCCGTGGCAATCTGAAGTAAAGGTGCCTGAGGTGCACCGGCTCTCCCTCTGGCATGAACTATCCTCCTAGCTGCAATAGGAACGCCAGGAGTAACCACTGTCCAACCCCGGCCTCTAGGCCCCCTCTAGCCTCTCGGCTGATCTATATACTAGCACCACTGGGGAAGCATACCCATGTATGGTAGGCCAAACTGCTGAGGAACTCGGCCAAAGGGGTGCATCTCCACTCGCCCCACTCTGTCAATAAGCTGCCCTATCGTGGAGCAGGAGATCAAGGTAAGAGCCTCCTCACCCCATATGCCTGCCATAGTCTGGTATGGTGTGGCCTCCATGTCGGCAGTAGTCAAGGAGGCAACTGGTTGATGAGGTGCTCTAAGCACCGACATGTCTATCCATCTAGCTGCCCTCACAGCTCCAGGATCTGCCACCTCCACACCCCTGCCATAAGGGATGAAATGCTCATAGACCCAACTCATGACTAGAGTCGGGTGGCTCAATGACTGCCCCTGTAAATGGACCACCCTGTATAAGTCATGGTAGGTGGTCCCAAGAATGTCTGCTCCCCAGGCATATATCCGACCATGCCCCTCTATCTGTGCAATAATGGGGGACCAGCAGTATAATAATGTATCTCCTCCCTTGTCCCCGATTAGTCTCGAGGCAAGGATCCCCATGATGGCCTGACGAAGTAGGGGATGGGCAAAGAAGGAATAGATCGAACTCTCACCCCCTTCTTCGACCCCGTGGAGATGACTACATCTCCCATATATGTGGCCCACTGTGCAATCTGTGCCCGTGAGCCTGCTGTCTCTAGGGTGAGTCGTCTCCCGATGATCGGGACCCCCAGAATGCGATAGACGTCCTCCAGTGTAATAGTCCACTCACCACGGACCCCTGGCAATCGGAAGGTGTTCCGATCTGCATCCCAGTATGAGAACAAGTCACAAAGGATGTGACTAGATGGTGTAACGTGGGGCACGCGTGAAATGCGTAGTATCCCAGCCCGCTGAAGAGTGTCCTCCTCATCCTGTGAGAGGGCATCTAGAACCCCTGGGAGCCAATCACACTCCCTCTCTCTACTCCACCGGATATACTCCTCCCTCGCCTGCATACACCCAAAAACACACAAAACAAAGCAAGTTAGCATCCAAGTAATACTAGAAAAATCATGAAAGCACGTAGAAATGCTAAAAATACAAACACAATCTCAAAAAGATGTTCCTTTTGCATTTTGTGCAGAACCACCGCCCTGAGCAGGGGGGTGGTTTTGTAACCGCCGCCTTAAGGGCGGCGGTCGTGTAACCGCCGCCCGAACAGGCAGCAGCAGAATGCGCCACTTTGGGCAGGGTGGCGTCGTGGTCGAAAACCCACGCGGGTTTTTAAATTTAAAAAGCCTAAAAAACGTAAAAAACGACCATTTTACCTAAAAACAAAGCCTACCCAGTAGGCGCCCCCTAGGTGGACCTTTTAACACTAACATTTTCAAAAATTACCCCCCCATGACAAAGTATTTAGCATTTCAAATTTAAGGGGGTAAAAAGGATAAACTGAAGAAAACTAACATGTGATCTCATGGGTCGATGTTCCGCACGTGGAGGCATGATCGCTATCTCGTCGCAGACGTTTTGACTCTACTCACGCAAGAAACCGTCACCGTGGGTCCCAGAGCTCAAAATCAATCAAATCGACTCGCGCAAATGAATAGGAAAATGGGCCCACTTTCATATATATAGCACTCTGATTCGTTTTAAAATGACTTTTCACAGGTTTGGAGCGCTGATGGAGGTAAGTTCCTATCCCCGCACAAATGGTACGTTCTCATTCCCTATTATTTTAGCGTTTATTTTTCAAACTATTGTGTCTATCTGCACTTGAGTTCTCTTTTCATTTTGTAGGTAGCGGGAATTTTGGATGGCATCATTTCAACACACGGATGTATCAGGTATAACTTCTAACTTCCCATTTTGGGACCGCCATACTCGGACCCACCGTTTTACACCTCTTCATGACTAAAACACTTCTCCGAGGGGGCAATATGTACGTACCCAAAATTGTAAGGTACTGTAATTGCCAAAACAACGTGACACGTGCCCCAATGATGATACAGGTCTCTTTGCAAGGTGTTCGGGATCCAGAAAATCTCTCCAAGTATGCGTTAACATCCCGCATGCCCTGCTTAGCCCCCGCGTGCTTTATTTTCCTTTTCCCCTCTTTTCTTAGCCTTTTTCTCTTGATTTAAAGCGCGCCTGCCCAGGCGGCGGTCTCGTGACCGCCTCCCCGAACAAGGCGGAAATCCTATAACCACCGCCCTACTCAGGGGCGGTCCTTTACGCTTACGCGTTTTACAAAAGCTCTTTTAACACGACTCACGTAAATTCAACATTTTACCAACTTTCTTTCACCGCCATAAGCTTGCATTTATGATTTTGGTTCCCTGGAATAGTGTTTTGCCATTGTTTATAGTTTAAGAGTTCTATTTGGCTTTTACCTTGGGTAAATGCAAATGCTATAAATAGATGGCTTGTGCTCAAGCAAATGGCCCCTCATTCACTTCTCATTTTCTCATTTCAGTAATTCAGTCTTTTATTTTGCTTAGGATTCATAGTTTAGTTTGTTACATGCTTAGTTAGCATTGTTTTACTGTTGGTAAGCCACATATCCATCTTGTGCAAGCAAAGCGGTGATGTTATTTCATCCAATGCATTGGAGTAGAATAGCTTAGGAAGCCATTAAAGTTGCAGGTTTTGCTCCTCAAGCGGGATAGTTTCGAGTTACGGATGCTTTATGTTGCATGACTCGCAATAGATCCCGCTAGGAATTACATAAGCCAAGCTCCGTACTCTTGCGCTATCCCTCTCCTACTCGCATTGTATTCGGTGTGTATTCTGAGTTACCTTTATCCCAATATCTACTTCTGTTGATGCTAGCATTACACGCTTTTCTGGATCCACGTGAACACAAAGGAACGAGGAGATCACACTGAGGGGACAAGATCACACACACCATCGGATTCACCACTATTCTGCAGAATCCAAGTTCTAGCTTTCAAAGTTCTAGTTAGAATCATATCAAATAGAGTAGTTAATTGCTTTATTTTAGTAAATTCTATTCTCGATATTGCCAGGGAAGCTGTGGGGATTGATAGTTTCTGAGAAACTATGATTCACTCCTCACTTCTGAGGTAGGATCAAGAATCTTGCAAATAGATTAGATGAGCTATTTTATTGTTTAGAATAGATCTACAAATTACACAGACAAATAGCTACACTCGGTTATTTTGTTTGTTTTAAATTATTATTTTAGTTGTCTTTCTAGATATTTTAAATAGTTGTTTTCTTAAATTCATAAAGTTCATCAGAAAAAACAAAAAGATAGAGAAAACATATATGTTATAGATACACTTCACATAGTTAAATTTCATTTTCTGATTAATTTACTTTGTTACTTTTGTATGACAATCACGGGACCTAGAGAGCCAAGGAATACATATTCGAGCCAATCGTGCCCCAACCCAATCTCATCACGGCAATAACCGATATAGATCAAAATCTTAGGATTCAAGTCTTTCGAACAACGGTAAGCTTGCAACAAATCAATTCTCAATTGAGCGGACTAAACATAGAAGATGACCAAGCACACACGTTTTGGTCGAATCAACCGAACTACTGATTACCTAAGCAAACATTCATATGATTTGTAGAAGGGTTCGAAGAGAACAAACCTTTGGTTGTGATCCTTTGGTCCCATGACCCGGATGCGTAGGAGACACTCTTCTAGATATAGATACTGCACCTAAGAATCTAGGTTGCACGAACACCTGTAGGGTATTTCGAGAAAATCACACGATTATTGATCCTAAATATAGAAGCTGAGAAAGCATACGATTACTGGATATTAGGGATTAGGACTTGATTTCATGCATGACCAAAAAAGGTCCACAACGACTAAGAGTTTACGGTTATGACCCAAAATCCCGCAGCCCAACGAATCCACAAGAGAATTATACATAGACATTGGCCTACGCACACTAGTATTCCAGACTACTCCACTTCCACCTATCATCATCGAACAATTATCCTTGCTAGACACAACAACTAACAAAGCTAGAGATTTCTAGACTAGGCCAGAGAACCGTCCATAGAATTGGCTACATTTACCATCCACCATATGACCCTGTCTCCGGAGAAATACACGAAACTATCCCGGGTCATTTTCCACGTATTCCACAACCCATAGATCGAATCACGCCAGAGCTCGATATTGATTGGAGCCTTCGAGCAGTCATCCTTGTTGACCGATCTATCACACCAGCCCAAGTTAGGAGGGCTTTCTTTGCTTTAGATTCGCAAGTTCCGTTAGTGCGCATTGAAGACATTAGATTGCCTAACTAGTTTGTCTATATCTCACACATATTCCATCCCCACCAGCTATCTCGGCACGACCTCGGGAGGTCGGGTGCGAGGAAGAGTCACTTGTAGATTCCCATGCTCGCTTGTCACTTTTCCATCGTACATAAACCTATAATGAAGTAAGAACCTATAAAACCCTCAAATAGAGATCAAATCCTAAAAAAGATACAACATGAGGGCTCATATTGTCCTCATTTGCCACAATGATGTATTTACTACTGAGCATTGTAATACATGTCAAACCCAATATAGTTTTTTTACGTGTGCGGGATTTTCTCTAGGTTGCTCTTATGTGTGTCACACTTTGTGAGTAGCGAGCAACTTGCTAGATGTAGAATGTAAATAATGTGTGTATGGAAATAATAGACTCCCCTCCTATGAAGTGTGATGCGAGATGAACTAAAATTTTCGATTGTGATAGAGCTAGATAGATGTAAATGGAGCTATAGATTCCTTTCATGGATGTAACCTTAGGTGGAGATAGTAGATGCTTTGTGATTGGTCCCTTATTATGATTAAATTAGTTTATATTTACATGATTCTCTTTCTTTAGTTTCATAATTAACCATGAAAAGGATGAATAAAAATAATAAGATTCTCAAACCACTATAAAGGACCCAAAAGTGTGACTAACGTACAAAGAGGATAAGGGCTCCCAAAGTGGATGGGGCTCCTGCTGCTAGTGTCTGGTGGGTGTTAGTGTCAGAATGAAAAATTCCAAAGGTGAAAAGATAGACCGAGAAAATAAAAGTGCAAGAGTGAAAGTAGAAACATAAAGAAAAGAAAGGTGGCCAAAGACATGGGTTAATTAATAATTTTGTTACTTATGAACCATATGAATATTAGTATGGGATCAACACTAGATAATTACCCAAAGTGTGTGATTTTGTGTCTACAAATGGAATATTTTGAAATTTGGCATGAAAGACTTTATAAGATAGATCCTCATAAATGTCTAACATTGAAACCGATTGAGTCTTTCAATTCCTTTTCTTTATCGACATGCATCGATGCCATCTTCTCTAAACTCGGGTATGGGGGTGCATTTATGGAATGGAATTGAGCATAATATCACCACTATACTCAACATGTCAATGTTGTTCATTTTCATGGATATCACTTTGAAATAAGTACCAGAAGGAGGTTGGGTCAAAAACCTAGATATATTACTTCCCAATTCCCTAAATATGTCTCCTCCCCTACAATTTTGATGTATTTTCTCATAAAAATAATAATTAATGCATCAAGAATATGTGGGGCTTGAAGGGGATGGAGCACTGGGTTATGAAATATACCTTTTTAGATAGACCCCTTTATACATTGTTTCGATGGAAAATCCATTTTTATTTAATCATGAATCTCCCTTTCACCAAATTCCTACATTATGCGATGTTGGACTAGTGTGTGAGCCACATAGAAAATTTTGAGAATGGGAAATGGGAACAGGATGCTTCCAACTTCCGTAGAATTCCCTTCCAAGTCAACTCAATATCCCGGGGACCATTCCAATTTCACTTCACCTATTTGCAACGTTAGCCTCTCACTTTTAACTGGTCCATCTAATTTTCTCCTTACCAAAAATAATAAAGTCAAATGCACATTCACTTAGACTCTCCACTTAATAATCTAACCCTTTACTATAAATTATTTTTATTACTCATACTACTCACATTACATTACAACTATTTTTAAACACAACTTGCAATACTTTTTCACAATTACCTTAATTTTTATTGACATGGTGGTGTGTTATGGGTGGGGTTGTCAGGCGTGGCATTGAACCTCCAAAATTAGGATACTAATGTTATTCATGGCCATGGTTATCACTTTATCCTTATGAAATGTGGACTAGAAGGATGCTTGGTAAAACACCTATCTTTATTTGTTCTCAATTCCCTTAATCCATCTCATGTATGAGGGGTGCGCTATAAATGGCTATCACTTTGGCTAATGTTGTTCATGGCCATGGATATTTCCGATTTCCAATTTCCACACCTTATTTTCTCACCCACCGCTAGCTTAAATTGGAGGAGATAACAATTGGCTAAGGAAGTATGTCATTGTTTTGACATACATACTTGGGCATTTTTTCCCGATTACCTAAATCCGTATTGGGCATGGTGGTGTGCTCGGCTAGGGGATTGCATTGTGGCATTGCACCACAAAAATCATCACACCAATGTTGTTCATGGCCATGGATATCACTTTGGCCTTATGATAGGTGGACTAGAAGGAGGCTTGGTAAAATACCTAACTATATTTTTCCCAATTCCCCTAAATCCATCTTAGGTGTGGGAGGTGAATTGTCATTGGGGATACACTATGGAATGGGGGTGTTGTGGTTTCGGGGGTACACTATGGCATGGGTGTGTGCTATGGATGGGGAGTGAGTTGTGGCATGGATATCACTTTTTCAACCTGTTATTCATGGCCATGGTTATTTTCAATTTCCAAATTCCACTCCTTTTTTCTTACCCATTTCTAACTTAAATTGGAGGAGATAACAATTGGCTAAGTAAGTATGTTGACTATTCCGACAGAGGAGAGGAGAGGAAAATATTAACCTTCTAATTTGGTTGACTTTTCGGATAAAAATTCTTTAAACACCATATATTTTCTCACTAAAGGTACTCGACGCGTTACCCTAAGCTAGACTAAAATATTCAAAATTCACTCACTGACCAGATATCATTCTTACACCTTTGTAAGTAGTTATGAATATTTAATATCACATTTTAGAGATATGTTTTCATTTACAGGGTCCAATATGGATTTGTGTGTAAATCCTATGAACCAAGAGAAAATATTAGCTTTCGACACATCTAGAACATTATCTTAAATGTATTGGAAATTTAAAGTAATTTTCTCTTTTATGTCAATTGATTTAGTTTTTTCCTTATTTATTTGTATTGACTATATCTATGGTTCTGTTATTCGGATGTATCTTGTTCCGGTCTATTAATTTTCATGTCCTACATGTTAAGAGATATTTTCATCCTCCTCTCATATCTGTTTTAGGTTGAATTTTTGAATTACGAGAATGTGTATATTATTGTATTGGCATCCTCCTTTCGATCAATGTATTTTATATGCTTTGATTTAGGTTGAAGTTTTGGTTTATTTGCATAAGTAGATCGTTGAATTTTTTTATAATTATATTTAATAAGTATTTCAAGTTATCTCAATGTATCTAATACTTGGGAATATTATATGAATGATTAGGGGTTCGAAGGTATTAAGGAAACCTGCCATATGTTTTAGTGATATTTTGACATGAAGATTGTTGTTTTCCGTGGTTGTTGATGTCACTGGTTGATGGTGGTGTAGATATTGGATTCCAATCAAAGGGAACGTATTTGTTTGGGAACTTCAGTATGTAAATAAATATGATGAAACATTAATTGTGTTATTGTGAGATACATCTATCATCACAAAACTCAAAGCATGATGGGATATAATTTGAATTTGTAGGTATGGGAAACCATTCATTCTCTAAACAAATTTTTTCGGTGGAGAAAAAGTAGACATGGAGCATTGTATATACCTATAGTTTGGCCCTACAAAAATTCCTTATTTACTCTTTTCTCTATAAAATGTATCATTGATTTGGATTGTGTAAGTAAAGCTCATTGATTTGGATTTAAAATTATTTGAAAATGATATTCCAATAAACATCTTTAAGAAAAACAAGGTTATGGTAGTTAGATATCCATTGAATCAACCCATAAAGATCTAATCAACTTTTACAAGGCTAGATAATTGAATACAAGAGGGGTCTTGAGAAAATAGATTCGAGAAAAGTACTATTCCACAATGAGGGTGTCATGCAAATATAGCTCATCCACAAGGTGGCCAATATTGGGCAAAAGGTAATGGCATTTCTTAAATCACAAAGAATAAATTATGGCATAATTTTTCTTTTGATTGATGTAAACTATATAATATTGGTTCAATGTGTCTCGAGGGCGTACGACTACATTTATCACAAGTATTTTTCTTCCATTTTGTTAAGGATTATTTCATTTTATTGCTCATGGAAGTAAGTGACTCATCATTTATATGAAGAATGGAACAATTTACAAGCATAAATTATATTTTCTTTCATAATAATTGAATTTGTTATATACATATCTCCCAATGATGATGTCCACTTTTAATGATATATTAGATATATAATTTATAATAATAAATGATTGTAAAATTAATGTCGTGGTACAATCTAAGAAAAGAAGACTTGAGTTGTTATAATGCTATGAATGAGATAATGAAACATAACTTTGTTTCTACTAAAATAAAATTACTGCAATAAAAGAAAGACCAAACGACACAAGTTCCTTATTTTGTTGCAATAATTTCACTATTATAATAGCAAACAAAAAGGTCATATTTTGGTATAATCATAAAATAGGGTATATTTCAAGGTGACCACATAATTTTATTGTAATTTGCACTAGAAATAAATATAACACCATTAGCATTTGAGTCCAATTATAATATTAAGGATGCACATAATCAACATTGGAATTCGAGTCCTAAAACATTGAAAGAGTGAACCTTGCACTTTGAAAGTCACGAGGCTTGTACTTTAAAAGTTACAAGGCTCACACTTTGAAAGTGTGAGTCTCGCAACTTTCAAAGTGTGAGGCTCGAACTTTTAAAGTTGTGAGGCTCCCACTTTAAAATTGTGAGTCTCGTAACTTTCAATTTGTGAGGCTCAGACTTTGAAAGTGTGAGGCTCTCATTTTGATAGTGTGAGTATCACAATTTGAAATTGTGAGGCTCGCACTTCAAAATTGTACAGGATTTATTGTTAGTTTTTATATTTAATTAAATACAACAGGCTCGTGATTTATAATAGTTAGCGGCCACTAACCTTACATCAAGTATTTTTCACTTTTAAAGTGCAAGGAAAGTGTTAGCATTGCCTTTTCAAATTATTAGGCTTGCACTTTGAACTTGTTTTTGTAGGAAGTTATTGTTAGTTTTTTATTTTATTTTTTCAATTAGAGGTAAAATAGGGTTGAGGGGACCCTACCCGTACAAGTTTTCCAAAATATTTACAGAGAGGACAAGGGATTAACCATTGAAGCCCATACAAAACCATTAATCTTCACTACAAACCATCAAAAAAGAACATACATACATATCCCAAAGTAGAGTAACTAACAGAAAGAGTCCAAGTAACTAACAACATAAAACTATGAACTAACATTAGATTAAAAACCAAGAAGAAAACATAAACCAAGAACCAGACACTTCATCCTTATTTTATCAGTTCCCCACAGTACTCATGCATCCATTCCATTCTTTGAATAAGCTAGCTATAGTAGATTTCCAGAACTTGTAGTTCGGTTCAGCTATCTGCACTTTAGGACCATTTCCTCGTTTTTTTTCTTTCTCCTTTGCTAATTCCATTGATGGATCATCTCCGCTAGGATTTTAAGATGGTGGATGGTACTTTTAACATTGAGAATGTGAACATATCTTATCTGTAGAATTATTTATTTCATCTTCAGCATTTCATTTTCCATAGCCAAACTTCTTTCATTAGCATTTTTTGTTTTTCACTAAGAACAATACAAGACAACTTATCCAATTTTTCATTTAATTCCCTCAAGTCAATAGACACCAAGCTGATCTTATGTCTGTTAATGTTAGTTTCTAACCTATAATTCTCAAATTCCCTCATAAAAATGTTGGACTTGACCGCAAAATCCTGAGCATTAAATAGTTTCTTTTGGGTGTTTTGAGAGCATGTAGGATTTCAATAGCCTCCTCTGAGTTCTTTGATCTCTTGCCATTAGATGCTTTAGGAATTTCCCTAGCATCTCCTCACTACTTTCCCCTTCCAAAGCTTCTTCATCCTGATTTTCACTTTGGGAGAAAAATGGTCAGACTTTCCTTCTTGATTCTCCCCGAATCCAAGATAACTTCCACCTTCTCGGCCGAAACCGGAACCTTCTCCTCCCTACATTGCTTCTTGACTCCTTCTTTTTCCTGGTGGGATCTAGTTCTTTTTTCCACAGACCTACCAGGAAGGTCCCCACTACAAGTTACTTCCATGGCATCAAGATTTCAGATTCCTTTCTAAAGAAACATTCTTTAGGTTCGTAGAAGCCCCAAATTTTTCATTTTTACCGATAAGGGGAGTTCCCAACCTGAGCATAGATTTTATGAGACCTTGATGTAATGGCAAGGAGAAAATACCTTTCTCGACCTGGGCTATAGATTTGGTCAAGGAGATGAACAAAAAATATGGGAAATTATAGGGCATGTTATTTCTAACATGGTTCAACATAGGAAAGTGGTACCCATAGATCACTTTGTAACGCCTTCAAGGGTAATGTAGGCCATAATTAACTGAGCAATTTCCTCATAAGGATGGGGAAAATTACCTCTAGCATAACCATTATGGAGAGAGATGGGCACACCCTTACCTTGCATGAAGCAATCGATCTCCTGACTATAGTCTAACTTGGGTTTGTATATGCTTCTTCCTTCCGAGACAGACCAGAAACTTTAGCAATAAGCTTGGGAGAAATGGTGAAAGAGAAATTTCCAACCCAAACGTGACCTTCCTTCTAGTTTTTACCACCACTTCACTCAACTTTTCATCATGCCCATCAAAGATGTTGAAGAAATGTAATAATCCCACCTTTTCAAGAAAAACCTCAACCTCTTTTGACATCACCGGTACCATGTTGGGTTCAATACACACTAAATCCCCTCCCATTCTGCTAATGTTATTCTTCTTTCTATCCTAATAATGACTACCTTTACCAGTCTTGTTGATAAGATTCCAAAAACAAGAAGATCGAACCTTCCCTTGCCATTATATGAAATGAATGTTTGCATGAGTCTAGGATTCATGAAATCATGATGCATCATACAAGAGGATTTATTACATCCTCATTAAAAGGTGTGCTAATAGGGATCCTTTCCCTTTTCAAAATGTTTGTGAAGTTAGCTTCCATCTTGTTAAGATCCTCGACCACCTTTAGTTCCTTTACATCCACCCCCATGTTAGCCAAAATATCAGCAAGTTTTTTCCTTCATGAAACACATGTTGAAATGATATAACGTCGAAGGCGGGTAATTTAAGCATGGTTTTATTGATGAAGTAAACTATAGAAATGTAGGAATGATATTTTCTCTTCAAACATGAAATAATATAAAAATATTCCCCTTCCACTACTAAGTGTTTGAAGCCATTCTCTTTGAACTTCACTCCCTAAAACAAAGCAACAACCTTTTGCAACATTGTTTGATTGGAGGCCCAGATTAAGGAAATAGGCAAGAAGAAACCTACCTTCAGTATCACAAAAAAACCTCCTCCTCCTCCTACTTTCCTAGGATTGCCTTTCACAGCTTCGTCAAAGTTGAGTTTAATAACACCAACCCTAGGAGGAGTCCACTTAATCCCTGCTCTAGGGTTGATCTTCTTGGTTGAGGGTCACAAATTAAATTCCAATTCTTTATGATATGTTGTTCACAGTCTAGGATTTCAACTTCTTTTTTCCTAAGGATAGAAAAATTATTTCTAACATCCTGAAGGTAATTGTTTATGATCAACCTATTAGGAATTTTCTTATTTTTGAAAATCCTCCTGTTTCTTTCTTTCCATATTTCCCACCATAGGTGACCCAAGCTCATTATCCAAATATTTTTTATCCCTTGACTGATGAAGGGACATTTCCATTGATTCCAAGCCTCTTGGATTTATTTAGGGTTTACCCAATTAACCGAGAAACATTCCAGAATAGAAGATAACATTTGATGAATAAGAGGAAATTCCAAGAACAGATGATTCACCATTGTCATATTCTATTCACAAAGAACACATCTATTGAAAATTTGGAATCCTCTTTTAGTCGGGTTATCCACTATTAGAATCTTATTTATCACTAACAACCATCTAAAAAAATTTACTTTAGGAGTTATGTTCTTGTTCCATATTTTTCCTGCATTTAAATTTTCTTCTCTAGTTTCCCCCTCAAAGAATAAAGAGTAGGCAAATTTGACTGAGAAATTACCATTTTGTTCTTTTTCCCACACAATTCTATCTTGATCCTTGTTGTTAGAAGACACATAATTTTTTAGAAAATCATTGAGAGAAACCATGTGTTCTTTGAGTTCCTGTCTATCCAGTTCTATAAGTTTCCATGTCTGAAAGTTGTCTTCATCTTCCATATAATTGTTAATTTTTTCCCCGTATTTCTCTTTAAGAAAACTTGCAATTTGGGGAAATTTATCTTTGAGGGTAAAATTATGCCCATTTATCATTCCAGAAGAATATCTCATTTCCTTTCCCTATTTTCCATTTGTTTCCCCTAGCAACAATTTCTTTAGTTCAATTTATAGCTTTCCACATGCTTGATCCATTGAAAGATGACTGTTTGAATATCCATATGTTTTCCTTAGAATTATGGTTCACACACCATTTTCTTTTGTTAACCTCCAACCAATTTTAGCTAAGAGGGCTTTATTCATTTTTTCAATCTCTAAGACCAAGTCCCCCTATCTTTTTGGGTTTACATACTCTATTCCATGCCACCAGCAGGATTATTTCCTTACTTTCAGTGCCACTCCATAATAAATCATTTTTGGATCTTTTCTAGTTTTCCCCTATGATCCTAGGAAGTTGGTAAAGAGACATGACATACACCGGAGACTCTAGAGAGAGCTAATAAGAAGGGTAATTTTTCCATCCTGAGATAAAAAATTAGCTTTCCACCCTACAAGTTTCTTATCAAACCTTTCAATTAGGAAGTTCCACTCTAAACTAGAGGGTCTTTTGTCCCCAAGTGGGATTCCTAGATAAAAATTAGGGAAGGATTTATAGGCACAATCCATAATTTCAGCAATCTTCTTACAACGGCTATCCAAGGTATTGAGGAAGAAAAGAGAGCTTTTTCTAAAGTTCACCATCTGGCCCGAGACTTCCATGTAGTCATCTAAAAGACATTTAAAATTATTAGCTTCAGGAATAGACACTTCTCCCACAAGGAATGTGTCATCCACAAAATGTTGGTGAGTCACATTATCCATCTCCTTCGCTGGAGAAATCCCTTTGATGTAGCCACTCTCAGTCTCAACATTAAGTCTTCTGCTTAGAGATTCAACCATAATAATGAAAAGAAAAGGAAAGGGGGTCCCCTTGCCTCAAACCTTGAGAGCTAGGGAAGAAACCAAAAGGAGTCCCATTAATGAGAATGGAAAACTAGGACATTTGAAATACAGGCCTTAACCAAGCTCGAAGGGAAATATCAAAGACAAACTTGTCAAGGATTTTGTCAAGAAAACTCCATGAGACCCTGTCATAAGCTTTAGCCATATCCAATTTTAAAAACAAAGCTTCCTTCTTACTAAGTTTAGCTGAATGAATAGTCTCTTTTATTGTGATGATCCCATCTTGAATTTGGTGACCTATGAAAGCCCCCTTTGGTCAGATATGATAGAAGGGAGAATCAATTGCAAATAGAGGGCCAAAATTTTTGTACAAATTTTATAGGTGGTGTTGCAAAGACTTATAGGTCTAAAGTCTTTAAATTCCATGGCATTACCACATTTCAGAACCAGATTAAAAAGTACAATTTATGTCCTTTAGCATATTTTTCTGGATGAAAATTCTTTCACAACATTATAAACATCTTTTTTTATTATGTCCCAGAAGTGTTGAAAGAAAAAGGCTTGGAAACCATCCAAACCATGTGCCTTATCAAGATTAAGATGTTTCACCATGAATTCCACTTCCTCCATAGATGGAATTGTAGAAAGCATTAGATTATCTTCATCAGAGACCAAGGAAGGAATGCAGTTTAAAAAATCTTACTCTTTGACCAATTTGGGGCACCTTTATTAGTTAGAAACTTTTGAAAGAAAGAGATAGCCTCTTTATTTATTTCTTCTTTCTCTTCCACAAGAATTCCATCTTCTCTTCTGATTTTTACTAATTCTATTGAAACTTCTACGCTTTAGAGTAGACAAATGGAAGAACCTAGTATTTTTGTCCCCTTCCTTGAGCCAAGTAATACGAGATTTCTATCTCCAAAGATTTCCTCTTTTCCCATAATGTTATGGTATTCTTCAGAGAGATATTTCCTTTTCATAGTCTTCTATATCCATTTCAAAATCCCTACTTTCATTATGTCTTTGGATATTGTGTAATTTAGTTTGGTTTCCATTTTCTTCTGAAAAATATTACCAAAACTCTTCTTATTCCATTCTTTGAGGTGAATTTTGACATTCTTAAGTTTTTTGGTTAATCTATACATCATTGTTCCCTTAACCTTTAGTTTCCACCAATCACTTATGAGATCTTTCAGTTCCTCACTATGTAGCCACATCTTCTCAAAATGGAAGGGGGTTCTTCTTCTTGTAGGGTTATTAATTTGTAGGAGAATTGGGTTATGATCAGACCCAATCCGAGGAAGAGAGAAAAGAGAGATGTCCTGGACTAACCACTCTTCCGAGACCAAGACTCTATCCAATCTTACTTGAATATGTTGTGCACCTGCTCTTCTATTAGACCATGTAAAACTACTACCTTTAAGGTCGATATCATGAAGTTGAGAGGTAGTAATAAATTCCTTAAAATCCTCCATGCCAATAGTGAACTCCTTGGATCCTCCTTTTTTTCTCCAGACAAAGGGGTATTAAAATCCCCATAATTATCCATTTTGATCCCTTGATAGAGTAATTAAAAGAGAGAAGATGATGCCATAGATTTTTCCTTTCTTTATGGAGGGTAGGAGCATATATGTTAGATAAGACCCATATTTTTCTATTTTCAAGATTTTTTATCATCACAGCCATATGATGATCTCTTTTCACTAGATATATTTCCTTCATAACGGGATGGATTCTAGACCATAGCTATTCCTCCGAGGTCTCATTCGAACTAACAACAAAAGCTTTGGAATTTATCCAAAAAGACTTGCAAGAGTTTAAGAAAATGTCTTCTTTCATTTTAGTTTCTTGCACAGCTAAAACATCAATTTTATGTCCTTCAATCATATCTTTAAGAATCCTCCATTTCATAGGGCTATTGAGCCCTCTACCATTCCATGAGATGTAATTCATTTCCTAAGATTGGGTTTTTTTTTAAAACCTTCTGGTCTAAACACAATTGTTTCCCTGAGTCTATATCCTTCTGAGTAGTTTTTTTCCTGGATTCAAATTTTCTTGGTCTACCTTGTTTACTATTGATAATCTCCACATTTATAGGATTCTCACTCTCCTGAAGTTTAGGAGGGGAAATTATAGAAGATTCACCCTTTTATCATTCGGATCAGCTTTTCATTTTTCCTGAAGGAGTTGTTTCCTTGGTAATCCTTTTATTTCTAGGTGTTAACACCTCTTTCTTTCCTTCCATCTCCTTATTAGGGGAGAGTTGAAACTTCATTATTTCAGCCATGGAAAGGTTAATCTCATTTCTAACTATCATCCCTCTCCCACAAAGGAGTCCAAAATTTCCTTCGACATCTGGAAATCCTTGACTTTACTCTGTTCCTTCATTGTTTCCTCCAACACATTATCAATCAAGCATCAAGTCCATCTTTGAAATTTTCTCTATACTTACTTGTTCATTGAGTTTAATTTCATTCCCTTTTAAGGGAGATAGTTCCAGCTTTCTACCTTTTGTGGATTCCTTTGCAAGTTCCTTCATTTTTTCCTTTACCTTTGAATCATCTGTGCCTGATTTTTAATTTTCTTCTATTGACCACTAGTGTAAAACCTTCCTCATCCTTTTCTGGAGAATATTTTATTGGAGAACTTTCAGTCCCCTCCTTTTCTTGAATTCGCAAGGGAGTAAATCCTTCTAAAATATTTTTGGAGAAGGCTTTCCTATGATCATCTGCACTTTGCATTATACCTTTTCCTTTTTCCCTTTTCCTTCATTCCCTAACACATAGCAATATACATTTTGGATACCTTGAACTTACAATTCTGGTTTGAATGACCCCACCCATTACATTTGGAGCATTTTGCTGGAGTACTTTCCATTTCAATTTTTCTCCCATATCCCTAGTCTAGATTTTAGCTTAATACTATTAGGGATCTCCTTATCTACTATTGTATAGATACAAAATCTAGCACAGATAAGTCTTGTCATATTCCTTGTTGCATTATCTATTATAACCAAAGAGCCCAGAGAGTTTTCTATAGCCTTTTACAATATCTTCATGCCAGAATTCCAAAGGTAGGTTGGGAAGGCATATCCAATAGGGAACTGGTTCAAGTTTTCCTTTTCCAAGTTAAAAGTTGGTTCCCATTTCCTAAGATACCACCCAGATTTTCCCAGAACCAAGGTCCTTCTTCCAAGACCTTCTGCATATCTTCTTGGATGATAAATTTGAAGAGGAAAAAACCATTAGTAAGAGCACTTACCTCCAAATTCCCTTTTGGAATCCACTTTAGTTTGGCCCATCTTCTAACAGCATCAATATTGGGTCTCCACCCACTAGTTTCCCCACCAAGGCTTGGTTTAGGTTATCTGTAGTGCATTTGAGTAGAGAATATGGTATTTCAAGAACACTTCTAGAAGCCTCTTTAACCACTTGGAGGAAGAACTTTTGGTTTTTCAAAACATATCCACCATTTCTAACTTTATTCGACCAAGAATCTAAAGGATTTGCTAGGAGGCTCCTTTCCAGTTGATCTTCATGTTCATTGATCTCACCTTCTTCTACATTTGCCACAAGATCCTTTGATCTGGGTAGAATTTCTCTTCCATCACTTTCCCACTCAACAGTTTGGAAAAACCTCTCTCTCCCGAAGTCAACCAGTTTTTTATTTTTTTTTAATCCAATGGGCTCATTCCTTATAATAGTTAGAAATGCTAGGTGAGAAAATTTTTCGGTTGGAAAAATTAGGTATCTTCACAAATGTTCATAGGGCTATGCCCCTCTGTATTGTATTGTATAGCTCTCATTATTCAAAGTAAACTAATCCTAATCCTATCTAAATTTTGTAGGTGGCCAAATTGGTTGGGGATCACACAAGGACACTCCATTGAACTTGTGGCAAAGTGCTTGTATGGGGGTACAAGGGAGGAAATTATAGTGATAAAGGTAAAGAGGGGGAAATTATGCAAGGAAGATTACTTTTGTGAGTAGATTTGAGCTCACACATAATAACCTTAGTAGTTCAACATTAAATAAATAGGAAAGCACAATGAAGCTAGCGGGACCAATGAATTAAGACACCAAGTTTTTAAATTCATCTATCGAGGACACCAAGTTCCTCTCCAATTCCATAAAAGATCAACTATGCTTGCAAAGTGCATGAAAGAGAGAAATAGAGGGAAAAAAGAAAGGGAAATAAAAGAAGTGTAGCTTTTATTCCATGTGTAGTGATGAATACAAAGCTTCAACCAAGCTATCACAATGCTACATAGTAAGAGTTCTTCCAAAATCTGGAATCCCTTAGAATGGAGAGGCCATCCCAATTTATAGCAATCTAAATTGTCCTTTCACCTCCCTTATATGACTCTTCATTTCCATATTCCACTCGTAACCTTTCATTTTCCATGAATTAAGTATTTCTCTTATAATTTTGAGAAAATACTTTTTACAAATTTAAAATAGGTCACTTAAGTGAATAGGATGAAATACAATAATGATGCATAATGAATAATTAGAATGGAGAGAAAAAGAAGAGAGGGAAAGAGAGGAAGAAGGAAGGACTGAAGGGAAAACACCTCTTATGACGAAATGCTTTGAACAATTTGAAAATTTTCAAAATTCACTCACATGACCATGCAAACCGTTCTTACACCTTTGTAGAGGGGCGGCGAACCCGAGATTCCAGAGCACTAGTTTGAGCTATGGCGAGATGTACCTAGCCCGTCTGGATGAGATGAGGCAAGTGGTTTTAGTGATGGAGGCGGTGTGCTTACTATGCACTACCCGATGCACGAGAGGGTGGAGGCTTTCTCACGATCACTTATGGGGGTGCTACACGATATGATGGTGCATGAGATACGCTTTACCTAGGCACCAGCATTCTTGGTGCAGTTATATAGAGAGCTTTGGGTGTATGGGTGGTTGCGCGGGTTTAACCTATGTTGTACCTTTATACTTTGCACTTGTTGGGCCTACGAGCACATAGTCTTTGTTCGACCTATAGGGATGCCCCGAGTAGATGCATTTCCCACGAGATGTGTGCGGTTGAGATAGGAGATGGGTGTTAGTGAGGATGAGATGAAGACAGAGATGGTTAGGTGGCAACCTTACTAGCTTATGTGGCGGGTTTACGAGGTTAGTTGGCGCAGCCTAGACACGAGATTGGGGCCTTACGAGCCTAGATACGAGCACGAGGGTAGGGGCACCACCACAGCGCAGGGACAGGGGGATCACCACAGCACGTGGAACTCGGTCCCGGTTCACGAGTTGGCGTTAGGTAGGTATAAGGACCGAGACCTATGGGACCACCACAGATCGTGCCTATATCTAGGTTACGGGATGCCCTAGGTGAGGTGAGATACTATCAGGACCAGCTCATGGCAGCTAGGATAGACTTCCTCTCTTACAGAGAGTACAAGGCACAACAGGCATCCAGTGAGAGGACGAGATCCCACACACATAGTGTGGAGAGCACAGGAGAGGTCAGCAAGCTCGAGGCCTGATCAAGGAGAGGCCACTAGCGCATGGTGACTAGAGCTAGGTGATGTGCCAATAGGGACACAGGAGGCCAAGGGTGCAGGTGATACAGAGATGGAGGACATCCGGTGAGATGTATGATATGCGGCCTCCCGATTTTGATGTATACTAGTGATTATTTTTTATATATATGTCGGCTGTGTGCAAAGATAGTTGTATTTTTTTATCACATACCGGCCTACATGTCAAGATAGTGAGGATGTACAAGTGATTTTGTTGTATATTGTGAGCATATACCGGCCTACGTGTTGAAGATTTTTGTATTGATTCATTCATTCTTTTTGTATATATGAGACCACCTGCGTGCCGATGACATTTTGTATTGTATATCGGCTGCGTGCCCACATTTTTTTTTAAGATGATGGACAAGATGAGATAGACATGTATATTGAGATATATATTTATTGATTTATATGATGAGATTCATGGTATTTTGTGATGTGTTAATATGTTTATGAGATATTAGATGTATGGCTTGTGTTAGATGAGATATGGATTTGTTACTTTGATATGGATGGAAATTAGGTGAGTTAGGCATGATGGAGTTAGGTTGTTTTAGGCATGGATCGAGTCAGGTTATAGGCATGGATTGAGTCAGGTTATAGGCATGGATCGAGTTAGGTTATAGGCATGGATCGAGTCAGGTTTGGTAGGCATGGTTGAGTCAAGTTGGTTTAGGCATGGTTGAGTCTGGTTGGTTTAGGCATAGATCAGTCAAGTTATAGGCATGGTTGAGTTAGGTTATAGGCATGGTTGAGTTAGGGTATAGGCATGGTTGAGTCAAGTTGGTTAGGCACGGTGGAGTTGAAAGTAGGTTTAGTTATGATTCATTATTTTGGCAATGAATGATACTATGGGTCATATGTGAAATGTTCTATAATCTATGCATAGTGATGATAGAGAGATGGTAGGTGTAATAAATGTATGTTGTGGTAAACAACTTGTTATGTATGTGGCTTGATTTTTAATTTTGTTGGCAAAAGGGAACTAAGTGAAATGTGATGTAAATGGTAAGTTAGGCATGGTTGACAAATTGTTTAGGGTAGAGAATGGCCGAGCTAACCTCCAAGGGCCCCATGCCCTCGGAGTGCTACCTACATAGTCCTAGCAAAAAGGGACCTCAGGCCAATGTAGTTCTCCCATGAGCTAGGGAAGAATATGAGAATGAGTTGGTAGGTTTTTAGGCATGTTGTGGGTTTAGGTGTAATAGGTGTGGGTAGATTATAGGTAAAATGATGTAGGTGAAGGTGATTATGGTGAAAGGGAGGACTACCTCAAAGGTAAGCGTCAAGTACCAAGTCCTATATAAGGTAATCAAAACATCAACAAAGATGGTTAAAAGATAAGAGGGGGGCAATAAAGCCACCTAATTGGGTAGGATCATACCAAGTAGATCGTACCTTAGAGGGGGTGATGAACACAAAACCGAAAGGCATTACACAATTAATCTACTATGGTGAAAGTAGTCACGGGATCACCAAATGTCAAAATTCCAAGATGTCCCTTGAGGTGATTGAGGAAATGAGAGTGGAAATGGTAAGGTGGGTGAAAGGTAGTTAATTATATATGTTTGGAGTGACAGGGCGTTTGGACAAGAGGTCCGAGGTCACAATGGGCAAGTCCATGACTAAAAAGTTTTTTGTTTTGATAGACTGATCGATGCGCGAAGTCTATATGGGATAAATAAAATGGTACTCCTTGAGGTCTTCATGAAGTTGATCGATGCGGGAAGCTTTGGTTTCTCTCTCATATATTTTTAAGCTTCACATAGCTGTCCTTCGAGGGAGCAGTCTATTTATAGTAGCAATTTTGTTGAGAGGAATATGTCCTTTTGAGGGAGTCATCTTTTTATTAGAAGTTTGACTCAAGGAGTTTGGTCCCATGTGAGGTCTTTGAAATCATGGACAAGACCAAGGTGAAGGATAGGAATCTTGTTCAAAAGGCAAGGTGGAACGACCATGGGATCTCATCTAAAGGTAGATGAAAAGTATCCATGAGAATCATGCTATGTGCAGTGTCGTGGTACACATATTCAAGAGAAGATAACAAGTGACGGGTACTCACATGATTCTTGTTTAATCGTTAGGGAGGTGTATGGAGTGAATAGCACTCAAGGGACGAGCGTGGAGAGAGACAAAAGGTGAGGTAGGACAATGAGTCAACAATAGAATGGTTGAAGATGCAATGCGTTAAGGGGCTCAGGTTCGGGTTTACCATCAAGTGAGGATAAATGATAGGCACTTGATCCATAGGTATGAGTTACGATGTATGGTCCAAGCCAATTAGGAGTGAATTTTCCCGTTTAATTTTTTTACGCTTTCTCGGTTACGTGTTGATTTTCTTTCAAGACAAGGTCACTGACTTGGAAGGTGCATTCATGAACACGTTTGTCATAATCACGTTTGATACGTTGTTAGTAAACTTGAAGATGATCCAGAGCATTAAGATGATGTTCATCTAATAACTCTAGTTGTGTTAAGCAGTCCTGACGAAATTCATCATTAGTAAGCATGTCATGGAGATAAATGTGGAGTGAGGGGATCTGGACTTCGAGAGGAAGAACAACCTCTGTACCGTAGACCAGTGAAAAGGGTGTGGCTGTAGTGGAAGTGCAAATACTAGTATGGTATGCCCATATCGTCAACCAATTTCATGAGAATTTTGTTGAGGGTTTTGTTAGTGGATTCACTTTGGCCGTTGGTTTGTGGGTAATACGGTGATGAGAAACTAAGTTGAATGTCGAAGGCGTCACAAAGTTTTTGCAATGTTTTGTTTTTGAATTGTTTTCCATTGTCAGTGATGAGGTGATGAGGAACACCAAAGCAACAAATGATGTGATGGTTAATGAACTCACATATTTTCTCGGCTTTCATGGAGATGAGTGGTATGGCTTCCACCCATTTTGTGTAGTATTTGGTAGTAGTTATGATCCATTGATGGTGTTGGGAAGAATGAGGATTGATTTCTCGACAAGATCCAAACCCCATTGAGAGAAGGGCCAAAGGTCACGAGTGACCTGTAAGGCATGATTGGGTGTATGATGAAGGTTGGAATGTTGTTGGCATTTCACACAACATTTGACATAGTCGCAACAATCATGGTTAAGGGTTGGCTAGTAATAGCCTAGGTGAAGAATACACTTAGCAATAGCAAGGCCACTAAAGTGACCTCCACATATGCCATCATGAACCTCCTTAATGGTATAAGGGATTTCAAAACTTGTGAGGCATCGTAAGAGAATACCATCAAAGCTGCGTTTATAGATTAGTCCCCCCAAAATGACGTAACAAGAGACCTTTTTAAGGAAGGCACGTTGTCTCACACGGGTGAGGTCAGGAGGTAAGATGCAGAGAGAAAGGTAGTCAGAGTATTGTTTATACCAAAGGTCACTCGGGTCAAGGGTGTCGGTTCCGATTGAGTAAACATTGTGAGGTAAATAAGAAGGTGAATGGAGGCATTGTATGGTGACAAATATTTTGGAATCGGCAGGGGAAGCGGGTATTTGGGAAGCTAAGCAGGCCATGGTATCTGTAAATTTTTGGTTGAACGTGGGATGGTTTGAAGGGTGTAATGATCAAAGGTGGCCAACAATATATCTACATGATGTTTATACTTTTGAAGTATCTCATTATGACATTGGTACATACCATTGACTTGGTTTACGACCAATTGTGAATCACCAAATATGTGGATTGATTTGACATCTAGGGCATATGCGGCTGGAGACCTAGTACGAGCGCTTCGTACTCGGCAATATTGTTGGTGCATTCAAAGTCTAGTTTGAAAGAAAAAGGCATGGGTTCACCATCTAGAGGAATGAGGATAACACCAACCCTACCCCCATGTTGACACTTGGAACCTTAGAAGAACAGTGTCATTTGGTAAGGAGGTTTGTCCAGGGAAAGAGTAGCAATTGACTCATCGGGAAAGTCAAAATTATAGGGTTGGTCCCTAAAGCAGTGCATCACCAATTGGTTAGCAATATCCACGGACCTTGATGGACTTTTGGTGAATTAATTCAAGGTCGGGATCAGCTAAAAGCATAAGCCATCGTGCGGGCGCTGATTTTGATAAGGTTTGGCGTACATGAAGTGTAAGGGATCGGTGTTGGTGACGACATAGGTTTTGTGGTTGAGTAGGTAATGTCGAGTTTGGTGGCAATGAAAACTAAGGCTAAGCAAAGCTTTTACGGATGGTTGTATCGGGTTTCATAGTCACAAAGATTACAACTTATGTAATAAAACTGTTCCTTTGTTGTTCATCACAATAAGCGAGCATGGCTCCCAAGGAATGATTGATAGCTGATATGTATAGGTAAAAAGGTTGATCATCTTTAGGTGGAATGAGTACGAGTGGTTGGAGAAGGTAATGTTTTAGGGACTCAAAAGCTTTGTGACAGTCATCATCCCATTTAAAGGAGACATCCTTCCTAAGCAGATGATGAAATGGTTGACACCGATCAGATAATTGTGAAATGAAATGGCAAATGGACAGCAATTTACCTTGCGGAGCTCACCGAGTTGTTTAAGGATAGTGGGCGGAGGCATTTCCAGAATGGCCTTGACTTTAGCAGGGTCAACTTCTATACCATGGAGGGAAACAATAAATCCCAGGAGCTTTCCTAAGAGAACCGTGAAGACGCACTTTTTAGGCTAAAGGTGGATGCAATATTTAATGAGGTGGTCAAAGATGGTTTCGAGGACGGCGAGGTGCTCGGTGTGACATTTATATTTGGCCAAGATATCATCCATGTAATCTTCCAATATGTGATGCATGATATCATGGAAGATGTAAGTCATAGCATGCTGATATGTAGCACCAGCATTTTAAGGCCAAAAGGCATGACTTGATAGCAAAAGGTTCCCCAAGGGGTAATGAATGTGGTCTTGTGTTGATCTTCCGGGGCAAGCAAAATTTGGTTATAACTCGAGAAGCCATCCATGAGTGAGAGCATCTCATGACCAGCGGTGAGGTCAACCAGTTGATCAATACCAAGCAAAGGAAAGTTATCTTTCGAGTAGGCGATGTTAAGGTCACGAAAGTCTATGCAAATGTAAAGTCCCCTGTTGCTTTAGTAACAGGGACAATGTTAGAAATCCAATGAGGATAATCAATGGGTAAGATGAAGGAAATGGAAAGAAGGTGTTGAAGTTCTTCTTTGATGAGAAGAGCAATGCGAGGGTGCATTTTCCTCAGCTTTTGTTTGATAGGTTTGGCATCGGGAATGGTTACGATATTGTGGACCACTATAGTGGGGTCAATACTGGGCATGTCTGTGTAAGACCAAGTGAAAGCATGGTTATGATCTTGGAGAAAAGAAGTGATGGCTTCTTGTTTAGCAGCATCTAAAGATTGTTCGATCTTTAGGATGTGTGGGTCGTCCTAAGTATGAATGTTGATCTCGATAGTCGATTCATTCAACATGGTTTGTGTCTCAGAGGGTAACAACCGATGAATATATGAGTCTTCTGCACCAAGGTAGGTGAGTATGGATTCATCATCCTGACATTGAACAACATTAATTGTAGGTGTGTTGTCATCAATCATCTCAGGATACAAGAATGGAAGAGTGGAAGGGGCCTCACCTTTGCGTTGATAAGTCAAAGGCCCCAAGGAAATGGTGTTTATGAAAAAAAAAAAGTTAGGGGGATAGATTCAGGATCCATCGACTCCGTCGGTGAGGGTGGTGATGAAGGTGGAGCGGGTGAAGGTGGTGATGAAGATGAAGGTGGAGAAGGGCTAGGGTCCTCAATGAGTTCAATGTGGGCTGTTTGGTAGGAGGTTTGGGGAAACCGATACCACTACTGGTCATTATGTTTACGGGTGGTATATGGAATAACAATATGACGGCCTTGCTCGTAAAAGCCAAAACCAAAACCCTTCCACGCAACAAACAGTGCAGGAAGGTATGGGTGAAACAGTTGATTGGTAAGTGATTGGAATTCAGTGGAAAATGGGTAGGGTTGTGATGGTGGTTCAGGTGTGTAAGTGGTAGTATCAAGTCCCCCATAGGTGAGACTAGTACGAAGATGAGGAGGACTATAAAGGAGGCATTCTCTATACGGTGATCATAATGAGAGTGTTGGTGAAGGCTTCCATACTAGTGTGGATTAAGGAATGTGTTGACACTATATAGGTGGTACTCCCAGAGTGAGGCATTGAAAAACACCTTCAGAGGATCGGTGGTTGGTATGTAGGTAGCTGGTATGGATAATGTGTCAAAGGTCGATGCAGAGGTGGAGTTAACAGATTGGGAAGCTAATGGGTCAGCCGTGGACGTTATAGTAGTGGTAGGAATAGAGGAGGTATGTGTGGGTGAGGTAGCAGAATGTCATGAAAAGAGAGGTGTAGGTGAAGTGGTAGTGGTTATAGAGGTAGACGGCTTAATAGGTATGAGCACATCATTGGGTTAGTAAAGCATGTTACATGTTTTGAAAGGTGATGGGTCAGCTGGAATGGTATAAGTGTGTCCTTCGTGTTTAACCTTTACACAACGATGCAAAGTGGAAGGAACACAACCCATGACAAGGATCTAGGGTCTACCAAGCAACAAGTTATATTGGAATTTCCCCTCCAAAATGTAAAACAATTATGGAATAGTGTGGGGGCCCATGTGAACGTGAAGGATGACAGTGCCTAGTGTGGAGGTGATAGCGTCATTGAATGAATGCAACATGGCCGGATGTTTATGCATGCAATTGTCAAGTATGTGAATTTGAGCAAATACATGGGATGAAATGATGTTAATGCTAGCGCCTCCATCAATCATCACATCATGTACCCGTATGTCATCAATGTGGACAGAGATGAAGAGGGTTGGGCTTGGGTCATCATTTTGGTGTGGCACGATCTCCTCCTCTGAGAAGCTAAGGGAGGCCACTTGGTGAACAAGGTGAGGTGAGGATGAAGGTGGTAATTTGGTGAGAGAGGCTACATGATGGGGTGTGATAATGGAGGCTACGGGTGTAGGGTCATTGGGTAAAACCTCGATAGATTGAAGAACCTCCATGAGGGCTTAACGATGGGATTTTGAGGTTTGGATGAGGTCATATAAGGACATTTTGAGGGGAGATTGATGTAATTGTTTGAGCATGGTGCGATGTGTGACACCATTAGAAATGGGGTATATGGGGCCGCGGATAGTTATTTTAGGTATGGGTGTAGATGGTATGTTGGGTATAGGATTGGTTGGTGGGTCAGTTGCCTTTTCTTTGCCCTTCTGCGCATGTGTAGTGACATGTATCATGTTGATTTGAGGGAAGTTGGAAAATGGAGAAGGTGTAGGGTGAGTGGTATAACGACATGAAGGGAAAAAACCTATTGGAGGAGAAAATCCTGTGAGGTCAGCTGGGTGCAACAACATTTGGGTGGTGGCGTGGCAAGTTCTCTAATGTGAACCATGTTAATTTCAAATCTTGGGTGTGGCTCTAGGAGTTGTGAGGGTGGAGGTTGTGGTTGTTGAGTGGGTAGTGTGGGAATGGGTGTTGGTGAAGTAGGATCCTCGTCGAGAAGGTTATCGTCGTCAAAGTTGGTTTCTGGTGGACACAATTAGATAAGGACGGTTTTCAAGGCCTTACAATTCTCCACATCATGCCCTGGCACACGATGATATGCATAAATTTTAGTATCATCAAACCCTTTTGGCTTGGGTTTGAGGGGGTCATAAGGTCGGAGTGGCGGTAATGTGATAACAGAAGTTTCGAGGAGGTTGGTTAAAATTTTAGCATATGACCTGCTAGTGGATCACAATGGGAAGTGAACATGGGTTTGGGTATAGGTGTGGTTGATTGTCGAGGGACTGTTTTTGGAAGAGTAGGAACGGGTCGAGATATGGGTTTAGGTGTTGGTGTGGTTTGAGGTATCGGTCGGGTTCGTTTGGGTAGGGGTACAGTAGATGGACGGGTAGGAGGGTGTGGGGTTGTTTTGACTACCTTGTTGTGGGGTAGTGGGGTTTTTTTTTTGGGTTGCACCTTCTTGGGTAAAGGTGATGTGGGTGTACAAGGTCTAGAAGGAAAAGCAGATGGAGGAAGAGGGCGAGTTACCCATGGGGATAACAGGGTGTTGTGAAGGTAGATGACGCGAGTTGTACTTGGGGTGTGAGGGACAATGATGGCGAAGTGTAGTGGGTAGTGAAGCAATAGCTGAAGGTATTGGAGGTATTGGTGGTAAAGAAACTATAGGTGCAGGTATAAGTCGTGTTGTGTTCCTGGGTAGGTTATAGGTTTGTGAGGAAGGAATGGGTTGTTGTGTTATTGGTTTATGGATGGGTGTAGGGTGCTTGACCATGTTGGGCAGTTGAGGTCTTAAGGTAGATGGGACAAGTGTGGGCATGATTAGTGCGGTAGGGATATGAGGTCGATGAGTTTGTTTCTTTGGTTTGGGTGTTGAAGTAGGTGTGGTATTGACGTTGGAGGATGTAGCTAAATCCAGTTTAATAGGTGGATGAGTAAGGTTGGTGGTTGGGGTGACCCCTAAAGTCGTATTAGGTGTAGTGGAGGAAAATGTTATGGGTATGGGTTTGAGTTCGGATGTAGGTCGGGTTATGGGTAAGGGTGTGGTGTGAGTGCTACTTGGGTATCATGGAAGAGGTTGCAATAGCGGTGGTCGTATTTGGTTTGATGGGTCGAAATGTGTTTGGGTAGATAGTGGAGGTATCACCGAGGGATCTCTGCATCTGTGTTGAGACATGGAGTAAGAGGCGCCCCCATAGTAAATCCCTATCCACATAATCTAAGTGATCGGCCAAACGTGACAATGGCACGTGTGTGGGTGGAGTTGGTGACGACCTAATGGGAATTCCCGTAAAATGCGTCTTAGAGATGGGGAATTGACCACTTCACTTCCATGGGTAAGAGAGCCGAAAGTAGGTCTCAGTAGGATTTTGGGTAGCGAATGGAGAATGCTCACCAAGAGGCAAAGGTATCTCAACTGGGTCTATGATAGGCGGAGGAGATGATGGGTGCTCCTCTTTGGGTGGAGGAGGTGATGGGTGCTCCTCTATGGGTGGAGGAGGTAATGGGTTCTCCTCATGGGATGCAGAGGTAATGTGGGTAAAGGTTCTCTAAGTGGAAAAGCCGGGGTGAGATGGTCTCAATGTTAGCAAGAGAAGACTCCTCCGTAGATGATGAAGGAGATGAAACATGTTCCTCATGGGTGAAGGAACAGGGAAGGTTAGTTCTGATGCGGAAGGAGGATTTCGGGCTAGGATTTCCTCTATGGAAGGAAAGTGAGGTAATTGGGAGGTGACATGTACGTCATTAAAGATAGCATGGACCTCGCGGGTATGGGTATCGTGAGTTGAGGTCTCACCGGTTTGATCAGACGAAGGGGCATGGTTGGGAAACGGTTTCTTGAAGATGTGTAGGTTACAAGTTAGCTTCGGTGTGTTAGGATTATCCATGGTTAACTCACCTTTCTCGAGCATTTCTTGGATAATATTCTTGAAAGTGATGTAGTTTCCATCACTATGACCCTTTACTCGATGATAGTTACAGAAATCATGTTCTTTATACCATGCGGGCATGGGGCGAGCAGGGTCAAAACCAGTATGTGGTTTTATAGGTGGAAGGGTGATGGCTCCATCTTTGATAAGATTTTCTAAGATAGAAGAGTAAGGTTCCCCTATTGGGGTATATTTTCATTGTTTTGTTATGAATCGAAAAGCCTGGACAAGTGATAGATTAGATGAGGGTGTAGCCTGATTTGATGGATTAGCTAGGCCGGCCTTGAGTACCATTGCATTAGCAGTACCCTTAACTTTTGAATAATTGGTTTGTGGTTTGGAAGAGGAAGAGGTATCATTTGACTTAAATTCTGAATTCTTATTGTGTAATTGGATTTTCTCCTCTTCGATGGCCCGAATCTCTAACTTTCATGCCATAGTGAATGCCTCATCAAATGTTCAGAAGGTTTGGACCTGCAAGGTTAGGGAGATATGTCTAGCGCAAGTTCGTGTGAAGATCTCGATGAGTTCAGTTTGTGGTAGTTGGAAGGTAAGTTGATTAATCGAGGCTACGCCAATGAGCAACAAAACTGTGATAGATTCGTTCTCATCTTGACGTGTGGAATATATATCAATCATGGTAACCTTCTTAACGATATTGTTAGAGAAATGATCCAAGAAGGCTTGGGCTACCGATTGAATGAGAATATAGAATGTTTGGGTAACCCACTATACCAATCTAATGCAGGTCCAGTGAGGGACATGGGAAAATTTCTCAAAAGAAAGGCATCATCATGAGCAATCGAGATAACACCGTGTTTGAGCGACCGCAAATGTTGTTGGGGGTCTCTTCTTTGCTATTCGAAGGCGATTGAATTTAGGCATTTCCCAATGCACGGGGTATGAGCAGATAGGAATGGATGGGTAAATAGGCACGTTGCAAATCTCATCGTAGGTGAGAGTGTTGCGGGAGCTAAAACCGATGTTTCCAATTTCTACATCTTGTCCAACATCAATTTAATTAAGTCAACCCCGCTAAATTCAAAGCTATTTTAGAAATACCCCACCCACTAACCTAAAACAATTGTGTAGTTTATAGGGAAAACTCCAATCTATCCGTCGTTTCATCTCACAACTCTCGATCAATGTCAACCTTTCCATCATCTCCTTAAAAAGGACATTGTCTTTCAATGGAGCAAGGAGTGCCACCAAGCCTTTGAGGCTCTTAAAACTTATCTCTTGCAGCCACCCGTGCTTATCCCACCTCAGGACGATCGCCCTTTCTACCTTTACCTTTCTGCCACCGACCATGCTATAGGAGCCATGCTCGCACATCGTGACTCGAACATCGAGAACAAGTAGTTTATTACATAAGCCGTACTCTTGTGGATTACGAAACTAGGTATACACATGTCGAAAAGTTGTGCCTAGCCCTATCATTCATGGCCACCAAACTCGACATTACCTCCTGAATCACAAAACTTTTGTCATCACCAACGCTGACCCCATACATTATATGTACACCAAACCTCATCTAAACCAACGCATCGCCCGATGGCTTATGCTCCTCGCCGACCTCGACCTTGAGTTCGTACACCAGAAATCAGTCAAAGGACAAACTATCGCAGACCAACTCATGGAAGCCCCTTTACCTGGGGAACAATTTACCAATTTTACTTTCCCTGATGAACTCATCGCAACTCTTTCACTCAATGATGCGTCTTATCCGATGACTCTCTTCTTTGATGGATCTAAATGCCAATGCGGCGGAGGGGTAGGCATTGTTCTCATTCCTCTTGAAGGTGAACCTATGCCTCTTTCATTCAAGCTCAATTTCCCTGCACTAACAATACAGTGAGAATACGAGGCCCTTGTTTTGGGTCTCCACGTTGCGTTACACTTAGGTGTGAAGTCTATTCACATTTTCGGTGACTCTCAATTGGTAGTAAATCAAGTCACTGGCATCTACCAATGTAAAAATGAGGAACTTCAAAAGTACAAACGTTATGTAGATTCACTTTTGACCTTATTTACCCATTATACTATCCAAACCGTTCCACGCTCAACTAATAAATTTGCAGATACTATGGCTTGCTTGGCCTCACAAATTCCTGCATCACCAATTGATTCTGACATATTTGTCTTGGTCCAACAACTCTTTGCCCCATCTTACTTAGTCCCGGATGTTTGTATGGTAAATAATGCATCTGCTGACTCGCAGGATACCTAGTATCACCAATTTCACGACTACCTTACAAACTTTGTTCTCCCACCTGACCTTAATAGTAATGGAAAATGCACTTTTCTTAAAGGTGTTTCTCATTATGTCATCATGGGGGGACTCCTCTATAAACATGGCTTTGATGGTATCCTCCTTCGATGTCTAACTAGCGCTGAAGTCACTCATACCATCCAACAAGTCCATGACGGAATTTGTGGTGGGCACTTTAGTGGCTTTGCCATGGCCAAGCGGATCCTTCACCTAGGATATTATTGGCCTACTCTTAATAAAGACTGCTGCGAATATGTTAAGCATTGTGTTATGTGTCAACAAAGCATGCCAACCTTCAACATACTCCCAGCCATCCACTACAGGTCGCACGAGATCTTTGGCCTTTCTCACAATGGGGTTTGGACCTTATTGGTGAGATTCATCCACCTTCTTCGCAACGTCACCGTTGGATCATCACGGCAACCGAATATTACACTAAATGGGTGGAGGCCATTCCACTCATTTCAACCAAAAAGGAGAAAAATGTTGCATTCATTAATTATCACATTATTTGTCGTTTCGGTGTTCCTCATCACCGATAACCGATAATGGCAAATCTTTCAAAAATAAGCTATTACGAGCCCTTTGTGATAACTTTGGTATCAAACTTAGCTTCTCATCACCCTACTATCCACAAGCAAATGGTCAAGCCGAATCTTCTAACAAAACCTTAACCAAAATTCTCATGAAATTCGTTAACGATTCTGGTCAAAATTGGCATGATCACATCCCCTTTGCCCTTTGGGCTTATCGTACCAGCATTCGTACTTCCACTAATGCCACACCATTCTCTTTGGTGTATAGTACCGAGGTTGTCTTACCTCTCAAAATACAAATCCCTTCCCTTAGAATATCTCTCCAGGATATTCTCACCAATGATGACTTCCGGCCAAGAGTGGTTTGCCCAATTAGAGCTTCGACGAGCGTCGTCTTACAGCTCTGGACCACCTTCAAATTTATCAAAAGCACATCAAGCGTGCTTATGATAAGTGAATTCATGAGCGTACCTTTAAAATTGGTGATCTTGTCCTCAAAGAGAATCAACATGTAACCAAACTAGAAAAGAGCAAACGTGGAAAATTTGCTCCTAATTGGATTGGGCCTTACATTATCACTCACACTTACAGATCAGGTACTTATCGTTTAGCTTCGCTTAATGGTAAACCTGAACCTAAACCCCTTAATGCCTTGCATCTCGACCATTCTACTATTGAATTTAGTGTTACATCACTTCTTATCTACCTTGCGCTCGTCCCTTGAGCTCATTTACCACCTCATACACCTTGTTTCGTGCATCTCAAAGTAGAATCAAGCTCACATGGTTTGATCATCACCTCCTCTTAAAGATGCCTTCTCCTTTTTAGTCTGGTCCATGACTTAAAAGTATCAAAATAACAAGTTCTCAATTATACAATTCTGGGATATTCTTGAGTCAAACTTCCTGCAAAACTAGATGCTTCATGCCAAACAGACATCTAGACCTCTAAGCTATAAAATAGACTGCTCCCTCGAAGGACAGCTATGTGCAAAGCCGCATTAGCTACTATAAGTAGACTGCTCCCTTGAAGGACAGTTATACAAAGTTAGCCTCTATCAGAAGCTTCTCACATTGATCAGCTTTGTGAGGACCTCAAGAAAAATAAAATGCATATCCCCTATAGACTTCCCACATCGATCGAGTCTCATATTGAAAAACAAAAAAAGTAGTATTCAAAAGCACTTTTGAGTCATGGACTTGTCTATTTCGGTTTGGTTCTCTTTCGTCAAAATAATCACCTTATAACAAGTTCTTTGTGCCCCAGCTATACCATCCACCTCACCTCACCATTCTTCAAAACAACAATACTCAAGGGACATGACGTATATCCGATATATTGTGAGTATACAACTCTTTTCACCTATCGACTTCTCTCTCCGCAAGGTACCAGGGATTCAAGCTCATCCACGATAATAGGTGGTTTGTTTAGCTCTTTCCAACTATGGGACACTTTTGCCTCTTTTACGAATCTAGGATTGTGTGTTGACCTTAATTCGGACATGGTTTCCTATGCTTGGGTAAGCTAACCCTCACTTCACCTATACCGCACCAACACCAACAACATTACCCTACTAATATCAAACATCCTACCAACCAACAAATTTCCTAACCACAACCAAATTGCACGAATTCACTTCTCCCTAGTCCTAAGGGAGAACTACATTGGTCTGAGGCCCCTCCTTACTTTATGTAATGGGATATGTAGGCGACTTAGGAGACATGGGGTCTCCCAAGGTTAGCTCGACCATCCCCTACCATCACCTATCATGTGTTGTGTTTTACTTAAACATATAAATATTTTCACATATTTATATTGATAACACTCACCTTTGTCCTTTTTCAATCCAAACATTCAAACACAAACATTCTTATAATTATCACAAACTCAAATCAACATACATATTCCATTTTATTTAGATGTTAAACAAATACATCTTCTCTATCATCGACACACAGGTCGGAATCTTTATTTATTCTTCTACCCCTATGTATGAAACTCACTTAGACCCCCACACCTCATCCCGAAACCAGGAAGTGATGGTGATCATCGACGCCACTCACCTGGCCTCTCGTACTCAAAGGTACCACTGCTATTCGTTCCTCCCACTGATCCACCAATCTCTCCTATAACATATGAATCTGCCCTCTCCCGTGGAGGACTCTTGCCTCTAGTCTCTCCACTCGAGCTGTGAAGCCTCTAACAATCTCTGCCCGCTCTAGGTAATGCATAATACCCCACTGCTATCATTAATACCACGGCTGACCTTGTTGCCTCGGGGTGTGCCATAAACATTATACCATAAGTGAATGTCAAACCTCGCCGTGTCAAATCTCGTGGTTTGGACCAAATACTATTGTTATCACCGCACACGCCGCATTAGGCCCCCGCCCGATACTTTGGTCTTCTGT
The DNA here is from genome assembly GCA_018340775.1 of Taxus wallichiana var. yunnanensis. Taxonomy (NCBI): domain Eukaryota; kingdom Viridiplantae; phylum Streptophyta; class Pinopsida; order Cupressales; family Taxaceae; genus Taxus; species Taxus wallichiana. The sequence continues at coordinate 92,754,101 of CM031235.1, read as the reverse complement.
GGTGGAAGTCTCAAAATATGAAACACATCTTCTAACGTCACTATCATCTCCCCCTGTTGGCGGATAGAAGGTATTCTTTTTAGGATTCCATCTCTCAATCAGCACCTACAACATAGCATGATTGCGTGCGATTCAGTGAATAATAGCGGATTCCGCCTAGCCCCACACGGTTTATTAATGCCCACTCAACTGGTGTTACATCGCTTTCGGACTCGTGACAACAAATCGGCACCTATCGGTCATCCTTAGCCTTGCACATGCTGCGCACACATCAAACCAACAAACAACAAATCAACAAATAAATTCCCATGTATTTTTTTATCACAATCCGCAACTTTACACAGTAACCGATATCGGTTATAGATAACCGATACCGGTTACCTAACCGATACCGGTTATTCCTAAACGATATCGGTCACTATCAATTCCATCTACCCTACTCAAAAACACCACCTATGATAACTTATTCGCTTGTTTACGCCTCTCTATATCTAAAAACATATCCGAAACCCCTGATTACCTACCCCATAACACTCACCCCATCCCAAACCTTTTCCTATCACCTTTCTTTTTCATCTCTACCCACTTACCTTCCCACATCCTATTCATACGCATGCAAAAATTTAATTCCAACCAAAAATTATACCTCCTGGGATGCAGCAGTTTAAGGTGGAACCTGTCTTCCCTCTCTCTCTCTCGCCATTTGGATGCTTCTCCTTGTTCAGCCATGTTCACCACCCTCTTCACTATTACTTGCCTTTACGCCTTCTTAATCCAAGCCCATGATCACTTTACCTATCTCTTTCCTCCTTATCACTCAATTCTCCCATGTAATCACCTGTATCGCGTCAATGACCTCGCATCCTCGTATTTAACATGATGCATGAGTCTAAAAATAAGATTTCGTTTCCTCCCAAGCTTTTCTATTTTTAGAAAAGCTCATTTAAGAGAAGCCAATATCGGTTAGCTAACCCGGTATCGGTTAGGTTGTGAGTGACATCGGTTATCTAACCGATATCAGTCATCTGTCTCCTCTTGCTTAAACCTCATCCTTTTCTTTGTTTTCTTGAATTATTTTTTTTTTTTTGCAGAGCCCGCCTCTTTTCCTTGCATAACGACATCACTATCAATATCCATCATCATAATAAACATCAACATTTCAAAACATATGCATATCATCAACACATCATCAACATCATCTATATATATACACATCAAATTCCAATACCATCGATAAAACACATATAACATTTTAATATATGCATCAAATCCTACATTATACACACCATGTGGATCAAACTCATCATCTATATATATCCTCAAATCAATGTCAACATATACAAATTGCCCTGCATGAGGCCTCTAGAATCCAAAATACAAAGTCGGCACACGAGGCCATTATCTCTGTCAAAATATCGGCTCGGCTCGCAGTTTGGTATCTCATGTCAAACATATACTCGGCTCGCAGGCCGGTATCAACTATACAAAAAGTACTCGGCTCGCAGGCCGGTATATACAACAAAAATGCATACATGAGGGCACGCAGGCCTCTATATACACACTCGGTTCGCAGACCGGTGTCTCTATCAAAAAATCCTCTATCAAATCAACAAAAGCCATCTCCGCTCCTGGGGTGACTCGGCTCTCCCCCTCCCTCGGCCGTCCCTCGGTGGCCCCGTGTCGGATCTCGCCTCTTACCTATCACCGACCCACCGGTATGGCTGCAGCCCCTATGACACTGTGACTCGGGGAAGTCTCGGCTCTATGAGCCACATATGGGCGATACTACGGCACCGAGTACCATCTAAGTACGTCCCGATAATAGTGGGCCTCACTCTTACCTCCATGTATCGTGCCCGTGCCACCATGGCGAGTGGGTGGTCCCCTGGATCCTCATATAAGTGGGTCGTGTCCTACACACACACCACGACCCCGATCCTGCCTGTGGTGGTGGTGGAGCGCCATCGAGCTGAGCAGGGACTGTGCTCGTGCTGAACAAGGATCTAGACCTAAGGTTGTGCTCGTGCTCGTGCCTATGCCTATGCTGTCCCTGTACATGTCCACTGTGCTGGGCCAACTACCCTGTAACACTCTCGATTTGTGCATGCGGCAAAGCAACAAGCTGCCCCCTGTAGTGGATCGCTTTGACCGGAGACGGTCCCTCTCGTTGTAACATGACCGCCAAATGAATCTGGGCTATGGGGGTAGTGCTCTCATGGCTATCCCTCCGCCCGCCCACAGGACCAAAAATGAAACTGTAACTCCGAGCATCATCCACCGTATCATCGGTGGTCTCTCTCTTTACCCAGGACTAGGCCCATGGCTATGGTAGAGGCAGTGGTGCCTCTACATCCTCCCTCCGATATTGTGGGAAGGGAGGTGGCTCATCTGCCGTAGTAGGCTAAGCTGTCGTCGTACCCTCTCTAGGGGAATCCGTTCATACTCCCCGGGTCTCCGTCCAGCTATCCAGAAGATGTATTGGATCCATCGTAGCTCTGCTCGGGCTCCTCCACGGGGCTGATGGCCTCTGTATGGCCTCCATATAATATCTAATGCCGTCAGGCCCTCTAACATATGCCTGTAATACGTGACATCTCGCCCTGCGATAACTACTCGTGGCTAGCCCACGACCCCCAACCACCTTTGAAACCCATACCTATAAACTACCTGTGACCCTGGCTGCTAGGGCAACCCTACTGGTCGTAAACACACAATATGATCGTAGGCCCAGCAGTGTAACAAGAATGTCAAACATATCCCGAATCGCCTCATATGGCGATAGCCCTAGAGCTCTCTGTATAGCTGCACCAGATACACCGGTGCCCATGCATAGTAGGTATGCTCCTCCACCATCTCATGTAGCACTCCCATCAGAGCCGTGGGAAGCGGCCTCCCTCTGAGTCAAGGAGGGCAAAGTAGGTGATCCCGATCATCATCAACATGGCAAGTCATGTCTCCTGTCGATGCGCGTGATACATATCCTTTGTAGAAAATGCTCACACTATGATATGCGATCAATGGGGCTGCATCCTCAAATACCTACGAGGATGATATCCATCAATGTCTCAACATCCACCTGGAACACCGCCTCACCTATGATCGGCAGTCTCAGGATGCGATACACATCCTCTAGCGTGACTGTCATCTCTCCAATAGGGAGATGGAAGACATTGGTTGCCGGATCCCATCTCTCGATGAGGGCAACCATCAGGCTGTGGTCCCTATCCACAGCCCTATATCTCTAGACTCCGCCGAGTCCAACCTCCCGCATCACGCCCCTTTGCATTGTGGACACATGTGGCCGCATTCGCCTGATAGAGGCGGCATCCGATCTCGCATCGTCAGCTGCTGGCGTGCCTGCAAAAACAACCCACTCCATCAAGCCTACCCTTTACAAAACAACTACCTTAACCCTCTATACTCACTCACCCACCCAATCACAACCTAACTCTATAAACACATCTACACCCACCTACCTTACCCTATACATCTATAAATTCCTCTCACTCTTATGGTCCTTCTCTAAATATCCTACCCACTCCAATCAAACCTAAACCACCTCATCTCCCTCAACATCAATAACCCCACCCTACAAACATCTACAATATCCCCTTTACCTATCCCACACCCTACCAACCACCCCACTCATACTCCACCCACTCTACTCTTGCCCTCTAACCATACCTCAACCAATTTAACCCCTCCTAATTCATACACAACCCATAACCTATCCTACCCAACCCGGCCTCCAACCACCCGATTACCCCCACCCCAATAACCTTTCCTAGCAACTCTACCTTCTCCCCCTTCACCCCACAAATCTATCCTACCCACCTACAACAAACCAACACAACAAATTTCACACCCTTTCCTCCTACCCATGGTGACCTAAGTCAGTCACCCTCGACCGCCATCGGTCCCCCACCACTTGTCTATACCCGACTTTTATGCACCGACGTCGGTCGACACATGACCGACGCCGGTCTCTATAACAACTATTCTATACAGACTTTCACTGTGACCGATGTCGGTCGCCTAGTGACCGACATCGGTCACTGTGGGATTTGGGGCCGGACCAAAAACGGCCCCCAAATCCCCTTTTTCTACTTTTACCCATCTACCCAACCCAATTGCCTAAAAACTTACCCACCCTGCCGTTTTGACTTACCTAACATATATACCCACTCCATTTTAGGATTTACCTTCATTTATTCATTATTTTATCAAATTTTGGATTCTTACCCCAAAACCCACATCCTAGCTAAATTCATCAACTTCACACAAATAGGGATTTAGAGCCTACCAGTATGACTACACGTCATCGTTGTGGGATAGGTGGTGGTGGTCCAGCTCCTCCAACAACTCCTGCTCCTCCAGGCTGTGCCATAGCTCCAAATCTCCTCAGTCGGGTCCTCAACCAATCAAACTCTGCCTCCTAATCTCTGGGGCCTACCAATAATTCACTCCCCCACTCAACTAGTGCCAACTCAGCCCACAAACTCAACCCAATCAATTCAAAACTCAAACAAGAAAAAGGTTGGCACTCAAATTGACAATGTGAAAATGACATGCCGTGTTTTTTCTTTTTATAGGTTTTGACCTCTAACCGATATCGGTTAGGGCACACCCTAGAAAACCAATATCAGTTTTCTAACCGATAGCGGTCACCACTAACCGATATCGGTTACCTACCTAATTTACCCCAACTCCTGCCCTTATCCACTAAACTCTATTTTTCACCACATCGCCTACCCCCAACCTTTGCTAAATAGCCTTATTTTGAATTCATTGGCCCGACCAAGACCCATGCAACCAACAATCGGCCCGACCCAAGGCCGCATGACCAACCAATCGCCCGACCCGAGGCGCGGCAACCAATCGGCGACCCAAGGCGCGCAATAACCTAATCGGCCCAACCTAAGGCGCAATCAACCAATCGGCCCGACCCGAGCCCCACAACCAACCAATCGGCCCGACCCAAGGCCACACCCAACCAATCGGCCCAACCCAAGGCCGCAACCAACCAATCGGCGACCCAAGGCCGCAACCAACCAATCGGCCCGACCCACGGCCGCACCCAACCAATCGGCCCGACCCACGGCCGCACCAATTAAGTACCTCGACCGAGGCCCACAAATTACGATTCTATCCACCCATAATGTAGTTGTTTGTTCAATCGAGCTCACCTGTTCATGTTTTAGCATGACTAGGATACTTGAATTGATCAGCCAACCAGCTTTGCTTAGACCGAGACCGTGATGTTTATCTCAACCAAACCAACCATTTGGTACTGTCGAACATGCCTAAACGTTCCGGTACCTTCCCCGTTATATCCCCTGGAGCTACTTCCTATGCCTTGGATACCAGGATTATATCAGCCTTGTTTGGATAAACTATCGACCTTTTCCTATGAATTGCTTGTTTGCTCTTCAAACCATGTACCCTGGTCGCACTACTGCATTTTAACGTGCGTCGGCTTCCTTGAACTTACCCCACCATCTTACCAACATCTCACCATCATTTACCCTTTATCAACCCTATCCCTGATTTCATGTCACCTCAATCTATGATAGACTTGAGGGGGATTACCTATACCCTTAACTCAGGCAACCACTTTTTATTATTGTCAGTGCAGCTTTACAAGACAAGCTACACGACAATAATGTAGACACCAAATTTGGGTCTTACGACTCCCTGTACCCGCATCTCATCCTGCAACCCAACCCTACCTCACCACCTAAAACTTACACACTTAATTATTTATTAATTACCTTATAATTAATAAATCCACATCTCCAACCCTGCCACCTCACCTCGCCACCTCACTATGACCTAGCCCTAACCCTAAACTAACTTAATTAAGACCTATGACTTGGTCCAAACCCACACCCATGACTCATCACCCCTCACCCGCATCAAAACGAGCCTAATAATGACTTGACCAAGCCCACAACTGACCCCTCGGGAGAAAAGGAGGGAAAGTTGGCTATTTTTAGTAAAAATAGCCAACTTTGACTTGACCGACGTCGGTCCCTACTTGACCGCCGTCGGTTATGCAACCGCCATCGGTTCCCTATAAATGACCTACCCCAACCAAAATGCAAGGATCCGGATTCATTTGTAAGAGAGAGACAAGTGAGAAGGAGAAAGGAGTTTGTAGAGAAGAGCATTGAGTCCAAGACTGTAACTGATCAACGAGATCACTATCACACTCATCCAAGCATTGGGAGAGTCAGAGGATAGCTTCATCAGCTCACTTTCGATTGTCGGATCATCCCACCTGAGCTTTTCCTTCGTCACCACATTCCTCGGACACCTGTATCCTCGTCAGAAAGTAGTAAGTAGTATCTTGTATGCTTCTAGGCTCCACTTCATGAACTTTTGATTGATAGTAATTATAAACTCACCCCTGGATCTAACACCTCAGCAGCACCCTGCACCTAACCTTCATTCATCCATCCCTATATTGCCCAGAAGACAGCTTTCTCACTCTTTGAGTCTTCTCCATTGCCTTACTATTCCCCCTAACCATCTACCAACCTTAAAAAAAAACCCCCATAACCATCCTATAATCAACCTCTACCCAAAAGCCCCTGAATCACTGCCCCTACCGATATCGGTTATCCCCTACCGTTAGCGGTTTTATAATCGCAGACGGTTATCTAGTGACCGGCATCGGTCACTGTGACTTATACCAAAACCAACATTTCACCTATTTATCTCCTAACAACCTCAGATCCAGCCTGGTCTATCCTTGTAACTTGATATGAACGTATCAATAACTAGTGACCAAACAAACAGAATGATGTTTTATTATTGGTAGTTTAGTCTCTATTGATTTTAGTAACGAGGTACCTAAATCGTGATTTCGCAATAGCTTCTTTATTATCATTTGTAATAATTTATATTAAAAGGGAACTGACCACCTTCGAAAGGAAGTTTAATATTTCCTGGGCCCAAGGTAGTTCCCTTACTTATTGTCTAACTAAAATCTGGTGGTCTTGCATTCTTATCTACAGGTAGTCCTTCCCAGACAAAAAGGAGTTCTTCACAATCAGTCTGATCTCTCTACGGTATGCGCACACCCTCCCAACACTCAATAGGTATTCCTCCTAACCCTAACCCCTTATCTGTTTCTCAAGAGAATGAAAGGATAGAAGCAACTCTATTCTGGAACTAGAAATTCTATGCGAACAAAGTGGGTTGGATGGGATCCATGGCTAGTAATAAAATAGAAGGTGGTGAAGGACTAGGTGGGAGTGGTTGACAACTGGCGTGGAATACGAGGGTGCTTGCTTGTCTTTGGGTCAACACCATGTGAACCAGTATTGATCAGGTAGGGATACTTCTCTGTAAATGATACAGAGAAAAGAGAACAGGTGAATTTGGTGATAAAAAATAGATGAAGTAACAAATGGTGGCTAGAATGTGAACCAGGCTAACTAGGATGCCGTTAGGGAAAACCGACGCGTCGTCAGGTCGAGGGGTAATCTTTGCTGTCACCTTTGTAGAAAATGGATAGTAAGTAAACAATGAGGTAGAAGGTAAAATCGCGGAGGTATGCCAAATCGAGGATGTTTAAAATGTCAATGGGAAAAAATGATAGTGATGGAGACCGTGAAAAGTGGAAGAAAGTGAAGTAAAAATGTCCTTTTGAGTAGGTTCGCAAAGGACTGGAACCGACGTCGGTTGGGTATAACAATGGCGGTCGAGGTAAGCGGCGACAGATTCTTGTGAAATTGAAAGCTTGATGAAAGAAAGTGGTTGTGAATTAAAATCGATGTAGAATCAAACCTGAGTGCGGGAATGATGATGGTATGGCCCTAAGCACACTTAGGTGAAGCCGGAATACACCAGCTATGATGAGGAGTGTGCAAGGATGAACAAGAAAGTGATGAACATGATCTCTCACCTCAAAACACAAGCCAAGTAGAAACACTAAGAAAATGTGATCCTATGAGTGCCTTTTCTATTATGTTTGTTTAGATTATGCTATTTAGGGACTGACACATGAATTGTGAAATAGAGTTTTGGTGAGGATGGCTTCCTACAAAGAAATATATCTAAAAGGTGAGGTTTCGGGTATGTTATGGTGGGGTGGGCTTCGCTCGAAGTATGACTCGATAGAGAAGCAGCCAGCCAGGTGCCCACCGTGTCGTGATCATGTGATCACCTACATCTTCTAGGTAGGATGTTGTTTAAGAATTTATGTATTTTGAATTTTTTGTGGTTTGGTAAAACTCGAAGAAAGAGAAAAGGATAGAAGTGCTTTTCTATGATTCGTTTGTCAACCATCAGTTGGTCATGACTTCCAGTGTATAGGTTGCCCTCAATTAATGTGAGCTAATGCAATAAATCAGAATGGAATGCACTTGTTTTTAAACCCAAATCGAAAATGTGAAATTGGATGACACAATAAGATGAAGAGGAAGAGGGATTCTTTTTCACTACAATGTAGAAAACATGAAGAAATGATTCCTTTTAATTACACCAAAAGAAAAGTTTCCTTTAGAGCAAATAAAAGGAGAGGTGGATTACCAAAGAATAAAATTAGTGTGTACGCTTTTTAGAAGGGAAACAAACACATAATTTTTTCCTAGGAATGAATGAAATGCAAGGAACCCTAGATGGGTCCCACTGGGTGTGCCAAAATGTTTCACCTTTTTCTTAGATTGTTTTTTTAAAGTGTTGACGAAACAGATAGGGTAATGGGTGTAGGAGGAATACCTATTCAGATGTCAATTGATGGGTTGTTGCGCGTGTATGACTTCCGAATCCACAGCTGATTGTGAGAGCTTCCTTTTGGCTAGGAGGAACTACCTGTAATGAAAACAAGACCACCAAAAGGAATTAAACAATATGGGCAGTGAACTGCCTAGCATAAGCTAGATCTAGGAAGTATGATACTTCCTAGATGGCTATTAGTCCACTATTTTAAACAATTCAATGTTGTAAACAAAGTAAATCATATTGTTATTTTAAAATGATTTAGGTATCTCACTTAAAAACACAATAAGAAATAGATTTAATCTAACAAGCTAAGCTAGAATAGAATCCAAAGGTCGAATGATTGGTTCTAGGTCTCTGCAGGTCTGATAAAGGTCTCGGGTAGATCACAGGTGAATGAGGGTGAGATAAAATTAGGTGGGTAGGTTTTTTTGTTCGGGGTTGTGTGGGCAAACACAAAGAGCGATGTCGGTCGGGTGTGGACCGATGGCGGTTAGGTGTAATCGGTGTTGGTTATTGTGAGATCGGGAAATGTCACAGAATAGGCTTTTGGTCTCCTTTGTGATTGCACAAAGGACTTTGGTTGGTCGAGACAATGTATTGAGTGACTAAAGTAGGCTTTTGCGAGGTTTTAATGGGTATATGGAGGTAAAAATGTGGGGAAGGTCGATAGGGGGCAAGGTAATTAATGGATGCTAAAATAATGATGAAATGAAATAACCAGGAAAATATGATGTTGTACTTACTTGGATTTCGTTCCTAAAGGCACTGTGTGTGAGGGATGGGGGTGCTGATGATAGGTTTGAAGGTTGTAAGTGATCACCAACTGAAGAAAATCTTCTACATGGGCTGCATGTACACTCCTCTTTGCTTGGATAGATCAGATCATGGCTAGGATGGTTGTGTAGGAGAAGATGCTCAATCTCCTTCCTTGGATGTGAGTTTTCACTGGAATTGGCTCTCTGAAGATGCGTTATCTCTCTGAGATGTGTTCTTGCTCATCAACTTTCTCCCAATGTTTACCAACCTTGAGAATAAGTAGTTTAGGGGTTAAAAGGGGTAAGAAGCGGCGGTTCGCTTAACCGGCGAAGGTTAGGGGTAAGCAGACATCGGTCAAGGTGGGATTTCCTAGGTTTACTAAACTAGGAGATACTCTTGATTTCCTTGGATCCCGTGTCGTTATCCTACTGATTAGGACCGGGAGCTTCTTGTGAGCATGTGGGAATGTGGTTAGAGGGAATGTAGGTTTTTAGGGTTTGGGTAAGTCTTAGTTAGTTATGGGCACTGCTAAGAATAGGTCTTAGGTTGAGTTGTCTTGGTGAGGCATCTAAGTGAACTATATGTGGGGATATTATTTAAATAAGATATTTAAATAATAAATATAGTGAGGGTAATGCATTAATTTAATTCAATTAATTAAATTAATATTAGTGGGAGTGAAGGGGGGGTCATGGCTAGGTAAATGTAATAAGGGTGCTTATATGTCGAGGGACAAAGGGGAGTGTGACCTAATTTTAGTGTCTACACACCAAGCACTAAACATTAGCTAGCACCACCTAAGGTTGCATCCATCAAGCATCTAAGAGCTCCATTGTATCCATCTATCACCATCCAAAGGACACAAGGGCTAGTTATTCTGCATACACTTCATAGAAGGGAAGTTCATTTTATTCCATGTACACATCTATTATATTTCTTTACATCTAGCTACTTTTCTTGCTATCAAGTGTGACACGCATAAGATCCACCTAGGGCACGATTCACACACACACACATAGAACTACATTGGGTTTGAGATGTAGTGCAGTGCTCAGTCATAAGTTCACCATTGTCAAAGTGAGGATAGTCGACCCCTCATTCTACATCTTTCTTTTTAGGATTTGATGTCTCTTTGAGGGTTTTACAGGTCATTATTTCATTGCAGGTTTCCAAACTTTGGCGATCATTGTGCGACCTCATAATGACCAAAGGTGAACAACAACTAATACCTATTGACCACTTAGAGGAGTTTTCTTGAGCATTTCTATAGACATAGATGCCAAGAAATAGGTCTAGGGCACTCACAAGTTCCCTATCCCTCTCCAGGCGCCCCAATCTAGGTAGATCATCAGCTCACACACTTTTCTGAGGGTTTTGCGATGCTTCTCCCTCTTTATTCATTTGGTCAGCACTTTGGCATAGTATAGATTTAACTATGAACCAACTAAGGATATTCTTACCTTCTTTGCAACTAGGGTTTCACATTTTATTTCTTAGTTTACTTGGGTTAATTTCTATACTTAATTATTCATTTATTTATACTACAATAAAGCAATCATATTAGGCATATATTTCCATATTTAGCTTAATCATTTTGGTGAACTCGGTCTTAGAATACACCTTTATCTTTAAGGTTTTTTCCTCTTATGCATGTCACTTGAAGTGGTCGATTTGGGTCTTTTGATTATCTTGAGCTTCCTCCATCTTCCCATGGGCTTTCCAACTCAATGGCTGACATCTCTACATCAATAGCCACACCTAAAAATCCCTTTGCTAACTCTTGTAATGTTCCCCTTAGCGAAATAGAAGCATCGATAGTGAAAAATCATATGATGAGGATACCAATGTCGATCAAGAACAATTAAACACACTCACTAATTTTTGAAAATCTTTGCATAATAATCCCACTCATCTTCCACATATTTTACATGTTTTGATTACTGCTAAAAATAACTGGATGTTGCCTCGACACCTCTGTCACTAACTCCTCGGCTCCCATGGCCTCCACTTAACCTCTTATTCTAACTTATATTCCTACCACCACCACTCCCATCATTTAGCCTAATACTCCTAATGCACAACAGGATCCTCTTCAAATACTCATAATTTAACTTCTTTATATAAGGATCTAGAGATCCAAATTTGTCCAACTATAGCTCGTTACTTCTCATGTATCTCCATCTCTTGATTTGACTTCACTTATTCATACTCCTTTTACACCCACCATTTCCACTTATCCGCTACCACCCAAATTCATTCCCCCTAAGTTACCCATCTTCAAAGGCCTTGGTGACCCACAAGAGCATCTCAAGCATCCCATGTGGCCTATCTAGATTTTACAGATGATCACATTCTTCTAGCTAAGCTCTTTCCTCACAGTCTTCATGATTATGTGATGTGTTGGTTCTATGACCTACCTGTCCACTCAGTAACATATTTCACGCATCTAGCTGATACTTTTCTTACTCATTTTTCTATCAACATTGGCTCTAAGATCTCATATGTCCAACTTACGCAACTTAAATAAGGGTCTAATGAACATCTATGCAGACTATGTCTTACGATACAAAAATAACCTAGCTAAGATGTCTAATGTGCTTGCAAACTCTAAAATTCAAGACTTATTCATTCAAATTTTATTACCACCTCTTTAGGAGAGTGTTCTATTTGAGACATCTCCATCATTTGATCAACTATGTCACACTCTCAAGCTACGCAAAACCAAACTCTTATCTATAGGCAAGCTTAAGTATTAGGAGCAAGCTTCATCCTCTACACGCTTTCAAAGTAAATCAACTTTCAAACCAACCGTGAAACCTATTGAGGCTAAGGTCACTATCAACATTGTCTCTAACACCAAAGAACTCTAATGGAAACTGCCTAAGCGTACATATACAAAGTTGACTATTGTTCTCGCATCTTATATTACAACAAATTCTTGAGAGAAATCTTATTACACTTCCTCCTCCGCTCAACTTGGATCCATCTCATCCTAAAGGTCAAAATTACAATGAGAACTTTTGATGCGACTATCATCAATGTGTGGACATTCTACAGATAGGTGTTTCAAACTTCACACTATCATCCAAGATCTTATCAATAGTAACAAACTTGAGCTTCAGATCCTACGGCCTCTGCACCATCAATGAAAATCATAAGCTCAAAATATTCAACAATCCTCTTCCAAAGCATGAAAAGCAAGTGGTTGACTCCTCAAAAAATCATACATATCACGTAGTGCCTCCTCTCTACATCAAGGGCTCTCGATTTTCTAGTTGCTCATACTGACACATCCCCACCACTCATTACTTTTTCCAACTATGATTATCACGCTACATTTTCTTCCGATCACTTACACATTAGTGCTTCTATTGGCTCGATTTCTATCAATAACACTTGAGTTGATCCATCATGGCCCATCAACACATGTTCCATTGCACTCCTTGTTGTTATTGGCTATCCGTTATCGTAAATTTCATACCCAATTCCCAACTCATATGGTGGTGTCTAACTTCAGATCCATCGGTCCTCTCACCATGTTTGCCTTTTTTGTGGCACCATCACTCAAAGGGTGTGACATGATTTTAGGTCTCGCCTAGCTCCGCATAAAACTCAAGATATTATCTCCATGAATCATTTATTTCTGAATTTCATTCACAACATGCAAGTCATCTCTATCAATGGTGTTCACCCCTATATCATGGCTGCAACCTCCCCTAAGGTCATCATCATTGATATAGTACCTACGTCCATATTGCCTCTCAAAACTAAATCACAATCTTCTCTTTGCTCACCTATTCGCACTTGGCCTACATGATCTCATCGGTCTACTAGTCTAACACATCAATCTAGGTTCGTTATTCACACCGCTCTTTTACATCACTATACTTCACCACCTCGTTATCCTTCACATAGACATCCATCACCTCTACATTCAGAACACAACGGTGTTCATCACCCCCGCTCTCCTACACATGGGTGTCCACCATTTGGGAATCTATTACACATCGGTTTCCATCACCTCTGCATTTTGTTACACATGCCCCACATTATACTCATTGGTCGCATGCATATAGGCTTCATTCACTTGCGCAGTGTCTCTGTCTCATATATTGCCACTCTTAGAGCATAATCACACTTCCTCTCCAAAAGCATCGGGAGGAGGACCCTCATTTTTACTTTCATCATATAGCTCATTCATCATCATGTACCTAGGGGGGAATTCCCCCTCTATCATCAAGACGTGTCTTATCTTCACATCATTTCACATCTAGTCTCTCACACACACCACACACATCTAGATACATGTGCATATCGTCATTTCCTAATGAGGTACTCTCATGTTATGGTTCACACTTGACTGTTGAGGGCATATTATACACATGAACCTCACACACTACACACTATACACACTACACATTCTTACACACTTGACCATATCACACATCTTACACTTGACACATTTACAACACATATCTCTAGCATTTCTTAGTCACACTACACATTACACATCTCACACAACACACGTTATACCCACATGACATCTCCTTCTTCGCAACTTCTATCACACACTAGGTGCATTACTCACTATACACATGCACACTACATCTACTTCTACATGTTGTGGTGATTACCCTATGACGCACTCTAGTTTCATGGTTCATACTCAAATGTTGAGGGTTTCAATCTAAAATGAACCTCACCACACTCACTTAATCAATCACTCACACACACTTACACTTTATGTTTTACACTTTCACGATCACATATTTTTGTACACATAATTCAAACCATTTCTCGATGATACACTCTTGTTTATGGTTCATTCTTGATTGTTGAGGGGAATATACAAATGAACCTCATCTCATGCATACACATCCACTTAGGGGCACACGGCTCCTATCATTCACATTGCATTCCATTTTGCCTCATCCACAACATACTACATATCTTGGTTGCATTTACTCTTGCTTACTTATGCTTACATGTTCACTTTATTACACATGCTAGATAGATATCTTATATGTCATTATCTTTTATCATACACACATGTGCATTCACTTTCCTTTCTAGTTGTGATCACAGATTATACAGATCTATTACATGTAACATGGATGCTTGGCGTAGTACCTATTACCAGTCCCACAACGGCTCCTGGGGCATCCACTTTCGTACACTATAGGTGCTATTGTTTCATTTTTCATAGCACATTTATATATCAGATTATACACGTTTTGACATACTCTTTATCTTTCTAACATGCTAATGGGTGCTTCATGTGCAACATTTGTTATGTAGGTCTATTTACATCCATGGTTGTTTGTTATATTACTTGTCATTATTTGCTCTTTGTATGACATTGTTTTTGGGATTTTCCCTTTGGCTTCATCGGCCTTGATTGTCTTGCGACATCATGAGTGGTTTCCCATGTTTGCAACCTACTTTTCGCGGTCTACATTGTCTTCTTGTGTCTTAGCTTACACATTGTATACTTAGCTTACATTTTGTCTTATACATGTGTGTTTATCTTTGTTTTTACTAACACTTGTCTCCTAGCCACTTTGTTTGCATGTGCCTTGGTTTCTACCAAGCACATTCCCTTCCCCATGTAGGCACAGTTTCAACACAACGATTAGTTCTCCTTTGGGCCACATACTCCTTTGATGTCATATGTACCCCAAATGATGGGGGTATCATTTGGGTGAATCAGTCACCCCATATAGTGTTATACAGTCATCACACAACATAGCACGATCCTGGTATAACACAGTCATCGGTATTAGACAGGGCTCAAGAATCATACTTGGGTCCTTAACGCAACACAAACACTAGTGCCCAAACTAGGACAGAGGTCCTAGGTACCCCTAACCCTTCTTGTACGTGTGTGACCAGGGGGATGTTACACTAGCATTTGGCAGTTCAACACATTCTAAAGAACTCCACACAATGGCTTTTACAAGGCACACAATCTTTAGCACTCAGCATGCATGCACTACACAACATTTTTACTTGGATCATATTGGATCAATTGTATACACTATCTGTAGTGGTATTTCACATTGCGGGAAGTAGTTAAAGGTTGGAGGATGACACCATAATTTTCTTCCATGACATGGCATGAGATTTCCCCAAAACTCATGATCG
Source organism: Taxus wallichiana var. yunnanensis (assembly GCA_018340775.1). Taxonomy (NCBI): domain Eukaryota; kingdom Viridiplantae; phylum Streptophyta; class Pinopsida; order Cupressales; family Taxaceae; genus Taxus; species Taxus wallichiana. Next base: position 92,738,471 of record CM031235.1, on the reverse strand, counting down.
ATGTAAGCCGGCATGAGATCACCCAAAAACTTGTTCATCTACAACATCTTCAAGATCCTTTCTACACCTTTTTACTCATCATGGATTAGGTGCACATGTTCCTTTTTCATTTTTGTACTTTACATACTTTTTACATATTTTAATCATATACATGTGTATTTGACTACTTATTCGTTCTTCTCTTTTGCAGGTTTGTCCTTATGGGAAGCATTAATCACTTCACAACGTCAACAACAATAATCATATCAACATCAACATCAACAACAAGCACATCACAACGTCTACACATGCATTTTCACCCTAGGGTCACTTTCATCATCACTTTTTACACTTTCTCCTCCTTAGCATCCATGCTTCACACTTTTATCACTCCACGGTTTATCTTGTCCCTCAGAAGGCTCTCATCATCGATCTACATCATTATATGGTACGCATCTCTTATCTACTTTATGTTATCAACCTTTTTCTCAACAACATAAAGCAAGGGGAAATGTAGACACAAAATCACGTACTTTGGGTAATTATTTAGTCATGATTGTATACTATTAATCATATGATTCCTAAGTAAGAACATTACTAATTAAATCATGTCTTTGGCCACATTTTTTTATTTTCTGTTGCCACTTTTGATCTTGCACCCTTAATTTCTCATTACGCCTTTTTATTCCTTGAAATTTATCATCTTAGACACTAAAGCACCCAACCAGGATGCTTGTGTCGTGCACCCTACCCCCTCCGGGTGCCAGACCTCGACCTCAACATACTTTGTTCACACTTTTTAGGTCCTTTCTAGCCATTTGAGCATATTATCTTTTTAGTAGGCAGCCTTTTCTATCTTAATTACGAAATTTAAGTAAGGGAATCATATAAATATAAAGTTATATGATCATAATAAAGGACCAAGCACTAAGCATTAGTTATCACCACCTAAGGTTGCGTCCATCAAGCATCTAAGAGCTCCATTGCATCCATCTAGCATCATCAAAAGGACACAATAGATGGTTATTTTGTATACACTTCATAGGAGGGAATTTCATTATATTCCATGCACACATCTATTATATTTCTTTACATCTAGCTACTTTGCTTGTTATCAAGTGTGACACACACAAGAGCCATCTAGGGAACGATTCCACACACACACACACACACACACACACACACACACACACACACACACACACACACACACACACACACACACACACAGAACTACATTGGGTCTGAGATGTAGTGTAATGCTCATTCGTAAGTTCACCATTGTGACAGTTAAGGATAGTTTGACCCCTCATTCTACATCTTTCTTTTTTAGGATTTGATGTCTCTTTGAGGGTTTTGCAAGTCATTATTTCATTGTAGGTTTCAACGACTTCGGCGATCATTTTGTGACCTCATAGCGACCAAAGGAAAATAACAATAAATACCTCACGACCACTCAGAGGAGGTTTCTTGAGCATTTCCATAGACATAGGTGCCCATAAATAGGTCTAGGGCACCCGCAGTGCCCCTATCCCTCTCAGGCACCCTGTCAGGCGGATCGTAAACTCACATATTTTTTGAGGATCGTGCAACATTTCTTCCTCTTTGTTCATCTGGTCATAACTTTGACACGGTCCATATTTCACTGCGAACCAACTAAGGCTTTTCTTACCCTCTTTATAACTAGGGTTTCACATTTTATTACTTAATTTGTTTGGGTTAATTTATGTACTTAATTATTCATTTATTTATTGCTACAATAGTAATCAAATTAGGCATATATTTCCATATTTATCTTAATCAATATTGTTTTTGTATTTTTGAACAATTTTATATTATTTTTTGTAGTTTTGTGAAACATATTTGAATTTTTTTCTTTTTGACTCAATAAAGGGTTGCACGATACCAAATCATGTTCAAATAGTTTTAAGCATTCAATTTCATTAGTAGAAATGTAGATGATGTAATGATAGGATGTCTCACTCTTCTCGTGACTCCACACAACTAGGAAGATGCGAGGGCTCATCACCGAGAGCCAAGAAGGATATGAAAACTAGGTGAATAATGATATGAAGGTGAAGATAATGGATGTTAAGACACAAGGTGTAATAATGATCCATGTAAGAAGAATGTAACTCATCTTTAGTCAAGATTATCTAATCAATTCCAAGATGATTCCAATTTATAGGTTTTGACTTGACTTAGATCCATAGATGGCCTACTAATTGGCAAGATCTGGTTGAAGGAATTGTTGTCTCTCTTTAACATGAGCAGCTAAATTACTTCTTGGGATGTTTATGATCAAGCACTTTAATATAAACTTGATAAAGGCTTTATTTTTTTGTGAAGGACCCCCTACATGTTGCCCCTTGCCACTAGTAATAGGCAAGGGCTCAACACCTAAGAATAAACATAGGTGAGTAAGGGCACCTGCCTCCATTCCCAATCTCATACTACTAGTAAGAAGTATGGGATCATCACCAAAGATTGTAAAGGACAAAAGGTGTAATGGTTGATTTTTTTATTTTTTTATATTTTTAGATTGAAATTTTCCTTGTATGTCGATAGTGTTATTTTTGGGAAGGAACATTCGCCTCCAAGTTTCAAATGCATGCAACTAGTAGGGACCTTACGGGTTCAACGCCGTAGACCAAAATGGGCTATCAAAAAGGACCGAGTCAAGAAGTTTGAGTGTTTTGTTAAAGAGAACTTATTTGAAAGGAGGATTTTCCATTAGTAAGCTTCTAGAAAAAACGTAGGTAAAAATATTTAAAATGGTAGAAACCATAACAAGGATGAGACACACAATGCCCAATAGGAACAAGGTTAACCTATGTCATGATAGGTGAAGAATGTGAAGATATGATAATGTTATGATTAAGATATCTTCCAATGGATGAAACAATTAAAATTGTTTGAATTATGAGTTAACCATGCAAGCGACCTTCCTAGTGTGGAGAGAACCCGTGGAAGAAGATGTTTCTACTTCTAGGTTTTTGATGTTCAAATAGTGCTTTAATGATGAGTTTGATATGGAGTTTTATTCTCTTTTTATGATTCTTGATGTGTCAAAAATTTGAGGGATGAAGGATTGTAATGGACTCATCAAGAGACATGTCCATGTTTATAAAAATGGAATGTTCCTTATTTACGAGACTTGGGCGATGAAAGGCCAAGCCAAAGGAGTGAATCACGAGGATTTGATAAGTCCTAAGATATGAGACTTGGACGGAAAATGTCTAAGTCCATGGAGAGAATCAAATTATTCAATGAGTCCTGAGATATGAGACTTGGGTGGAAAAGGTCCAAGTCAAAGGAGGGAATTTGAAGATTCAAGGAGTCCTGATGTATGAGACTTGGGTGGAAAAGGTCAAAGTTAACGGAGAGAATCAAACAATCTGATGATTCTTGAGATACGAGACTTGGGTAGACAAGTTCCAAGTCAAAAGAAATGATCAAATGATTTGATAAGTCCTAAGTTATGAGACTTAGGCGGACAATGTCCAAGTCAAATGATATATGATTGGATAGATCTTTGATGAGATCGAAATACCCATGTGATGTTAGAAGAGTATTGTCAAGGAGGAGAATATGTTGAGATTCATATTCATCCGTGAGTGGAAGAAATCAAGGAAAGAAGGATTGATCCCTAGATGTACACCCAGGGCTTCTTATAGGTTGTAAAGATAAAATATTCAATGTTACTCTGTCGAGGTTGTGGATTAGTTGATTTGATGAAAGATTTTTAATTAAAGCTTGAAAAAAATTATAAGGATATTCCTAGGTATACACAACTCATGGATTGTATGCATGTAAATGTCTTGAGACATAAGGGTCATCGTTGATGAAATACATGTAAGAGTGATCGTTTGAGGATTGTAAACATAGAAGGTTGTGTTGTCGCAAGTGTCCAAACTTGTTGCGGTTGTTGATGATGGACCTTCTTGGTAGAGTCTTCAGGTATATCAAGGGTTGAAAGGGGGTCTTGAAGCAAATTCAAGTTCTCATTTGGTGTTATAAGGTTGCTTTCTTAAACAAGTTCTCATTTGGTGTTATAAGGGTCGCTTTCTTAAACAAGTTCGGTGTTTGTTTGGACTAAAAGAAGAAAAATTGTAGATGATTAACTAAAATTCAAAATGATTCTATTATAAGTTAATCTAATATTAAGAACGACAGTAATAGATAAATGCATAAAGAAAATGACCCAAGCAATCTAAGCTATGAAAATATGAAACCCTAAAGTGTAAGAAGGGTTAGATAGAGCTTAGCTGATTCAACGAAGGTGTTGGACATGTGTCACAGTGTGAACCAAGCAAATAGGAGGAGGAAATGATCACACAAAATCTCGAGAAATGAGACCTAAGCTCTCTAGATGAACTAGGGCACTTGGAGAGGGACAGGGGTTCCTGTGGGTGCCCTGGTATGAGATATGGGCACACTGGTCTACAAAAATAGCCTAAAACCCTCCTCGAGGTGTCATTGGATGTTCACCTGTGTTCTCTCTTTGTCGCACTAACTTTGTTGAACTACATTAGATTTCATTACAATACCTAAATAAGGAATCACCTGCAAAACCCCAAGACAAGCATCAAATCCCTAAAAAAGAAAGATGCATATGAAGGGTCTCGATTGTCTCATCATGACCCACAATGGTGGGCTTACTAATCTTGAGCATTGCACTACATCTTAGACCCGATGTAGTTCTATGTGTATGCATGTAATCATGCCCTAGGTGCTCTTGTTCCAATCGCACTTTGTGAAAGTAGTGAGCAATAACTATGTGTAGAAATTTAAAAAAATGGTGGATGGAATAGAATAAACTTCCCTCATATTTGATAATGTAATGCGATGAACCAAAGCTTGTGCCTTGTGATGGAGCTAGATGGATGTAAATGGAGCCTTTGATGGATGTAACCTTAGGTTATGATAGTAGTGCTTAGTGTTTGGTCCCTCATTATGGTCTCATAACTTTATATTTATATGGTTCTCTTGTTCTAATTTCATAATTAACCCTGAAAAGGTTGACCACTAAAAATATAGGAAGCTTAAATGGCTAGAAAGTGCCCAAAAAGTGGCAGAAAAGTGTAGAAAGGCTTAGGGCACCCCAAATGGGACCCAACAAGATACACCATGGGCACCCTTGATTAGAGAGGTAGAATGACGTAAATCTTGGGAAAGTATGTCTGAAGGTTGGAAATGACAAAGAAAGCAAAGTAAAAATGGTCAAAAGACATTAGTTAATTAGTACTTTCTTCACTCAAAAACCATATGAATAGTAGTATGAGACCGAGACTAAATAATGCCTAAAGTGTGTGATTTTGTGTCTACGGTAGAAAGAGATAAATTGGTTTAGAGGGAGAGATACTTGACCTTCATTGGCGTGATCTCATTGAGTGTTAGTATGTACAGGAGTTTGGACAACATTCAACTCTTCTTGAGAAGTTGTAGAAGTTGATGTATCATCGGTTATGATAACTTCATCATTGAGATCTATAAAGATATCACCATCGTTAATTAATTCTTTGACATAATTCTTAAAAACACACATTTATCTGTTGAGTGGCCATCAATGCAATGAAAATCACAATATGTATGAGGTTTATACCAATATGGATTAGGTTATCCTTTAACCCAAGGTCTTATAAGTGGATATTTTATCATCCTAGCCTCTTTTAGTTGTTGAAAAACACTAGAGAGACTTTCTCCGAGGGGTGTAAATTGTCATTTAACTTTGTGCGGAGTGGTGTCTTTGTTAGGTTGTATGATTGGATTTTTGATTGATTGTTCATGTATGTTGTGCACTTTTCGATTATTTGTGACACCTGGAGTGACGACATTATGGTTGTGGTTGACGTACCAAGATTTATCATGATGAGTACTAGTTTGGTTGTGATTGTTAGTATTGTCATTGTGCCCATGGTCATGAGAATGAGGCTTGATTAAGCCTTTAGCAATGAGGGATTTTTCTCTTTGAGTTAAGGTGACTTTGGAGTCAAGGTTGTTTGAGAAATGTTCTACGAAGTTCTCCGAGAGGTCCATGAAGGTGGTGATAGATCCCTTTAGAAGGTGTAAGAATCAATCCAAAGATTTTCCTCCTAGACTTCTAGGAAAAATTCACAAGAGAAAGATATCATTATATGCCACTTCGTGGCATGCTATGAAATGTCATTGATATGCTCTCTTGGATCATTTTAGCCCTTGTATTTGTCGAATTGGGGCATCTTAAAATATTTTAGAAATGGTATGTGTAAGATGTCCATGCCAAAAGGGTAGGGACACAATTCATCAAAATTAAATTGTTTGCATTGTTTTTGCATACCCGCAATGGTGTCCTTCATCATTTTCCATTCTTGAGAAAATTATGAGTTGTGTGAATCCACCATGGTAAACAAAATGGGAAGAATGAAGGAAAGTGCGAAGAATAACTCAACCCTTAACAAATTGAATGCTAAGATGGAAGAGGTGAAAAATGTTTGAAATCTCAACCCTTAGCAAAGTGAATGCTAAGATGGAAGAGGTGAAAAGATTAGAAACGTACTCAACCTCTAGCAAAGTGAATGCTAGAATGGAAGAGGTGATGAAATGACTAAATGATGCGACCATTAGCAATGTGAATGCTAAGATGGAAGCGAGATTGAAAATATTTGATTTTTTCGACCCTTAACAATGTGAATGTTAAGATGGATGAAGTGTGAAATGATGATAGACTACTCAACCATTTACAATGTGAATGTAAAGATGGAAGAGTTTGAAAAAGGAAGTTGCTCAACCCTTAATAAAGATAATGTTAAGGTGGAAGAGACTTAGCGATGACAAAAGGTTACTCGATTCCTTACAAAGTGAATGTAAGAAAAGAGGAGTGGAAAATATTTGATAGAATCGACCCTTAACAATGTGAATGTTAAGATGGATGATGGATTTGAAAAGATTGTTAGATTTGACCCTTAATAATGTGAATGTCAAGGTGGATGAAGAGAAGAAGCTTTGAAAGTGAAAGTACGAGTATAGAACTCTTAGCAAAATAAATGCTAAGATGTGAGAAATATTATACGAGTTAAGTGATGTGCTCAAAATTTGGACAAAGTGAATGTACAAAGGAGATGAGACTTTGACAAGGTTAGTTTTCTCAACTTCTAAAATGGATGTTTAGAAGAGAAGAGACTTGACAAGATGATGTGATCAACTCTTAATAAAATGAGTGTTAAGAGAGACAAAAAGGTGTGAAATGTTAACTCTTAACAAGGTGAGTGTTAAGAGAAACAAAAGGGGGTGACTTCACAACACCAAAGAAAATGAGTTTTGTTAAGGTATAAGAAGGGATTGAAATGTTAGCTAAAAGACTTAACGAGTGAGTGTTAAGAGAGATAAAAAGAATTAAACTTCTATTGACCCTTTACAAAGTGAATGTAAAGAGGAAAGAGGTGAAAGAGGTTGGTTTGCTCAACTTGCGACAAAATGAGTGTTATAAGAGGAGACTTGAAATCACGATGCAAAAGCTCAATTCTTAACAAAATGACTGTTAAGAGGGAAGAGACTTAGAAAGATGGTGAATGTGCTTGAATCTTAACAAGATGCATGCTAAGAGAGGAGACTTGGAAAGATAATGAAAGTGCTCGACTCTTTAATGAGATGAATGTTAAGAGAAGAGACTAAAAAAGGGAAGGATAACACTTAGATGATGACAATGTGAATGTCGAAATATAGAGGTGAAAAGATGATGATACAAATCTTGAATCTCGACAAAGTGAATGTGAGAGACGATGGGAGAGTGATTGGTTAAGGATATCGAATTAAAGCAAAGTTAATGCTATAAAAGAGATGAGTGAAAACATGTTTTGAAGAGGTCTCCAATTTAACAAATAATGTTAAATTTGACAACGTAAGATGGTGAATTACTTAAAGCTCAACAATGTGATGTCAAAATTAAGACTTAGAAAGATGATAGATCAAGGTGATCATGATGGTGTTTGAACATGATGAAGCAAGTATCATGATGTCAAGACTTAGATTAAGGATGATAGTGCTCAAGTGTGGATACAAATGTCCATAACTCAAGACTTAGACTCATTTGCAAAGAGGTGAAAATGAGACAAAAGTGGATCCAAATAAATGAAAAATTAATATCATAATTGCATGAAGAAAATTCGAAATCTTACTCTTTATTCTTGCTACATTCATAGGAAGTATTACATCCATTTAAATAGGAGATGTTGTTCCTATATTTAAGGAGATATAATCTCCATAAATATCTCCACACATAACTCCTAAAACAACTCCATGCTATTTTACGTGAGATTTTGTTTTCTCACAAAACTAATATTGTTAATGATTTGTTTACTCAACAACTCATAACAATATTTACTCACCCACTCATAATTACATTTACAATAATGTAATTAATTATTACAACACATATTATATTATCCTAGATAATATAATCACTTACATAATATTCTATGTTCACACTACAACATAGATATTCCTAACAATAAAGAGTATTTAGAAATGATTGAAGATGTGAGAATGCACCCAAATAATGAGTATTTGGGAGAGATAAAAAACAAGATGAAAGTGAGAATCGTAAGATACGAGTGTGAAACACAACTCACTAAAACGAAAAGAGAGAAAAGAGAACATGAAAACAAAAGTTTTATTTACATATGTTTTGGCCTCTACCTTAGATTGGATTGGACAGTGTGTGTCTTCCTAGGTGGTTCTCTCAACTAGGTGTTAGCAGTATACCCGAGTGAGTGCGGTGTTATTGCTAGTTGTCACTTTACTTTACCCCCTTTGAAACAATGAGAAAATATCTTTCTCAAATGAATCACACTGGGGTCGCCACTAAGGATATCCATGACTCTAATCTCACAAGGTGTACTAGTTAGGTAGGATAAAGGTACCCATTTTGTCAGCCAGTTCCCTCAATGTGTTGACTAATTTTGGGTTCTTGTGGTACTCCTCAAATGATTTTTATGGCTTATGCCAAAGCACTTCCCATAGTTATAGCAGTTGGGCAATAGCCTTGTCAACCGCACCTACAAATACAAAGTGTGAATGGTTTATTTTATCTTGATTAAAGAGGTTCCCTGCACACAAAGTATTAGTAGTTTTCTTAGCACATGATCAAGGAAACCTACAGTTAGTAGTTTAAGAGTAACATCTTGTAGAGTGGGTCCTATAAACCGAGGTTAGCACGTTTTCCTAAGGTAGAAATGAGCACATGTTTCTAATTTCCAAGATCATTTAGAAATCAAGAGGAAAGAGAATACACCTAGGCTAGCTTTGATTAAGAGAAGGTTAATTCTCAAAAATAGATAGAAACGATCACGTTTATGATTTCCAAGATCACTTAGAAAGCGCGAGGAAAGAGCATACGCGTGATCATGATTAACATCACAAAAATAAAAATGACAATAAACGCGTAAGAAAAATGTCAAAAATGTTAATGACTATGCAAAAATGATGAAATGTGTTAAAAAAATGCCAAAACAGTGAAAAAATTAGACGAAAACATCTAATAACCCCGCACAAGCAAGTTTGTGATTAGTCTACTTAGTGAAAATTGGCAAAAATGAATAAAAAGGACCTTTTTTAAAGTCCTAAGTTAATTAATTAAACTAAGAAAGTAATGAAAACTAACCAAGTACCTATTTAAAATTAAATAACTAGACTAACATTGAGAAATAATCTAATTAAAAGAAATAATTAAAAAAACATGCAAAAGTATAACAACTAAGGTTAGCCTAGGTTAAAAATTTAAAGGAAATACTTCTAAGTTTAAACCTAATGTCATAAATCTAAAAACCTAAAACCTAAGTTTTGGCAAAGGATGTGGGCTTGTGTTGTGTTTTATGGGGTTGTTTTGTGCGTGCGTACGAGTTAGGTTTTTTTATTTCTTAGTTGTGGTTGTGTGCGGGGTTTTGCGAGGCTCGTGGATGATGTTGGATGACTCGATGAGGTTGGAACTTGGTGTGGAAATTTGGATCGGGTTGGGCATGGCATTCGGTGCGTGCGGCAAAGAAGGAGGTCGGTAAGTCGGGAGGGTGTGATGTGCACGGGGTCGAGTGAAGCCGTCGGAGTGTGTGTTGGGCGTGGCGAGGCGGGTTGGTAGGTCGAGGGGTGCTCAATCGGGGTAAGGAGTCTGCGCGCTACTCATGGTTTGCGTTAGTGGGTGTCAACGTAGCCGAGAGGGGGGAAGTCCGGGGTCGAGGGAGAGAGGTAGGGGAGCATGGGAGTTAGCTTGAGGTAGTTTGCGTGGGGGGTGAGCGTAGGGTTAGTTTGGGAGTCCAAGACTGAAAGGTGGGTAGAGCATAGGGTTAGGATGATGCTCAGCTTGGCCGAGCCGAGGCCAAGTCGAGAAGGGGGAGGGCTCACCATGAAGGGTTAGGTCACAAGGGGAGGTCGAGGAGGGTAGCTCATAAGGTTGGCTAGGTAGCTCGGTGAGCCGGATCGCTAAGTTGGGTGGGGGTGAGTAGTTAGGGTTTAACTAGGATTTTTTTAAAAATATATATAAATTTGAATATGGTTCTATTTTTTTATGTTTGCAGGATTAAAGATCATACAAACGTAAATGTTTTTATTGCCTCCCAAAATCAAAAATGCAAACAAACCCACCCCTAAATCAAAAAATTAATTGTAAACTAAACAGATCATCTAAAATAGTTGTAAATGTACTAAAAGAAAATGTTTTTTTAATTATGATGTAAATCAAATTTCTACTCCTGTAAACTACAAGCAGCCCTCGTAAAGACACCATAAAAATGTAAAACAACAACAAGATAAGGATTTTTTTAAAGCTTGGATTCTTGCTTCCAGATGCTCCAAACACCTGCACAAACACAACAAAGTGGAAAAAACAACAAAAAAAAACCAAACAAAATATGAAACATATAAATCCACATACAAATTAATGAAATGTGAAACAAAACTGAATGGAAAATGGGTGCGGTCCCACCGAGCATACCAAAATCTAAACACTGAAAAACAACACAAATGGAAGATAAAAAAAAGTAACTTGTAAACCTTCTTGTAGCTCTTCATTGCAAACCTCGAGTAAGATCGTGGAAGATTTAAGCTTGTTTGATCTAGTAGATTCTTGAATGTGGATGCTCTTGATTAGCCTCTCCAAGGTGGATGAATGTAATGCTACAAGCGGTTTTCATGAGGATTCAAGCAACAAATAAGTAGAGCTTTAATGCATTTGCTCATGAATTTCCAAGGATGAGTTTGTGAAGGAAATGGCTTGCATTTATAGCTGAGGGTAGGGCCATGAAAGGTTCATTGAAGATTGACTAAGCTCGGGTCATAATTTTAATCACCGGGATTATAAAGTAGACTTGGTCTAGGAGTTGACTTTTAAGGGGCAAAACACATTATGAATGGAAGAAGTTACACTCGGCAATTGAATGACACATACAATTCAATTGCCCCACACTTCTAGGAATCTAGAAGTATAGTCTAAGTGGAGTAGGGAAGTTGAGTTCCAAGTGTAGTTGACTGGAATGAGGAAGTTGAGTTCAACTAGGAGTTAACTAGGAATGAGGAAGTGGTTGTTGACTAGGAAAATAGGTGTATTTTCCTAATTAAGTAACTAATTTAATTAGCTACAATGTGCAACATAATTAATTAACCATTTATTTAATAAATGATAATTAACTTAACTAAAGTGTACTATGGACTAATTTAATTAATCCAATGGGTGTATACACATGATTAATTAATTTGATTAACCAATCACAAAAGGGGTATGAACTAGGATGTGAACTGGGATAGTACTGGGAATATGTATGTAAATTTGGGGTGTCTACACTTATTGTTTTTACTTTCTCCCACTCTTTCCTTCTTTCTTCTTGTTGTACGAGAGTTAAATCTTCATCTAGGTAAATGTGTGTCCCTCTAAGAGACCCTTTGTTCCTTAATATCTTGTTTTTATCTTCTATGTTTTTCATGATAACTCTTACGTGTTTATCTTTTCCTTCCCCATTCAATTTACCAATTCTATTTGCTTGATGAATATGCCCTATCCAACATAGTTGGTCCACCAAGAAGTCTCTTGCTAGTTTGTGAGTATTCTCATTCTCTCCATAGTCTCTCAATCCTTTAATAATAATGTTTGCAGCCCTATCACGTCTATCATTTTCTTCTCTTATTTGCATTCTGACATGTTTTTCTATTATCTCCCTCTGTTCATCTGAAGGTCCTCTTACTATTTGTGCCCAAGACTTGGTCCCCTCATGTTGGGCTCCCATGTGACTTTCTTTGATTTATGTGTTGGCAATTTCAGATTGGGGCTCTTTTGTTTGTGGTGTGTTCATGCTTTCAAATGATTTATTTTCAATCCATTTTGATTTATTTTCTTCCACTATTTTAAAGTGGTTCAAATATTTCTTTGAAAACTCTAAAACTCTTACATTAGTATTGATGTAACCATTGCACCTCCTTTCAGTACAAATGTTAGTCGATTGTTGCCTACAATTTTATATAGTTTCTAATTTCCATTGTGTAACTTTTTTACCTAAGAAAATAGTCATATTAAAGTACAATGCCCTATAAAATTAAAATGAAATGCAATTAGGGTTTCATGTGTGTGCTAGTGTTATCCCTATTGTTTACATTGTGCCTCTAATTAACTAAAATGTGGGATTATTATAGGTTAATCTAATATAAATAACAACAATAAATAAAAAATAAATGCATAAAGGAAATGACCCAAGCAACTAAGAAAGTAGAATTGTACAACCCTAATGTGCAAGGAGAGTTAGACAGAGCTTAGCTAATTCACATATATGTTATGATTTCTATCACAAAGAAGACCAGATAAATAGAATGTCATAACGACTACACGAAGCTCCATAAAACACAAATCTAGAATAGTAGGCTAGGACTGGGGTGCCTGGAGAGGGACAAGGGCACCTGTGGGTGCCCTAGTTTGATAACTAGGTGCCATGGTCCTATGAAAAATATTTGTAACCTTCCTCTGAGGTGTCGTTGAGTGATCACCTACCTTCACTTCCTATCGAACTATCTTCATTGTAATTCTTAGTATGTCGGTGGAGATCAGTGATGAAGTAGAAACCTACAAAACCATAAGACAAACATCAAACCCCTAAAAAAGAAAGATACATATGAAGGGGTCAGACTGTCCTTAGTGGCCACAATGGTGGAATTACTAATTGAGCATTGCACTACATCTCAAATACGATGTAGTTCTATGTGTGTGTGTGTGTGTAATCATGCCCTAGGTGCTCTTGTGTCAGTCACACTTTGTGAAAGTAGCGAGCAATAATTATGTGTAGAAATGTAATAAAATGGTGGATGGAATAGAATAAAATTCCCTCTTATGCAAAGTGTGATGCAGATGAACTAGCCTTGTGCCTTGTGATGGAGCTAGATGGATGTAAATGGAGCCTTTGATGGATGCAACCTTAGGTGATGATAGTATTGCTTAGTGTTTGGTCCCTCATTATGGTCTCATAAATTTATATTTATATGGTTCTCTTGTTCTAATTTCATAATTAACCCCGAAAAGGTTGACCACTAAAAATATAGGAAGCTCAAATGGCTAGAAAGTTCCCAAAAGATGGAGGTAAAGTAGGAAAAGGCTTACGGCGCCCGAATGGGACCAGGGCACCTAGGGTGCCCCATTACAGGGGCAAGTACCCCAATCAGTGGTAGAATGATGTAAAACGATAAAAATAGACTAGGAAAGTATGTGTTGAAGGTCGGCAATGATGACAAAAAGCAAAGTAAAATTGCCAAAGGATATGGGTTAATTAGTAATTTCTTCACTCAAAAACCATATGAATAGTAGTATGAGACAGGACTAAATAATGCCTAAAGTGTGTGATTTTGTGTCTCGTATTTTCCCCAATATATGTTGGTGAGCGAGAACACTCGATAACATAAAGTAGATAGAGATGTGTACCTGATGTCCATGTAGAGTGATGTAGAAAGTGTGTCGAAGGACTAGACAAAGCGTGGAGTGACAAAAAAAGATGGAGCATGGAGAATAAAGATGCAAAAGAGCAAAAAGTGATGAGAGTGAACCTAGGGTGGAAACACATGTGTATATGTCGATGTGTGTGATGTACCTACATGTTAGTATGAGGTGTGTGTTACCGCAAAATTTCGTCGTTGTTGTTGTTTACGTCATTGTTGTTGTTGACTACTTGCTTCTCATATTGTCAGACATGCAAGGAGAAGATGATCAAGTAGTCAAATATGCATGTATATATGTGTAAAAACGCATGTATGTAGAAATGAAAAGACTGAAATGGAAATATGAAAAATGTAAAAGGAACATGTGCACTGATCCATGATGAGAGAAAAGGGTGTAGAGAGGATAGCATATACTACGAGTTTTTGGGCGATCTCACGCCACCCTGGCTGAAGAAGTGTAAGGAGAAAGTTACATTATTCTCCAACTCTGAATCGCTTCCTGAAGAAGAGTGAAGGATCTCTATACTACCTGGTTTTTGGGTGATCTAATGTCATTGGCAAAAGTAGTGTAGGAGGAAATCCTTTGTATCCTCCAACTGTAATCTTGCTCCCTAGAATGCTAAGGACAATTATGTCTGTAAAATTCTTTGTGTGTGGGGTTCATAGACTTGTTTGAACCCACTCATTGTATAACCCATAATGGAAAGGACAGAAACCGAACCGAACTATACCGATAAGAAGCGTTGTAGTGTGTAAAACCCCAAATGATGCCCCCTCTTGGGGTATGCATGTGACATTGCTAATAGGAGAATGTGGCCTTAAAAGAGGACCAGTCATATAAAATGTGCCCTACAAGGGAAGGGAAAATGCTTGGTAGAAACCAAGGCATACATAAATAATTGGATATAAAATAAGTGTTAGTATGAACAAGCATGCATATAAAAGATAAGTGTACACTACGTAGACAATGTAAAGGCTAGAAAGCAAGTAAACACATAAGAAGACAATCATAGACGCCAAGCGGGTGGCAAACATGAGACATCACTCACAATGTCGCAAGAAACTCAAGGCCATAATGACAGCATACAAACAAACAAGTGTACACACCAAACAAAGGGCAATGTTCGCATACAAGAGTAAGCAATAGATAAACAAGTACAATCAACAGATAACCATGAAAGCAAGTAATCCTGCAAAAAAATGTTGCACATGAAGCACCCATTATCATGTTAGAAAGATAACCAGTATGTCAAAAGCATATATAAGCAAGTAATTAAAAGTGTTAAGTAAAAATGAAACAATAGCACTGGAAAATACGAATATGGATGCCCCCAATGACCATTATAGGAGTGGTAGAAGGCGGGAATCCATACTACGTGTAAGAGACCTATATCTTTGATTACAACTAGAGAAAGGCGTGAACGTGCATATTTGTATGGTAAGGATAATGACATACAAGAAACTTATCTAGCATGTGTAATAAGACAACCATATACAAGCAAATGCAAGAAAAAGTAAAAGCAACCAAGATATGCAATATGTTGTGGATGGATGGAGTGGAATGTAAGACGGATGATAGGAGCCACATGCCCCCAAGTGAATGGAGTTTTATGCAATGAGGTTAATTTAGTTTTCCCCCTCGGTAGTCAAGAATAAACCGTAAACGAGAGTGTGTCATGTGGAAATGATTGAATCGTGTGTGTCATGTGTCTAACACGTTGTGATGAGCGTATATGTGTAGTGATGATATGCGACCTAGAGATGAAGTATGTGCGTGACCCTATAGCCAAAGTGTATATCATAACAAGATGAGTGTAGAAGTGATGATTTAGCCTAAAGCGTATATCACTACTAGATGAATAGAGGGAGTGGTGATGTAGCCTATAACGTATACCACTACAAGATGAAGGGATAGGTGACCATTTATCCTATAGCGTATGTCACTAACCTAGTAATGTCACATGATAGAAGGATGAATGATGATCGTGTGAGTATGATAAGGTCCATTTAATTAGTAAACCCTCGGTAGTCGAGTATGGACCGAGGAACTAAAGTGCGTTATAGGGTAGTGAGTACAGTGCGTAGAAGAAGATGTAGTATGTGTGATGATTAAATGACCATATGATGTGTAATATGCGTTAATATGTGATGTATGGTGTGTAATGCAAGATGTGTAGATAGACTAATAGTGTAAGGTGTGTGTTATGTAGTATGTAAGATGAGGATTATGTAATGTTAGACTTGTAGACCATAAGAGTGTGATACATGTATGATGATGACTAATATGATGTATGATGTGTAGATGCACAAATGTTAGAATGATATAGACTAAATGTAGAATGTATGATGTAAGATGTAAGACATGTGATGCGAGATGTGTGAAGAGACGCAATGTGTAGTACCTATTATGTAGTGTGTGGGGTTCATGTGTAGTATGCCCTCAACAGTCAAGTGTGAACTGAAGCACAAGAGTGTGTCATCGGGTAATGGTGATGTGTAAATGACAATGTAATATAGAGGACTATGTGAGTGCTAGAATGTAGATGCATGTAAATACAAGTATGGGACATGTGGTGATGCTAGGATGGGGGGATGTTTGAATGTTATGCCCCCAAGTGTGGAAGATGAAGAATCGATCATGTAATATCATCTAAGAGATTGTTAGTTTTGGTCAAAGTCATATGGATAAGCATTAGAGACTTGATAAGCAATAATGTCTGGTTGATCATGTAATGAGCCATTGAGGCGCAAATTGTACATACCCATGGCATATTCCTCATCAATGAATGGAGGAAGTGGACAACCGTGTGCATACCAATGAGTGAGATTTTACGAATAGCCAAGAAAAGAACTATTGCAAATAAAGACACGACCAAAGGGCATGGGAAAAGATATGTCTGTATGGCAGGATCTAGAGTGCCCCCAATGTAATCAAGCCATGATTTCCCTAATGTGAGTGGAGAAGAGCGAGGAATGCACGATAGATATACTTGTAAGATGGAAGACACATAATCCATAAGAAAAAGTAATAGTGATAAAGCCATAGTATAGATGAGGAACATGAGTAGGAGGATAGAGGTCCTCAAAAGTGAAACCAAGTCGAGCTAGACCATCATGTGAGCAAATGGTGTCATCACAAGTAGGATCAAATGGAATATGTTCCCAATATGAATCATTCATGAAAAGCGTGTAAGTAAATGGTGGGCATGCTAAAGAAAGGCAAGTACATGTGAAGGTGTAGGTGATAGAGTGACGTCCATAGACTGGACATGCCCCTGATAAAGAATCATAGTAGTAGTAGTAATAGGTGGTGTAGAAGAGATTACATCTATCACACAAATGACACCTTTAAGTGGTGAAAATGAGGTAGTTCGTCCATTGGTTGAGGGTCATATGTAGTATCAGTGCGTGGAATAGGAAGGGTATTATTAGGATCTCGAGTCACAATATTGGAATGCATCATGGTCATAAAGTACAAGTATATTCAATGCCTTCATGTATGAATTTGACACAATGATGTATAGTAAAAGCAATGACTTGCATGGCATGGAGTCAAGCTCTACCAAGTAAATGTTATATGATTGGGAAATCGATGACAAAGAAAATAGTGTTGAGGGTTTTTGGTCCTACAGTAATAGGAAGAACAATGTGACTTATACATGGGACTGAACCATCATATGCACACCTGAGTGGGAGGGTGATGGACTAATATCACGAGCAAAAAAACCTAACTTTTCAAGGAATGACATAGGACATAAATTAAGTTCAGATCCATTATCAATTAAAGTGCGCTTAATACCCATATTGAGAATGTGAATCATAATATGCAAGGGTGGGTCATTATCAAAAGTGTTTAAATCAATGGGAAGATTAGATTTGAATGATAAGTGTTGAGAAAATGCATCTACAAAAGTTTGATACACTGAGTCAGGATGCATATCAGCATGAATGTGGGTAGTAGCTAGAAGATGTTGGACTCTATACCTTACATCAGGATGTGCAAGAAAATAATCAGTGATTGAGATACTCATGATGACTAGACTCTAGGATGACAAAATGAGGATGTTAAAAGCATGAAAGCATTTGGGTTCACCAAAATGATTAACTAAAATGTGGGATTATTCTAGGTTAATCTAATATAAAGAACAACAATAAATAACAAATAAATACATAAAGGAAATGACCCAAACAACTATGAAAGTAGAAATGTACAACCTAATGTGCAAGGATAGTTATAAAGAGCTTAGCTGATTCGTAGATATGTCAGGATTGTGTCACGAGAAGACCAAATAAGAATGTTAGAATGACCACACAGAAGCTCAGAAAACACAGATATAGAATAGTAGGCTGGAATGGGGTGCACGGAGAGGAGCAGGGGGTGCCCATGGGCGCCCTAGTCTCGTGAAAATGCTGTGTCCTTTGAGTGATCACCTACCTTTGCTTCTTGCCGCACCATTTTTGTTGGGACTCGGTATGTCATTGGAAATCGGTGATGAAGTAGAGACCTACAAAATCCTAAGACAAACATCAAACCCCTAAAACGAAAGATGCATATGAAGGGTTGGGACTGTCTTCGGTGGCCTGATGGTGGACTTACTAAGCGAGAACTACACTACATCTTACACTGATTTAGTTCTATGTGTGTGTGTGTGTGTGCAATCATGCCCTAGGTGCTCTTGTGTCAGTCACACTTTGTGAAAGTAGTGAGCAATAACTATGTGTAGAAATGTAATAAAATGGTGGATGGAATAGAATAAACTTCCCTCTATGCAATGTGATGCAGATGAACCAGCCTTGTGCCTTGTGATGGAGCTAGATGGATACAAATGGAGCCTTTGATGGATGCAACCTTAGGTGATGATAGTAGTGCTTAGTGTTTGGTCCCTCATTATGGTCTCATAACTTTATATTTATATGGTTCTCTTGTTCTAATTTTGTAATTAACCCTTGAAAAGGCCAACCACTAAAAAGATAGGAAGCTCAAACAACTAAAAAGTGCCCAAAAGATGGAGGTAAAGCAGGAAAAGGCTTAGGGCACCCTGAATGGGACTAGGGCACTTGGGGCGCCCAAATACGGGGTCAAGTGCCTCAGTTAGAGGTAGAATGATGCAAACCAACAAAAACAGACTGGGCAAGTACGTGTTGAAGGTCGGTAGTGATGACAGAAAGCAAACTAAAATGGCCAAAGGACATGGGTTAATTAGTACTTTCTTCACTCAAAAACCATATGAATAGTAGTATGAGACCAGACAAAATAATGTCTAAAGTGTGTGATTTTTCATATTAAAGTACACCGCCCTATAAATTTAAAATGAAATGCAATTAGGGTTTCATGCGTGTGCTAATGTTATACATGTTGTTTGCATTGTGCCTCCTTAGCCATTCTAGGGTTTTACTTATGGTCTTATCATAGTGTTAGTCGGTTGTTTTCTGTCGTTAAGGTGGTGCATAGCCTATAAATGGCTACCTCTCCATCCATTGTAATGACTATCTGTAACTGGTGGTGGAAATGGCTCCCAAGAATGCTCAAAATTTTGTCCCAAAGGTCTACGACGAGGTATGAACTTTGAATCATCCCCGGATGTTGTGATTTCTGATGAATTCTTAGACGTTGTGGTCTAACGGTATTGTAACAATTACCTTATTGCTTATTTTTGTGGTCACATTCCCTTTGAATAATATATGTAGAACTAGATAAAAAATCATTGGGAGTCCAATGGTATCCTAGTTTTAGGCATCCGTAATCTCACCAAAGGATTTTATCTCTTTTTCGTTTTGTGAGTCTTCTGAGGTCTAAGCCCTCATTCTTAAGGCAACTTGTTGGTATTTAGGTAATACCCTTTTGGTGCTTTCCCAGTGGACTCTCGACTTTAGCCCCACTAGCTTGAGTTCATTTGAAAACCCTAATTTGGATCGAGCTTTCAGAGTCCCCTGTTCATCTTCTGTTTTTCCTTCCAAAGATAGTTAAATTCATGGTAGGGTGATATGCCATTACGAGAATCAATTTTTAATGTTTGACCTAACAAACGGGTTTGCGTTGAAGTTGACCTTGCCAAAGATCTATAGTAACACCTAGATATTCAAGTAGGGTCCTT
Source organism: Taxus wallichiana var. yunnanensis (assembly GCA_018340775.1). Taxonomy (NCBI): domain Eukaryota; kingdom Viridiplantae; phylum Streptophyta; class Pinopsida; order Cupressales; family Taxaceae; genus Taxus; species Taxus wallichiana. The sequence goes on along the minus strand of CM031235.1, from coordinate 92,718,459 downwards.
GCGTATCTCTCAAAAGGTGGTTTATTTCAACCTCCCCAACACTTGTTTTTATTGTCAAGCCTTAGACCATCACATTCATGACTTTCCTCTTCTAGCTCGTTCTAAACCCGTGGCAACTCGGCCTTCGGTGTCTAATCCCAAAGGGGATGTACCGACCGGTGGTGGACTGGACTACAATCGGTGATAAGAAGGTTTTGGTGTAAAATCCACTTTTTTGGTGACCCCTGCTCCTTCTCCTTCCTATATTTCATCCAAGGATATGTCGGGTTGAGATCTTTCCCACTCGTTGGTTTCTATTCCTTCTAAGCCCTCGCAAAGCCAAGTTTTTCCTTCGCAAACAGAGGTTTTCGGGAATTTAGCTTCAACATTTCTACCTCGTGTCGCTCATGCAGCCACACACCACGGGAGGTGTCCCATAGATTATGGGGATAAAATGGGGTTAAATGTTGCTCCATTCATGTTGAGATTTTTAATTCAAACCAGATCCCGCTTGCTAATAATTTTGCAATCCTTGGCTTGGAGGATGGTGTTCCAGATGGTCAGGGGGAGCTTGACATGTTTGATTTTTCATGAATTTCATTTCTTGGAATGTTAGGGGTCTCATCAGATCCCTCTCACAAATACTCTGTGTGGTTAGCATGTCAGCGTTTTAGTAGCTTGGATATTATTTGTTTACATGAAATTAAAATATCTAGTTTTTGCTTCAAAATACACTAACTTGTATTGCTCTTGATTTTTCACATTTTCATACTTTGCATATTGATGGAAAAGGTGGTGTTAGTATTTCCATTACCCCAAATTTTTCGTCCTTAATCACCTCCTCATCCAAGATCCTTCAAATTGGGCCGTGTGGGTGATTATGGCGATTAATGCTCTTTTTTAGTATTCTTAATGTTTATGCTCCTAATGATGACACAAAAAGAATGACGTTATGAAAATGGTTAGGTGATAACTTGCATCTTGCCTATTGGCTGGTTTGTGGTGACGTTAATATGATTGAACATCCCAACGACAAGCTCAAAGCCCTCCCTATGCATTAGTGTGTCGGTGAGCATGTTTCTTGGTATTACTTTGTAAAAGTCGTTGGGGCTTTCTCGATCCTCTACTCGACGATAGCGGGACAGAATTTAAGTCTCAAGCTTGGTATACTTGGACCAATCTTCGAGAAGGATGCGATTGGGTATTCAAAAGGATTGATCGTGTACTTCTCTCTCAATAAAAATATTTGATTTTGGGATGCAAGACCTTTCCCTTTTCACGGTGTGGTTAGATGTGCTTTTGTTAGATCATCGTCCGATCTCTTTTGAGATTATCTGGTGTGGGCTCCTTTCAAAGTCCCGTCAAATCAATTCTTTCTTAATGTCTCCTTGTTGAGTCACTCGGGGATGGTCCCTCTTATTGCTAAAGTTTGGAATATGGCGCCACGTTTACCTTTTTCTGCCAGCTAGATTGAGTGGTGGGAAGTGGTGATTCAGTGCACCACTCAATTCCTCCACCAATTTGGTAAACAAGTTGCTCGGGTGCGTAAGCGCGTGGACTTGGCTCTACACAATTTTTTTGGAGGGTTTCCATTATCCTAGAATCTAATCCCTTTGATACCCCTCTTCAGTTACAAGCTGCCAACATTTGGTATAGGCTCAAGCTCATGGAATCTCACTCGGCCTGTGGCACTTAGATCCATCGAGGTTGTATTGGCTCAAAGTGGGAGACAAAGCATCCCAGAATTTTTTTCAAATCTCTTCATGCCAAACATGTTCATGAACAAATAAAAGCTATTCAAGTTGCTTAGAGTCGGCTCATAGATTTTCCAAGATCACTAATGCTTTTTTGGAACACTATCAATTAGTTTTCCAAGCACAAGAGATCACTAATGAGCGAGTGACCATAATGCAACAATGTATTGAGGTGGTTCCTATCAAACTCTCTCCTTATGATCATGCTCGATGCAATGCCCCTCTTACATTGGAGGAGCTTCATGATGCTCTTTTGTGCTTAGCTGATGATAAATCTCATGGGTTGGATGGATTTCCTTGTGAATTCTACAAAGCCACTTGGTATTTTGTTGGCCTAGACTTGCTTTGGGTCTACAATGAAGCTCTCCAATCCAATTCTTTAGGGAGCTTCATCAATCAAGGCAACATCAAGTTCATCCCTAAAGTTGGCAATCCTGAATTGATTACTAGTTGATGCCTATCACTCTTTTGAATGTTTCTTACAAAATTATTGCTAAGGCCCTTGCTCTTCGCATTGCCAATCTATTACCTAAGATTGTTTGACCGAGCATACGAGATTTGTCAAAGGTCGTTATATTCTGGATAATCTTATTGCGGTTGGGAAGGAATGGAATGGGCTCGAATGTCTTTGCAACAACCCTTATTTCTTAAAATTGACTTTGAAAAGGTTTATGATCATATCGAGTGGCCTTTTATTTTGGCCATGCTCACGACTTTAGGTTTTGGTGATTTTTTTACCTCGGTTGTCAAACTCTGTTTTCCAATGTGTATGTTTGCCTCACTATCAATGGTCAAATCATCCTCTGCGTGATTGGATTTTCCTCTTTATCAGACATGGTGTCCTCTTGCTTCTACTCTATTCATCTTAGCATTCGATGCTCTTGGATATCTTATTAAAAGCGAGTGATCAGGGTTGCATTCAGGGCATTTTTTTGTCGAATCATTCTACTCAACTCATTAATGGACACTTTCATTGATGATTTTTTACGAGCACCCTTACAAAAAATGAGTAGAATGTTGTTGAAGCTTTTTAATGCCTTGACATTTTTGTAATGCTTTAGGATCCAACATTCAGATTGCTAAACCTTGGGTTATGGACAAAGTTGTTGGCCTATACATTGATTGGTTAAAACTTACCCTTGTAAGTAGATTGGCCGATAGAACAATTTAAATTTTTAGGCATTCCTTTTGCCTTTGATAGTGATTCTGTAACCTTATGGCAATATGTGATTGACAAAGTTGAGCATAAGGTCTCTTGGTGGTCTTCTAAATCTCTCTCTTTAGCCTTGGTAAATTTCAGGTGTGTACCAAGATTCTTGCGGCCACCCATGTTTATTATTCTACTTGTTGGTGCCCATCTTGGGCTTCCTTTGCCAAACTTGCCAAGCTGCTATGGGATTACCTTTGGTCTAAAATTTCTGGTTCAGTTGGCTTTCATCGAGTCGCTTGGGAGGTTTTTTTGGCTGCCCACCCCACAATTAAAGCGACATGAACATTATTAAAGTTTTTCGGCAAAACATCGCTTTATGTTCTAAATGGGTAGTGCGTTGCCTTTCGAGTAATCAAGCTTGGAAAATTTTGCTTCACCATTGCATTGCTTTAGGTTCTCCTTACGAAAAAGATGTTGGAATAATATAGGGTTACATACCTTAATTATCACCAAGGATCCTGTTAAGATTACTGGCACTTTTGTCGCAAGAGCATATGGAAGGCCTTTGAAGTGTCGTGGAAACCGTTGTTGAGATGGATTAGAGATGGCTTTCGCACTGGACTCTCTTCAATTCCAAGAATATCTCAAAAAGGGATTCACACCATTCAAGATTTGGTTTCCCGTAGAGATTGGATTTCCTGGCCCGAGATCAAGATGAAATTCAATCTTTCCAATTTAGACCTTCCATCTATCCACATAATTCAAGAGTTGATGTCGGATGTCATGCTTCATAAGTTGGGTCTTAAACCTCGAATGCTTGGTAGGGATTGGCGGTGGAATCATAATATTGTTATTTTTCACTATAATGCCGACATAATTTACCAGCTTTTGAGTCCTATTTTGCCTGCCATTTCCAAACTCAATGCTCGTTGGGGGCTTCAATCTTCCCCGACTACTTGGCTTCGATAACTTTCCCGTGCCTGGAACCCTTTGTTGGAACCTAAAGTCAACCATTTTCTATGGTGCCTTACTTATCAGGGTCTTCTGTTGGTGAGTGACTTAGCCACATTGGAATTCCTAATCCTAAATGCCCCTATGCTCTCAACCTGAATCTTTTAAACATTTGTTTTGGTCATGCTCCCGTGCTCAGTTGTTTGGTCTTGGATTCATACTTTGTTTCAACCCTACCACCCTGAATTATTTCATTGGTGGATAGCGTTGTTTGAAGATTTCAAGTTTTGCCCTTCCTATATTGACTCTCTGTGGCATTTTTTCAGAGCCTGTATTCTCTTTCAAATTTGGAAAGATCGTAATATTGTTATCTTCCATAATGATCAATCTGTCGCTTTATTTTTCCACTAATGATAAAGTGGCTATTTTGTTGTCTGTTGTGCGCATACAGATTCAAGATCAAGCCGGAAAAGTTACTTTGGAGTTTGTTCACTGTAAGACTTGCTTACACACCGGGGAGTGCTCCTTGCATGATGAGTTGGGTCCCTCCTGACCCTTTGCTGCTGCCACCTCGTCCATCTCTCGCCACGCCATGACCACCTCTGTAAGGACCGCGTCGTGCAGAAGCCGTTCTCACAATCATCGCTCCTTCTCTCCCGGAGTTGCCCTTCAACTCCATCCTCTTCAAGGCCGGGCTAGAGTCCTCCTTCGTGGGGGAAGGCTGTGGCTAGTTCTCCGTGATGGGCCTCTCCTCCACATGGAGCTCAAGTGTTTGTTGACTCTCTGCCCCCTGGTTGGGGAATTATGGTGCCTCTACAGATTCAAATGCATGATCGAATGGCTAGTAGGTTGTTCCTCCTTGGGCTAAGCCATCTAGTGGGGTTTACATCCCTCCTCGGGATGATCCTCCTCCTCCTCCCGAGCGGTGACATGTGCTTAGTGTTCTCTAATTTATTTTAATGTGGTGTTGATGTTTGGTCTCGTGGCGTTGTTTATTTTCCCTTTGAGTGTTTTGCGATGCCTTCGTGGCTTTTTTGTAAGACCGTGAGTTATGCAATCGCCCCTGCTTTTGTAACTCACTTAAATATTTTTTAATATAATGGGCAGCTCCAACGGTAAAATGAAAAGCAATTAGAAAATAAATTATTTACCCATTCATTTTGCCCTCCCACAAAGTCCAAAACCAAAAAAAGAGAGGAATCATTTGACATATACCTAAGTAGTAACGAGAAATACCCACCCGGCAGATAACATTTCTGACGAACAGCATTCATGTAGGCTAATGCGATCAAACAACGGAAATAATAAAATAAACGGTGCAACCCCAATTGAGGGGAGACTTATACAATCACAGACATATGGATCCACAAATTCTTTATTTCTTGAATCTGAAAAACAAACAAATGCAATGAGTGGCGATCTGAGATTAAACAGTATGGGGTTAAAATTTATGTTATGCTTGGCATTGTCATTTTTTGTTTGCGCTACAAGAAGTAGGCTGGGTGAGAACAGATTTGATCCCCAATGGCAGCCACTTACTCGCAATAATTTCTCTACACAGATCCGGCAGCACGAATTTGTGCTGCTTATGGCCACTGTTCCATGTAAGTTTCTTTTACTGTAATCGTTAATTACTGCCGTTCAATTCATTTGGGATTAAAAGCAACGTACAAGTTGCTTGAATTCAGCCGATTTTGCAATTAATAAAACAGGGTTTGTAGAAACAATCGTGCAGGGCAGCTTTGAAATTGGATGTTTTATTTGCTGGGTGAATCTTCGTCAAAGTTATGGGTTCCTTTAATGCTGGTCAATAGCCCATAGTTGTTACACCACAATTTCGCCACTTCCCTTGGAATTATGTACTGTCTTATTATAGCCCATAGTTGTTACACCACAATTTCGCCACTTCCTTTGGAATTATGTACTGTGTTGTTACACCACAATTTCGCCACTTCCGGTTTTAAGGGTATACGCTGTTACCACTGGACCGCAGCCACAGCCCTCAAATGCATTTAACAATAGCTCCACTATATGACCATTGGACGGCAGGCACAGCCCCTAAAGTGCTCTTAACAATAACTTCACTACATCAAGTGTCAGAATTGTCTATAGTGTGCAAAAGTAGTTGTCATCATCATCATCATATTGTATTTGGAGAGATGTAAAAGTAGTTGTCGTCATCATATCGTATTTGGACTGATTTGAAACTGGGTGAAGCTCTTGCAAGTGTCCCCCTTTACCATTAGACCACATCCCTTTGAACAATTCAATTTTATTCGAAGTAGCGTACAAACTCCGTATATTTAGATGATTTTGCAATTACGAAATTCTAAGTAGCATAAAAACTCTTTGTATTTGGATGATTTTGCAATAAAGATATCAGGGTCTGCAGAAAAAAGAGGGTCGCTATAAATCTGAATGCTATTATTTGAATTGTTTTATTTATTTATACTCTTGTGGATTCTGAAATTGATTTTCACTTCTCCTTTCTGAAACCATTGGCTTTCAAGTCCTCTCAAAGATTTTAAATGATGGTTGAAAACTTGAAATCCCAACCAAGAATGCAAACGGGAAAGGAGAGTTCCAGATTTTTAGAAAAACAATACAGTATAATTCCCACACCCTAAACCAAAGAGCATGGAATGATATTGGCATATCAATCTAAATGCGTTATATGCTAAAGGAATTGTAGATTGAATTTAGTGAACATGTAACTTGTCTCGGTTTCAAACGGAAGGAGCACAAAGACCATCTAAGCACAGGCGTCTCCATAAACATATTTAAATCAATCAACTTCTTCAATAGAGGTTTGTATGATTACAAAGAAATATATTATTTCTCTTCGTATGGAATGTCTCCTTCTTGGCATACACACAGTGATGAGAAACTGTTGCTGCTCGGTCAACATACATCCTCAAATGCCTAGGCATATACGATATTTATGTTAGACTTAGTACCCAAAGCCTTGAATCGGGGGAAGGAATATGACCACTAACATATTGTCATTATGTCAGCTTGAAACGATCTACTCTCTTGTACTGAACTCTGAAATGCGACTCACCCTTCGTATAATTTACACTTCATTATATACTGATAAGTATACTTTGTAACATTCACAAACCTTGACATAGCGCTGAGAACATTACAAAAATTTGGTTTAGTACATGTGAAGTAAATCAGGCTACCAATCATGCTTCAATACAAAGGCTCATTACCATGCTCAAAAAATCTGACAATTTTAGTCCCACCACCATGGTGATTTTTGAAGGCTCGCAGTCTTCCATCTGGAACTTCTTCAGCTACGGAGTCTCTATCTATAAGGACTGGATTCCATCAAGTTATCATCAAGTTAGAATTTGTGAAAAGGATACATGGAAAATAGTGCTCAAGACCAAGCAACCTTATACAAGTGGTTACTGATGCTGTTTGGATTGTGTAATGCACCAGTGAAATTCATAAGATTGGATTGTCTTTGTGTATCTTGATAACAGACTCGTGTTTAGTGAGATGTGGGAAGGCTGCTTAGATCATTTGGAGCAAGTCTTGGGAATCCCATACTAGAATCAGCTGCAAGTGAATCTGAAGAAGTGCGAGTTTGTGTTGACTCCACTTGTATATTTGGTCTTTGTTGTAGAAGGCAAAGAGCTGAAGATTGATCCTGTCAAGATTTGTGGGATGGAGATTGGGCCAAGATCCTCTAATTTATGGAAGCATGCAGTTTCATCAAAGCAATTCCATATCTTCACAACTTCATCAAGAATTTTTCAAACACTGCAACACCATTGTAATGCTTTGTTTATGTAATAAATAACTCCAAGATCAACTACTAAAGTCATTGAAAAGTAAAATATGCAATAAAATCAATCGAAACATAAAACATATCATAAAAGAGTTGAGACTAGATTTGTCAAGTGGGAAAACATGTACACTGGAAGAAAAGCCCATGTCTTTATTGAAAGATGGCCCAAAGCATTTGTAAGATAACAAAATGTGCATAACACTTCTTAAGGGAGAATAAGAGAGAAGATAATACAATCCGTATAAAGACTAGAAGCCTTATAAAATCTCTAAGAGAAGAGATAGAAGTGTAGAAAAAGAGACCCATATACTCTTTAAATAGAGCCAATAGAGAATAAAGAGTTACAAGGTAACTCCAATTATTATTGCCTTAGCCAACCTTAGGGTGTGTGTCTAGTGTCCCTATCTTTCATTAAGTGAAGGGAAGTGGGTGCAAAGTGGAAAGTGAGTTACATTTGAAATGTAACTCTGATATTCTTTATAATGAAGAATATACGTAGTGAGACAAAAAATATGAATAGATGGAAGGATTCTGTTTTGAAGGAGAGTTTGAAAAAATTGAATTTGGCCCATAGACAAGTTGGTCTGCCACAAAGACGGAGAGATCCACTCAGTCCCCTGAGACAATGATTGAATATAATGGATCACCTTTTCCTTTCCCTTACTATGAAGAGTATTCATAATACTTCTAAAATCCGGATATTGCTCAATCAAAGGTGGATGCCCATCCCACGAATCAGTCCAAAAGTTAGCCTGATCACCTTTCCCAATTTTCCAAAAAAATTGTTTTTTAATAATTTCTTCACCAATTTTGTGGACTAAGAGAATCGGGGATCTCCAAGAGGGTAAAGAATGTCAAATCAACTCTTGCAACATCATTCCTTCTGCATATTTTCCTCTAATGTTGATGACCCATAGATGATATGGATTTTGCAGCAGTCTCTAATATAACTTTGCAGCTAAATTATTCAACACACTAGATCTAAAACCCAATCCCCCATCTTTCTTTGGCAAACATAATGTTTTCCATTTCACAAGATGTCATTTCCTAACCTGTTGAGTTCCTATCCATAAAAATTTCTGGTTGATGGAATCCAATTGATGTAAAACTTTCGTAGGAATATTCAAAAGGGAAGAAAAATAGATAGGGATAGCTTGTAAAACAACTTTAATCAAAGTAATACGTCCCTAGAAGTTAACCATCTATGAGTCCATTTACTAAATTTCTGAAGAATCTTTGTGGGTAACCAAGTCCATCAGTTAATCTTTTAGAATCAATGGGATACCCAAGTATTTTAGAGGTAATGTTCCCTTTTGAAATCCTAATTTTGCCAAAATATCCTGCTCCAGCCTGGGTGAGCAATGGAAGAAAATGATTTTTGACTTTTGCCTGTTTATATCTTGACTGTGGCCTTTGAAAAGAGCTCCAAGTTGTTGTGGATTTGGTTAGCTTCTTTTAAAGATGCTTCTCCCATAATGGAGGAATCATCTACAAACTGGAGATGAGACAAAGGATCCACCTGTCTAGCCAATTTGATACCTTTCAACTTCTTCTGGATTCTCGTCCTAGGAGAACAGTCTGCCGAAAGATTCAACCACTATTATGAAAAGAAAGGAGATAAGGGATCTCCCTGCCTTATGCCTCGAGAAGCAGAGAATCTAGTCGTAGGAGAACCATTAACCAAAAGAGAATTAGAAATTGAAGAAATACAAGCTTCTATCCACTAAACCCAAAGGGGAAAAACCAAACTTCAACAAGATTTCAGTTAGGAGAGACCAATTCATCCTATCATATGCTTTAGACAAATCCAACCGCAAAAACATAGCTAGTTTTTTAAAATTTCCATGGAATGGAGAACTTCCTAAGCGAACAATATCATCATAGATTTGTCCTCCGGTGTTACCTAATACTCGAGGATGGTAATTTTTTTCTAAATTTTGGGGACGATTGATTAAAAAATATATATAAATATTTAAAATATAAAAATATAGTGACTAAACTATATAAATAAGATGAAATACAACTATTTAAGACTTAAATAAGATGAAATAAAACTATTTGAGATTTAAATATGCTGAAATTATGAATATCAAATACATTTAAATTACACATTATACATAATTTAATAAAACCATTTCAATTTGAGACTTAAAAATTAAATAGGATGCGAAAAGAGAGTGTCGATTGGTTCGAGGAATTCCTTCCCCGCAAAGCTTTGAAAGAGTGCAAACGTTATGTGGTGATTACATATGAATTTTTGCACGTCCCCGGCCTCATTGACAATCTTCACGACCCATTGAATCTTCCCTATTTTTTTTAGTGCATTGTTCATGGCTTCGCATGCAACATAGGTTCCAATAAATATGATTGTAGGTATGCTCTACTAGCTTGCCTATTGTTCTACACACATAAGCTGCATTTGTGATGACCTGTACAACATTTGAAGGTCCAACCTCCTCAACGACAACCTTCAAAATCTGAAAGTGAAACTCAACATCTTTTTGCTTCCCAAGTTGAATCAATTGCTCTCAAGTAATATGGTCCATCTTTACGAGGAGATAATGATATTGTTAAGTGGCGGTGTCAATATCTCGCCCACCCATCTATGATAATGCTGCATCCATGTGACACCCATGTGACTTTCATCTCCTCCATTAATAGAATAACAAGTGGGAGAATGTTAGAATATGTTGTATATTTTGCATATTGTATACCCAGGAGTATTGTACAGCTTTGCCACGAGTGTTAACGAGGGTCTGTGGAGCTGGCCCCTGGCCAAGGGTTTGGGGGTGCGGCCCCGAGAATTTTTTTGGGATCCTTATTTTCCGGGAGTATAGATATGCGATTTTTTATCTATATGTGTATATGAGTGGTGTCATAACCCATGACTTATGGGAACCGTTATGGGTTGTTTTGTTAGCCCATGGTTTTGGTACCCATTGTATTGTAAAACTGCTTTGACGGTTTCCTATTGATGTGCTTACATATAGTTGGACATACTGAGGGTAGAGCAGAACTTGGAAGTACATTATTGTATTGTAAACAATTAAGTTAATACAATAAGAGAGGAAGTTTCTTGCGTTGGGTTTTTTCTCGAAAGGGTTTCCCAGGATAAATCTTGTGTATGTCATTTTTCGGTTCTCTGTTTATCTTGAACATTTTGTTAAGTATAGCTTCTCATTTATTTGTTTATTGGATCGATTCTCTTCATTTGGTATCAGAGCTAGGTTTTAGCTTTTATGTGAAGAGTTAGGGTTTCTAAAACCTGCAATAAACATTTTTGAGTGGGAGCTCTGCGAGTGAATTTTTCAAGTAGAAGAAAATGACGGGAAGCACAAGGATTGAGATCGAAAAATTTAATGGCCAACATTTTGAGTTATGGAAGCTCAAGATGGAATATCTTGTGGATAGAGAGATCGGTGGATTGATGTATGCAGAGTCATGCTGCGAGGCATGAAGGCGAGGATTGGGAAAAGATCGATAGGAAGGCAAGGAGTTCAATCAGATTGTGTTTGTCAGATTCAGTTTTGTTGAATGTGTCAAATGAGAAATCCGCTCGTGCATTATGGGAGAAGTTGGGGACTTTGTATCGACAAAGTCTTTGGTGAACAAACTATTTCTCCGAAAGAAGCTATATTCATTAAGAATGAATGACGAAGACTTTGTTGTAGAACATCTGAATGTCTTTAATATTGTGGTAAGTCAGTTGATTTCTGTTGATATTAATATGGAAGAAGAGGATAAATGTATTACTCTGTTGTGTTCTTTACCTGAATCTTGGGATAATCTAGTTATGGCTATTACTAGTACTACGACAAAATTATTAGTTGAGGATGTAGTTGTGGCCTTACTATCAAAAGAAATGAGGCGGAAATCCATTAAGGATTATCAATCCAAGGATGCCTTGTATGTGAGAGGCCATACCCAAGAGAAAAACAAGAAGAGGCAAGGATAGTCAAAGTCCAGAAGTAAATCAAAGACTACAAAAAAAGATAAGAGGAAATGTTGGAATTGTGGTAAAACAGGCATTTCAAGAAAGACTATAGATCTAAGAAGGCAGAAAAGGGTAAGTCATCTAACGATGTTGGATCTTGATTGAAACCCTCTAATGAAGACTCGAGAGATTTGTTCTTGGCAGACTTCAACTCACATGCATGTGATGGTGCATGGTTGATTGACTCGGGTGCCTCTTTTCATATGACTCCACATAGGGAGTGGTTCTGTGAATATGAAAAGTACAATGGAGGTGATGTATTTTTGGGAGACAACTCAACTTGCAAGATCATTGGTCGCGGGAGAGTCAAGTTGAGGTTTAAAGATGGAAGGATTAAAACCCTCCAGGTGTTCTGCACATTCCAAGTTTGACCAAAAACCTAATATCTGTAAGTAAGATGAATGATGCGGGTGTGTAGGTAGCATTTAGTAAAGATAGTTGCAAGATGGTTCGGGTGCAATGGTATTGGCAAGAGGCATCCGTACGGGAACACTGTTCAAGCTTGAGGCAAGCATTGTTATTGATGAGTGCAATAGCTTTGTGGTTCCAGAGGATAAGAAAGCTTCAGATCCAACTCCTACATCTGCTGCAATGAAGACGATGTTGTGGCATCAAAGGATGGGACACATTGGAGAGAAAGGAATTCGTACTTTAAAAGTAAAAGGTATGGTTGAAGGAATTTCTGAGTGTCCTTTAGATTTTGATTTTTGTGAGCATTGTGTGTTTGGAAAGCAAACTAGAGTAAAGTTTCCTAGTAATGCTACAAGATCAGAAGGAATTCTACATTTGATACATAGTGATGTGTTTGGACCTATAAAAGTTCCATCACTAGGAAAAGCCATGTTTTATGTTAGTTTTATAGATGATTTCTCAAGAAATACCTAGGTATATTTTATTCGGAATAAGTCTGAGGTTTTCAATAAATTCAAAGAGTTTAAGGCTCTTGTAGAAAATTAGACAGTAAAGGAAAAAATGTTTATGAGAAGTTACTATGGGAATATTGCTCTAATGCCTTTGAGCAATTCTGTAAAGAGTGTGGAATAGAAAGGCATAAGACAACTCCATATACGCCACAACAGAATGGAGTTGCAGAAAGGATGAATAGAACGTTGATGGATAAGTGTAGGAGTATGCTCAGTGGCACCGGTTTGGACATAAAATTTTGGGCGTGAAGTAAATGGCAATCGTGTTTTATTTGATTAATAGATCATCGACATTCACACTTGAAGAAAAAACTCCACAGGAAACATGGACTAGTAAGAGACCCTTTGTTCGACATTTATGTGTATTTGGTTGTATTGCTTATATGTATATTCCAAAAGAGAACAAAACCAAGTTAGATAATAAATCTACTAAGTGCATATTTATTGGATACTCTAATGGTGTAAAAGGATACAAGCTATGGAATCTAGAAACACATAAGGTTGTTTTTAGCCGTAATGTAATCTTTAGAGAGCTTAAGGAGATTCTAGAGCGGAAGCAAAACCAGAGGAAGATCATGTTAAAATTGAGGAAGGTGAATCTGTGTCTGAATTTGATGCGACTAAAGAAGATGAACCAAAAAGTGAGTTGCGGGGAAGATTCGAGGGCAGAGCGGATGAGGAACCAGATGATGTTGAACCAGAAAATCCTATCTTAAGAAGATTAGATCGACTGAGAAGGGTGCACGAAAGGTATAGTTCTCGACATTTTGCTTTTGTTTTATCAATTTTATCTCATTACTAATGATGAACCCAAGGCTGAAGGAGGCCTTTTCACTTGATCAAAGAGCAGAGATGGTGAAACTTTATAATGGAAATACCACAAACGACGCTCTAGAAGTTTGTGGTACCAATACTAAGGCTAACACTCCTTTGAGCTCTCTTAAGCCTGACAAGAATACTTTGGTTAGTTCTAGTTTTGCATGATGACAAAAGTGGAAAGTAGAGGGAAGAGAAAGGTGTGGGGCACGCCCAATCCATATGTAGACATGTTTGATTCAAAGGTAAGGGAAGAGGCGGATGATGCTATCGGAAAAAAAAATTATGCTATTGGGATCCCATTTCACGCCGATTACTCCCCTTATTACAAGGAGGTTATGGCCAAGGTAGCAAAATCAGTACAAGCTATGTGCCCCTAGAGACATCAAACTTGGGACAACAATCTTGGACAAAAATATTCCAAGGTTATTCTATTAATGGAGGAGATGAAAGTCACATGGGTGTCACATGGATGCAACATTATTGTAGATGGGTGGATGGATATTAGACACCGACAGAAATGACCAAGGAGTTGAGATGTAAAACTTAAAAATCAGATTAGTGAGCTGCTGTAGATGACTGATATCAACTCTGCAACCTGCAAATTATGCCCTTCCTAGGGCAACGACCTCCTTGGAAAAGTTAAACCCTTCAAAGGTGGGTTAAACCTTGTTAACACACTTCGATTCTTATGCCAAAAATATTAAAAAACCCTTAGCAAACACAATCAACTGTTAGAAATCAAAATTGAGCTTGGAAATAATTAATTTTGGAAACCCTTAACCAACGAACTTCAACAAGCTTGGAAAAATAGTAAATCACCTCCAAAATTCATGAAACTTGAGATCTTGGCTTTTAAAAATATGGAGAATAAGATAATAAATTCAGATTGATCAACTTATCATCAACACATACTAAATAGTTCTCCCAAGTGGGTCGCTCCACTTCAAATAAATAGATTATTGATCCAAAAGAGATAAATCATGCAAGAAAATGATAATTTATTGCTCTCCAAACCAACTTGCATACATAAATCCTTGTGGGAGGGTTTTCGTCCTCCACAAGCCCTCAATCAAGGGTTTTCATCCTTGAGAGAGTCCTCAATCAAGGGTTTTTGTCCTTGAGAAAGGTAGGAAAGGTGCTTCACAAGCAAACCTTTACCAAGATATGAAAATTCACAAAAACATAACTCTCTAATGGCCAAACGACCTCCTTTTATAATCATAAGGGGTGCTTACAATGCAAATGATGGCTGATGCCTTAAGAAAATTACTTTTAATTTTCTAATTGGAATTTGGAGCCTACATGCTCAAATACTTTATTTTCTAACTAAATAAGTTCTTCTATTGGAGTGCTAGGCTTCCCAATAGCAATACATGATAATAATAAAAACAACTACTAAATTATCATCACGGCATCATTGGAATCTTCCCCTTGCTCAGTTCCTTAGACTCACGGGGAGAAGAATGGGTCAAGGTCTTCAAGTGAGGCTAGTCCCCTAAAAGGGACATGACATTAAGAGTTTATATGACATCATAGATATATTAAAAGCATACTAAAGGTTAGCTTAAAAAATGCAAATAATAATGTATATGATAACTATGGAAATGAGACAAAAAGATGTTTGGCCATTGCTTAAATTTGAATTGTTAATCTAAGGAAATGGGCTCCTACTTATATAGCCATTCATGCCACCTCCTAAGACTCATAATTCTACGCAATTCAAATGAATCCATCAAAGGACCCAACAATAGACCCAAACATAACCAATCGGCCTTTCTTGTAACTTATGCCTTCAATCAGCTAACAATTCCAAGTTCTTAGCATGAGCAAGATTGCATGGACAATGATGCGCACTGCATGGTTGAACAATAAGCCAAACATTGTGCAAAAGGACTATGCAGTCAATAGATATTGCACAAAGAACTTGCCCACTCCACATATGCAATACTAGACTCCATGATCCTCTAGAAATGTGTTTTTTCACTTGGCGATTCCATAAACATAAAAAAGCTCTATAGAATGCTAAGACCGACTGATTTCACCGTAGTTACCATGTTCGAAAAGTTCGGGTTGTTCGCACATGGAAAAAAGTTCGGAAGTTTGGAATTTTACAAAAATTCGGTTCGGTTTGGTATGCTTCAAAAAATATAAAACTGAATAATTATCCATACTTGCTTCAAAAAATCAATCACACATACAAATAAATAAACATACAAGTATACTAAAGTCTTAAAACATATAAATGTATAGCAAAATCCATGTTAAACTTAAGACTTACAAGTTATATTTATGACTCAAACAATGAAAATTCATAGTTCATACATATTGATATAATATATAGCGATGAGAATTATCCATTGCTCAAACTTCAAAGTTTTGAGCATTAACCAAAAATTAAAATGCAATTTTAAACATTTGCAACATCAAATCCTGCTTCTACATCAAAAGTATCACTAACATCTTCATCTAATACTGCAGTAGTAGGGTTATCATCAACAACATTTTCTTCATCTCCAAAACATGCTTCTCTAAGGTAGAGTTGTCATCTTCATTTGCAAGAGAGTGAGTAAGCAATCGTAAATTGCTATGCACAAAAACAAGATCAGAGAGGTTTTGAGCCCTAATCGATTCCTCTTGTTTGTGTGGATTAAATCATGTGTACTCTAATTTCTTTCACAAGTGAAGCACTAGAACATTGGCTGAAAATTCGCACGGCAAGCTTCTGCAAATATGGAGTAGAAGACCCATAAGTCTGCCATCATTTAGATGGTTCCCACGTCATCCTAATGCCCTTGCCTCTTTTTCACCAAACATTTTGAGTTGGTTCTTGACAATAGTAAGTTGTTCTCTTGCTTTTTCCTCCCCATCCTCATCATGTACCAACCTATCTATGGTTACAAGCATAGTTCTAAAAATCGTGATTTATCGGGCGATAATTGCGATAAATCGTTTTTCCCATGCAAAACGATTTATCTTTCCATAAATCGCGATTTGTTTAATGGCGATAAATTGCGATTTTCAAGCACGCTGAAAAACCTGCAAAAATCGTGGAAAATCATGTGAAAAATCGTGGAAAATCACTCCATTTCTCTCAGTCAAATCGCGTTTTTAGCTTCTGCGTTTTTGGCTGCTGTTTTCTTACGCTTTCGAATTGGTTTTTTTCCTTTTTGGCATTTCTTTCCTTTTAAGTAGAGAAAAAAATTTGCTATTTGGAAAGGGTCCGGGAAGATGTAGCAGCAAAAACTTGCATGTGCCATAACTTTCATTCTGTGGCTCCATTTTAGGTGCCGTTTTCTCTAAAAGTGTATATTTTCTCGAGCTCTACGCATTGATGGCAATATTTTTATTATTTTCATAAAATCCATTTTTGCACCTTTTTGGACCAAGCAACTTAACATCATTATAATAGTATACTGTATACCGATTTAACATTTAACATCATTTAACAACATAACGATTTAACATTTAACATCATTTAACATTATAATAGTATACTAGTATACAGTATAAATAGTATCGTATTGTAAAGTCACTTCTCGCATCATTTAACATTGTTTTTACATTTAATTTAAGTATATTTTATGAATTTAAATATTTTTAAAAGTAGCGATAAAGTTGCGATTCCCGATTTTCGATTCAAAATTTGGGCTCTTGATTAATCCCGATTTACGATTTTTTGAACAGTAGGAAAACTCGCCAAAACCAAAAACTCGCTTGAGACCCCAAAAAAAAAAAAACTCGCAAAAACTCGCCAATATTCGGCCAATACTGGGAATACTTGTGACTTAAAAATACTCAATTTTTTTAAAAACATAAATTTTAAGCAACACATAGCTACAAAATGTATCAAATGAGCCCATAAAATGTTGGAGAAGTGTTTTCCAATTAGATTTGAATACAAATACAATACAAAATCGCATCATCATGCGAATACGACACAACGGTGATAAGTAATATGAATTTATGATGATTGACATTGAAAAATATCATCATAAATTTCATATCTATCAAGTTACTGATATCTGATAAATTACATTTTCCTCTTCCCCAATCTAGAGAAATATTGGGGAGAGAGGGTCTAGTGCCTCTGGCTCCACTAGTCCCCACACTCATTTTGCGTCTCCACGCTCCTCTGAAGGCTGCGAATGCGGCTCGATCCCATGGAACTAGATGGTGGTCTTTGGTGGCTCCTCTGCTTTGCATGTTGGAGATCACCTCCAAAGATGTCATCCACTCGATATCTCCTCGGAGTCCTGCTTTAGTGCTTCTTCCTCCATAGCCTCCCTCTCAAAAGAAGCAATCTCGTCATTTGTGAATGCGGGGTTTTCCTCTTCTTGCCAAGTCCACTCCTTTGTATGGATCTATCTCATCCAAATCAATGAGCTCCTCTCGATGTCGCCTCGACTTTTTTTGTGCGGCGGAGATTGTATTGCCAAAAACCAAGTCGTTGAGTCTTTTTGAGTCGACTTGTTGCGCTTCTTCGTGTGAATGGCCTCAAACAAACTCCGATTGCGTTCACATCCGAAGCGCTCTGAGGTTGAGATAGAATTACGAGGGCTAACTTTTGAAGATTTGGGGTATTCCCTCCCAATCCTCCCACGAGAACCTCTGAACATTTAACAAGATAATCAAAAATTTATAATTAATTAATAAAATCAAATATGTAACTAATAAGTAACTTGGTAAACATTCTAAGTAACTTGGTATTACACAGTATTTGTGTGGTTCTCCCTCGAATAGCTAGCACCGATGAAAAGAGTCTCCCCTACCATGTTTGTAACTCTGCAGCTCTAAAATGACGAGGTCCCTCGTCTCAACATCCGGTATCATCCTCTCGATACATGTCGAAAGGCCCTCCAACCTCTGCATTCACATCTGTGAAGCTGTCAGAGTAGAAATACTTGGGGTTGAGGTAGTACCCCGTTGCATGAATAGGTTGGTGGAGTTGATTGTTCCACCTCCGATCAATAATCTCCCAAAAGGGACCATATTTGACGATATCCCCCTGTAATAGTTTTGGATAGACTCTTTGGTCCTATCCATGGCCTCATATACAAACCCCATGGGGTTTTGCTCCCCATCGACAAGCAAGAAACTCTCTCACCAAGCGGCTCGACACCTACACACAAATTAAAATGTAAGATTGCAAACTTACTGATTCTGATACATATTAGAAATGAAATAAAAAAGTGAAAAGTAGAACAATATATTTAATATTTATAATTTAACAAATTAAAATAAAGGAATGAAATATAAATCGAAGTTTGAAATTACCTTGATGATCTCTATAGCTCTCTTTGCGAAGATATCATTAAAAACTATCTTTATGACCCTCTCTCCATGCTTTCTTTGAATATTGTGAGTCTAGCCATGCTTGACTCACAAACATTTGTTCAAAGATGTCGACAAACTAGAAATATTTTGCAACGTCAAGAAGTTAGTTGCAAACCTTGTGACACCGACTCGAACAAGTTCTTTCCCCTTTGTGTGTACTCTCATCAAGCTCAGTACCCAAGGGTGATTGTATATGTACTTCGTTATAGATCTTGCATCTTCTGACCGGCCTCACCCGATCAATTTTGCCTATGTCCTCGAAAAGAAGGTCAATGCGATGAGCTGCCTGAGGAGTCCAAAAGAGTGATGGATGTCTCTCCTATGATAGTCTCCCATTTGCCACATATCTTCTTTGCATTGTTATGCTGTGACAATGACTTGCACAACATTACGTACACCTGACCTCTAATCTGTTGTCTCTAACATAACACTCAAATTTTACGCATTTTTATTATGTCGGAGGCATCGATAGATTTTAAAAACACCATCTCACCGTTTGAAGTTGCTTAAAAAATTAACAAGGGTGCGGTTCCTTCCATCCGTCCACCCATCACGAAAGAATGGTGCATCGAATTTTTCCATTGTTTCTTGTGCTCTTTAGCATGGTAGTGGCATCTGCAATCGCACCCTCGAGTAATTTCCGCTCAAATCTTTTGGAGAGGGTGCTTGTACCCTTTCCCTACTGTTGTCAAGCGTATTTATGTCAAGTACTCCCAGTATGGGCTCTTTGCCACATTGAATGGCGGGTTGTTGTAGTACAAAAATTTGCACAAGCTTTATCCACTTCCTCGTGCATATCTTTGTTCGAGATGCACCACCATCGATGAAGGTTGTGCTCGGTGTGTTCCTTGCCACAAAAAAACTTCGGTATGCCTTTGCTCGAACTCGATGAAGATGAGCCTCTTCCGGCTCTTCCTCTTCGTATGCGTGGACCACGAGTAGAGCCCTGATTGTTGCTTTGCATCATCGTCTAAATTCTCTTCCATTGCAGCCCCAGTCTAATAGCTTGTCTTTATGGCTGCCTTGACCTTGCGTTCTCTAGTTTTTTTCTCTTCTAACTCTGTGACTCTCTGCTTTAATCTCTCGCGTTGCCTCTTCGACACGTTGGGGCAAAGCTGTAACATCTCGGCAAGGAATAGTTGAAAGGTGATATTTCAAGCGATTGATGCCTCCATTCATTTCTTATTCTGAGAAAGTGCAAAAATTTCGCTTGCACAAGTTCCACGTCTGACATACTTCCATCTTTATGGAGCGGGCATTCGGAGGAGCGGTCCTACTGCTTAGTGATCCGGATGCCGAACGATGCGAGCACCGATGCCATTGTTAAACTCTAATCTGCAACACAATGCACATTTAAAAAATTAGAAAACGTAAACTTAATTTAATTTTAAAAACAAAACATGCCTGAATAACAAATTTGCGTAAGTAAAAAAAATACATTACAAGCATTCAATTTTACATTACATGTATTTAGAATTACACAACGAATCGATTCTACACATACATACATAAAATTTAACTAATTTCTGATGAATTTGCGTTAATTAAAAAAAAAATACGTACCTCTAGCTGCAAATGAGTATTAAAAATTTACAAGCATTCAATTTTACATTACATGTATTTAGAATTACACAACGAATCGATTCTGATACACATACATAAAATTTAACTAATTTCTGATGAATTTGTGTTAAAATAAAATAAAATTACATACCTCTGGCTGCATGAATGAGTATAAAAAAGTACAAGCATTCGATTTTACATTGCATGTATTTAGAATCACAATAGGAATCTATAAAACCTAAATAATATATTCAAAATTTGGAAAAACTTCAAAGAATTAAAAAAAAAAAAAAAAAAACCTACCTCCAAATGCAAATCTCCAAATTCTCTCCTCGAATTCGCTCCAAAATCCACTCAACACAAGCAATGCAAGCTCAAATGGTTGTGTGAGTGACAATGAGGGAGTTGAGGGCCTTAAAAAGAGCCAAAACCGCGTAAAATCCGTGTTTTTTTCCTTTGAAAACCGCGTTTCCGCGTCCAAGCCGCGTCTGGCGAGTTTTTTGTACGGGCTCGCCGAGTTTTGGCGAGTACTCGCCGAGTTAACTCGGCGAGCCCTGTTTTGGCGAGTTTTTGGGCGGTTTAACCGTTTTCAAGGTTTTTTGGCGAGTTTTTTAAAAACCGGCGAGTTTTGGCGAGTTTTCCATCTATGGTTGCATGTAGAGGAGGGTGTAGCATGAACTATCGTTTGTCCACAATTTCCCAAATACGCTTGACTTCTTCAACATCATCTGCTAGTATCTTTTGGATTTCTTCCTTTGCTCTATCCATGCCCTCATACACAAAACCCATGCATGGCTGATTACCATCAACCATTCTCAAAATTTGAACAAGTGGCTCAAACACATTTACAATCTTCTTGGCACCCTCCCAAAATGTGTCCCCTAAGATAATTTTTTCAATTTCTTTTGAATGGTTTTCCTTTGGAAAGCTTCGACTCTGCCCATTCATCAGTAACCACCACTTTTCTTAATGTTGTCCTCTCCTCTACCTCCCTTTGCAAAGTAATGAAGTTGGTGGCAAATCTTGTTTCGGCGGGGAAAGAAGCTCACGTTTTGCAAAAGAACGATACAAGTTCAATGTCAACCGGTGATTGAGGATAAACTTAGAGATTTGTTTCCTTTCACAATATTACTTCACCATTCTATTTTGATAGATCTTCAAGCAAAGATTCAAGACATGGGCTGCACAAGGTGTCCAAAAGATATGAGGAAATCTATCCATGAGGATCTCTCCTGCTCCTTTGTAATTGGTCGCATTATCCGTAATAACTTGAACAATATTATCTTCTTCTATCTCCAAAATGGTTGATTTAATGCATTTGGAAATGAAAAGAGAAGTTTTTGCTCATTACTTGTATCAATTGATTTTATAAACATTACACCTTGCATGGAGATATTGCCAAAAGATTTAGGAGCGGCCTTCACCTTAAATCAGACCATCCATCACTTACTATTATGCAACCTATTCTTTTCCAATTTTTTTCATTTCATCTAGCTCACTGGATATGGATGACACCTCTTCAAGAAGACTAGTTCTTAGTCTTTCGTAACAAGGCAATGTGTAACCTTTCCCAAACTCAACTTTGCATCTATGAAAGACTTGAAATGTGGGGAACGAATTACATTGAAAGGGATGGCCTCTGCATAAAACAATCTAGTTGCCAACTTGTCTACCTCATGTTTTTGTTGTGGCCTCCACATGGACTTCAATGAACCTTGTGACTTTTCCCTCTGCTTGCACTTTCACTTCCTTGTGAAAATGGTGATGGAGAGCAATTTGAATTCTTTGAAGGGCCCATTTGTGAGATAGAGTGTTGGATTTTAGCCTTCTTTGCTTCTGAAGCTAATGATCCAACACAACTCACATTAAATTTAGCTTGAACTCGATGTATGAAATCTCTGTATTCACCTTCCTCTGAATTCACATTTGCTATTGGACACTGCTTGACATCTTTGGATCCTCCCAAGTAATGGTACCGAACTCTAGTTACACTGCCTGTAATATTCCCATTGCACAAGGTGCATCTCATATGTAGTTTATTATCATCTCTTTGGACGATGTATTTCATCTCCAAGGAACGATTGCTGCTAGACATCTTGACCAACTTGTCTTTCCCTTTACCTTCCAACTACCCTCTGAACCTGCAAAATTAAAAAATATTACGGTTTAACAAGTTTTAGCATTTTTTACTTACTAACAAATTAATAAATAACAATTACGGTTTAAAATAAATAAATAAAATAGTTTAATTAATAAATAAATATTATATTTTAATTAATATTTTTACATACTAACAAATAAATAAATAATCATTTTTAATATTGATTTTTAAAATAAAATAAAACTTAATATATAAAACACAACTCAAATTATGTAAACTTATTAATATTATATGAAATATAATAAATACTAAATAAAACGTAAATTTTTTATTTTAAACTTTAAATTAAATTAACAAGTTCGAATTAATAATTTTATAGAAAATAAATAAATTTAATTATTTAATTAAAAATTTAAATGTAAGACATTTTATGGTTTATATTTATTATTTTTAACAAATTAAAAACATAAAACTCCACCGTATATGTGTGGAGTTTTAAACTTTAAGTTTTTAGCCCTAAATATTTATAAAATTATATCTAAGTTTACTATTTAGTATTTAGCCTCCCCATATAAAATTAAACTTACAAATTTATAAAAGTTTGAAGTTTTAAACCTAAAAACTATTCCCGTCCCGAGCAAACAAGCACGCTGCACAGGGCAGAACCACGACTTACTTGGAAAATGCTTAATGGAGTTGTTGCAGGGTTTTTTCAATGGTGGAAATGTTTCTTTCAGAGGTCGCCGCTGATCGCTAGTTTGTTCTCATCCGGTTTCTCTTTGGATGCGTGGTTTCACTTTCCGCTGGTTGCTTTCGGTATTCATGAATCACAACATTCTAATATGATAATATCTACCCTGCCGCTTTTCCTTTTAATGTTTTTGACTTTAATACATTTTAACTTTTAGGGTTTTCGACTTTATCATTATGCACTTTATGATTTTAATTTATTTATTTGTCAAATAAAAAAAAAACGTCGGTTAAAACTATTACGAACCGAATCTTCCGAATAAGTCCGTTTTCCCCAAAAAGTTCGGTCCGAATCGAATTTTCAGCATGTTAAATGCGAACATGTAATTATGGATTCCAGCGTGCGTTGATTTTGGTTGACATAGGATTGCTCGTGAGCTCAGATGCTCCTACATCATAAACCCTTGCCAAAAAAATTAGTGGTTCTAAATGCAAGATTTCTCTTGCTTCTCCACCAAAGCTTTTGCAAACAATTGGATTTAAAATTTAGTAGTACCTTTGCTCTGATACCATGTAAGAAATAATTCCAAGATCAACCACTAAAGTTATTGAATCATAAGCGAAATATGCAATAAAATAAATAGCATCATAAAGTATACCATGAAAGAGTTTAGACAAGATTTGTTGAGTGGGGAAACCGATACACTGGAAGAAAACCCTCCATGTTATTGAAAGATGGCCCAAAGCATTTACAAAATAACCCAATGTGCATAAAAATTCTTCCAAAAGAGAATAAGAGAGGAGTCAATAAAATCTATTGAAAGATTAGAATAAGTAACCCATATAGTATTTAAATAGAGTGAAAAGAGAATAAGGAGTTACAAAGAAACTTTAATCATTGCCTTGGCCAACCTTCCAAGTGTGTGGTTAGTGTCCCTATTTCCCATGAAGTGAGCAGAAGTGGGTGAAAAGCGACAAAGAAGTTACATTTGAATGTAACTCCTCATGACGAGGAATATCTCTAATGAGACAAAAAAAGTGAAGGCTACACGCTGCTTCATATTCTCTGGACTATAGGAATTAAAATTCATATGGGAATAAATAATACACAACATTGGGATATTTAAAATACCCAAATAAGGATGAATCTCCTACAATTTAAGGCAAATGACAATCTTCATTAGGATAGGGTAGAAGAGACATCATTCTAGACAATAATGTAGGAGATTTGTGCAGCGCCAACTTTGCACTTGCCCAATCTTTAAATGTCACTTGAAATAGACGTTTCTTTAAAATATGCACTAGGAGCAACACTTATGTTGCAAGTCAAACCGATAGTGTATCATTCAGATGGCTTTCTTGGGCAGTGGCCAGCCATTTCTTGTATAATAAAGGGATATAGGCCATTGTGTAAGATTTGAAACATTGACACCATTACCTATTTGGAAATCAATAGTGATCATAAGTCCTTATAATTCTTACATACGTAGAGTAAGTAAAAATAGAGTTGACACCTTAATTGGAAGGCATTTTTAGAAAATTTAAAGAAGTGGACTATTACAAAGGGTATCAAAATGGTGGACATGTTGCACCTACTGAAAATTTCAACATTGCAATTGGAATCATTTCTGCATGAAGGATTGGAGTAGTACGAGTAATATAGGATTCATGACCATCTACTTTGCTTTGCAGTAGTGCAGATCTTTGGCTTTGAGTAGAGGAGCATATTGACTACAAAGAGGAGGATTCTAAAGTGTTCGAAGGAGAGAAGCTTTGTATACAAGCTGCAGAATCCGAGAGTTAAGTTGTTGAGTGAATCCCATGCATCAAAAGTGGCGGGTCATTTTGATGTTGGAAAGATATTTAACCATTTACAACGTTATGTTCATTGGTTGTTAACGTAGAGTAGCATATTGACTACAAAGAAGAGGATTGTAAAGTGGTCGAAGGAGAGAAGCTTTGTATACAAGCTGCAGAATCCGAGAGTTAAGTTGTTGAGTGAATCCCATGCATCAGAAGTGGCGGGTCATTTTGATGCTGGAAAGATATTTAGCCATTTACAACGTTATGTTCATTGGTTGTTAATGTAGAGTGATGTTCAACATTTTTTCTTGGGTTGTGTGTTCTCCAGCATGGGTAAACATTCAAGTTGGATGTTAAGCTTTCATAGACTTTTATAGTTTCGAACTGGCCATGGGAAAATATTTTAATAGACTTCTGAGGCAGTTTGCAAAAATTGTGACACAGAGTTGACCCTCTTTTTATTTTGTTAGCAGGGTTAACAAAATGCTGATGTTAATACTTTGCAACTCGACTACGAGCATCAAATACATTACCATATTGTTCTTTGAATGTGTTAGCATACATCTTGGATTGTTAGGACCTATCATATAAAATCATAACAGATGCCTTAACCATTTTTAGATTATATTGTGGGGACCAAGTTGAAATGTTCAGTTGCATTGCACTTGCAAAGTAATGGATGGACAAAAGTTGCAAATAGGACACTAGTTATTTTGAGGGGATATACCATAATCATCTGGGGACTTGGTATGAGAACATACCTTCAACATTGTTATAATTGCACAGTGAATGCATCACTAATTGTCACTGTTTGAGACTTGTTCGGGAATCTTGCCTCAAACACCTATCAATTTGGCATTTGGGAAAAATGGGCACCGCTTACAGTGCTGCAAAGAAGACTACCAAGTTTTTGGAGCACATTTAACAGATGCATGCCCGAGTAAAGGACTGTTAAGCATATGCTTAGTCAAAGTATAAGGCTCCTCATGATTAGCAATTGGTTGAGCAAAAGTTTTCTGTTGGCGACATGGTGTGGCTATACGTAGGGGAGGAGTGATTCAAGGGTGGACAGTAACTAAGACTGATTCAATATGGTCTATTCAAGATCATACAACAATTTGGTTAGAATGCTTTGAATTTTGATTTTCCAAGCTACTCAGGCATCTACTCTGTGGTGAAGGCAGAAAGGCTGAAATTATTTGACCCTTCATTGTTGGATGATGAAGATGGAGTGCTAGTTTTGTTGGAAGTAGAGGACTTAGTTTTGAATTTTCAAGAATTGCTGGAACAAGACATTACTCTTCTAGACAAGATCAAAACTTCGCGGCAAGGATGGTTAATTATGGCAGGTGAGAGGAAGGATGCTTATCAAAATGTTGCATGGTAGTATTTAAGGTTGTAATTGATGTAGAAGTTTCTTCACTTGAAAAAGCAACTTAACGGAGACCTAAAATTTAATCACGAATGTGGCTAATTAGGAACTGACAAAATATGTAAATGATCAACATAATAAATTTCTAATTCCCTCGCAATTCTAAGTGATAGCATGAAGGAAGGTTTAGTGCCGAAAGAAATCTAGAAGCAAAATTGTTCGAGTTAGCACCAAAGATTGCTCAAATGACAATGTGTAATGTCCCTTTCTAGGGCTCAACCACACAAACAAGGAAAATCACACAAACCCCAAATGAATACAATCTGATTTTTATAACAGCAGACTGAAAATTGGAACAACGATGTACAGCAGTCTGATTTTCTAGGACAACTTGCAAAGTACAATAATTCACCCAAATATCACTATGAAACTCATCCACAACATATATAAGCCTTCTAGGAACAATGTAGGTCAATTTACACCATGAAATTCAATCACATGCACAACTGGAAATTAATTTAGCAACAAAAGTATAGCCAATAGAAGTGACTGAAAATGAGGTCACCAAACCCCAATAAATACCAAATATGCAATATATCAACCTTATAAAATATGAGTCCAAATATCCACCTGGTATGTAAATTTGTGCTCTAGAAAGACCCCGATCACACTCCTATAGAAGTGTAATATCCCCTTCCCAGACGAAGACCCTTAGCCTATTTTGTCTTCCCGATGGCTAAGGAGAATTTTAAAGGAGACTTAAGTTCTATTATTTTATTATAAAGTGCAAAAAAATAAAAATAAATGAAACATTATAAAAACACTTATAATAAATTAATGGACTTAATAATAAAATAAACATGGAAAAAACAAATAAAAGAATTAAGCACTTAGCAAAAATATATTTTTATGGAAAAGTGCGACTTGCTTGGAGGCAAAGGTAAAATAGAAAAAGACAAAAAGCAAAAGTTATTCCCTCAAGGAAAATGCGACTTGCATGAGGAGAGCTTTTTGGAGGGAAAGAAGCATTTAATACAAAGAAAGGTGATTGGTTGCATGAGTGTCTAGTTTGGGTCACTAACTCTATTTATGCAAGTCGACTTGCCTTTGTAGAGACACATTTGATCATCTTCTCAATTTTGATTTTTAATTGAAGCTTTTAGCTTTGTCTGAATTATTTAAGGACGAAAACCCTTAGAAGAACTCTCTTGTGGATGAAAACCCCAAGAGTATGTGAGGGATCTCTACATAGGGGATTCCATTGTACTTGCAGAACGATATTTCAGTTTATTCCAGCAGTGAATAAAGGAGTTTTTGCAGATTTTTGGATCAAGGGTTTGAAGCAAATTTGCAGCTGTGTTTTCCAGCCTTCTATCATATTGTACGACCCACTTCTAGGATACTTCTTGAGGTATTTAAAGGGGTTTTGATCTGATTTGGATTGCTGTTAATAAATCATGTTTTTATGAATTTTTCCAGCCCAAAACCCTAAGGGCGAATTGGTGTTTTGGCTGTTTAGGGCACTTGTGGTGGTCATTTGCATGAATGGGTAACATCATTGCATTCTCCTATTTTTTTGAATCCGTGCATAGTTTATTTGTGTGGATCGGAGCATTTTTGAGTGAGTTATGAATTTTTGAAGTTGCCATAATTTTCTACAGACTGGGGTTTCAAAATAAATTAATTTCAGCCCTTCTTGTGCATCAAAATATGTATGTTCTTTCATATTTTGGCTTTATAAAATTGGTAGATCAGATTGGAGTGGAGAAGTTATATTTTATTGGCTGATTTGTTTGGGTTTCCCACTTTACCCTAGTCGCACTTTTCAGATTAAATTCAGATCTGCATGTTAATAAATTGCTGCATCTTCTATAAATTGTATTTGGGGGTTTGGGATTGGCCTTAAATCCATTTGGGGTCAAATATGTCCATTTGGGGACATTCTGACAAGTCACTCCCTAGGAGAGGGGCATAAAATAATACCAAAACCCTCGGTATTCCTTCTTCTCCAAGCCCTAGTTGCAAACCAACAAGATAGTCTTCAAAGATGTCCTCAATCACCACCAAATTGGAGAGTTTCGTTCTCCAATATTCCACAAAGAAGGGTTTTGTCCTCCTTGGATTCCACACTACTGGATTGTCACTCCTTAGTGGATTTGAATTAGAGCAACCAATTCTAGAACGACGTATAAAAATATATATGCCAAAAGATGATTATAAAACGAGCCTATGTGATTCCCTTTATACCCTTATGGTGGCGCCAAAGGTTTAAGGGGTGAATTACCCCAAGACCGACCTCTTTAAAAGCTTGTCTTAATTTCTAATTTCACTTTTGGGAGCTCTCCAACCTAGCTGACCTGCCTTAGAGGGAAAAACACAAAAGAAAAACATCAATAGCAATGAAAGAAAACTGAAATGAAACCCAAGGACTTCCCTTGTTCAATTTCTTCTTGTCCATGGGAAGAAAGATGGGCTAGAAGTCTTCATATAGGACTAATTCGAAAAAGGGGACATTACACAATGCCTATTTTCAATGCCAGAATGTGGAAATTGGTGGCAAGCAGATTGAAGCCAAGACAACCACACACACCAAAAGTGAAAGTTGGTGTGGGGGTATATAATGTGCCTCTTGACACAATTACATCCTTATGGGGATTGCTCACATCTTGGTCATACCATATTATAGCCTCGCTTTCTCTAGTAGACTTGGTTAGAATATGTTGTTTAAAGTACAAATCCAATCATCATGACACCGAATAATTAGCCATTTACTAGACTCCTTCCAACCCTCAAGTCCTAACGAGAAGGTCTTTTGATGCTCATACATGATGGATTTTTATACAAGGACCTCCATTTTGCGAGATACAAATCGTTTTTCTTTGAAAAAGAATCTAAGATCAGATTTAAAAATAGATAATGACTCAAAATACTTTAAAAATAAGCATTGAGGGTTTCTGATGATTCCAAACATGTACTTGTTCTGTCTTTTTCAACTCAAGCTGCAGTAAAAGGATGACATTATGTTTGAAGTATGAATCTAGCCATAATAAATGCAACTTGGTGTCTCAAAGTAGCAAATAATCCATTATCAAGTCTTGGAATAAAGCAAGATTATTTCTAATGTCATTGGACCCTCCGAATGTCATTAAAGTGTAAAAATGGCTAATGTTAAAATGGTCTTACAGAGGATGTTGATATGTCACATGTAATGTCCCCTTTTAGGCCAAGTTAGGAAATAACATAAATCTGATCACACCTTTGCTGGAAATTAATTAAAATTCAAACCCCAAGCTGCGCAAATTTCCAAAATTCATATCTACGGCTAGAGAAGTCTAAATGAGCCAAAATTTTAGATCTTTGGGCCACAAAAATATGAAGAATAATATGCAAAAACCAGATTTCGCATACAAACACGAAACCCTAATTTTACCCTAAAGAGTAGGTCGCCCAACACATTTAGGGCATCAAATCCACTCCAAAAATTCTGAAATCACCTTTGTCTTATTTCCCCTATTTTCTACAACCACATTCAATATTAAAATGATCCCAAACTGCAGATTTGAATTTTATAACAGCAGTTAATCAATTAAAATGCACCCAAAATAGCTGAAACTTCAAAAATTAATATCTTACTCAATACTTGGAGTTTTTGCATGAAACAAATTGCACAATAAAGTAGAAATAAAGAGCTTTCCAATGAACTAACAAACTGAATTTTTAGCCCACTGAAACCCACTCAAATTTGCCCCTGAAATCTGCCTAAAAGTCGCTTAGGGTTAGAATAAAATATTTAAATAATTTCTAGCTCATAGAACCCTTCCAAAACCTTCAAACAATCAACCCTTGATTTGAAATAATTGATTAGACACAATAGCAAATAAATCTAGTATAAATAACCTCAAAACATGATAGATCAAACCCCAAATACCGATTCTTTATGGCTAAATAATTTGCAGTAACAATAATAGTCACAAAAGTACTTCAAACCCTTCACAAAAATGCAGATTTATCTTCAAACAAATGCGATGCCCAAGACCAAGTCGCCAAAGCTAGAATGAATATATCATCTATAAACACATTCAACACAAGAGAGCACAATAGAGAGAACAATGAAGTCTTCAATAATGAATCCAAATAAGAGAGAGCAATGCAAGAACTAGGGCATACATTCCGATGCTCCAAGCATGGAGTGAAATCAAATGATCAATCAACATAACCCTTTAAGGAAATGCGACCTCCCTTTTATAGAACTAAGGGTGCAATATTCAATAAAGACCGACCTTTCCCTTTTGGAGGAAAACATAAACTCTCATTAAAATATTTAATACTAAGACTATGTGCACTTTATTTATTTTTAATTAAATAAATTAAAGTAACTAACCTATGTGCACATTAAACTAACTAAATAGACTCCCACGTATAACGATAGGCATGCAGAGGGTTCTGATGTAAATGAAAAATAGATATTAATAATGTCCCAAAAAGGGGACATTACAGTCCTCCCCTCTCGGAAATTGTTTGCCCTCAAGCAATAGCAAGCTCATAGATCCATGCATCATGCCCCAAAGAGAAGATGTGGGGTGGTGCATCCAAAGCCTCGATCCGGTGCTTGTCAAGTGGCGAAGAGTTGGAAAGAACAAATTTCTTTCCCTCATGTCAACCCAAAAGATGGGTCATCAGCTCTATAACATGTGCTCCAAGAGATGGTGTCCTCAACATGGCATAGAGAGTCATCAAAGGGATGAGCTTTGTTAAGCTCCAAGGTTGCCCACTCAAAAATGCCCTCATGAAATGAATAGGACAACAATCTTCCATCACATGTCTTCAATCCTGCACATGAAGCAAACTCATTAGGAAAACAAGTGTTGAGAAACACTTTTTCTGTTTCTTCTTCATGTCTCCAAGGCATGGAGAGCTCCCAAAATTTGTTATGTGGCTCCCAACACTGCTGTAATCATGCATTCTTTCTTCAAAAATCAGAATTAGGATGGTTGGTTTCCATCTCCAAGTATTCACCCATGAGCCAAAATCAAGCACCAACAACCATATCATCAAATGCATGGCAAAAATTTGAATTATAGAAGTGATAGAGAGGCTGGTCATAGTGATGTCAATCATAAAAATGATGGGGCAGCAGTTAACATGTTTCGAAATCTTTTCCCCAACATGAAAGAACATCAATCTAGTGAATACAAATGGCTCCCATGTAACTGAAATTTTATCCTCAACCATAACCAATTGAAAATTATCCATATGCACAACTGAAAATGAAATGCCTTGAGAAGAGTTCATACCATGTTCCTTCACTTTTTCCAAACTTTCCATTGAAGCCCAAATGCAAGCAACAACAACCAAACATTCCCAACACATAACCTTTGGAAGCACATCAATCAAACATCCAAGTGGAAGACATAACTGCTGTTCAAAATCTGAAAATGGACTTCTTACCATGCAAGGTGTAGTCCATGTGATCCACCTTCCTTTAAAGCTTCCAAAGAGATGGGAGTTAACATTATTTGAAAAAGAAAGGAGATGATATCCATGTATCCAAATAAAGCTTGTAAAACAAAAATCATTTCATTCTCTTATCACATGAAGCAACATATGCAAGATGACACCACAAATTTTCTCTTCTATGCTCAAAAAGAAAGGAGAGAGCTGAAATATAATGTAAGCTTTTATGAATATCATCATAGAGAAGCCAAGGAGCCTTGTACCTTACTTTGTGCCAATGACTTTCCCTTATGAAAGGGAGCAAAACACTTGAAGCCATCATACCTTTGTGCCTTCCAATGATGAATTCCTCATACGGACCAGCTAGCTTATTGTTATGACTTCCATCATTGGGAAGAGTGATAATCACTCTTTCTCCTTTTCCATCATGCACCCAATTGTTAGGAGCAAAAGTACCAACAAGAATGTGACCATTATACCCCATGTTGCACACCATATCCATCTCCCTATCATGCTCAAAATCATACCCATCAAAACTCAATATGGAAGGAGAAATAAAATATAAAATATCATACCTTGGGCTGCTCCCAACATCTACAAAACTCAGAATTTTTGAGTTTGGAACAATGCTCTTTCCTTCACCATTTTCTTCATCCAAAGCCCCTTTTTCTTCCTCACAAGCCTTCATACTTGGTGGGTGATGACTTGGGACATTCATAAGACTCATGCTTGGGTGACAAACCTCATTCATTTGCCCATTAGGGCCTGCTGTTCGGAAAATTATAGCGAACTGAAAATTACCATAAGCATCCCATGGTGTCCTCCTTTCATAAGCATACCTCTTCACAAGCCCATCTTTATATAGTCCTCTTGAAAATTTGATTTCCTTGCACTCATGTTCAACTCAATGCAATTAGTAACAACCAAATAATGATCATTGATTACCTCTTGGCTGCCCTCATTTTGCTTGTCCATGCAAACTTGCAAATCAAGTTTCTCTTTCCACTTTGACTCATCTCCCATGATCACTCTATCATCATGCATGCAACCATAAAAAGGCAAAGAAACCTCTTCAATCAACAATGAATTTTTACCTTGATTGTTTTCATCTAGTGGCTCTTCTTCTTTCCCTTCCTCTTGAATCAAATCTGATTTTTTTGTGCAATCATCAAGTCCCATGCAAGCATTAAATATCAAAATTTAATCATTAAACACCAAAGGATTCATACCTTGGAGAGCTAATCCTTCTTGCTTCATAGGAGACTTTCTTTAACATATATGCCTTCACCTTGCTTGAACATTGATCCAAAACACCTTTGGCTAAAGTATGAGCAATACATGATGCTTCTTGTCTCATACCTTCCTCAAGTATAGAAAACAAATGTTGAGGAGGTTCCTCATATTCATTCAAAACCAAAGACATGATAGTTTGCATTGCATTCATTACATTTTCTGAATGACTATCATCTATAACATCAAAGAATACTTTGAACATATGAAGTATAAGATCATCACAATCGAGATCTAACATAGGTATGCAAGATCTTACCTTTGCCATGTTTTCCAATATCTTAACCCTCCTATCAAAGTGAGGGTTGGAGGTGTCCCAAAACTTTTGAAAGCTTCCTATCATGAGCTCATAGACCTCTTCCATGGTGATGTCATTATAAGACAAACTTGGGGCTGTTATTCGTGTGATCTCACTAATGCATGTGATGACCAAGAGTCTCACATCCACCTCTTCATGTCCCAATAAATCTGATCTAGCCAAATGTGCCATCAAGGGATCTAAAACTGAAAACATAGTGCCAAAATCCGATTGCTCTAACAAACATAGGCAACTCGCCACCTCTTCAAGAGTGATGAACAATACACCCTTCTCAAGTGAAGGCCTCTTGAGCCTTCTCCCAAGCTTATAGAGCTTGGCCCTCAAATTTCCGTCACTAGCAAGCTCCATGATTCAATCTCTGCAAACAACACCCACAAGAGTAGAGGAAAGATGCTCTGATACCACTGTAATGTCCCCTTTTAGGACAAGTTAGGAAATAACATAAATCTGATCACACACTGCTGGAAATTAATTAAAATTCAAACCCCAACTGCTGCAATTTTCCAAAATTCATATCTTTGGCTAGAGAAGTCCAAATGAGCTGAAATTTTAGATATTGGGCCACAAAAATATGAAGAATAATATGCAAAAACCAGATTTCGCACAACCAACATGAAACCCTAATTTTACCCTAAAAAGTAGGTCGCTCAACACATTTAGGGCATCAAATCCACTCCAAAAATTGTGAAATCACCTTCACCTTATTTCTCCTATTTTCTACAACCACATCCAATATTAAAATGATCCCAAACTGTAGATTTGAATTTTATAACATCGGTTAATCAATTAAAATGCACCAAGAACAGCCGAAACTTCAAAAATTAATATTTTACTCAATACTTGGAGTTTTTGCATAAAACAAATTGCACAACAAAGTAGAAATAAAGAGTTTTCCAATGAACTAACGGTGTCCCGAGATTTCACCCTGAAATATGGGACAACCCCTTTAAAAAAATTGTTTTTTTGATGTAGTGGGTCGTTTGGTGTTTGTTTTGCTTGCGAGTTGTTTGCATTGCTCTAAAGTATTCCCGAGAGAGTCATACAAATTCCCCAAGTACCCACATGTTAAAACTCACTCTATCCCTTTGCTGATTTTGTTTGAGAGAATTTTATCTATTTATTTATTAAATCAATAAAGTTCTTAAAATAGATTGAGCTAAAATTGGAGGATTTAGGTTATATAAAACACTTCACCCCATCATTATTACCATAGAACATTCACCGGGGGAAGAATTTTTTTGATTAGCTAATTGGAGAAATTTTCGAGCAATTGCTTGCATGACTTCTTTTGTTTTGTTTTATTTCTTTTTTGTCTACGTGTTTTGGTTTGTTTTCTCGACAATTCCGTAGCCTATTCATTTTCTCCCGGATCTTTCCCCAAGCATAGGGTTTTGAAAAGCTATCAATATTTTTAATTACTAATTTGTCTACAGGCGATGAGAGCTAAGGATTCGTCGAGGAAGATTGCAAGAAGTTGCTTGGTCCAAAAAGGTGCAAAAATAGGTTTTATGAAAATTTGAAAAATATTGCCATCAATGCGTAGAACTCAAGAAAATATGCACTTTTAGAGAAAATGACACCGAAAATGGAGCCACGGAATGAAAGTTATGGCACATGCAAGTTTTTGTTGTTACATCTTCCTGGACCCTTTCCAAAAATGGCAAATTTTATTTTGTACTTGTTTTCTTCACCAAAAATCCAAAAAATGAAAGAAATGTTGTCTTCATACGCGATCATGATTTTCAAGGTTGCCTTCCACGTCCAATTTCCATGTTGCCTTATGTGACGAATTTTCATGTAATTTTAAAGGCGGAAATCATAATGCAAGTCACACTTTTGGAAAAGAGTTATCTTTTCATACAAGTCGCATTTCTTTGGAAGGAATCACTTAAACTGCCAATGGGAATTTTGGTAGTGGCAGGCAGGCGGGAATTTCTTGCCTGCCTAGCAGGTTACTTTTTCCCATCAAGTCAAATCACTTAAGCTGTCAATGAGAATTTTGGAGGTGGCAGACATGCAGGAATTTCTCACCTGCCTGGCAGGGTGAAAATTCCCATTATGAAAGTAAAGTCACTTAAGTGAAAAGTGGGAATTTTTAAACTGTCGTGCAGGGTAAAAATTCTCATTATGAAAGTAAAGTCACTTAAGTGAAAAGCGGAAATTTTTAAGCTGGCATGCGCAGGTGAAAATTCTCATTATGAAAGTCAAGTCACTTAAGTGAAAGGCGGGAATTTCTTACCTGCCTTGCAGGGTGAAAATTCCCATTATAAAAGAAAAAATCACTTAAAGCACTGGCGGGAATTTCTTGCCTGCCTAGCAGGTTGAATTTTCCCATCAAAGAGGTTTATTCACCCATGCAAGTCGCACTTTTTGGAAGGAAGGATTTAAGTTGCCAGTGAGAATTTTGGTAGTGGCAAGTAGGCGGAATTTCTTGCCTACCTTGTAGGGTGAAAATTCCCATTAGGAAAGTCAAGGCAAGTGGATGAGCTAAAGAGAAGTCAAGGATGCATGCTAAAAATAAATAAAATAAATTCATAAAAAAGCAAGCAGAAGCATGCAGACTTGGGCACCCAAATTGAGTGAAGGAGCATGGATTTTAATTAATTAATTGCCAAAAATAGGGAAAGACAATTATTAAAAATAACATGGAGATGGCTATATAAGCATGGGGTGCCATTAAGGAGAAACAATTAATTCTTTTTAATGAAGTTTGCAGCCCGACAGTTTTGGCGCGAGGAAGAAGGATTTTGCATTAAAGTGTGTTTTCCATCACGGAAGCTTTCGGTTTTAGCGCATTGGGTTGGAATAGCTTTGATTTTTGTTATTATGATTGTATGCGCATGTTGGTATAAGTGCCGGGTATTCATCGCAGGTGCTCATATTAGTGAAAAGAAGTTCAAATCAATGTTAGATACATTGAATATATCTTCCGAATCAGAAGAAATTGCCAGATCTGCACAAATTGATCCAATTACAAGGGATTCCAACAGAATTAAAAGAAAAAGAGCTCAGATAAAGATTATTCTAGGCATGATGAAGCATGATGAAAGAGAAGGGTTAGCAGAATCATACATTGCTTCCAGATTTGCTGAAATCAATGATACAAACATAGGTCTGAACCTATCACCGATTTAATTGACGGATCCAGAGCTGGAAGATCATCTCTTATGCGGGCAATTAAAAGTAGCGGGATTATTCAAGCCTCGTGCGTTTCCGATACAACTCAATTGCACGAAGATCCGGCACTGACCAATGGTGATTGCAATTAGCATGCAAGATGTTGGCAATAGATGGGAAAATGTTGAATTACATGTTCGACAAGTATATTCAATATCAGAACAAAAAGAAAGCGTAGGGTTTTACAGCTGGCAGATCTTCTTTCTTCTCTTCTTTCTTCTCTTATTTCTTATGTTCCCGGATGAAATTGTGAGATTAAAGTTATTGGTTTAAAAGCCAATACTTTAAGTTATTTGAAAAGGTTCTCTAAGATAAGTGGCAGATGTGCACAATTTTGACTTAAACTTCAGATGCATGTCACTTAGAGAGGAATTCTAGGAGAAAGATTGCCAGATGTTTCCTTGACAACTTCCACATGTTATAGTTTAGTTGAAGTTTCCTATTTGTAATTGCCCTCTATACACTATAAATAGAGAAAGAACCTACGGGTTAAAAGATCGGAATTTGTAATCAGCATTCTTGTGTTCTGACTTTGGTGAAAGCCTTGATATTTTTAAAGCTAAGGAATTGAAAGGAGACAAATTTTTGGAGAACTTTGTGTCAACGATGTATTTGTTTGTTACTTCTATGTAGATATTTGCATAAAGCTGTGTTATCTCGAGCTAGATTTGAAACTTTCCTTTTCTTTAAATTCTGTATTATGAGATCTGTTTGTTTCATCTATGTGCATGAGACCAACTCTGCGAACTATTGGTTGGATTACACATCTTCTTTGCTTTCTTCCCGAATTCAATTATTTCCCCCTTTTGCAAATATTTCTTTATAGTTGCTTACTTGTTGCAGAATTGCCTAGCTATGGCTCATGAGCTTTGCAATTAAAGTAAAATCCACAAATAGTTACTCAGATCCATAATTGATAAAAATCATACATGGGAGCCTCACCGGTAAATGAGGGAGATTTATCTCATGACTGCCTAGGTTTTCGGCGCAAAGTGCAGAAAATATAGCTAACAACTAACAAACGAAATTTTTAGCCCATTGAAACCCACTCAAATCTGCCCTTGAAATCTGCCTCCAAGTCGCGTAGGGTTAGAATAAAATATTTAAATAATTTTCAGCTCATAAAACCCTTCCAAAACCTTCAAACAATCAACCCTTGATCTGAAATAATTGATTAAACACAACATGATAGATCAAAACATGATAGATCAAACCCCAATACTAGTATCGCTATGGCTAAATAATTTGCAGTAGCAATAATAGTCACAAAAGTTCTTCAAACCCTTCACAAAAATGCAGATTTATCTTCAAACAAATGTGCCAATACCCAAGACCAAGTCACAAAGCTAGAATGAAGATATCATGGATAAACACATTCAACACAAGAGAGCACAATAGAGAGAACAATGGAGTCTTCAATAATCTTCAATAATGGATCCAAATAAGAGAGAGCAATGCAAGAACTAGGGCATACATTCCAATGCTCCAAGCATGGAGTGAAATCAAATGATCAATCAACATAACCCTTTAAGGAAATGCGACCTTCCTTTTATAGAATTAAGGGTGCGATATTCAATAAAGATTGACCTTTCCCTTTTGGAGGAAAACATAAACTCTCATTAAAATATTTAATACTAAGACTATGTGCACTTTATTTATTTTTAATTAAATAAATAAAAGTTAACTAACCTATGTGCACATTAAACTAACTAAAGAGACTCCCACTTGTAGCGCTAAGCATGCCAAGGGGTTCTGATGTAAATGAAAAATAAATATTAATAATGTCCCTAAAAATGGGACATTACATCACATGACTATTATGAAAGAACGACTCTAACAATGTTCAACTATAGGTCTTAAATGTACCCTTACAAATTTTATGCCAAAGATACTTCCTCTCGAGTCTTGGAAACACCAAAAAGATTGCAAGGCGCTAAAAGCGAAGTCAAGCGAGTGAATACTTAATTCGGATGTCAAATAATTAGCATTAAGTATGAGAACAATGCTGATTTTTGCGGATGAGAAACTGAAATAGCGCCGGGAAGAAGGAAATTATATTAATGTCCACGAGAGAACCAAAGTAGGTAAATGGAATTCAACGGTACACAACAAACTACAATAGCTAATCGAAAGTACCGACATGAACTCCTAACAAACAAAATAGGTGATACACCAAAAGAAAATGGGGTCAACCCAAATGGGTAAACCCTAGACGAGTTATACAAAATCCATATAATAAGAAACAATCTTGTGAAAGGTTACGAGCCAAGTGAAGGGAGTTGATGAGGAACAAGGTTTTAGTGTGCATTAGAGTCGGGAGTAGAAGAATTATGAAGGATGAATAATGTATATTTCACGATTGCATAAATGTAATGTTAAATGATTAGTTGGACGAGAACAAAAAAACTTTGGATTATATAAGTTTGCAAGAGAACACTTGAAAGTAGTAGGATAGGTGACGACACTAGCTCACTAGGGTACTCCTCAAGCTTGTTCTTTCTGAGCAAACACAATGAAAAAAACTCTAAAACAACTCATATTTCATTAATTTGGAAGCCTTATAGCATCTACTGATCAATTTCCCTCTTATATGGGGGTAGTTAAAAAGCTATCAAGGCTTACAAAACTACAAGTGTCGACCTTCAACCTGCTTGAACTTGTGTTCTAAGTCCCAACAGCTTTCAAAAAGTCCCTTAAAAATGGCGCTAAAGCGGTATTTATAGATCTATATTCCTGCCCATTTGGAATTTGAATTTCCTTCTAGAATTCTCTTTGGAGTCCCACTCAAACTTGAATTTGAACTGTTGTGCATTAATGGTGGTCAA
Source organism: Taxus wallichiana var. yunnanensis (assembly GCA_018340775.1). Taxonomy (NCBI): domain Eukaryota; kingdom Viridiplantae; phylum Streptophyta; class Pinopsida; order Cupressales; family Taxaceae; genus Taxus; species Taxus wallichiana. The sequence continues at coordinate 92,679,162 of CM031235.1, read as the reverse complement.
CCACCTCCGATCTAGTAGGTGAGAAAAGTCTATCTGGAAGCCCCTCGTCACCGCTGAGTTGTCATTTTGTATTCATGTTGTTTCTATCTCTGTCTTTATCCTTTCGCGCAATCTTTCTCCTTGTAGGTCTTCTTGTGCGACCACCTTAGAAACATTTGCGTGCTTTGAGTTGTTTTTAAGCGCTTGCCCTTGTGCTTTGTCAAAACTTACCACGCGCCTATGCCTATTTTGTAACTTAAGTGTGTTGTTAGGCAACTTTACGCTGCGTCCTTGTCCCATGACCGATTTCCTAATTTTTGCGCGCACTACTATACTTAGCCACAAAAATTTCAAAATGTATGCTGAGATATTTTGGTTCTCCGCACTAATCCCGCATCAAACACCCCGCGTAAAACAAAAGTGAGCTCCATATCACGAGTTAGGCTTGGGAGTATGGCTAGGTGACCAAACTCCTTCAGCGCGTATCCATGTCGCATCTTCTTGCGCGCGATCCTTCCACTTTATCGGTATTCCTTGTATTCTTTTCCTCGCATCTTCTTTATGACCCTTGTGTCCAAGACGGTCTCAATTTCCTTGGCTTTCTTCTCGGTATTTTGTCATGTCCCTTTTTGGAGACTAGCGGAATTGAAGACCTTAACCCATTCTTCCTCCCGTGGGTTCAAGGAAAGAAGCAAGGGGAAGACTTGGATGACATTCTTTAAGTAGATATTTTCATTATTATCATGTACTCCTATTGGAAAGCCAATCGCTCCAATAGAAGAACTTATTTAATTAGAATATAAAGTATTTTGAGTATGTAGGCTCCAAAACAAATTAGATAATTAAAAGGTACTTATTATAAGGTCGGCCATAAGTTATGATGTAGCACCCCTTATGTTATAAAAGGAGGATGCTTGGCCATTATGTGATATGTTGAATCTTATTATTTCTTTTGGGTAAAGGTTGTACCTTTCCTTGCTTATTAAGGTGAAAACCCTTGTGTGAGACCACTTCAAGGATGAAAACCCTTGATAGTGGAACTTGTCTTGGGGACGAAAACCCTCAAACAAGGATATTTGGAACTATTGAATATCTCAAGGAATTTGGAGTTGATATCTTTCTATCTAGCCCTAGGCGACTTGCATCATGAGCATTTTGGATGTGTTTTGATGGATGTATGGTATGATTCTTGCATGGATGGACTTGTACTAATTTTTAAAGGTGAAAGCAATCATTTCCTTGTATGTTTGAGCCACTAATTCATTATTTCAAGAGGGACGAATTGCTTGTAACTCAGGTTTCGCATGTTTGGGTGGATGTTTGGGAAAGCTGATTTGATATTTGCATTCTTCATATTTTTAAACCCCAAGATCCCAAGTTTCATGAATTTTGGAGCTTCCTAGGTAAAGTTATGAATTTTTAAAGTAATTTTGCAGACAAGGGTTTATAGAAAATTCATATCTTCATTTCTGGGGCACTAAAAATCAGTTTTCCTTCATATTTTGATTGTTGGTAATTAATCAGAATTTTTGAGCTTGATTGGGCACATTTTTAGCGAGTTTAGGGCATCCAAAAGTGAGTGGGAGTTCCCAAAACAGGTCACTGCCCTAGGAAGGGAAAAATTGCAGGTTTCAGTGTGCATTTTCAGTCATATCCAGCCCTCGAAGTCTGATTACAACCATCTAAAAATTAATTTCAGTCATTTCTCATTCAACCCTAGCTATTTTCGGAAGTCCCCCAAAAAGGGACATTACATATTTTTCTTTTCCAGTCTAAGGCTTCTTGATTTTGGCGCATCCTTGTCTAGTTCTCTCTACGTGCCACTCTTCAAACCATTGTGTACTAAAGATCTCCCTCATGGAACTCATATAAATCTGAGACATTGAATATTGGTGAAATATCCAGTTCTTCCGACAACTCTATTTTGTATGCTTTTGGCTCTATTTTCTGCAACACCTTACATGGCCCAATTTTCTTCAATTTCAACTTATTGTAGGTTCCTTTAGGAAATATTTCCTTCCGCAAATGTGCCATCACTCGATCTCCTTCTTCAAATTCCTTGGTTCTGCGCCCTTCGTCCACATGTTCTTTGTAACCTTGGTTACTTTTCTCCAATTTTTCGCATTCCTCACGTAGTTCGCACATATACTCGGCATAATCTTTTGCTTCTGCGCTCGGTTGTTTACTACCTCGTGTAACTCTGTGACTCCTCTTGGAGTGACTCCATAAACAATTTGGAACGGAGTCCTCCCCATGCTTCTATTAACAAAATCATTGTAGGTGAATTTTGCTTGTGCCAATATCATATCCCATTGTCCCGGCTTATCTCCTACCAAGCTACGCAATAAATTGCCTAAACTACTTGTAATGTCCCACTTCCTAAGATAACCCATGTCGAAGACCCTTAGCCCATTTTGTCTCCCCGACGGTTAAGGGATGAACACAAGGGGAACTTAAGTCATAATAAGTTATTATAAAGTGCATATAAAAAAAAAAAAGAAGAAAATATTATAAAAGCACTTATAGTAAGTTATTATAGACTTAATGATAAAACAAAATTAGAAAAGGGAAAAAGGCATTTTGTAATGTTTATTTATTCTAGAGAAAATGTGACCCCCTTTGTGATTGGAATAAAGTAAAAGAAGCATTAAATGAAGGGGTGAAAGCTTATTGGATGTCAAGGGTGGCTATTTGGCCCATTACATCTATATAAGCAAGTCGACTTGCTTGAGGAGAGCATCCTTGTCTATTTTATAAAATTTGATTTGTATGTTGAGCTTTGAACTTGCATCAATAATCTTCTAAAGACTAAAACCCTCCAAGAGATCTAGTAGAAGGACGAAAACCCTTCTCCCAGTTGAGAGAATTCTCCACACAGGGGTTTCCATTGTAGATCACAGAGTTAGGCTGTAAAAGTGCAAATGTACAAGGTTTTGAAGGAGAGCGTTGTTACTGTGTTTCTCCTTTTTTCCATCCCCTGTTCTAGGGGGAGCGACCTACTTGGAGATCTGATTTGAAGTGCTCTAGGGTTGTTTCTGATTTGATTTGGATTGCTATCATAACTCTGATTTTAAGAGGCCAAATCAACCCACTTCCATAATTTTTGGTTCACTTTCTAGCTGTGTTTGAGGGCAGTCTGTCTCCAGATTTTATAAAATAAATACAACCTATTTTGAAGACTAAATTTGGTATTTCTTTTATGATTTCACCTTTGCAATATTTGTTGAGTTGTTTGAGCTAAATATTCAGTGGTTTTACATCAGTTTGGAGTGATTTTCCTACCTTATGCAAGTCGCCATTTCCTTATAAAATTCAGATCTGCATTATATATTTTGTCATAATTTCTATAATCTGCATTTGGGGTTTGGGATTTGCCTAAAATCCAATTGGGGGTAAAAAGTGTCCATTTGGGGACATTACACTCTTGTTCACTACTTCCGTCGCCCATCGATCTGTGGGTAGTAGGTTGAACTATAAGTCAGTTTCGTTCCCATTTTCTTCCACGAGGTCCTCCAAAATGTCTTAGGAACTTCATATCCATGTCTAACACTATGCTAATCGGAAACCCATACAATCGCACCACCTCCCTAAAGAATAGATATGTGATTTGTAATGTCCCTTTCTAGGGTTAAAACTGAACCACACAAACCCCAAGTGAAGTAAATTCTGATTTTTATAACAGCAACTTTAATATTCCTTGAAACCCTAGCAGCGAACTGTATAGGGACTTTAATTCACCATATAACCATGCACAACAGCTGAAAATACTTCTAAATAATTATTTCAAGTATGAAAACAATTATCCATCCAATTTGCATCAAAGAAATGGAGAAAACAAGAGATGATACCTAGTTGTAATTAAATTTATGACAACAACAAGGCAGCCACAAACAAGGGCTGAAAATGATAGATAAACTCCAAAAATAACCAAATTATAGATTTCAGCCTTATAAAATATGATAAATCAAAATATCAAAGAATAAATGAGTTATGTGCCCTAGAAGGCACCAAATCACACTCAAACCCTAGTCGCTCCCTAGGAGAGGGGCTCCAAAAATATGTCAAAGCTCTTGTAGGTCTTCTTCTTGATGCCCTAGATCCCAATCAGCAAGAGAGTCTTCAATAGATGTCTTCAATTCACCAATATGGAGAGTTTTCGTTCTCCACTAAGCCACAAGGAAGGGTTTCATCCTCCTTGGATGCCACACAAGAGGGTTTTCATCCTCAAGTGGAAAGGTATTGAGCAATCAGCCCAAAAACCAAGTATAAGTGTATATGCACCAAAGATGATGTCCAAATGAGGCCAAGCGACCTTCTTTTATATCCCTTGGTTGGCGCCAAGACCCCTTGGGTGAGAACCGACCTCTTTAAGCTTCACTTTATCTTCTAATCTCTTGTTGGGGTCTTATAACCCCAACCGACCTACCTTAAAAATAAAACATTAAAAATAATAAAAGAAAACTGAAATGAAGTTCAATTACTTCCCTTGTTCACTTATTCTTCTTGGCCAGGGGAAGAGAGTGGCAAAAAGTTCTGATTCGACATTAATTTGAAAAAGAGGACATTACACGATTCCCGTCGCATCACTTGTATTCTTGCATGCAATGAAATGTGGCATTTTCCAAAATCTATTGACTACCACAAAAATGGAGTCGTTTCCCCTCTGCGTCTTTAGCAATCCCAACACGAAATCCATGCTAATGTCTTCCCATGGCCTCCTTGGTATGGGTAAAGGCTGATATAATCTCGTGTTTTGTTTATCCCTTGGCTAACTGGTATACTCTACATCTTTGCACGTACTTGTGCACTTATGCATTCATCCCTAGCCAATAATATTGTTCCTTTAGCTACGCAAAGTTTTATCACCTCCAAAGTGACCTCCTAGACCTCCACTATGCTTCTCCCTGATTAAGTTCTTGTGTATTGATCCTTGTGGTATACACAACTGTGCTCCTCAGAATAACATTCCCTCCTAGATAAAATAAGCTAACCATGGCATCCTATCCACGCGCACTAGTTCCTTACATGCTTTTCATGCTTCTTTGAAATCCTTGTCTTGCGCATATAACTCCTTCATGGCGTCAAATCCCATAACTTTGTTGCGCATTTTTGTCAACACCAATACTCTCCTACTTAATGCGTCCACGATCTTGTTGGACTTTCTTTGAATAACCATGTAGGAACTCTACCCATTTCATGTGCCTCTTGGCTCAACTTCACTTGGCTATTGATAAACTGTAGTGCTTGATGATCAATGTACAAAACAAACTCATTCGGCAACAAGTAATGCCTCCACTTCTTTAGCGCCTATACTATTGCGTAAAACTTGATCATAGGTTGAATATCTTTTCCTTGCATCATTCAACTTTTCGCTGAAATAGGCTATGGGTCTTCCTTCTTGGCTTAATACTGTGCCAATTGCGGTTCCACTCGCATCACAGATCTACTGAAATACCTTCTCAAAACTTGGCAACGCTAACACTAGTTGTGCTGTAATCCTCTGCTTGATTCCAAGAAGCTGCGTTTTGCTTTTGCATTCCACATAAACTCTTTGCGATCTCCCTTCATTGTCTCCATGATCATTGCACATATGCCATTGAAGTTTCTTATAAACTTCTGTAGAAACTTGCCAAGCCATGAAAGCTTTGCGCCTCCATTACATTTTTGGCGACGACCATTCAAGAATTACACACACCTTCTCTAGGTCCATTTGTAATCCTTCTTGGGATATAACAAAAGCCCAAATAAACTAACTCTTCAAGCATAAAGATGCACTTCCTTATGTTCACCAACAACTTTTCTTCTTGCAAGCACCTCATTACCTTGCGCAGTGTTCGAGATGTTCCTCCTTTGTCTGCTAAACACCAATATATCGTCTAGATATACAATTACAAACTTCCCAAGGAATGACTTCAACACTTCATTCATCAATCTCATGAAGGTACTCGGGGCATTGGTTAACCCAAATGGCATAACTAACCACTCATACAAGCCTTCCTTTGTTTTGAATGCGGTTTTCCACTCATCTCCTTCCTTGATGTGGATTTGGTGATAACCACTCTTTAGGTCAATCTTCTAAAAATATCGCGCGCCGCTAAGGCAATCCATTGGATCATCCATCTTGGGTAATGGAAACCTGTACTTAATGGTAATCTTGTTAATGGCTTTAGAATGTACACACGTGCCCCATTCTCCTCCCTTCTTGGGTGTTAGTACTATTGGTACTACAAATGGACTCAAACTTTCGTGCACTAATCCTCTATTAAGCAATTCTTGTACTTGTTTGCACACCTCATTTTTAAATCAGGGTCATTCTCATGACGACACTTTGTTTGGTAAATTTGATCCAGTATCAAGTTAATTTGGCGATCGATACTGCACCGGTGGTAACCCCTATGGTAATTCCTCGACTATGATGTCTGTGAATTCTCTCAATATCCTTTGCGCCTTTGCAAGGGTACCTCCTCCTAGTGCATGATCTCTATGCACTTCTTTTGGTACTAACGCGTAACATGCCTATTCCTCCTCCACTTCCCGCAAGAATTCTTTTCCGATACAAGTAAAACTCTTACACAAATCCCACTTTGCACTCCTCCTTTCTCGCTCGTCCTTTAATGGCGATAGATTGAACTTGCACCCATCCTTCTCAATCCGGATAATGTTTGTGCATCCATCATGGACAAGTTCGGTCATCGCCAAGGTCTCCTAACAATAGGTGACAAACATCCATTAGCATCACATCACATAATACTTCATCACAATAGTTCCCTATCTGAAATTTAACTAGGCTCTACTCATTTACGAGGATCTGGTGCCCTTTTTGTAACCATGAAACCTTGTAAGGATTGGGATGCGCAATCCTCTTCATCCCTAGCTTTTCCACCATTTCGTAGGAAACAAGATTCTCCATACTTCGCTATCGACAATCACCTTGCAACATTTTCCTTCGGACTTACAAATGGTTCTGAACAAATTCTTTTTCTGCGCAAGTTCATCTTCTTTTGCGTTGTCTTGAGCAATACCTTTCTTATCATCAAAGCTTCTCTGTGCTTTGGATCTTCGACATGTCCCGCGGATCCCACCGACTTTATGTAACCATGTGTTACATGCACACATACTTTCGCGTGCTACTCGTGACTTCACTTTGTGCGTTCGGACACTCAAATGCGCGATGTCCAACGGTTCCACACTTGAAACACGTTCTGGAGAATTCTCTACCCCTTCCTTGTCTAAATCTTTGCGTCCTCTTGAAGAGTACGACGCTTCTTGACCTCTTGCGCAATACTCGAGTGTGTGTTTGTGTACTATTGCGATTGTCTTCTTGCGGTCTACTATAGCCTCGGCCGCTTCCTCCTCTACCATGCACATTGCGGATTGCTATTTTGACTGCCCTCACGGCTCTTGCATGCCAACTATTCCTCCATCTTCAAGGCTAGTTGGTAAGCTTTCTCCATTGTCTCAGTATGTGCGAAGCAGGCTGAGTTCTTCACAAATTCCAAACCTCAAGCCATTGATATATTGCGTGACCTTCTCTTGGTCAACTTCCACATGTCAGATCTTATCATGATCTGTGAAACTCTTCATGTAATCCTTTATCGACATCTCCTTTTGTCTCAAATTTTGCAATCTTTTGAACAAACTCGTTTGGTAGTCGGATGACAAGAACTTGCTTCTCATTTGATGACCATGTGATCCCAATGCACTATCTTGTCTTTGCCTCTTCTTTGCCGTTCATTTTGCACATCTTTCCACCACAACGTTGCATGTTCTTTCAACTTAGTTTGCGCCACTTTGACGCTACTGTGGGTCGATTATCTCTTTAAACTCAAAATATTCCTCCATACTTGTGACAATCTACAAACTCTTCGGATCCAATCTTCTAGAAAATGACGGAACGTCCATCGTTGGTCCATGACCCATCCTTGAAATAGCTTGCGAGTAATCGCGCTTCTCCCGCACCTATGGCTTCTTGTTGGTTGGATTTTATGTCACTGAATATGCCCAATGGAAGCACATAAAAATACAACAATAGTTAGGGAAAATCACACTGTGGACGGGGTGATGTTCCTCTGCATTTGAGAGGGCAGTTCCCTCGTGTAACAATGTTTTTGCATTTTTGGTGCTTGACAAGCCCAAAAGGGCAACAAAATTGGGAAAGGAAAAGAGGGAGAGAGAAGGGGAAAAGAGAAGAATGTATACTAAATTAGAAGAATGCATACTAAATTAGAAGAATGCAACAATGTAAGCATTTGGCAAGATAGATAAATTAGGGACACACAGTTCTTCTTCAAATTTATCGATCAAGGACTCGCAGTTCCTTCTTGGTCATACAAGATGGGATGACTTATGATGGGCTGCTCAATACAGATGGTGCTTCTAGGGGTAATCCTAGAAGAACAACTATGGGAGGGATTGGCCATAACAGAGAAGGAGAAATACATTTCATCTTTGCTGAAAATTTGGGAATTTCTACTAATAATGTGGCAGAAATCAAAGCCATCCGTCGAGGAATACAGGAAGCTATTAAAATAGGATGGCGGAAGATCAAGATCCAATCGGACTCCAGAATCATGATGAACTTATTGAGTAATTCTAATAATGGATATCCTCCTCAGTGGCGAATTGCTAAGGAGGTTTGTGAAATACGAAATCTACAACAGAAAGTCCAAGAAATTCAGTTTACCTACATCCCTAGACAAAAGAACAAGGTTGCTGACGGATTGGCAAATTGGGCTCTTGACAACAATGATATCCTTTGCTATGGGTTACCTCCTTTATGGTGGTCTACTAAGATTCAAGAAGAAATTAGGAAAATCATAAACCTTGACTCTTTTCAATGAATGTTCATCTTGCTATTTTTGTTTATAAGGCTAGAGATATGGCTAATAGCTTCCATGCTTGGCATGGTAGAGTATGTAATTGAAGATTTATATCAATATAATGGTTGATTGTTTTTTAAAAAAGAAAAAAATTAGGGGCACACAGTTCTTCAAATTTATCGATCAAGGACTCGCAATTCTTTCTTGGTCGTACAAGATCGCCATACTTACAAAGTTGGAAAGTAGAGAGAGAACAACACTTAACAAAACCTCTCTATTTGGCACGAAGGACATAATACAATGATGAATGTAAAACTATAAAGCACAAAGTCTTTATTACCTCCAGAATGCGTTGATATGGCACAAAGTCCACATACGTTGACAACCAACACAAAGTCTGATCACCAGAGCATCAGACATATCATGAAGGAGTAGCAACATTAACAATATCATTCAATCATAAATGGAATAACATATTTTACAATTGAAGGACATTAATGAAGCAATGGGAAAAACATTGTATTCAAGAGGAAAAAACGGTGTATACAAAGTTACATCAATTATTCTCCAGTGGAGAAACCAAAATAGAGTGTGTTCCAGAAAAAGTTCTTCCTTTACAATTTCATTTAAACCTTTTTATAGGCTCATGCTCAAAGTAGTAGTTATAAAACTACTTTTAACCCAACCTATCTCTAACCTCAAGTTGACTCAACTTGGGATTTTACAAATTATGATATGTAATTAATTTGATAAACAAATTAATTAAATACATTTAACATTATAACTTGCACAAACTTGATATTTAATTAATTCAAAATTGAATTAATTAATTACATTTTATGGCCTTTTTCCCGGGATTTTATTTTGCTTAGTTGGAGATACAATCGTTTCCTTAAGATCCACAATTATTTCCATTTTGATTTCAACTCCTCGGTATCAAGCTTGAAATGCAAGTGTTTATCTCACTGTCACATGGTTTTCCATTTGTGTGCTGACCAATCAACCAATGACTCACTGAAAATGTTTGATCTTGTCTCATTCTCATATCTCAAAATAGTCCTGAAACCCCTGTCAAAGTACAAAATGGGGTCTGAGTTCTAGTGCCACACTTATTATACTGATAATAAATGGAATCTTCACTGGAATTCTGCAACAACAGAGGATGCATGTGGATATCAGTCTCATCCGTTTCATGATTTGTTTGAGTATACTTAGGTTTCTCCATCTGTGGTGTTTCTTCAATCTCATAAGATGTTAGCTCCTGATGTATTGGCAATGATCTTTGTTGTGCTTTATTGACTGCTTTTATTATTTCACAATTCTGATGAGTAAAATGAATATTTGTTTCACTTGACAAATTTCTTTCCAAACCAACAATGAAAGTTGACACAGTTGTGGTGGCTGCAATGGTTGAGGAATCAGCCTTGAAAATTCAATTTATGTTATGATTTTGAGAATCTGCAACAGCTCGTGTGCATGATAGTGGATTTGACTTTTTGCTTTGTGCAATAGGAAGTCTCTGGGAACCACCACAGTAGTGGCCCACAAGCATAGATTGAGGGATCACACGAACAGATGGGGAAGGTTCAATGTAGGCAAATCAGGAGCTAGTTTAACTGTCTGAACTTTATGCCTACGACGTGACGGATAAGGCCGTATGTTAACTTGTTTTCTAATAGGCTTCCTGGAATAATCAAATGAAGCTCGATGAGAATATTGTAGAGAAGCAGTTGCAGCAGAGGGCAACTGAGATGTGTATGATATTTATGATATTTGGCAACCCAAACTCTGATGCGAGGACTGAATTTCTGGTAAAGATGCGTTGAAATTGTTCGCCTGTACCGAACCTGACCTTCCATTGTAACCTGTTCCTTCAAGTGTTGAACATCCTCTTAACGTGTTGTCCCTGTTGTTCAATCCCCAACTGTAGATGCCTTTGGATCTCAGGTTGTTCATGCTATCATGTGGTACTTCAAAGGATTTTCTCCCCATCCCCCTCCCCTGTAGTAATCCAACAAATGATTTACGTGAAATTTCTCCCCATTTCATAATAGATTCCACATCTACTCGGGACCTTTTCTCAAAGAAAACAATATTATATTCTCTTAAGGCATTTTGTCAAACAATTCACACGCAATCTGTGTCGTTAGAATTAGCAAAGATAGGATAATTGAATAACCGATCTGAAGCTTTGCTAATCCAATCTCTTGATAGGAGAGGCTTCTATCTGATTTCTTTTCCAATGCCTTTTCCTTATTCGTAAACCAATTAGAGGTCGCTAAAAATCCGCATCAAGAACATGTTGAAGATCTGCTTCATTGAGGCATTCTGTCAAACAATTCACATGCACCTCATGGTTTCACCACATACGACCATGCTCACTTATGGGATCAGAAACCCACTTCAACACTACATAATCTGTTCCTTCTTGCCTCACTGTAACTTTTCCATGGACTTTAAGAGTAGGAACTTTGTCATCCGAAGTTTTATACATCTTCATTTGTTGGAGAAGGCTCTTAAGTACAGAGAATACTCTCTTGTATGGAATTGATAATCGCTGTGTAACAGTCCCTGTTGAGAGTTGTGTAAATACATTAAGATCTTCAGGAGCCATTATCTAGTATGTGAAACCTTTTCTCACCAATAAACCACTCAGTCTTTTCCCTTGAGTACTAAGCTTGACCATCATCTTGTCCAACAAAAGCAGCTTACCAGAAACCTCCAAAAGCTTCCAATATGCAGCCTGAACATTAGGCTCCACTCCTTTTAACATACAAGGTTACCCACAAAGCTGTCGGAGTTTCATCATTACATTGGTGAGGGAAAGCTGAGCTCCACCTTGGTGAGCTTAATATTATTAAGCTTCTTCTTTGTATGAAAGAGATCAAAAGGTGTCCTCCTCGAGACAAATAAGACAGCCTTGAACTCAAATTGACCCTCCACAAAAAATGTTTCACTGCCAAATGCTCTTCCCATTCGTTCATAAAATGCAGCATATTCCTTTTTAGAGATCTCGTCTGGCTTCCTCATCCAAATGGGCTTTTGTTCATTTTCTCAGCAACCAGATATGCAAAGTAGAAACCAACTCCAAACTGACCAATTATGCTAACATCCATACCAGCAGCGAGTGCTTCTATAAACTCCTTGGTGCCAAATTTTGCAATAGTTCTAAGATTATTGACCAGATCTGACTTGGTCATGCCAATACCACTGTCAGTTATAGATAACGAATTGCAAGTTTTATCAGGAACAATGTGAATGAAGAGCTTTGGCTGAGAGTCGAGTTCGGACTTGTTAATTAGGCTCTCAAGATGAATCTCCTTTGTATATCCATTCTGCACATACCATTCATAATGCCCGACTTCTCTTCCTCCATATGAGCCGCATCAGGAAAACGGTGAACACATAGAAATGCAGAACTGTTCCGTTAGTTCTTTATGTGGCCGACTTAACTGATACTATCACCAAGCTTTTGCAAATGCATGTCAGACCAGGCGGAGATTCGTGGAATGCAGGGAATAGGAGAACGGGAGGAACGCCCTGAGTTACTCAAAAGCCAACTTCAGCGATTAAATACCAAGCCTCCATTCTAGCAGCTGCAATGAATGAATGAGGAACTTGTCAACTGCCATCAACATGATGAAACGAGTATAATTGATCTTTTCAAAGAAACAAAGCCATCATGCTCTTGGGAACTTGACGCTTGAGCTTTATGCCTTTATCCCATAATGATAGCCAACTAGGTGAATGTGCAACACTTTTATGGAGCATTATAACTCAGAAGGAGCCAACTAATCTGGATCGGGCTTTTAGAAGAGCAATGGAACCTAAAAGTTTAAAATGATGCTAATGACCCAAAACGAGACCAATGAAAATGACCATTGACTGTGAGGAATTTTATACTTGAAATTCAAAACGGGCAACTTTGATGTAACAAGACACGAATTACAAATTTTCGGATGGTCCGATTTTACGTGACAACACTTCTGCTTCATCTTGTGCATCTTTGGCGACTCCTTCATTGCGTGTGCCTTCTGCTACCGCTACACCTTCATCATCACTTTGTACGTCTGGTTCCACAAATCCTCTTCATCTATCTTCTTCAACGACTTCTGGCCTCTTCCTTACACCCCTTAGTTCTGTCATTATTTGTTCCAGCGCTCCCATAATAGTTGTGTTGGCTGCGTTTGTTACTCCCATGTTAGCGGCTCTTCTGGGTGGCATCTCCGCTCCTCTGACCAGTTGCTTCATGGTCGGTGTTCTACCAGTCCTTCCACCTCCTAACATATCTCCAAGGTGTGTAGCCACGCTTTGATACTAGTTGATGGCACCAGCTCTACCAGGTACTCCCGGAGCCTGCTGTTTCTAGAGTAAACACAGCGAAAGAAATACTCTAAAACAACTCATATTTCATTAATTTGGAAGCCTTACGACATCTACAATCGATTTCCCTCTTATACGGGGTCGTTGCAAAGCTATCAAGGCTTACAAAACTATAGGGGTGTCGATCTTCAGCTGCTTGAACTTGTGCTCTAAGTCCCCAACAATTTCAAAAGTCCCTTAAACATGGTGCTAGGCAAGTATTTATAGATCTATATTCCCGCCCATTTGGAATTTGAATTTCCTTCTAGAATTCTCTCTGGAATCCCACTCAAACTTGAATTTGAACTGCTGTGCATTAATGGCGGTCAACCACCTCCAATCTGGTAGGTGAGAAAAGTCTATCTAGAAGCCCCACGTCACTGTTGAGCTGGCAGCCTGTATTCATGTCGTTTCTATCTCTGTCATTATCCTTTCCACAATCTTTCTTCCTGTAGATCTTCTTGCGTGCACACCTTAGAAAGATCCACATGCTCTGAATTGTTCTTAAGCGGCTGCCCTTAGAGCTTCGTCAAAACTTACACGCCTATGCCTATTCATGTAACTTTAGCGTGTTGTCAGGCAACTTTCTGCCGTGCCCCTATCCCATGACCGATTTCCTAATTCTTGTGCGAACTACTACAGTTAGCTAAATTTTTCAAAATTTATGCTGATATTTTGGTTCTTTGCGATGCTCCTGCATTAATAGGTATGAGTATGAACAAAAGCATCCTCCATGGAGGCCCCTATACCATGCCTTTATCTTTGTAATTCCAATGGATAATATAAATTGCCTATTGTTCCAATGATTTGTCTAGTATGGGTCATTATTGTGCTTTATTCTTGTGGATGGTTTGTGCAATCTGCGCTACATTTCAAAGCTCTCAGTTTTTATAGTTTTTGTAACTCGGGCTATATTTCAAATATCTTAGTGTTAATAATTTTTATAACTTGGGTTGTATTTCAAAGCTCTTAGTTTTTAGGGTGTTTGGATCTAGTAGGCCAACCTTCAGCTAAAGCTTGTTTCAATCACGTTTTTGGAAGGGGTATGACTCTGTAATGTCCCCAAATGGACAAATTATGCCCCCAAACAGAACAACAAATCTGATCTAAAATATCAATTTATAGAAGATATACTTGAAATAAATGATGCAGATCTGAATTTATGCAGAAAAATGCGACTTGGTCTAGGAATGATTGATCCACAAAACAAATGTAAAATCACTTAATTCTTCAACAAAACAGATCAGCTATTTTTAGTTATGCAATAACCTCAGAAAAATACCAGATTTGGATCAAATAAAGGGCTGGAATTTATTATAAAAATCTGCAGATGAACAACTCACAGACATGACTGAAAACAGAGTTTCCTCAGCCCAAAAGCATGCAAACCAGCTAATTTCGGTCTTTAAAAATCTAATAATCAAGCCACTAATCAGATCTGACCCCCAATGTACCCTAGAGTGTTCAGAACACACCTAGAAGGGGGCCGCTCCAATAGAAACAAGTTGGAAATGTAAGGTAAAAACCAGCAACACTCTTTCACCTTCAAACCCTCGCTGGAAACAAAGTAGATCTGTAATTTTCCCTTAAATACTGTTGGAATTCTGAAGTAGAACCTTGAAAATTAGTGGAAACCCTTGAGTAGAGCTCCCTCTCAAAAAGGGAGAAGAGTTTTCGTTTTTCTTCTTAAGCTTAAAGAGGGATTTCGTCCTCTCAAGCAAAACTACAAAGGATTTTCGTCCTTTGGAGTAAAAATGGAAAGCATGCAAACTTTGACCAAATATAAAAATTATAAGATGTCCTCTCCAATGCATGGCGACTTGCTTTTATAAGTTGTCTTGGCATATTAGCGACCCAAAACAACCAATCATCTCACTTTACCTCATTTAATGTTTTGCCCTTGCTTTATTTCATCTCCACATGGGTCGCATTTTTCCTCTAGGGGAAAATAAAATATAATTAACTTTTACTTTACTTTTTTATTTTGTCATTAATAAATAAATAAAAATGCTTATGATAAAATTTTATAATGCACTTTAAAATTAATTAATTAGGATTTAGTTTCGCTTTTTATCATTTCTTTAGCCGTTGGGAAACAAAATTGGGCTAAGGGTCTTCGACCTGCTGCTTTCGAGAAGGGGATATTACTGAGACTCACTTTCTATGTTTGGAGTGCCAATGCTTTTAGATGCATTTTCAGGACATCTCTTTGAAAATGTGTTTCTTCAATGAAACCATTAGACCCATAGTTCTTTATGGGTCGAGGGTTGGGGCCCTAGTTTGGGATGTTGTGAGTGGCAACACTTTGAGAGAGTTCGGACTATCATGCTTAAGCATGCGATATGTTGTAAACAGATATTTCCCAAGTGCATATTCCTGGCTGAGTTGTTTTGTAGCCCCTTTGCTTTTAGAGTACCTTCATGATTACTTTCCTCATTCATAGACTAAGATCCTTAGGTGATTCTGCCTCCGGCTGTGAGAGATACCCATATTTGGCCAGTTGTTCTCCAAAGCTGGTTGCCCATTTGGATCTCACAAGGCATCAATGTGGCTGGTATGTTGAGATCAGTTCATTCCTCAAATCCATCGACATCTCTATTGATCGAATCCCCCTCTATGAATACTCCTTGGATGTAACTCCACGTCTTCTTCTATCAAAGGAAGTGATCAATAGATCTGTTAGAGAGGACATATACTGACACTACATCCATGTCACTTTAATGGTGACCTCTCCTCCGCAATCTCTTAGTGCAAAGAGGGGCTTCTATAATAAGCATTTCTTATAGATCATGGATGTCACCATTGTTTGGCTGGACTATCTCCAACACCATTGGTCACATGGTTTAAGGATCTTGTGTGACCAGTTGAGGGTGTGCTCACATCAGTTATGAGTTGAGATGGATCACCTTATATTGTGTGGTGAGAGGACATGTCTCTATTCTTCAAGGACGTGGAGTCCGAGGAGCACTTTATTTTCAAGTGTCCCATCTACTATGAGATTCGGGGAGGTATTATTGTTTGTTTAGAGACTCATCCGGTTCTCCATCCACCGTTGCTACCTTGATCAAAGGTGTTTTTCTCTCTTCCTTGAGAGGTTACCACTTTCAGGCATAGGATCTTAGAGGGGACTCCTAGAGCTATTAGGCAGATCACCTCCTTGTAGACCATCGTCACAACAGTTGCAGTCATTAAGTGGCCTTTAGATGTTTCCGATTTGCATAAAGAGGAGAAAGAGAAACAAGACAACACTGAATCTTGCATACTACTAGGGCATCTGTACCTTCTTCATCTCATTAAAGCTGCATCCATTGGTTTTGGCATCGAGGGCCTTCTAAGCCCCTGGCTTGCAGTCATGGTCACAAGGGTAGATGCACATTACCAGTTTCTTCTGTACAACTGGGCGTTCCTTAGCCTTGGATGTTAGGAGAATTACTAGGGGAGTATCTTGCTTCCTCTTGGGATCGGCTAGCCGGGCCCCAAGAGTCCTGGCCATTCTTTGATGGGCATCGTTGGGTCTTGCATTGTTGATTTCACTATTTTTGAAAATTATGCTGTTGGTTTCTCTGGCCCAAGCGTTGCCGCGGTTGACAATGCTTATTTCATTCTTAGTCACGTGTTTTCATCTTCCTCAGCTCTATCTTTCATTGCTTCAGTGGGGAACCCCTCACTGGGCTAACTGTACTTAGATGTCGTGGTTCGGGAGTTTTAAACATTTTCGGTTTACCCTCTCTTTATTTCTTTGCTTTTGCTTTTGTGTTTGGGTACTTTCATGTCCCAGCATCTTCTTACCCTAGTTCTTCTCAATTGTAACTGGTTATACTTTCTAGTCCAATTGACCTACCTTTGTCATTTTTGGATATTAATATAATATCTTTCTTTCTTTATTATATATGTATTTTTTTCACTTTCTTTTCCTTTGGGGTGTTTGTCATTTCCTTTCTGGGATTATTTATAGGATGTAGTTTGCACTCCATTTGGTTAATGTGGACATTAATGTACAGATATTATTAGAGCTCTTCACTGTACTTCTTGTATTGTTGGCATGCACATTTAGAGTTAAATGAGATAAGACCTTTGTTCTTCAGACTGTCTTCCAATAGAAGTTCAAATTTAGATGCTGAGGGAGAATCATCTCCTCATTAGGTGTTACTGAACTTCCACGTGATTGAATGGGAAGGTTTCATAGCTAAAGGCTTTACTGTGAACAACATTTAAGGATTTCTCAATGATTGATAAAAATGGGTGGTACCTGTGACTTTGAGAATACTATTTTAACTTCATACTATTGCATCTATAGTCGTTTTACACCACTACACTGTTATATGATTTGTATTTTGCACTTACCTTGTTGATGCCTTACACATCGACATTCCTTTTGAATATTATAGATGATGTACTTGAGAGCCCACTGATTGGTTTTTATTATTTTAACAATCCATAAACATTATTTTTTATGAATTTTCTTTTAAATACTTTTCTTTTGCTAGTTTTGCCTAGTTTGTAATAGACAAAATGCTGACAAGATTTATTGAAGAGAGGCCTAGTGCACTGTTCTTTTGCTAGATTTGCCTAGCTTGTAATAGATAAAATGCGGATAAAATGTATAGAAGAGAGGCCTACTGCACTTTTCTTAAGTTTATTGTTTTCAGGTTTGTGATTTTGAATATTCCTTTCTTAAGAATTTTACTGAGCTTTTGTATTCAAAAACTGATGCAGGGTCTGGAGAATCAAGATCTTTAAGGAATGATCTAGTGCAACTCATGAAGTATTCGGGTGCACAATTTGAAAGCCTAAGATTGATGTTGATCTATAAAAATGTTGAAAAACTTCTTGGAGATGTAGTGGTTGGGAACAAAGCAGTAAATTTGTTTTTCTATCGACAAGGTGAGCCGTATAAATATAGCGGGAAACTAAGTGCTCAAAATATATTAGCTTCTGTTTGGCATACTATGACAATTCCTTCTCATGATTTGCCTTTGAAGCAATTGGGTACTTTAGAAGAGGTGGAATCCTTTTTACAGTCAACAGACAAAGGAGTGCTCCTTTTTGACATCTGCGGATGGGCTCATAAGATCGCAGGCAGTGAGAAAGAGAAAAATATAATCTCTACTACAAAAAAGGTTGTGTTACAAAATCAAACACAGGTGAGGCTAGCAGTCTTAAATTTCCTGTCAGAATTGGACAAATATTTATATCGCATTTTTTTACTTGCTATAGTAAGACAGTTTCTGGTGTGTATACTGGAAGCTGGTTATGGGGATATCTAGGAAGGGAGTTACTATCTTGTGGGGTTACCTATTTATGTCTTGATGTCCTATGTCAAACATAAGCACGAATTTGATTTGGAAATTGAAAATGTTTCTCTTTATTACATTGATTTGAAACTCTATTGATAAAACTCATTCACTTTTTGTTTCAGAGGAGATTTTGGGAAGAAATAACCCTGGAATTCTTTCCAAGGAATCAGCTCTTGTAAGCCGGTTGAAACTTGAGAGTGACGACAGCATTGAGTCCATAAGAGTGAATGATCTACAGCGAGAAAAGAACACAAACACATCTCCTAATTCAGTACCAACGATGGCAAAGGAGCTTGGGTTTGTGAGTGAACAGGAACCTTGTGAGATTGCTAAAGACAGTTCCTCAACTCTCTCAAAAGATGGCTTATACCAGGCAGGCTATGGTATTGATTCAACAGGGGCAGAAAGAACCAAAAATTTAGTGTCTAGAGGGAAAGGGAGTAATCATTCTTCAAATGGATATAAGGATATCCTATTCTTTGGATCTTCTTGCACTCCAGAAGAATATAATTATTTTGAAATTTTGTACACTAATCTGTCTAGGATTGCAAGGGATAATATGCTTCCACCAGAACGACAAAAGTTTGGAATTATTTCCAACAGCACCGCCATTTCTGCTTTGAGCCTCTCAGTTCATGACAGACCATCAATTATGCTGCACTTTCCTGACTGTCCAAACTGCTCTGAAACGTTTGACAGGAAAAATGATCTTGAGGAATTTATATTGAGATCCCATCCTCTTGTCACTCAGGTAGGGCCTCTGCTTTTGTTTCCACTCTTGCCTTTTTGTTTTCCTTGAATCTAAGTCACCGCATTCAAATTCGTGTTCGAGTTCGTGAAGTATTAAATTCGTAAGAAATTCGTGACTAACGAAATTCGAGATAAAATTCGTGATTAAATTCGACAAAGAGATTTACTAATTTATTATTATTAACTAATTTAATTTATTAATTTACTATACTAATAATAAATTACTATACTAACTTACTATTCTGTATTTACTAATATAATATTACTTATTATCATAAATTCATAATTATTACTTACTAATTTACTGAATAATATATACTTTGTTAAACATTTATTATTAAATATTATTAATACTTACTAGTTACTTAATATTAAATATTATTGATACTTACTAATTATTTTTAGTCATACTTGGTAGTTATTAACTTATTATTTTTAGCCCCATATATATTATAATGTAATAAGCATATATATATATATATATATATATATATATTAATAAGCATACACATTATTAATAAGCACGACTGAAAAGAAAGAATAAGCATATAAGAATAAGCGTATTTATTTATGTAGATGATCGAAAAAATGCGTGGACAGCAGATAGACATCTCAGCTCCGAGTCTCCAGTGAATCGCAGCTGCCGCAAGTAGAGGGCTTTAGTATACCCTAAATCCTAGATCGTGAAATGATAGCTGAAGAATATCCGGAGTCTCAAGTAAATCGTGAGGTAAACCCTAAATCGTGAAACAAAAAACATGCCATTATTTTTAACGGCATTTCCAATATCCGCAAAACCCTAAATCGTGAAACGATAGCTGAAGAACAAATTCGCGAATCTCAACGATTTTTTGTGTTTGTTAAATATTAGTAATTTCGATTTTTTGGTTTAAAATCGCGAATGGGGTGACTTAGCCTTGAATTATAGAGTGGTATGTATTCTCAGTAAATTATATAATATTTTAGCATGCATCTATATTTACTTGAGAAGTTCTTACCCGTAAATATAATATATGCATAGGCACATGTAGATTGTAGTAAAACGTGATGCTACCATGATCCCGTTAAGAACGTGTAATGTCCCTTTTTAGGGCTTAAACCAAAAATAAGGGTTTGGCCACAAACCCTAAGAATCAGATCTGAAAATACACCAACACCAAACTGAAAATAATCTGATTTTATAACAACAGATCCAACAATATTAGAAACCCTAGCAGCGAACTGGAAATTACACTTTTAGGGTATCAAAATCGTGTAGAACATCAATTAATAATTAATATCCTCAAGGGCGAAAACTGTACCAGTATTTAGGAATAATCATTCACATGCAATATGGATTGGAAATTAACATAGAAATATCCCAAATACTCAATAAAACCAGCAAGATGAAATCTGGAGCAAATATGTATTTTATAAATTTATTTTAAGTGCAAATACAACTGAAACTTCTAAAATTCATAACTCCAATATTTAGAGTGTCAACACAAACAAATGCTCAAACTGATCTTGAAGAGACCAACTATCCAATGAAAGTGAAATCAAAATTTTTCCAACCACGGAACCCCCTCAAAACTGATCATGAACTTCCCAGGTGGGTCGCTCCAAAGAAGGAAGGGTGCCAACACCCTAGAAAATGCCCTAGTTGAAGTAGAAGTGCCCTATGCATAGATGATTGTCTTGCTGTTCTAAAATCTGCCAATTAAGTCCACTTGTGACTTCATGCGAAGCCATCAATACAACAAATGAGGGTTTTCGTCCCCAAGTGTTGTGACTATTGAGGGTTTTCGTCCCCAATAGGATCCAATGAGGGTTTCGTCCTCAAAGTAGAGCCACACTAAAGGTTTTCGTCTTCAGTGGAGAGTAGGGCACACCGTGCACAAACCCAAGATATCAATTTTCGAAATAAACATGCATGCCTTCCTTAGGCCATTCGATCCTGTAATGTCCCTTTCCGGGACTTCAACTGAAAAAGAAGGAAATCACACAAACCCCAATATTATTAAACTCTGATTTTTGACCAACAAACTGAAATTTATGACAGCTGGAAATCAGCAGTCTGATTTCTATAACAGTCCAAAAATGAAGGAAAATCACTTGAAACTCATAGAATCATCCAACCAAAATATAGATAGATATTTTAGGATGTATTTAAACCACTTTCCAACATGAAACTTGAATGAAAACACAACTGGAAAATTAATTAATTGCAGCAGAAGTACAACTCAAAGAAATTATGAAACGAAGGGTTTCCAAACCCCAAACTCCACAAAATATGATTGTTTCCAGCCTTATAAATTATGAGGAATCCAAATATGAAAGCAAATATGATTTTTGTGCCCTAGAAGGCACCTAGATGCTAACAAACCCTAGTCGCTCCAACTAGGAAGGGCTCATAAATACATGCAAACACTTGTAGATATCTTCCTTTATCCTCCAATGCCCAAATCTGCAAAAAGGTCTTCAAGATGACTTCACTTCAACCAAGAATGGAGGGTTTTCGTCCTCCAACCAGCCACAAGAAGGGTTTCCGTCCTCCTTGGAAAAGCCACACAATTGGATTTTCACCCAAAAGTGGAATGACAATGAGCAAACAGCCCAAAGATCAAGTTTAGATAAAATGCGCCTAAATAGATAGGTGCAAATGAAGTCATTAGTCTCTCAGTAAATAGCCCAATCTTGGCACCAAATCCCAAATAGGCAAGACCGACCTCCTTTGGGCTTTATTTAATCTTTTATTTTGCCTTTAAACTCCTCCAAGCCAACCGACCTGCTATAATGAAGAAAACACTAAAGAAAAACATTAAAAATTAGAAAAGAAAAATGCAATGAGAATGCAATTCCTTCCCTAGCTCATTCACCTTCATTGCCACGGAAAGAGAATGGCAAGAAGTCCATAATTAGCTCTTAAGATGAAAAATGGGACATTACAGTCCTCCCTTCCCAAAATTGCTTGTCCCAAGCAATTGCAAACTTCACATGCACCAAGTATCATCATATCAAAGTAAAGGAACATGCTGTAGTGCTCCCATAATTTGGATCCTGTGCCTGTTAAATGAAGGAGCTTCAACCCAAACAAACTCATACCTCCACTGCCCCTTTCTTCATGGAAGTCTTCGTCATCTTCAACTTCAAAAACAACAATGATATCACCTTTCTTTGCATGCTTACTTGTACAAAAATTCCTGCAAACTGATGTAGTTTCCATCATAAAGCAAGGAATAGATGCATACTCATCTTGATGAGATATCTCCAAATACAAATCAGATTGTGGAGGGGCTGAAAACATTTTACCATAGTCATAATTCACATGGAATCTTATCCATTTTGAGGCTATCAAAGTAGATTTGTTCCCTCCTTTCAGCTCAAACCTCCTTCCTATATCATCCAGTGATAGAACACTCTTCAAAACTGAAAATTCACCTCTGTTCATGGCCACTAATGGCTGTCTCCAATCAGATTTTTGCAAATTCAGCCCTATAACCATGGCATAATAACTACCAATTTGAAATCTTATGAAGAAAGACAAATTCATGAGTAATGTAGGGACTGAAAATTGTCTTACACAATTTGAAAGAATAGTAGGTCTACAATTGAAATCAGCAGACATCTTGGCCTTTAACTCGAGAAAATCAGCCTTCCCTAGTTTAACATTCCCATGAATTATGATTTCATCATTTTGCAAGTGGAACCCCAACTCCTTGTGAATTTTGAGGGTAAATCCCTCTAAAATTCAAGCTCTGACCCAATTGACCCCAATAACAATGTTTGTCTTAGTTGAACTTAAAACAAAGAAGTCAAATTTCTTAACTATGTTAGAGGCATCAATTCTCTAACATAAGACTCAAGTTCATTGCATTTTTAACTATGTTAGAGGCATCAATAGACTTCAAAAACACCATCTCACTATTGAAAGTCTTTAAAAATTAATGAGGGTGCGGTTCCTTCCATCCGCCCACCCATCCGAAAGAATTGTGCATCCGTATTTTCGCCATTGTTTTTTTGATCTTTTAGAATTGTAGTTGTGATCTCGCAATCGCACCCATGAGCAATTTCCACTCAAGTCTTTTGGAGAGGGTGCCTTGTGCCCTTTCCTCAGAATTATCAATGTTGTCACCAAAGTGGGTAAACGGGCTCTTTGCGACATTGAATGGAAGGTTGTTGTGGTACCGAAAATTTGCATATGCTTTATTCGCTTCTTCTTGCATGTCCTTGTTCTGAAATTTGTACCTTACAATGAAGGTTGTGCTCTAGGTATGTTCTTTGGTACAAAAACTATTTATGTCTTTGCTCGAACTTGATGAAGCAGATGTGCCTCTTCCGGTTCGTAGGCGTGGACTGTGAGTAGAGCCCACAATTGTTGCCGCATCATCCTCTAAATCCTCTATCATTCTAGCCCTAGGTCTAATAACTTGCTATGGTGGATGCACCCTTTCCTCTCTAGCTTATTCTCCTCTAGCTCTGCTAGCTTCGCTTTCATCTCTTGCTTTGCCTCTTTTGTAACATTTGGGCATACCACAACGCCCGCAAACAATACATGCAAGATGATGCTTCAGGCGATTGATGCCTCCACAAAATGTTTTGTTGCAGAAATTCCAATCCACTGTTCCCTAAATCGCTCCACGTACACCATGGTTCCAAGCAATGGTACAAGCGCTTGCAGGAATGGTTTCTGCTAGTGATGCTGAACCTAATGCTGAGGCTGATGCCATTGGTAAGCTCTAATCTGCAACACAATGCACATTTAAAAAATTAAAAAAACATAAGCCTAATTAAAATTAAAAAAACGTGTTTGAATAAACTTTATTTAACCGTAATTTAATAAAAATAACATACCTCCGGTTCCAAATGACTATTAAAAATTTAAAACGATTCACAATTGAATTGAATGCATTTAAAATTACAAAACATATTTGAAGAATTGAATACAATATGAATATATAAAAATTAAATAATTTAGAAGGAATTTGGGGAAAAAAAAATACCTCCACTCTCCAAATGACTATTAGAAATTTAAAATTATTCACTTTTAAATTAAATGTATTTAAAATTACATTATGAATATATAAAACTTAAATAATATAGACCGAATTCGCAAAAACTTGAAAGAATTAAAAAAATCTTACTTCCAAATGCAATTCTCCAAATTTCCTCTTCGAATTCGCTAAAACATCCATTCAACTCATGCAATGTAAGCTCAAATGGTTGTGTGAATGGAAATGAAGTGCTTTGGTGCCTTAAAAAGAAAAAAAAAGTGTGTTTTTGGCATGTTCTGCGTATAATCCGTGTTTGGTGAGTTCGTGCACGGACTTGCATTTCGCTGAGTATTTGCAGTATTCGCCAATACTTGATGAGTTTTCACAGCGATTATTCGTTTTGACTTTTTTTTCGCGAATACTTGCCAACTTGGCAAGTACTCACCGAGTATGCAAACTATGGTTCCATCAACTTGCCTCTGATTGACTGCTGTTCCTAAAATTCCAGCAAGCTGATTGTCAATATTATCATCCGGAAATGGGACTCTATCCACCCATTCTTTTCCACAAAGTGGTGTATCATATTTCCCTTCTTCTTTGGGCTCATGCTCCATGGTCTCTTCACCAAATACATGTCCATTTACCCGGCTGTCCTGAAAATCAGTCAATGGCTCATCCTTAGGGAAAATGATAGGTACTTCTACCTCTTTCTGTGGTGATTCTACCTCCAAGCCCTCACGCAGATTTGATTTTTCTTCTTCTTTCAAGAGAAAACCCTTTGGGTTTGGCTCTTTGGCACTTTCTCGTGGTCTAGGGTTAAACCCTAGCATACTCTTCCATGCTCTAGTTGTTCCCTTGTTGGAATCATCAAATGTGGAGAGCGTCACCATCCCCAAGGCATGTTGAAGACCCTCCTGTGGTACTTGAGGTCTAGGCTTGGGCCCACACCTACCCTTGCTTACCCCTATAAATTTGGCAAGCGAGATAGCATCACGGATCTCCTTCGAAAGAGCTCTATATTCTTTGTAGATAGGCACAAGGTTGTGACCCATTGGATCGATGTTGTGTTTCCGCTTCTAAAATGACTTCTTCCTTTGGTAAGAACCTAGGTCTCTGCCATGTTTGTATTGTCACCGCCTTGCACGAATTCCCTTTGGTGGGAAGACCGAAGCTTTGATACCACTGTAATGTCTCTTTTTGGGACTTCAACTGAAAAAGGAGGAAATCACACAAACCCCAATATTATTAAACTCGATTTTGACCAACAAATTGAAATTTATGATAGCTGGAAATCAACAGTCTGATTTCTATAACAGTCCAAAAATGAAGGAAAATCACTTGAAACTCATAGAATCATCCAACCAAAATATAGATAGATATTTTAGGATGTATTTAAACCACTTCCGAACATGAAACTTGAATGAAACTACATCCACTGAAAATTAATTAATCTAGCAACAGAAGTACAACTCAAAGAAATTATGAAACGAAGGGTTTCCAAGCCCCAAACTACACAAAATATGATTGTTACCAACTTTATAAATTTTGAGGAATCCAATATGAAAACAAATATGATTTTAGTGCCTAGAAGGCACCTAGATGCTAACAAACCCTTTTCGCTCCATCTAGGAAGGGCTCATAAATACATGTAAACACTTCTAAATCTGCAAAAAGGTTTTCAAGATTACTTCACTTCAACCAAGAATAGAGGGTTTTCGTCCTCCAACCAGCCACAAGAAGGGTTTCCGTCCTCCTTGGAAAAGCCACACAATTGGATTTTCGCCCAAAAGTGGAATGACAATGAGCAAACAGCCCAAAGATCAAGTTTAGATAAAATGCGCCAAAATAGATAGGTGCAAATGAAGTCATTAGTCTCCTTAAATAGCCCAATCTTGGCGCCAAAGACCAAATAGGCAAGACTGACCTCCTTTGGGCTTTATTTAATCTTTTATTTTTCCTTAAAACTCCTTCAAGCCAGCCGACCTGCTATTATGAAGAAAATACTAAAGAAAAACATTAAAAATTAGAAAAGAAAAATGCAATGAGAATGCAATTCCTTCCCTAGCTCATTCAACTTCCTTTTCACGGAAAGGGAATGGCAAGAAGTTCATAATTAGGCTCTTAAGATGAAAAAGGGGACATCACAGATCCGCCTTTATATCCTCCCTTTTTGGCTCCAAGAGTCATAAGGGTGACTTTTCCCGCATGACCGACCACTTCAAGTGCGTGCTTTATTTTTAATTTGTTTTTATTAGCTTTTCAGCCCATTAGGGACTGACCTGTCCTTAAGAGGAAAAATACAAAAAGAAGCATTAATAGAAATGAAAGAAAACATAAATGAAACCCACATACTCCCCTTGCTCAAATTCTTCTTAGCCATGGGAAGAAAATGGCAAGAAGTCTTCATTGGAACTAATTTAAAAAAGGGAACATTACAGACCCCCTAACTCTGAATTTCAAGTAACCTAATTATCCCCTATATAAGTGGTGACAGAAAGCATTCTTTGGTAGAAATATCTTGCCTTTTCTTTGATGAACCATCCTTGAATCAATCTCATTCCTTTATCCAAGCTTATGCCAATATCCTAGGGCAGTTTGATAGAGTCTTGAAAAGCTCGGGAAAATGGCAATATGCTTATAGTTTGGAACTAGACCGCACGTGCAGTGCAGTACGTTGATACAACAAATTTTTAAAAATCTTGGGTACGGTACGCTTTTGGGTATGTTTTATATTTATATATATATGTATATAAATATATAAATATGTATATAAATTATAAATTTAAAGAAGCATTTGCATACTTATTGAAATTTAATACTCATAGAGTCATACAACATAAAATCATTCATAGAACACAATTTTTTTTTTGAAATTTCCAATACTTTGAGAATTGAGACTTGAGTTTGTATTGATTCATAATGTTCAAAACATGATAGTAAATAACATAATACATTCAAGTTCTCAACTTCTAGAGCATATCATCTAGATGATCGTCAAAATCATCTTCATGGATGCCACTTGCAGCTCCACTCCCACTAGCTCCACTTTCGAACCCTTGTGAAGGGCTCCTGGAAGTTCCTCATCGATCTAAGAAGTGAAACATTGGCCAAACAAGCAACAGAAGCTTCAAAGTCCATGTTTTCAGGTTGGAGGTCCCAAAGCTTGTTAGGACCACTAGTATACTCTTGCGTCTGTGGGTTAAGAGGCGCAAGTTGGAATGAACGTATACTAGATCTTCAGCCTTCTTCGATGCCAACATGGTGCGTTTGGCTGAGTGGATGAAGCCATAAATACACTATGATTTGCGCTCTACAGAAAAATTACTAGCCACTTGTCACAAAAAACAAAGTATTAATATTATTAATTAAAAAAAGAATGATATCATTTTGAATTTTAATTCGTAATTGGTAATTAAAATATCAAATAACAAGTTACAAACTTTATACCTGTGAGAGCAATTTGATCGCAATTGGTCGTAAGAACTTGGCACCATGGCCATGACAAATCCACCACGTGATTGGATCTCTCCCATGCTACCTTGTCCATTTACAAACATCGACATCTCCTGGCGGATTGCAAGTGATGTAGCTGGATCAGGAAACAACCTCCTGAATGTTGACCTCGTCCCATTTGCAACCTCATGGTCATCATATGGTCGCTGTCTACCAGCTCTCCCAACTATTTCACTACTGTAATATTTGGGATTTAAAGCATAAACAAGGAGATGCAATGGGGTGGTCATTTTGTTCCACCTTTTCACGATCACATTTTTAATTTCACTGTAAAATTTTTCCTCAGGGTCTTGCTCTTTGGCTTGTATGATATCATGGATTTTTTCAAGCATGGAGTCAATGCCATCATATATTTCTCCAATGCAAGCATTATCTTTGTCAACAAATCGTATCATACTCAAAATAGGCTCTGTGAAACTCAACAAATATTCAACTTTTTCCCACCAATGCTCATCAAGGATCCATGATTTTATTCTTTGGGGTCTTTCTGTGTTAGATTGCCTCTAGATGGTCCAAACATTATCAATCACCATCATGCTCAAAGACGCCTCTCACCTTAACAATTCGTCTCAAGCCAAGTGTGTGAGAGGCAAACCTAGTCTCAACAACCTATTAAAAAAGAATGGAAACAATTCAATAACAACATAATTTGAAATTGATTTAAAATTTAAAATCAAATATTAAATTTAAAATGAATTGTTCCTTTACCTTCAACAACTCCAACTTTGAAAATCTTCTGAATATGGCTTGAGACATGTGATGGTTGGTGACAAACATCTGAATCTCGTTTGCCTCCATGTATATTTGCTCAATCCATGCAATTTTCCCTATCCTCTCGTATCATTAGATTCAGGGAGTGTATTGCACATGGCGTCCAAAATATGTGCTCATACCTACCCTCTACTATCAATCCCGTTGCCTTGCAATTTTTGGCGTTGTCCGTGATGACTTGGACAACCCTCTGCGGACCCACTGACTCAATAGCCTCAATGAGAATATTTGCAATGAATTGGGCATCTTTTACTTCCCCCTCACAATCAACAACCTTCAGGAACATTGGCCCTTTAGGGCATACAACAATAATGTTGATGAGAGGTCTATTTCTGGAGTCTTTCCATCCATCTGATATAATAGAGACTCTGAATCAGTCCAAAAATCTCTAATTGGTTGTAGAGATGTCTGAATGTGTTGCATTTCTTTTGCCAAAAGAGAAGTGCGAACCTTATTATAGCTAGGGCTTGTATACCCCTGTGGTGCCTCATTAATGCCTCTCACCATCTGCTGCCAATAAGGTGATCTCAAGATATTGAATGGTAGTCCACATGCAAATATACACCGAGACACCAATTCATCTGCAATATCCCTCTTCGATGTTAAATGCTTTTTCTAATGGGCCTTTTGTTCTCTTGCTTGATGGCCCTGAGGTATCTGCATCAAAAGGGTCATCATCTGGAATAGTTTCAAAGCATGAGTCTCAATGAAAGGATGAAATGATGGTGTTGATGTTGGTGGTTTTCCCATGGACCTCTCTCTGTAAAGAAACAGTTCTAGAGCGAGCTCTTGTTGCTTCAATGTTTGCATCCTCTTGCTCTTTTAGGTACATGGCTATGGTTTTCTTTTCCACCTTCCTACACGGTCTAATACCCGTCCCCGATGCCCCAGTCAGATGAGCTCTCAAACGGGTATATGAGGATTTAAATGTGGCGGCACAATGGGGACACGTCCAAACACGGACACCACCACCGGCAACAAGCTCTATCACTTCCACATGTCTCCATAAAGGATAATTTGGATCCATTTTCACTGCCATACCACCCGAAACATTTTCCCCCTCTTGCCCCACTGAAGCTGAACTGGATGCCATGATTGTAGGATTAATTCAATAACCTACAATAAGAGATATTTTTAAAACATTGCTAAATATTAAAATAATTTAATTAAAAACAACAAATTGAAATACAAATTAGAAAATTAATTTGTTGACCCATACATGTCATTCTCTGATTCTGATCACCAAGTTCGCCATAAATGGTGCGAGGTGAGAGCATACATAGAGGGTAGACGTTTAAATTTTTAACAAATTCAATTTAAAACTTTAAAATAAAAAAAACGAACACATAACTAACTAAAAAAATTAAATAGTTAGTCCTACACGTCAATCTCTGATTCTGATCACCAAGTTCGCCATAAATGGTGCGAGGTGAGAGCATACACAGAGGGTAGACGTTTAATTAAATAAAACTTCACTATTAAACTTAAAATACGGAAAAATTAATAATATATTATATTTTAATAACCGTAAAATAAATAAATTATTAAATATTAAAAATAAATTTAGATCATGATCAATAATCATGAATGATGTGTTTGAAACACATCATTCATGATATTGATCATATTCATATACAAAACATTGCTCAAAAGATTAAAAAAAATGCTTGAATGCATGTAAAATACCTGGAAAAATCCTCCTTGATGTTTGTAGACTTGCTTCTCCTTCTCTCTTTCTCCTTCAAGCTCAATCACTCTCTCCTCCAAGCTCTTTTTCTCTCCTCCAAGCTCTTCCTTTCTCCTTCAACCTCTCTTTCTCTCTCTCCTTCAAGCTCAAGCAAAATATCAAATATTGAGTGTGAGAAAAAAGTAGAGGGATTGGGTGTTTATATAAGTGTTTGGGGGGTAGTTTAGGGTTAGGTTAGATATATAAAGTTTTAAAATTAAAAAAAAATGTTTTTTTAAAAGTTTTTGAAGTTCGGTTTATAAAAGACATTTTGAAAATGCGGGTACGGCTGGAAACGTACCCACATTTATCAATGTTGTATATGACAAATCCAAGATAGGTCCCTCCAAATTGAGATCTCTCACCGTTTTTCAAATATATGTATTTAAGATATAGCATATATCTGTACTAGTAATGTGGGTATGTTTCCAGCCGTACCCTGTCCCTGTGGGTACGTTTCCAGCCGTACCCACAGCGTACCGTACCCCGTACCAGTACCTGGTACATTTCCAGGCTGGTACGGGGCCCCTAGGGCGTTTCCGTGCACTCTAGGTTTGGAAACTTTTGACTATTAGTAGTATATATTGCATGCACTTCAACATCAATATTGTCATCTGATAAGACTTTTAAGTCTCATTTAGACCCCCACTTTTGTTATTGATAATCGAAATGAGAACAGTGACAAACAGTAAATTTATTACCATGCAATCTGTAACAAAACTCAGGAATTTGAGACTTAAACATCAGGCATTTAAACTTAGTTCCATTCGACAATGATTCTCTAGAAAAAAATAAAGTTGCATTCTCAACAAATTTTCCAGATGATACCTTAAAGGACTTTCCTTCTTGTTCAACTTTACAGATTAAAGTTTATGCTGCTTGTTGTATGACCAAATCCTGTAGAGTGAATAAGGTCAATTGACCGTAATAAAATGGGAAATCTATGTAATTGAATGAAATAGATGTTCAACCCTAGGAAAGGGAAATTAATACAATTGAAAATTTTAAAATAAGCAATGCGGTTAAAAGTCAACAAAAAGTGATATTATTTTCAGTATGCCTATTCAAATGCATTTAGTGTCTAAAAAGAGAAAATGGAAGACATTTTGAAAATTAAATAGAAAAAGACAGTAAAACACATAACTGAGGAGAGGCATGTGCAGCTAGCGGAAGAGCTCTCCGAGAGCCAATCTGATAGAAAAGCATACTCTTAGATATGTCTGGCCAGACTTGCTTTAGCATCGTGAGACACTGCTTGTTTTTTTGCTTCCTAATTTCCACTGCCACTCTTTTTTCTCTTCATCTGATTTCATATAATACAGTACTTTCAGAGAATGTTTTCTCGGATGTTTACTCACCTGCAGTAACATTCAGTTATTCAGGAATTCATTCTGTTCTTTTGTAAATGTAATATGCAATGCTTTTTAAATATTACTTTTCACCTCAAATAATACCCTATAACAGGGGAAGAGGATCATCATTTATTTTTTATATATGCCCTTTGGCTTGTTATGCCAAGAGGTGTAACCGACAATTGCCGTTAGGGTTGGTGGCGGACTGGAATGTATGTGAGATATTAACAATTAATGTCTGGCATTAGATTTGATGTCCATTTGACTGTCATCGGGCAGTGTCAACCTTAAAGTTGACTTCCATTTGACCGTCATATGGAAGTTATTTCTTCTTGCTTGGAAAAGTTGATCAAAAATAGTAATATCTTGAGCACACGGTGGAGTTTGAATCCCGTTTTCTGTCTCCCGCTTTTTTATTTTTAGGCCAACACAGTGGTGCAGCTAGATTGAGGCTATCTGTCACCAGTCAGTGGGAAATTCGTTGATAAGGTAATTGAGTCATTTATCAATGTTGTATATGACAAATCCAAGATAGGTTCCTCCAGATTGAGATCTCTCACCGTTTTTAAAAATATGTAATAAAGATATAGCATATATCTGTACTAGTAATTTATTTGGACAATGCAAAATAATCCAAGTGTGGTCTCAGGGCTTCACTAGTTCTTTCTAAAAATAAGTGGTTGTATCTAAGATTAGAGATTGTTATTAACATTTTTCAATTGGAAAACAAAATTTTTGGCTTATTTGATTTTGGGCTTGGGGTTTGGTAGTGTTCTTACTATTTTATTGTATTTCAATTTACTTTACAGCAATGTATCTGTGCTCAATTCATGATTTGGAAAAATGGTTAATTTTGTTGCAGTTGGAAGGTGAGGGATACAAGCTCATACCTCCTTTATCGACTGAAAACCCTTCCTAATTCTCTTTATAGATAGGGCTTCATCCTCAGCAGAGTCAAGGCGAAGAAGTTACGAAGCTCTACAAGCACTCCGGCAAGTGGCTTTTCGTTATGCACAGTCATTTCAGTCTGGGAAAAGTACCAAGGAGATAAAATCCTACAAAAGAGTTACTCAAGCCTACAGGACACGAGAAAATACTCCCTCCTTCATCCAGCCATCTGCAAATGCAAGCTCTTCAGTCGCCTGAACTGGTGAAAGGATTGCGTTTGGATAAAAACAACATATTTCAGGTAAAAACTACTGATGGTGAACTTCATATTGTTAACTTCAAGGGAGATGACAATTTATTCTCAGACCCTGCTCAGAAAATTCTGGATTATCTGCTTCAGCAGGAGAAGTCAGGCATACAGTTGAAACAAGATAGATTAAGTCTTCTAGCGAAGAAAGCTGGGTTTCAGCTTCTGTCTAGTGATTATGTTCTTGATGTGAATCAACTTTCTCAGATACCGGAAACTTTTTCATCCTTGACAGAAAAGACAAGTGGAATACCAGAAGAAGATTTCAAGAATTTGGGAAGAACCAAGAATGTAGAGGCAGAGGAACTGCACAAAGAATTAGGATATAAATTGGACAATGTTCAGAGGACGCATCTTGTTGGTACCAAGCATGATGCTACTATTGCAGATGAGGAACAAGTAGAGGGGATTGGTCTTGATGACACAAATCTTGATCCCGAGTCGTCAGAAAGTGTGAATTATGACCATTCAGAAACACAAGGCTGTTTTGCTACAGCAGGCAAGGATGAATGTAAGAGTGAAATCTCAACAGTTGAGGCTCTTGATGGTAATAATGGTGAAAAGGGAATGCCAGAAAAAATTGATCCAGTGGATCAAGTTTTGTATCTAAAGGACAGTACAAATAAAGATTCTGGAGATGAAGAATATTCAAAGAAGATAAATGTTGATAATGAAAAAGATACATGCCCAATAATTGGAAATGGAGAAAAAAACCAGGAATGTACATCACCGCACAAAGGAGAGCAGGCGTTTTTGAACGAAATGATGAGGAATTAGAAACACTGGATGAGACGCAGGGTGAAAATTCTGGTGATGATATTTCATTTTTTTTTGCAGAAGGTGGCGATCAACTTAGGGAAATTTTAAGTTCAGATGCAACCATTCCATTAGTGGTGTTAATTGATCATGTGGAGAAAACTCATTATGTTTTACCCAAAGAAGTATCAGCGACATACTCTTCTCTGTTTGATTTTGTCAAGGCATTTAAACTTGGGACTCTTAAAGAATACAAGCGCAGTGAGCCTTTTCCACCAAGTCCGAGGGAGCCTCCAAGGCCACCATTTGTGAATAGAGATTTTCATGAAATTGATTCTACTCCTCGTGTTACAGTTGCTACATTTTCCAGGTTGATTCTTGGTTTTGAAGGGTGTAATGACACTGTTGAAACATCTTGTGCCAGCAGTCATCATCCTGGAGTTGCTTGGGAGAAGGATGTGTTAGTGCTTTTTAGTAATGATTGGTGTGGGTTTTGTAAGAGATCACAGTTAATTGTTCGTGAAGTACACCGCTTCTTTAAGCATTGTGCTAATTTTTGCATGCTGAAGGTGAGATTGCACCAAATGCGAGTTCTCAAGATATGCTTTCTTTGTCAACAGAAATGAACAGAGGTAAATTTCCTGTTTTTTCATCGGATTTTTCAACTGTGTTGCGCAGATAAATCATTGTATTACTCCGCAAGAGCCCTTTTCCCTAGACAAAGATGCAACTTGTGTTTGGTAATTAAGTAATCTTAAGTTCACATCCGTGTTTGATAATTTCTTTGGAGGCAGCCAATGAAAGAAATAAGGAAAAGAAAAACACAAAGAAATTGTATTGATGCCACAATGAGAAATATAAACAGGTTAATGGGACTTGAAGTCATAGTCATGTTACAAACTGCATAAGGGTGTAAGAGCCGTTTTCTCTTTAAGATCTAATTAGACAAGAATCTTGCAGTGTGAGAGTTTTCTATATCCAACTGCATTGAACAACAATATAACAACCAGTCAGATCCAGAAAACTCTACACTTTGACATTGCGAACTATATCTCAAAAAAGAAAAAGAAAAAAGAATGTTGCGATCTTGAAAATCTCAATTAAGGAAGAAAAAATCGGAACATGTAGACATACATACAAAAAGATGGAAAGGAGAAGAAAATCCTTTTCTTGTCCTAGCCAACATGAGAAGTATCTTCTGCATCGAGTCATGATAACTATAAGACCACCAGGAACATCTCTGATGGTGATGTTTGGAAGATGAAGCAAGCGGCTACAGTTATTCTCTATAATCCTACGAGACATGAGGGTATCCTGTGCTTAAATGAAACCTTTCATCTCCATGACCCTAGTAATTATAAAGAAGCTAGTAGTTTGTCAACATCTGTGAGTCTTGCGCTGAGTGTAAAGGTGAGTGGCTTTCAACCTATTACCTTTGCTGGGCTTCAAATCTAGTTCCAACCTGTGTGTAGTCATTGCTTCTTTTTGCTCCTTCAAGTTATTTCTGCTGGTTGTACTTTCTAGTCTCTAGTCTCATTGACCTATTTTGGTCATCTGTGGACATTAATATAATTTCTTTCTTTCTTCGTAGCTGCTTTTGAAGTCTGCTCTGATTTATGCCTGATAGTAACTGCCTTGTGAGAAACAAAGCAAGACATCTCCAAGCAGCATAGACAAAGAATGTTGAAAGGTTATTGTTACCATATTTTTCAAGCAAAGGATTGCCAAAATTAGCAAGTGCCTATTTTTGGAAGATTGGCTATTTTTTGCGTTTGCTAAAAATAGTGCGTGCTAAAAATAGAAATTGGCATGAGTGGTGCAGATTGACTATTTTTAGCTAGTGCCTAAAATAGCGATTGGCTAAGAAGAGTTTGGCTAAAAATAGAGGTTTGGTTCTATTTTTAGGGCAGCAAGGTGGATAAAAATAATTAAAAAGAGACATCATACTGTCTCATGCGCAGCAGCCTTAGCCAATAAAATAAAAAAGAGAAAAGCAGCATGCTAAGATTGGCGCCACCACAAGAAAGAAAGAGAAATAAAAAGCAAAAGCAAAGTCTGACTTCTAGTTTTTAGGGCAGCAGAGTTGGAAGAATAAAAGAAAAATAAAATAAAATAAAAGCATGCAGTCCTAGTGGATGGCGCAGCAGTTTAGGAAAGAAAAAGACAAAAAAGAAAAAGACAAAAAAGAAAAGCCTGCAGCTGCTGTTCCTTTTTTAGAGTTGGCGCAGCATGTTGGAGGAAAAAGGAATATAAAAAAGCATGTAGTCTTCTAGATGGTTGGACAGGACAGCAAGAGGAATAATTATTAAATAAATAAAATATTGCATGCATAGATGGGACTATTTTTAGCGCAGCAGTCCATATAAGCTGATTTTGTATTGAAATCATGATACACATACTCTTGGGCTGTTTTTCTCAGGCAATCCTAGCCTTGTACTTGCACCTCTGAATAAAAAGTTCCTATTTTGCTCTCTCATACTGTTGTTTTCTGATTGTTTCATTGTGTTTGATAGGAAATTTGTATAGCTTTAGTGTGGAATTTAATCCCTCTACTGCTGTCCTTTCTCCTAAACCCTTGAATTAATTTTGCAAAATAACTTAGAGTTGTGCAGGTGTGTGGATCTTTGATTTCCTGTGTGCAGAAGTACATGCATGTGTTAAATTATTGGTGTATCACCCTTATTTCCCTTTTCCCACATTCCTTCTTACTTTCCGTTGTCAAATTTTTAGTTTTTAGGTGATTCACAAAGGAGCCAACCCTCTCTGGAGGTTCACCTCAGACATGGGTTACCCACAGCCTTGAGGTGTTCCAATTTTGTCAACAGGAGAGAGAGTACACACACCATTCTCTATCAAGATGCAACTTCTGGGTGACAACAATTACCATTTGTATCCTTAAAGGGCGTAGAACCTTCCATGGAGCTCATGATAAACTTAATTATAAACCTAAAATGAAAATTTCCTTACTTCCCACCTCCTAAAGGGAATGAAGCTTGCTAATACCATCTTCTTATGCGTTGGGATGGTTGGTATCAACATTGATCTGAATTTTAGATGGGAAGTCAGAATTCCCTAATGTTACCCACTTCATATTTTGAAAATTTTATTATTTTGATCATTCAATTCTGCAAATAAAATTTGTTCATCTACTTGTGTTATAATTTGTTAACATAGATGATGTCATGTCCCCTTTTCAAATAAAGTCTAAAAATTAATAATATAACTTAAGTGTCGAAAAGTGACTTTATAAAAGACACTTATGTTTGATGGCACATGAGATCCTTATTTGCACCTTAAGCATTATAGGGCCCTTATGGCCTCATATAACAATGATCGGTTACTTCTTAAAGCTTTCCATCACAACCTCATAGGAGATGCTTCGTATTGGTTTACACATTTACCTAGTGGGTCTTTAAGTACTTTCCTAGAACTTGAAGATGCTTTCCTAGCTCGCTTTAGCTTCAATAAAGGCCCTAGAGCTACATATGAGCGTTTACCCTCTCTCCATCAAGGTGAAAACGATCTTGTATCTGATTATATCTTACGATTCAAAGCTAATATGCACTTGTTATACCAGCCCATTGATTTAGAGATGTAATATATATTTGTAGAGGCCTCATCCGACCCCTCAAAGAACGCTTATTATATGATACTTGTGATTCTTTTTTTCACTGAGCTATGCCTTCGCGTTATGGACCTAGAGCAAGATTTTCTCCTCCCAAATCACCCGAGCATATGGATGCGGATAATACGGTTGCTTCTATTTCAAATGATTATGATCCACCATCAACACCATCATTTACTAATAATCAAGTTAAGGTTTTGCATTATGGTAACACTTTTTATCAACCTCTTCCTAAACCTAAAATTGTTATACAAGATCCTCCTCACTCTCAACATAGACCAGTTTACTTTGAAGCTTATTAATTGACTACATGATATTCTACTTTCTCTCATGGATAAGAGGTGATTCATTTACCACCTAACAATCATCACCCTCCTCACCGGCTTATGCGAGAAAGAGGCCGACGCGTTTTGCAACTTTCATTGCATTAATGGACACCATGACATGTGAGTCTTTATGCACTAGATCATAAGCTCAAGTTCTTAGAAGACAAAGGCATCATCACCTTTGATACGCGATGTTCGACAAATCTACTTCACCTCCCTGCGCCGTCGGCCTGCAACAAGTGTAACTCTCAATCCTCCTTCTATAGATGCCACCAATGGTGCTTCTCACAATGAAACAACTCCTCCATAGGATCCTCCGTAACCCAAACAAATATGGCTTGCACACGGAGCAGCAAGGTGTGTACAAAAGTTGCACACATGACTTCCATCTCTTCTTTGGCACCATTCACAACATGTACGATTAATTTGAATCGTCAGTGTATAGTCTGCACTAGTGCTCTCTTGGTAGCTCAAAATGCCCTATCATTTCTCGTTCATCATGTCTTTATCACACCATGATCCAACCCGATATCTCATTTCCGCTGTCCTATTGCTCTTATCATTGTGTGTTTTTACTAAGTCCCACATGGCATATATGAGGATCTCCCTCCCTTCTTGCACAAGAATAGGTTTCTTCACCATATATGCTCATTGGTACTTACGTGGGATCCATGCACACCATACTCATAGTGTTTAAACGTGTATCATTCACTTTGTCGTCATCGCTTAATTCTCAACTTTCGAGTCAATCCATGCTCTAAAGTAATGCAATCCAATCACACACATTAATCATACAATAAGAAGTATCTATCATCTAAATGTCAATCATACATACATCCTAATTCAATGCAATCACATAGTCATAATCACATCTCAAGTAATCAACGCATAATCACGACACTGTGTACTCTTCACATCAACAACTTTTATACAAATCGTGGAATCTATGCTCATATATATATTATATAAATTGTAAATTTTACACAAATGCTATATACAACTGGCTGAGGGTACAACCCTTCATGCAACCACTCATCCTCCTCACTACTCTTAATAAGCACTAGTCCTCGTGAGCTTGAGGCTCCTCCTGTGTCGATGTGCTCTCTCGATCATGATCTATCTCGATAATGTGATAGGCACTCCTGTAGTGTAGCATTCTCTACCAATACATGTGCATAATGTGTCTAGGACTCCACCAATAATGCTATCAAATCTTGCGCTAGATTGGCCCGGGGACGCGGCTCGGGATGTTGAGCTAGCTCGCTCGACTCTCATTCCACTTGCCTTGCAATACGATGCATGTGGTGCATGCCCACGCCATTGATCAAATATGTAGGCATGCTCTCCCTGTTATATCATCAATACGATCTAGCGTGCCGCCTATCACCACATCCTTAGGCACATTGCGTAGCAATGTCATCACAAATGCATCCATGTAATGTCCCTAAATGGACATATTTCAACCCTAGATGGATTTCCCGCAAATCCCAAACCAAATTGCAATGTCAGAGATATGGAAATTTTTTTATATGCAAATCTGAATATTATCCCCGTAAAAGTGACTTGGTCTAGGAATGAAAATTCATCAAATATGAATTAAAACCATTGAATCTTTCATAGTTGGAATACTTGCATTTGGCAAATACTCGGCAGACCCCCAAAAAAACTCGCAAAACTCGGCAATATTCGGCCAATACTCGGGAATACTAGGCAACTTAAAAATACTCAAATTTCTTTGCAAAACATAAATTTTAAGCAACACATATCTACAAAATGTATCAAATGAACCAATAAAATGTTGGAGAAGTGTTTTCTATTAGATTTGAATACAAATACAATGCAAAATCACATCATCATGCGAATACAACAACCGATCGATAAGTAATATGAATTTATGATGATTGACATTGAAAAATATCATCATAAATTTCGTATCTACGCAAGTTACAATATACAATAAATTACATTTTTCTCTTCCCCAATCTAGAGAAATATTGGGGAGAGGGTCTAAGTGCTCTCGCTAATCCCCACACTCGGGCCGCTGCGTCTCCACGCTCCTCCTAAAGCCGCGAATCTGGCTCGATCTCGAACTAGATGGTGGTGTTGGTGGATCCTCTCGCCGCATGTTGGATATCACCTCCAAAGATGTCATCCAATCCAATATCTCCTCGAGTCCTCGCTAGTGCTTCTCCCTCCATAGCCTCCCTCTCAAAAGAAGCAATCTCTCGTCACTTTGTGAATGTAGGTTTTTCCTCTTCTTCGCCTAGATCCACTCATTGTATGGATCTATCTCATCCAAATCAATGAGCTCCTTTGATGTGGCCTCCACTTTTTTGTGCAGGTGGCCGGAGATCAGATTACACAAAAACCAAGTCGTTGAGCCTTTTTGAGTCAACTTTTTGCGCTTCTTTGTGTGAATGGCCTCAAACAAACTCCATTTGCGTTCACATCCAGAAGCGCTACAAGGTTGAGATAGAATTATGAGGGCTAACTTTTGAAGATTTGGGTATTCCCTCCCCAATCCTCTCACCAAGAACCTACAAACAAGATAATAAAAAATTTATAACTAATTAATAAAATCAAATATGTAACTAATAAGTAACTTGGTAAACATTCTAAGTAACTTGGTATTACTGGTGATGTGTGGTTCTCCCTCGAATAGCTAAG
The DNA here is from genome assembly GCA_018340775.1 of Taxus wallichiana var. yunnanensis. Taxonomy (NCBI): domain Eukaryota; kingdom Viridiplantae; phylum Streptophyta; class Pinopsida; order Cupressales; family Taxaceae; genus Taxus; species Taxus wallichiana. Next base: position 92,639,051 of record CM031235.1, on the reverse strand, counting down.
ATCAAGAAAAGAGTCTCCCCAAAGCATGTTTCAGAACTCTACATCTCTAAAATGACGAGGTCCCTCATCTCAACATCCGGTATCATCCTCCCAATACATGTTGAAAGGCCCTCCATCATATCTCAGTCAAAGCTGTCGGAGTAAAAATACTTGGGGCCGAGGTAGTACTCGATGCATGAATAGGTTGGTGGAGTTGATTGTTACACCTCCGATCAATAATCTCCCAGAAGGGACCATATCTGACGATATCCCCCGTAATAGTTTTGGATAGACTCTTTGGCCCTATCCATGGCCTCATATATAAACCCCATGGGGTTTTGCTCCCCATCAACCAAACACAAAACTCTCACCAACGGCTTTGACACCTACACAAATTAAAATGTAAGATTGCAAACTTACAATACATATTAGAAATGGAATAAAAAAGTGAAAAGTAGAACAATATATTTATAATTTAACAAATTAAAATAAAGGAATGAAATATAAATCGAAGTTTGAAATTACTTTGATGATCTCTATAGCTCTCTTTGCAAAGATATCATCAAAAACCATCTTTACAACCCTCTCTCTGTCAGCTTTCTTTGAATATTGTGAGTCTAGCCATGTTTGACTCACAAACATTTGTTTCAAAGATGTCAACAAACTAAAAATACTTTGCAACGTCAAAAAGTTAGTTGCAAACCTTGTGACACTGGATCGAACAAACTCTTTCCCCTTTGTGTGTTTTCTCATCAAGCTCAGAACCCAAGGGTGATTGTATGTGTACTTCGTTATGGATCTTGCATCTTCTACAACTAGCCTCACCCAATCAATTTTGCCTATGTCCTCCAAAAGAAGGTCAAGGCAATGAGCTGCACAAGGAGTCCAAAAGAGTGATGGATGTCTCTCTTGCAGTAGTCTCGGCCCGCCGCCACATATCGCCTTTGCATTGTTTGTGACAACTTGCACGACATTCCGTACACCAACCTCTAATACAACTGTCTCTAACATAACACTCAAATTCTCTGCATTTTTTATTATGTTAAAGGCATCAATAGACTTTAAAAACACCATCTCACCGTTTCAAGTTCTTAAAAATTAACAAGGGTGCGATTTCTTCTATCCGTCCACCCATCCGAAAGAATGGTGCATCCAAATTTTTCCTTTGTTTTTTGTACTCTTCTAGATGGTAGTGGCATCTGCAATCGCACCTCAAGTAATTTCCCACTCAAGTCTTTTGGAGAGGGTGTCTTGTACCCTTTCCCTACAACTGTCAACTTTGTCACCAAGTACTCCCAATATGGGCTCTTTGCCACATTGAACGGCAGGTTGTTGTAGTACCAAAAATATGCACAAGCTTTATCCACTTCCTCGTGCATATATTTGTTCAGTAGTCAGAACTTCCAATGAAGGTTGTGCTCCGTGTGTGTTCTTGACACAAAAAACTTGGTATGCCTTTACTCAAACTCGATGAAGATGCGCCTCTTCCGGCTCTTCCGCTTCGTATGCGTGGACCACAAGTAGAGCCCACAATTGTTCATCATTTAAATCCTCTGCCATTGCAGCCCTAGGTCTAATAGCTTGTGCTATGGCTGCCTTCAACTTTGCCTTCTCTAGTTTCTTCTCCTCTAACTCTGCCAGCTCTGCTCTAATCTCTCGCTTTGCCTCTTCCGACACGTTGGGGCAAACCGTAACATCTCGGCAAACAATACTTGAAAGGTGATATTTCAAACGATTGATGCCTCCATTCATTTTTCTGTTACAGAAATTGCAAAAAATTTCGCTCTCACTAGCTCCACGTACACCATACTTCCATGCTTTGGAATGGGCATTCGGAGGAACGGTCCCTGCTAGTGATTCAAATGCCGAACTTGATGCCGAGCCTGATGCCATTGTTAAGCTCTAATCTGCAACACAATGCACATTTAAAAAATTAGAAAACATAAATTTAATCTAATTTTCAAAACAAAACATGCCTGAATAACAAATTTGCGTAAATAAATAAAAATACATTACAAGCATTCAATTTTACATTACATGTATTTAGAATTACAAAACGAATTGATTACAATACACATACATAAAATTTAACTAGTTTACAATGAATTTGCATAAAAAAAAATATATATATATATATATACATACCTCTGGCTGCAAATGAGTATAAAAAATTTACAAGCATTCGATTTTACATTACATGTATTTAGAATTACAAAACGAATCGATTACAATACACATACATAAAATTTAACTAATTTACAATGAATTTGTGTTAAAAAATACATACCTTTATATTTGCAAATGAGTATAAAAAATTACAAGCATTCAATTTTACATTACATGTATTTAGAATCACAATATGAATCTATAAAACCTAAATAATATACACAAAATTTGAAAAACTTTAAAGAAAAAAAAAACCTACCTCCAAATGCAAATCTCCAAATTCTCTCCTCGAATTCGCTCCAAAATCCACTCAACACAAGCAATGCAAGCTCAAATGGTTGTGTGAGTGACAATGAGGGAGTAGAGGGCTTTTTAAAGAGCCAAAACCGTGTAAAAAAAGCGGTTTTTGCGTGTGAAAACCGTGTTGGGCGAGTTAAATGCACGAACTCGCCGAGTTTTGTCGAGTACTCGGCGAGTTAACTCGGCGAGTATTCTACAAAACTCGGCGTTTTTAATTAGGCGATCTTTTTTTTACCTGTTTTGGCGAGTATTTTGGCGGTTTATTCGTTTTGCTTGTTTTTTGGCGAGTTTTTAATAACTCGGCAAGTTTTTGGCGAGTATTCCAACTATGAAATCTTTCAATCAAACAAATCAGTAAATTTTATAAGGATAAAATCATGAGAAAAATACCAAATTGTGCATCAATAACAGGCTGGAATTATTTATCATGAATTTGCAGATAACTGTCCTCAAACACAGCTAAAAAGTACAATATCCTTGAGCCAAAATTCACACCAAGTGGCTGATTTACTATAAAAAAATCTGAGTTATGAACAACTCATATCGATCATAAACAACTTTAAAACACTCCATACCAGCTCTTTCTATGGGTCGCTCCACCAAGAACACTATTGGAAATAAAGAAGAATCACAGTGACAATATTCTCTTTCAAACCCTTGTATAGATCTGCAACTTTCAGCCCTCAACATTGTTAGAAAACTACTGGAAAACACAAATAACTCCTTGAATCTTGATCCTCAACGGAAACCCCTGAATGGAGAATCCTCACAACATAGAAGAAGATTTTTGTTCTTCTTTGAGATCTCAAGAGGGTTTTCGTCCTCTAGAGACGACTTCAATGGGTTTTTGTCCTTTGAAGTATTTGTAAAGCTCTCAAGCTCAAACAAAAATCGAGTTTGTATAAAATAAAAGAGATGCCTTACAAAGCCAAGTGCACTTGCTTTTATAAGCAATCTTGGCTTAGTAGCCACCCACAACACCAATCAAATGTCTTTTTCTACATTTAATTCTTTTTTGGCATTTATCTTATCCCCAACACGGGTCGCATTTTTATCCTAGGGGAAATAAAAATATAAAGTGACTTTTTTCTTTCTAATTTCACTTTATCTTTTCTCTTTTATTTTTATTAAGTCATTAATTAATATAAGTACTTTTCATAAAGTTCTTTTTATGCACTTTATAATAATTTATGAAGATTATAGTTTCCTTTTTAACACCCCTTAGTGTCGGGAAACAAAATTGGGCTAAGAGTCTTCGATTTCACTATATATTTAATTTTAGGAAGTGGGACATTTCAGTCCTCCCCCAATTGCTTGCTCTCAAGCAATTCCAAACTCATCTGCCCAAGTGCCATGTGTAAGAGAGAGGACATGATGTAGTGTTCCCAAAGTCTTGATCCGGTGCCGGTCAAATGATGAAGCCTTTGGGAGAATATGCCAACCTTACTTGCTTCCATTGAGTCAATGCAAGTATGAGTGTAATCAACAATGAAGAATGTGCTCCAAATTGTTATACCTTCCCTGGTGTATGAGGAATCAATAGCTAGACAAGCTTCTCTAAGCTCCAAGGCTGCCCACTCAAGAATGCCATCATAGGACAACAATCCCTTTTCACCTTCCCTGCTTATCTTCAGTTTTGCACATGAAGTAAACATATTAGAAGAAACAAGAGATCTCATTAGCTCTTCTTCAAGCTCGATGATTAGCTGATATGTGCCAAGCTTCTTAAACGTATTAGTCGATACATAGTCCAAAAATCGTTATCGGCGATTAATTGGCAGGCCAAATTTTGAATCGGAAATCGGGAATCGGCAATTTATAGGCAACTTTATCACTACTTTTAAAAATATTTAAATTCATAAAATATACTTAAATTAAATGTAAAAACAATGTTAAATGATGCGAGAAGTGACTTTATAGAATGCCATAGGCCCATATGCATATTTTCGATTAAGTTTTGACCAAAAAAGAGAGTACAAAGTTTGCAAACAAAAATGCTCATAGAGTCATGTCACATGTGACTTTTGAAGTATCACTATCAAATATCAATAATATTCTATTTCATTAAGCACGCCTAAAATAAGTTTGTTGCACTTGCGGTTGCCTCGTGGAAGTGGAAGGTAAATATTCCTCCTCTGCAACACCAACATTTTCATCTACAAACATATCATCTGGATCATCACCAACTTCTAATGTCCCTGATGGTATTGCTTCTTTAGTCTCCCTCTCCAAAGTCGCTATATCTCCTCGTAGTAAACATAGGTTCCGCATCATCGTGCTCAACAATCCCGGTCATCATATGGATCAATGTCACCAAGTCGATTGCATCATAACTCGTGCCCCCTCCACTTGTCTCACACAAAGAAGACGAAGATTGATCACATGAAGACAAGGTCATTGAGGCGTTGTGTTGTCAACTGTTGCGCTTCTTTGTGTGAACAACTTGAACATGCTCCAATTACATTTCGCATCCGTAAAGCACCGCATGGTGACACAAAATGCGGATGGCTAGCTTTTGAAGATTTGGTGTTTTTGCACCATAATCTTCCCACCACAAATCTGCAAATAAAACATTTATAATTTTGTAAGTTAACTAAGCTTGAATAAATAAAAGAATTCTAGACTTCTAGTTTCTAGTTCTATGTGTAATGAGACTAAATACAAATGATTCAATTTGTTTTTACCTGGCTGAGAAGTGTTTCTTCTTTTCACACATAGAGCCGAAGAAAAGAGCCTCCCCTCTGCAGTCTTGTAAATTTGTAGCTCGTCAAGAATTGCATCTCTAATATCTTCGTCAGATACCAACCTCTCTATGCATGTATTAAGGCCATCCATAACCTCCTCATCAGCCTTAAATGATGGGGAATAGAAAACTTCGGGTTTAGGTAGTACGCCGTTGCATGTATATGTCGATGAAGTGTTTTGTTCCATCTCCGATCAATTATGCGCCAAATGGGTTCATATTTTTTCGTTGATTGTGCCCATAATATTTAGCTATGGCCTCCTTGGCCACATCCATAGCCTCATACAAATAACCCATTGGGTTTTTCTCCCCATCCACCATCCGTAGAACTCGAACCAAAGGCTTTGACACCTAAAACAAAATAACATATATATTTAAAATCAAAATTAATAAAAAATTATATAACAAATGATAAATAAACAAATATTCAAGTTTAGATTACCTTCATGATTTCTTCCATTTGCTTTGCAAACATATCATCAAAAACGGTCTTCACGACCCTTTCCCTTTGGTCTTCCTAGCATAGGGAGACTCCAACCATCGCGTGCTCACAAACATCTGCTTAAGGGATGTTAATGAGGTTGTAATGCTCGCAATGTAATGAAGTTTGTGGCAAATCGTGTGACCCCTGATCGCACAAGCTCCTTTCCATTGGTGTGCTCTCTCATCAAGTTTAGCACCCAAGTGTGATTGTAGATGAATTTTGTAATATTTCTTGCGTCCTCAACCACATTTTTCACCCATGAGAGTTTTCCTATGTCCTCCAATAAGAGATCCAAACAATGGGCTGCACAAGGGGTCCAAAAAAGTGTAGGGTGCCTCTCCTCAAGAAGTCTCCCTGCTGCTACATATGCCGCCGCATTGTCAGTCACAACTTGGATGACATTCTCCACACCCACCTCTTTCACCACCTCATCTAACATATCACACAAAGTGATTGCAGTTTTCACTTGGTGGGAGGCATCAATTGATTTCAAGAAGACCAACTGCCCACTTGATGCCACTAGGAAGTTAATCAATGTGCGGTTTTTCCCATCTGTCCACCCATCAGACAAAATGGTGCATCCTTTTTTATCCACACCTTTTTTGCTCTTCTACAAGAGTTTTGGTATGTGTGATGGAATCCTCCAACAATGGGCCACTCAAATCATGGGGAGTAGGAGCCTTGAACCCCTTCCCAACAACAGTCAATGCAGTGACCAAATTCTCCCAATATGGACTTTTTGCCACATTGAAAGGAATGTTGTTGTAGTACCAAAAGTTTTCGCAACTATTCTTGCTTCATTGTGCATTTCTTTATTCCAAGCAGTACCTTCGAGTGAAGGTTGTGAACCAAGAGTACTTCGAGGAACAAAAAACATCGTTGAACTACTATCAGTGGATGAACCCCGTCCCAGTGTTTGACCTCGTGGAGTTGGGGCATTAGAAGATGCCCCAATGTCAAAATCTTCCCTCGCTGCCCTCCTATTTGCTAGGGCTGCAAGTGCATCAACTTTCCTCTTCTTTTTTCTTTTTTTTCTCTGCATAAGTTGCAAGGTAAGTAAGCAAACAACTCTCGTTGAGCCTCAGGCGGTGCTTGATTGCACACTGTCACTTCATTCCCTGGTATCCGTGAAATGTGGAACTTAAGGTGATAAACACCTCCACTCATCTTCATGCCACAATAATTGCATATAACACAATTGCCCTCTGTTGGTTCACAATGCTTCCAAGAGGGGTCATTTGATTTAGGCTTACTACGAGCAATTGAACTTGAACCGGATCCCGATGCCATTCTACAAAACAAAACAAAAAACAATTGTCTTAGATTTACAAGCCTTAGAGAAATTAAATTGTATGACGAAATTAAGAATAATATTGCTATTGCATGAAGAAAAAATTACGAAAAAACTATATTGAAGACGTTAGTATATTATGATAACTTCATAGATAATATTTTTAAAATCGTTATACAATATTGAATATACTATTATAATTGTATAGTGTATAGTGTATACTGTAAATTATTAAGTGTTAACTATAAGTATAAATTTATAATAATGTACATTGTACAAAATATACAAAACGTATAAAATAAAATAAAATACAATATGACTGTTATTTTATATAAATATATACATTGTACAATATATTGTATATTATATAAGTTGTATAACAGTTAACTATTAACAAAGACCGTAATATATTAAATATATATAAAAGAATCAAAACGAATTAATATATTAAAATTTTAAATAAATACTATTAGTATTAAGTATTAATATTAATAAGTTACAGGCAGTAAGTATTTTCATTGTTAAATATTTATTTGTAAAGTCGTGTATTCACTGTATTGTAAATTTGTAATATAAATTATAATATTTACACTTACAGTATTGAAAAATCAGTGTATTCACTGTATTGAAAAAAAAAGAAAAAAAGAATACAGTATTCTTTACCTGCTAGGGCATGAACTGGCCACAAAATGGCCACGAATTGTTGGAAAACTGGCCATGAATTGGCCACGAACTGAACGCCCACAAACTGAACTTGCGTGCCCTCCTACCCACGTTGAATGCCCACGAATGGAGTAAATGCAAGTCGCAGGAGCAAAAACGAGTCGGGCAAAGAGAAAACAGAGAAAAACAAATCGATTTGGTCTATTTTCGCATTTAACCTAAGCCACGATTTTCCCACGATTTTCCACGAGTTTAGCCACGATTTTGGAGGGTATTTTATCGCCAATAATCGCTGATTTATCGGCATAACAAAAATCGTGATTTTTCAAAAGATTAATCGTTTTCATGCTTGTAAACGATTTATCGCCGATAAATCACGATTTTTGCCTCAACAATTGCCAAATACCTTACCAAATTCATATTTCTAGCAGGCCATAAAGCAAGAAAGATTGATAAACAAATAAAATCAGAACCTTCTCTAAATTCAGTTGTGATTTCTTCTTCCAAATCAGCTGATAAATTGTAGAAATGCAATCTCCTTTGCATACCATGAAATCTGATTTCTTTGTTTTCCTCAAAAATTTCAGTTTATCAACATGATGAATGAAAACAAGTTTCCCAAAAGATGACAGCCAATGTGTCCAATGAATGATTCCAACTTCAAGTAACCCAATTGTACAAAAACCTTCAAATACTTCACACCTCTTAATGAAAATAAAGAAATGAGTTACCTTCTTTGTGCAAGGCATGTCTTTCAATGGACATAGGTCACCAATTTCTTCTATGTTGGAAATATATATGGCTCCCCCTCATCACATTTTATTCTCTTTCCCCACATTTTCCCCAAGTCTTCCATAGAGTCATGAATTAGCAACAATTGAAAGAGAAAATGAAATGATACTATAGCATCCAAGTAAGGTTTGTAATACTTTTCATACCATAAAGAAACTTGTGCATGACTCCCCATTATTTTCATTTCACCGTAAACATAAGAGAAGGGGAAATCAAAATTAGAACTCATGCATCCATAAACTTTATCACATTGAACCTAGATCGCATGTAAATGCCCTAGACCCCTCGTATTTAGTGCAGTGCATACAGGTATGCTGTGGGTATGGATGGGTATGTACCCACAGAGTACCCACAATTTTTTTTTTTTTAAGTGCAAAAATAAAAATAAAAAGAGTACCTAGAGAGTACCCACCGTTTTTTCTTTTTTAAGTGCAAAAATAAATAAAACATGAAAGCTTTGATTGGAATTGAACTCGGAAAGTTCATGTGAGATTCAATATTGCCCGATAGGCTCGAAGGGTCGAGAGAGATGAAAAGGACTTCATTTGGTTGACTTACTATTTGGGGGCTTTCTTGTTGCTCCTCATGGGTCCTTTATTCTTTAGTCAATTTGGAAGGCATGGGAACAAGTGAAGCACTTGGTGGTTGGGCAGTCTATCTTCTCTTCATTTGACATTAGATGCCAAGCCTACAAATTGATTTCGTCGAATCAGAAATATAATGATAATATCCTTGCCTTGACAAGAGGTTGTTCTGCCCTCCTTTGGTTTGAGAAAGGAATTAAAATATTTCATGACTTCAAATGTTTTTTTAATGTCCAATGATATGTCTAACTCAAGCTTAAGGCATTAATAATGAATTATCAAATCTATAATACAGTCTATGTTATTAACTATTATGTTTTGAACATTATGAATCAATACAAACTCAAGTCTCAATTCTCAAAGTATTGGAAATTTGTTTTCATGTTCTATGAATGATTTTAAGTTGTATGAGTATTAAATTTCAATAAGTATGCAAATGTTTCTTTAAATATATATATATATATATATATATATATATATAACGTACCCAAAAGCGTACCATACCCGAGATTTTTAAAAATTTGCCGTTTCAGCGTACCGTACCCATACCCGTATCCATACACGTACTCCGTATCCGTGTAGTCTAGCATTGAACCCAAGGAACCTCATACCTCTTGTTATACCAATTGACTTCCGTCATGAGAGAAGCCAACACCTTTGACATATCATAATTGGGGCTGTTCAACATACCTTTGCAACTCATAATTTCTGATATAGGATCAACACCTTCATTCTCCTTAGTTTCTTCAACCCGAGCATCATCTTCCACCTTAAAATCATATAACCATTGTGTCCCAAGAACAACCTCATCTCTAGCAAACTCAATCACACAAAATATATCACATACCTCATGTTTTTTCAATGGAATGAGTTGCTGTACTATTTTCTTCGTGCAAGGCATGATGATGCCATTGATCGAGTCATCCTTGAAATCAACTTCTCTTCATTATCTCCGTCAGTTAGGTCTCGTGACTCTGTTCCTTCCTCCCGAGGCTCCATATCTCAGGCATGTCCCAGGGCACCTCCACATAGACAGTGATCCACCGGGCCTACTTTGAGGCACCACCTTCCTCCCGGACGCCGGCTCCCCAGGCATTCCACAGTCTCCGCTTCTTGTCGTCGGCGCACTGCGAGTTACTCTCATCCGGCCTTGCGTGTTAGGTGATGTTGTCGGGGATGTTGCTCCTTCTTCCGCTCCCTCCCCACACTGTCATCTCTCTCCTCTTCGTTCCTGGTCTCTCGGCATCTGTTGTTTCCTTCTCCTCCTCTCCTTCTCTCATTGTATTTCGGGTGACCCGTTTGGGTCCTCTCGCTGGGTTTGTTTGCTTTGTACTCTGCAGTCCCATTGACCTACTTTTGTGGTCATTTGTTGGACATTAATAACATTATCTTATCTTATCTATCTTATCTTATTATCAACAGATTGCACCTTGTTTCTTTGAAGACTTTGAGGACCAAGTGACCCCACTAACCCTTCCAAAGGTTCCCTTATGTTGCTGATATAAAAATCAGTCATGGGCTCTATTAATAAAGTTTTTTCTCCTCTCTTTATGACTGCTGTTATGCACAGTCCAACAATCTGAAATTGATCAAAATTTATTCCCCTACTCTTTATGGCTGTCATAGGGCTTTTAGCCATCAGAAAACGAGCATTAGTACCTTAAGAGGTACTCTCCCTTCTTGCATCGGAGTCTCCAAAGAAGAAACCATGCTTGCCCACACTTGCAATCCCAAAAGACAATCCTGAATTCCTTCTTTCCCTTATGAAATCAGTCACAAAGTTTTCAAAATCAGAATTGGTAATGCAACATATTACCTAGATCTCATACCTTATAGTGCCCATGAACAATTGTATCATGAGAGGTCTTCCATCTTTGCTTCTTTCCACCGCTATCTTGCCACACATTGGTCAAAGAATGTACCCAATTCATGAATGGAAGAGAGATTCCCCTTTGGACATTGTACCTCTGAATTCTGAAAGTAGGATCAACAACTGATTTCTCTCTTATTCTTGCATATTCATCATCCTTGGACTCTTTGTTGTTGATAGAGTATCCCTTAGGATGTTTCCCATTTGGAAGTGTCATAGTATGAAGCATAAAACACTTGTTAAAAACACAAAATGACTCACCACTAGCTGCTGTTATGTTAGGATCAACAAGCTGCTTGTTATCTCCTTTCTTTTCACCATCTTGCTTCTCGTGTATCTCCTCATGTACTGCTGTTCCGGATAAGGCAGCCAGCTGAAAGTAGTCCTCATTATTTGGAATTTGGGTCTTCACCACCAATCTCTCATCATCAACTTGCAGATTGGAGTTCTCTTCTTTCTTGTGCTCAAGATCCTTGATTTTCTCCTCTACCATTTGCTCATTAGAAGTCATACCTTTTTCCCTTGAAACTTCTTCTTCTTCCATTTGCATAGTGGAATACTCTATGGGCTGCTTCTTCTCAAATTTTTGCATGGGGTTTTCTGTTGAGATTTTCTATTTTTTCTAGTACCTTTACTATCTTTCAACTCACAAAATTCTTCAAAGGTCAACATAGCTCTTACCTTGGAACTGAGTGTTGCATACTCTTTACCCCATGTCTCCATGTCATCATGCTCAACTGGTTGTTCCTCCTTTTGGAGAAACTTGAAAATCTGTGAAGGCTTGGATGAGGTCCTAGCTGGTTCCATAGAGCTTCCTTCACCATTGTGGGTTGCTCCTTGGTTGGTAGACATATTATTTCCTTGTAGGATCTTTGACCGATCAACGCTTCACGTATTTCCCTTTGAGTCTCTCTCAAAACATGATGCATATCTCTTTGACTTCCTCTCATAGACTGCTGCAACTCTCTTTGGCTCCTTGTAATCACCTCATGCATGTAGCTTAGTTTCGCTGTAGGAGGAGCTCTTTGGTCTAGATCATCCATTGTCCCTTTTTGCATTCAGATCTGATTTTTATTTATACATTTATTTTTATTTCCTTCACAGTGAGAGAATACACTGCTACGATATCACCGTATTGTCCCTAAATGGACATATTTCAACCCTAGATGGATTTCTTGCAAATCCCAAACCAAATTGCAATGTCTAGGAGATATGCAAAATTTTTTATATGCAGATCTAAATATTATCCTAGAAAATGCGACTTGGTATAGGGATGAAAATTCAACAAATATGAATTAAAACCACTTAATCTTTCAATCAAACAAATCAGCAAATTTTATAAGGATAAAATCATGAGAAAATACTAGATGGTGCATTAATAACAGGCTGGAATTACTTATTATGAATCTGTAGATAACTGTCCTCATACACAACTGAAAAGTACAATATCCTTGAGCCAAAATTTACACCAAGTGGCTGATTTACTATCCAAAAATCTGAGTTATGAACAACTCAGATCTGATCATAAACAACTCTAAAACACTTCAAACCAACTTTCTATGGGTCGCTCCACCAAGAACATTGCTGGAAATAAAGAAGAATCACAGTGACAATATTCTCCTTCAAACCCTTGTACAAATCTGCAACTTTCAGCCCTCAACACCGCTGAAAACTACTGAAAACACAGATAACTCCTTGAATCTTGATCCTCAATGGAAACCCTTGAATGGAGAATCCTCACAACATAGAAGAAGAGTTTTCGTTCTCCTTCTAGATCTCAAGAGGGTTTTTGTCCTCTAGAGATGACTTCAATGGGTTTTCGTCCTTTGAAGTATTCAAAGCTCTCAAGCTCAGACAAAAATCAGAATTTGTATAAAATAAAAGAGATGCTTTACAAAGCCAAGTACACTTGCTTTTATAAGCAATCTTGGCTTAGTAGCCACCCACAACCACCAATCAAATGCCTTTTCCCACATTTAATTCTTTTTTGGCATTTATCTTATCCCCAACATGGGTCGCATTTTCCCCTAAGGGAAATAAAAATATAAAGTGACTTTTTTTCTTTTTCTTTTCTAATTTCACTTTATCTTTTCTCTTTTATTTTTATTAAGTCATTAATAAATTAATATAAGTGCTTTTATAAAGTTCTTTTTATGCACTTTATAATAATTTATTAAGACTATAGTTTCCTTTTTAACACTCCTTAGCCGTCAGGAAACAAAATTGGGCTAAGGGTCTTTGACTGGATTATCTTAGGAAGTGGGACATTTCAATCCATGACGGTCATTCACTAAACGTCACTTGCAATCAACACAATATCTATATCAAGTAACTATACGATCAACATTATGATTCTTGCCACCCAATACAAATCAAAATATCATACAATACTTATGTTGTGCCACGATAGCCACCATTACATCTCCCAATGGGGCACCTCCCGCTCTCTTTGCCTCTCCACCTACATAGGTGGAGGCATGGCCACACCACTGCATCTCTAGGGACCGCATCATCCCTTCGATCTCGTCAATATTTGCAAAATTCAACAAAATTTGAAAATTTCAAAAAATTAGGCAAATCTACCCTATTTTGCACAAAATCAGCAGCATTAAATGCACTTTCCAACTCATCCATCGTCTCGTGATTGAATCCCATCTCCCATGTTCTCAAATCGTGATTGCACAACCTCCCTAGCTCTCGACATCCTCGCACATTCAAAGCTCCTATCTCACTCAATCACAATCACACAATGACAAGTACCTTTTCTTGATTCAATTTACTATTCATAGCACTTTGATATGATGGGATTTACACACCCTATGTTATCAGCTACTCAATTCAGCTAATTAGGGCTCTCACTGCTTACTAGAGCACCATATCTCGGGCTTTGCTTGCCTTTTTCACGCCCGTCTTTGGCATTGCAATCATGTTTCTCATCATTTCTGTGTGGATACATCACTACCTTGCTTTGCACTTATTCTCTATCTCTACACATGTATTTCTCTTATCACCTATGTTATTAACTTTATTTGCACACTTGTAATGTATTTCCTATCATTGGCTCTTTTACACAAGATCAACAATTCTTTGTACACACTCTACAATTCCTATCTGCTGCATTGCAATCTCTCTCAATCTTGCTCGTTCTCTTCACTTTCACCTCAAGCAATCGTGTCAAGAAATTGTGTTTCACACTCTCCTTTTCATCAAAAGGGGGCAAATATATGGGGCTGACTATGCAAGGTTACCCCTTCATCTCATTTACCCACAAATCACTAAGCAAGTACAATGGGTTAGCTATGCAAGGCTATCCTCTCCTACACAAACTTCATACGAATTTAGCAAGTTGGTTATGCAAGGCCAATTTTCTCGCCCAATGCAATGTAATCTCAACACCCAAGTGGTCACTCGTGATTACCCAAATGCACTAAGCACCAAATGCCATTGTATTTATTATGAATACAAGGGGCAATATGTAAATATCCAAACACAATATAAGCACCCATATCACAATATGCACTGTATAATGCAGGGCAATGAGATGTCATTCCCTTTCACCTTATAGGGGTTTTTAGAAATTTTTGAGACCTAGATCTGTTTGCAACGGTGTGGTCCCATTATTGGGAAGCGTTATTGGGGGCAAACTAAGTAGCCTGTGACACTCTTCCCCTTGGTGTTGAGAGCATCCAAGTCCCACATTGTTGCAAAAACAAACATCTTGTTGGTGATTTGATCACCCCTCAACCCTACAAATATGCCAAGTTCAAATCTCCATGTTTGCAAACACTTCTCTCTCGCAACTACGATATCCCCTTTTGACGCCTACAACACGTTTCTCCCTCATCTCCACATGGGTTAGCCGATGACTCACATTGCTCGCCACAATTGGTTATAACTTATTTTCTTTCAACACTCTTGTATGTTTCTTGCTTCAGCACTCCCACAAGTATGACTCTCTTTTTCTTTACACTAGTATAAAGGGGGCAAATGTAGACACAAAAATCTACACAAAATCATTATTACATCATGGTTTTATTAGTTTGTTATGTACATGGGTTTTGAACAATGAAATAAGATCTTAGTGGCATCAATCCTTTGTTGAATTGTTCTTGATAACTTGATTGAACTCCAATTTCTGCTCTTTTGCTTCTTTGATTGTGTAATAACCCTTTTGAGGGTTTTGCCAAATATTATAAATGCAAATCTGAAACTGAAAATTGCAGCAGATTGTAGATAAAAACCAGCGACTTATACTAGCTCAAAAAGATGCCAAAAATACCATGAAACACACCCAAACAACTTGCCAATATTTTTATATGCTTTTTATGATTTTTAGAAGCAAATACAATCAACACAAACTGAAAACACACTGCTGGAAATGAAATGAACACTGGAAATTGCAGCCACGAATTAATTATGAAATATAGATATAGAAGTCTCCAAAAATCATGCAATTCAAGATTCCAGCCTTTAAAATTATGGCAAATAAGATTACAAAACCAGATTTGTCCAATTCCTTGCCAATGTTCTCAAACCCTACCCTAGGTAGGTCGCTCCACCCTAGAAAAATAGTATCACTGCTGGAAATGCCAAAAGGTCTTCAAATCAACTTCCTTCTTCAATGCAAAATGGTGATGAAGGGTTTTCGTCCTTCACCCAAGTCTAATGAAGGGTTTTCGTCCTTCAAGAGACCTCACATGAGGGTTTTCGTCCCCAAGTGGTAGACTAAGGAGCAACAAGCTCTCTTCGCCAAAGTATAGAGAAAATACGCCAAGCTAGAGTGCAAATGAACTCCCTCTTCTCCTTTTATATCTTTCCTTTGGTGCCAAAACATAATTAGGCAAGGCCGACTTGTATAAAGCAATAAAACACTAAAGAAAACATAATAATATTAGATAAAATATATCATAATGCTGCTCAAGGGTCTTCTCCTTCATTTTTTTTTCTTTTCCATGGAGAAGGGATGGCAAGAAGACCAATTTCTAGCTCTTAGGTGGGAAAAAGGGACATTACAGTCCTCCCTCCCCAAGATTGTTTGTCCCCAAGCAATTGCAATTGTGGATGCTCTAAAATTGTTGCACTCTCCCATGTGGCATCTTCAAGTGGAAGGTCCTTCCAACGAACCAAATATTCCTTGATACTTCTATTCCTCAACTTCTTTTCACGGACTTCAAGGATTTCTTCGGAACTAAGATCAATTTTCCCTCTTCATCCAATGGGGGCAGCTCAAGTGAAGGGGTAAGATGCTGCCCAAGTGCCTTCTTGAGGCATGAGACATGAAAAACATTATGTATCTTGCTATTTTCTGGAAGCTCTAACTCATATGCAACCTTACCAACCTTGCTTATTACCTTGTATGGGCCATAAAAACGTGGCTTCAACTTTTCCACACCCTTTTGCTTGATGGAAGATTGCCTATAGGGCTGCAATCTCAAGAATACCATGTCTCCCACTTCGAATGTCCTTTCCTTTCTATGCTGATCCACATACAATTTTTGCTGATTTTGGGCATGAAGAAGGTTCTCCTTGAGCTCCTTAAGAATATCTTGGCTATGCTGAATTAAATCTTGAGCTTTAGGCACTCTACTATCAGTCATAACCAAATCAACAAAGGAAGAAGCATCATACCCATACAAAGCCTTGAATGGAGACATGCCAATGGACATTTGGAAGGTAGTATTGTAACAAAACTCAGCCATGTACAACCACTTTATCCACGTTGATTGCTGCCCATCAATGTAGTTTCTTAGATATCCTTCCACCCATTTATTTACTATTTCGGTTTTCCCATCCGTTTGGGGATGATAACTAGTGCTATGGGCAAGTTGTGTACCCACCAAATGAAACAACTCCTTCCAAAACAAGCTCAAGAACCGGCTGTCCCGATCACTTATTATTTCCTTGGGCAGCCCATGAAGTCTAAATACTTCTTTGAAAAATACATCAGCTACTATAGGAGCATTATACTTAGCTGGAAGAGGACAAAAATGAGCATATTTAGTGAGTCTATCCACAACAACATACAAACAATTCTTACCTTGGAGCATGGGCAACCCCAGTAAGGAAATTGTAATGTCCCCTTTTTCGGGACATTATTAATATTTATTTTTCATTTGCATTGTAGCCTCTTGGCATGCCTAGCGCTACAAGTGGGAGTCTCTTTAGTTAGTTTAATGTGCACATAGGTTAGTTACTTTTATTTATTTAATTAAAATAAATAAATAAAGTGCACATAGTCCTAGTATTAAATATTTTAATGAGAGTTTATGTTTTCCCTCCAAAAGGGAAAAGGTCGGTTTTTATTGGATATTGCACCCCTTAGTTCTATAAAATGGAGGTCACATTTTCTTAGAGGGCATGTTGATTGATCATTTGATTTCACTCCATGCTTGGAGTATTGGGATGTATGCCCTAGTTCTTGCATTGTGCTCTCTCATTGTAAGCTTCATTTGGATCCATTGTTGAAGATATTGAAGATTTTATTGTTCTCTTCATTGTGATCTCTTGTGTTGGTATTGGCGTATTTATTTGGATGATAAATCTGTTTTTTGTGAAGGGTTTGAAGTACTTTTATGACTATTATTGTTGCTGCAATTTATTTAGCCATAGCAATTGGTATTGGGGTTTGATCTTTCATATTTTGAAGTTATTTATGCTAGATCTATTTGCTGCTATGTCTAATCAATTATTTCAGATCAAGGGTTGATTGTTTAAGGGTTTTTGGAAGGGTTTTATGAGTTGGAAATTATTTAATTAATTTTCCCTAACCCTAGCAACTGGTTTTCAGATTTCAGAGGCAGATTTGAGTGGGTTTTAGTGGGATAAAAATTCAGTTTGTTAGTTCATTGGAAAGATCTTTATTTCTACTTTATTTTGCAATTTATTTCATGCAAAAACTCCAAGTATTGAGGAGATATGAATTTTTGAAGTTTCAACTGTTTTGGGTGCACTTTAATTAATTAACGATTGTTATTAAATTTTGATCTGCAGTTTGGGATCAATATGTGGTTGTAGAAATTAGGAGAGATAAGGAGAAGATGATTTCATAATTTTTGGAGTGGGTTTGATGCTCTAAATGTGTTGGGCGTCCTAATTTTTAGGGCAAAATTAGGGTTTCGTGTTTGCTATGCAAAATTTGGTTTTATAATATTATTCTTCATATTTTTGTGGCCCAAAATCCCAAGTTTGAGAATTTTTGCTTGGATGGTTAAGCGGGAAATAATTTTGGAAGATTGCAGTAGTTGGGGTTTAATATTAATTATTTTTCAGCTGTTAAAAATCTGATTTGAATGTGTTTAAATTCCAATTGTTTTCTTCCAATCTATCCCACCACCTTGGCTAGTTCAACCTCATTTGGGTTCGAAATAGCTAACATTGGGATATTTTAGGTTGAAACAAAAGGGTTTTTCCATTCTTTCGTTGAATCTTGACAAGTACTTCTTCATTTCCTAAATTGTCCTAGAAGGGGATATTACAGAAATCCATAGAGACACTTTCCCATTTTTGAGTGGGAATAGGAAGTGGTTGAAGAAGACCAGCTGGAAATGTGTGCTCCGCCTTGTTTTGTTGACAAGTAAGGCACTCCCGGATGTATTGAAGTACTTCCCCTTTGAGCCCCTTCCAATAGAACCTTTCTCTTATGTATTTGTAGGTCTTAAAATAACCCGGATGACCAGCTGAAGGATCATCATGAGCAGCCCTCAAAATCTTGCTTTTCACCTTAGATTCCGGCACTATATAGACCCGGTTTTTGTATAGAATCAGCCCATCCTTTACCTTATACCTTCCATCATCTATTACCCCTTCAAAGACATCACTAGCAAACTTATTCTTTGCATACTCAGCTGAAATTAATGCTTTCCAATCTGCTATGACTTTTGACAATGAACAGAAATGTGATTCACATGAAATGCCCTCTTCTACCAAATAATTAATTTGGGAAGTGCTAGGAAGTATACCTTGTAATGAGACTCTTCTACCTTGATCCATGAAACTCATTTCCATGTTTTGATAGTTGAGAGTTAACTCTCCCAACAAGCACAACCATTGGACTCCCAAAATGATGTCAAACTCAGCCATATCAATCACAAAAAAATCAGCACATACCTCATGTGTTCCCATAGTGATGTGGAGTTGAAAGTAACTCATGTGTTCCCATCTTGACTTAGGGCCGCAAAGATTGCCAAACTTGGCCTTTCCATCGAAAACCTTAAGAGATGCGCTTGAGTGAGAGCTCAAGTTTCTTCTTACCCAAGGTGTATGATGCAAGAACATCCAAGTTCACTTGCAATCCTGCATCAACCAAAGAGAGTTAAAATAGAAATTAAAGCTTGCATCTTTGTGTTGTTGGAATTAGACGAAGACAAGGCAAGAGGAATTGAGAGTTTTATGAAGCCTAAAGCTCTTGCACGAAATTGTGCACAAATACGCACCCACACACTTTGTGAAGAGTTACATCCCACTTGATGAATCATCATTTCTTTGAGCTCCGTGTTCTTTTTGTGCCTAGAAATGGATGTTTGATTTTTGTGCCCTTCATGGAGCAAGTGCTTTTTGCGCTACCTGTCAACAACGATATTTGTTAGCCTATTAGGCAAGCACACGTGGGCCTTGATCCATTTTCTTCGCCCAAGGACAACCGAGCAACCTGGTACACTTTGATCTAATGAATATGATTTCATGAAGGTTACCTACAAACTGGTTTGATGAGATCAACAATGATATGAGCATATTGTGAAATCTTTGCAAGGGTATCTTTACTTGCAAAGGCATTTTTATTCTCCTTTTGGGTTCTATAAAGGGAAGGGAATAATGAATGTACAAATCAATCCATATTAGTAGAGGGATCATCAAGCCAAGCATATGTAGTCTATCTAGCACTTATGGAATTGAGCCAGTGAGTAGTGTGTAGTCATTGCCCAAGGAGCTGAGTTTAGTTGTGTAGAAGCTTAGCAAAGTTTGCAAACTTAGTTAAGATAGGTTGTCGGACTGAAATTCTTAGAGAATTTCTGTAGTTTTTTCATAAGACTATAGCAAAGTGGGTTATGTGATTATGTCTAAGTTTGTCATCTTTTCTTCATATTAATAGAAATTTATATTGTTTCTTATTAATTGTCTTTGGGATCTTGCTTTGTTGAGATCTAACTTTGAGAATTTTGGTCTGTGATGTCCCCTTTTTAGACAAGTTAGGAAATGAAGAAATACTTGTCAAAATCAAGCAAAGAATGGATAAACCCTTTTGCATCAACCTAAAATATCCCAATGTCAGCTATTTCAAACCCCATTTGGCTAGTTCCACCTTGGGTTGGAACTAGCCAAGGTGGTGGGATAGATTGGAAGAAAACAATCGGAATTTAAACACATTCAAATCAGATTTTACAACAGTTGGAAAATAATTTAAATTTGAAACCCTAACTGTTGCAATCTTCAAAATAGCATAACTTTCTCTACACAACTCCGATCTAGGCAAATGACATATGCCTCGAACTCGGAAAAATACAAGGAACAAGATGATGTAAACCAATTTATAACAACTACCAAACATGCAGATCTGGCCCTCCTACTATTTCGCCCCACACATTTAGGGCTGATTAGGGCATCCAAACTTGCCCAACAATGATGAAATTAATCCTCAAAGCTGCCACTAATTTATGAAGCCCAAATAACCTCAGAAATTCTCCAAAAACCTTAGATCTGATTTTTATTCGAAAGGAAAACACAACAGAGCTTGAAAAGGGCATAACTTCCTCAAAACTTAGTATTTTCGCATGAAACAAAGACCAAAAGAATCCTTGAATTTTTATCTTTCCAACAAGCCCAAAATCGCCAAATTCCAAGGGTGGGAAGACCCCCAAAAAGCTGTCACAAAACCCAGAACAGGTTGCTGCCCTAAAGTCAGTCAAAATTTGTAAATTCAATATCTCACAAAATACCCAACCAAATCACGCAAATGACATATCAAAATGTTCACAAAATTATGAGGAATCCAATGAGTATTTTTGCAGATTTTTCTGGGCACGAAATGTGGAAAAACAGCCCCAAACCCTAGTCGCTAGGGTTAGAAAAAACAAGATTTGCACTAAAATATTCCACCAAGGAAATTCGCCACACTTAGGGCATAAACAATAATGATAATCCACCACAATAATGCAAATATAAGTCTTCAATCAGATCTTCAATAGCTCCAACTTGATTGTCAAAGAGAGAGAGCAACAACTAGGGCATACATCCCATTTCTCCAAGCATGGAGAGACATAAATGATTTAATCCAACATACCCAAAAGATGGCCATGCAACCTCCTTTTATAAGATAAGGGGTGCAACATTCAAATGGCCGACCTTTTCCCTTTTGGAGGGAAAACTAATAAAACTTAATTAAAATATTAAAAGACTAACTTTATGTGCACTTTATTATTTTCTAATTAAATAATAAAAAGTAACTAACCTATGTGCACATTTTTAAACTAACTAGAGACTCCCCCTTGTAGCGCAAGGCATGCCAAGGGGCTACAATGCAGACAACAAACACCTCAGAACAATCCCCAAGCTTTATCCTCGAACCCACGGGAGAGAAAATGGGTTGAGGGTCTTCAGTTCTTCATTTTCAAAAATGTCCAGAAAAGGGGACATTACATGGACTGCATGGTCTAAAGCATTCCTTATCGGGACCCCTAACCATGACAACATCACATAAGAACCATGAGCTAGCACCAAAATTTTATGGTCCTTACAAAGCTCTCCAAAGGATCAACAATATAACTTACAAGTTGGAGCTACCACCCTCTTCCAACATTCATCTTGTATTTCATGTCTCTTGCTTGAACAAAATCGTCCAAGTGATGAAGAAGGGAAGCTCATCATGAAACCTGAGGCGGTCATTGAGAAATGAGTGAAGTAGTTGTAAAACTGAGCCATTCCTGAATTTCTAGTCAAGTGGATGCATCTGCCAGCTGATGATGCAACATGGTAGGACACACAGTTAATGTAGAAGCATACAAAGTTGCTAAGTATTAAGGGAAACACATGTCCGAAGGGGAAGGGCATGTTAGGTCCCTAATATTTTATCTTCTCAAGTATACTGTGGTTATTGTGAGGCTGACTTGCGCCACACATATCCTTGATCTTCTCATTCGTTAGTTCTAGAGGTTTCTTTAGGCCGACCTCGTTGGGACTAAGGGGTGCGTCCCTACCTAATTATGTCTAAAAATAAGGAAAGTAAGGCTCTCCCGAATCATTATAAGTTGTATTCTGAAATTCCATTCATTATTACTCTGTATTCTGGAGGCTGCCCTCTCGAAGTGGCTAAAATATCTGATTCTGTTATATCAATTGCACATCAATATCTTGGACTTGTTCATATTTTTGCATTCAAGTGGATCTGCTATTGCTGTCCGATTTTAAAAAAAGAAATATCCCAAGTTCTGTCCATGTTTAACTTCATAATCCTTACTTTTGGCCAGCACTATTTGTTTGGGATGATTGAGGGAATTAGATTATTTCCTTGCATTGTTTAAGCCCTTGTTATTCATTTTTGGTCAAATAATTCAAATTAAAGCCTCACACAATTTATCGTAAACCTGGACCTCTGCCACCTTTTTTGTAAGCTGTTATTGTTCTCCTGGCTAAACCATACCAAGCTTTCCTAAAACGGGCCTGTTTTCTACTCATCACTATCATCCACAGATTTCGACTGGTCAATAGTACTGAAATAAGATGTAAGGAAAAAAGAAACAACAAAGAAATCACCATAAGAGATATTTTTCTACCCTAGAGAAATTCCTTATGGGAAATCTCCAGCATGAAATTGGTTGTGCCTCTATTCTTTCTATTAAAACTGAAACCAGCAATTTGATTCTCAATGGAGCATGATAAACCCTTGTGGACACCATTCCAACAACTTACAACATCCTCGTACTCTCTTCTCTACACATTGGACTACTTCGACCTCCAAATTTCTGTACACACTTCTGCAAACTGTTACTTTAACTCTAGATGATTATACAAGATCCAAAAACATGCATACAATAATTTTGGCAAATTTCAACAAATGGCCGTGCCTCTAATCTTTTCATTTTAACTGAAATCAGCATTGCAAGTAGAAAGAGTGGCTCTCAATGGACCAGGATGGACCCTTGTGGATCCATTACAACAGCCTACAACATCCTTCTTCTCTCTTCTCTATATAATCAGACTACACAGACCTCCTAACTGCTGTACACACTTCCTCAAACTGCTGCTACAACTCTAGATGATCATACAAGACCCAAAAACATGCATGCAATTTTTTTGCTAATTAGATGCCTTCAATCGTCATAAGTGATGGGAAGTGGAAAGGAAGGGGCTACTAAACAAACTTGGGTTCTTTTTGGATTGGTTCTGTCACCCAACAGATTTATTGAGATGAAATCAACACCTAACAAACTTTTCAGTTTCAATTCAGACAAATTTGAAATATGCTGAATTCGTCAGTTTTCAGCAGGATATTTTTGGTAAGTGACTAATTTGTCAGGTTTCAGCTATATTTCTCCGAGTTTCTGGGGTGGGGGACATAGGGACTCGTTCCTGGGACATTTTTTTCCTGGATTTTTGGGACGGCTGGGGAATGGTAAATATTTACTCAAGGGACATCCACTTGCAGCCTCTTTTTTTGGCAATTTTCTCACATATTTTGGGGCATTTCAGAATTTTTAGGACCTCCCCAAGACATTGAGGGACATCCCCAATCTGCCGGGACCATCAACAGGAGTTGAAAAAAACAGGTATTTTTTTTGAAAGGGAGAAGCATTTTCAAACAGTTATTTTCATGATCATCGATAATATAGCAGTCAGATATTCATATCGACAACCTTGCATTCCAATTTTAGTGTTTCACTTGCTCTTCAATTTCAATTTTCAAAGGTCAATGTTGAATGTTATTTGTCAAATGTTTTAGATGTTATTGTTATATGAATTTCAGCTCATTAGAATGTTTAATTGTGTTAAACAATATAATTATACAATTGAAAAGGTATAATATTAATAATTTTCTTGTATTTTTTAATCTGTGCATGTCCTCTGCATCTGTGAAATGTCTGGGACAGCCTCCAAAGGTGGTGGGGATACATTCCTGTGGAACACTTTTCTTTATTAGGATGTTCCAGCAGGTGCTTGTGCATCTAGTTCTGCTCAAAACCTGTCTCTGCTGCCCATCGGTACCTTGAGGGTCCAGGCATTCTTCCAAGCCTCTTAATTAGCTTGAGACAGCTGACTTAGTGCACTGTCCAATCCCTCATTTTCTTTCTGAGACCAACATGCTCTCTCTCCAAGACCAACATACTCTACTTTCTCTCCAATCTCTCTCTATATGCACATACCTTAGTGGATACGGTTTTACTACCAGGTTGCTGAGGTACATACTCAGACTACATTAAGTTCATTAATGACTTGATCCTTCCTTACAGGCTATATAGATGAACTTCTCTTGCTGCATTGCTTGCATTTCTCATGTACATTCTGTTGTTGCTGTGTGGTGGGACTATGGTTTTGTGGTAATGTTTGGTGATGGAATTCCAAAAATTGTTGCTTACCTTTCATATGGAGCATAATAAGTAGTGTTTTAAGGATTTAAATTCTCTTCAAATGTGATGGGTGAGAAATCAGATGAAATGTGTTATTTAGTAGTAAGACTTGTCTGGAATGAAGCTTGTGAATGTCTCAGTAAGGCATGTAACCTCACATCTGGGATCTGATTAAACATAGGTCTGTTCCAGTTATTACACCTACCCTGCTAGATAGGTGATCATGGCTCAATAGTTACAAATTCGACACACTCTTAGAGGGAACTTCAGCCATGCCATTGATCACTTGGATTGGGCCTTTTTTTAACAACATAGTTGATTCAAATACCATACATGTGGTTTCTTTTGCAGTATATGAGTTCTTCATGCTACCCTTAGGGTTCGACGATACCTAAAGTGCAAAAACTGACATTAAATAATTATCACGTTTAAAAATATATGGGTAAAAGTATGACTTGTCATAACTTCGAGTTTTTGTTACAGAGAAACTGGTGGGTGATCTTCTCAAGGATGAAACAACCAAGGGCGATATTTTCAAGGATGAACCAACCAATGTCCTTCCTTCTATTTTTCAGATTGACTGCACTTTAAATGATTGCTCTTCACTCTTGAAATATTGGAATCAGGTAAGGCGTTAAACACTAGATTGAGAACCATCTTAAAACTGAAGGTCCCAAACCATATTATTGTTAAATGATTTATGTCTGGAATTTTGTCATCCTTAATTTTTTTACTTCTTAAATATTTCAATTTTCTTCTTGTCATGTATTCATAGTCACTTGGTAGCTTTTTATTGAGAAGGCACAATTACAGTTCAATGGCTTATCTTACTGAATTTTAGCTCACTAGTCCAACTGATTATATCTTAATATTTTTCTGTTTTTTTAATATAGGAATCATCAAACTTGATTATTACATGCGAACTATGCGACAGTCTTCTCTACGATTCGTTGTTTCATCATTGTTTTAGAATAATGCCAATGCAAAATATTAAAGCTGCTTGCTTTTTGTAATTTTATCCATGTAGAAGGAGTTGTATCCAACATTACTATTGTTTCCAGCTGGAAGGAAGGATGAGCCCATTGCTTATGAAGGGGACATCTCAGTGAACAAAATAATTGAATTCTTAACTGCTCATGGAAGTGTTACTGGTCATCTTTACGGCTTAAGAGGTATTGTGAAATTTCCTTTATACTGTCTAAAGCTGGTCAATTTATCATATGAACATTATTGTTTTATAATTTTTTAAGTGACCTGAAACGTTGGACTAATTATTTGTACGCAGTTGTTTCCAGAAGATCCTCACAATTATTGTTTATATTTATTTGCGATTTCATTTCTTAAATTTTTGCATCAATGTAAAAATTTCATAGATTCCACCATTTGCAAACAAATGTACCAACTCGCACTTTGAGTTGTCCCCGCCGCATTTTGTATACTGTTTGGGCTACAGTCCCATTGACCTACTTTTTGTGGTCATTCGTTGGACATTAATATATTTATCTTATCTTATCTTATCTCATATTGGTCGTTAGGAATTGGTAGGTAAGGCCACTGCAAACTAGTCACTAAACGGGTAACATTTTTGCTAGTTATTTATATAGCATTAGCAGTTTAAATAGAAGTAAACCAGAAAGACTCAGTTGCAGATAATATAAAACAACATGAAATATAGTTCGAATGACGCTTCTTGTTATTGACACTCCTTGAGGTGACAAGGAGCTTTCATTCTCCTATTAGTGAATAACCTTGTTACTTGCGAGTACGTTATCCTTTCATACTCGAAAATTCCTTAATCAGAAAATATAGTCCTTTAAGAATTTACACATCTTTTTAGATACCATGCCTTTGAAGGAAAATTAGAATTTGTATGCTAAGAAATGTCTACCATACTGGGTTGTAAAATACTTTATTAATATGTTAGTTCTGATTATGCAAATAAAATTTTCCCTTATTGAGTTTCTACTTTGTGTCACTGGGAAAGACGTGGCTCATATCACTCAACCAGTTCAAATCTTAAATATGTAATGGAGTCTGGCTATTCAAGATATGCTATTAAATATAAGGTACACAAAACAATAGAAAGCCTCATCTATAGTGTACAACATACACATAAAATATACACTATGACTATAAAAGACGAATGTTAATAACTTGATTGTCTACAATATACACAAATTTCACAAAAACTATAAAAGAAGAATGTTAATTGTTTACAATATACACAAAATTTTCACAAAAGCTATAAAAGAAGAATGATATTTTCTACAACATTCACATTTTATTCAATGGCTGGTGCATATAAGTGTCTGATTGAAATGATGCCTGCATTTCAGGCACAACATGGGAAGTTCTACAAGTGCTGGACTGTGAATGTAGATCATTTGGAGAAGCCCAGCTCCTCTATACTCTAATGCATAAGAGAAAGCTTGCTGGGGAAAAGGGGAAAGAGAGGGAAAAAAGTTGTGATGCACTGTTAGTGCAAAATCACAGCACCCCTGGATGCTGGTCAAGTTTCTAGGTTGACCATACTATCATCCAGTGTGATTGCATAACATTGAATCCTTTCTCCAAGTGTGGGACTTGAAAAGTGAGAAAGGATTCTCCAGGAGAAGGCTGGTTCCCATTCCTCATTCGAGATGCACACGAAATATACGAGAGGGTTTGCTCGAAACCTAATCTAATTTGCCAAGGAGACGGGGTAAGAAGATGCATAAAAATAAATCTAAGCTAATAGAGGTGATGCGAGGAATGAAGAACACCTATCTTGCCAAGTAAACACGAGACCATTCAAATGTGATATAAAATCATGCACTGAGATAACATAACTTGCGGTGAAAGACCAGGAGGATGCAAAATGAACACAGAGAGGGTTGAGAATCATCCACAGACATGTATTACTTGCTCCAAAGATTGATACAATACACTATAGAATGCCAAGAGGCAGAGTCGTATTACAGTTCAAATGAGAGGTTTGAACTCCACAAATTCGCCTGATAGGAGAAGGGAGGAGCAAAACAGAAAATGTTCGACCTTTTGAAAGAAGCCCCTCTTTTCAATATATAGGAAGAATGAGAGAGGGAAAAGAGAGGAAATTCAGAATCTACCCCAACCACTTCTAGGTCGTATTTTAAATCATCTCATTATGGCAGAAGCGGCGGATCCTGGCAAAACGGCGGGCTGTCTAACAGAAGCGGCGAACTGTCTGCTGCATTAAAGCTGGTTGTTGAAGCGTCACTTCTGGCATTACCACGTGTCAGAGACATTTTCTCAATTTTCTCTCTCCAAACTGAACCAAAATGCAAGATTGACCCTAGAATCATGTAGAGAATTTCAACAGCTTTCCGTTGATATAAAGAACGTGCAAATCCGAGTTCTGGATCGAAAGATATGACGATCTGAAGATTTAGGGCACGAAACAGGCCAAAACGGATTTTGAAATCTTTTCCCGTGCTCTGCCACCTGGACGACACGTGTCAAGCGCTGATTGGATGTGTAATTATCTCTCCTTCCCTGTCCCGTGGGTTTTCCTGCTTCATTGGACACGTGTCCTCTTTTTATTGGCTCGGGTCAGTGCTTGAAACCTCGCCCTTTGACTTTTGGACTTTCTCCCTTGTGACACGTGTCGTGATTTGATTGGTTCTCGGGCCTGCCGGATTTTCGCGTCCTTCGTGTACATTTGTCCCAAATGTCCCAAACTATTTGGGAAAAAAACTTCCGATCCGCCTGAAATGGGCTTCCTTGTCCCTCATTCGGTCGATGACACGTGGCATTGCTTGATTGGCTTTCGGCTCCTTGGTTTATCCGCGCCCCACGCGTCCCTTTGTCCCAATGCTCGATCTTTGAAGTTCCCGTTTCGCCGAACCGACCGGTCAAGGCGTCCTTCGCTTCCACTTGTTCCAACTGCCCTTGATCCCGTATGGGACAAATTCTTCCGAGCCGCCGAAATGGGCTTCCTTTGCTCTCGGCCGCTTCGCCTTTTCGCGCCCTTGGCGTCCTCATGTCCCAAATGTCCCAGATTGTTAGTTGATTTTCTTCTCCTTGGCCGAACACGCTTTCCGCGTCCCCACGCGTCCCGACGGCCCGGATGTTCCTTTGCCTGCTCGCTTTTTCGCCCGGCGGCTTTCGGCCGATTCGCGTCCTCCGCGTACATTTGTTCAAGCTGTGCCCCAAAGGCGGCCTTGAGCGAGGACTTAGCCAATTTCACGATTTTCTCTTGAATCAATCTACTTGCTTGGGCGAAAACTCGATGCATGTTATCGAAATTTACCCGGGGTGAACTTTGGATAACAATTTGTGACTTTTCGGGGTCACACTGCTTTAGGTAGAAGATCGGTGGCCTTTTAGCGATCCATTAGGCATGGAGTCATAAGCAATAACTGAAAGCGAGCACGATCTGCAACTCCCTCTACGAGAGCACGCTGAAGCTCAAAAACTCAACCTAGGTGCAACAAAACATGCGCCAAAACACTTAGGAAGCGAAACCTAACTACAACAAGACAATGTGCAAAGCACTTGGAGGAATGAAAATCTAATTAATATTTACAAGGTGGTAAATTTCCTCTAGAAAGCAATGCTTGAGATAGATTCCATTTCTTTGGAATCTGCAGTTCTTTACCATCAATGAGGCCAATTGGAAAGCATTGCTGCTCTTGCACTTCGTGACCATGTATGGGCCACTCCAAATGGCATCAAATTTGAATGCCTTCCCGGTTTTGCTCTATCCACATCCCATTTCAACATTAGATCCCCAACAAACGATCTATCCTTGGCCTTCCTATCAAAGGTCCTTTTGATCAAAGCTTGATCCTTTTCCATTGCTTGGGATGCCTGATTTCTGATCTCTTGCAGCTCCAACTCTGCATACCTCACCTCCATGGGCTCAAACTCTAGCAACTCCAGCTGCTTCATGAGTTCCAACGTTGGCAACTCAAGTGACATGGGCAAGATTGCCTCTCTTCCATAGACAAGCCTAAATGGAGAGTTACCTGTGGATCTTTTGGGAGTTATCCTATCAGCCCATAAGGCTGATTTCAGTTTGGTATGCCAAGCCCTCTGATTCTCATCAAGAGTCCTCCTAATGATCCTCAACAAGTTCTTGTTTGTAGACTCGGCCTGGCCATTACCTTGAGGGTAATAGTTTGATGAAGTGCTTAGGTAGATCCCGTTCTTGACAGCCCACTTAGTCACCTTAGATCCAATGAATGCCAATGCATTATCAGAGATTATTGTAGCAGGTACGCCAAATCTGGTAGTTATCCCCTCATAAAAGTCTAAGATGCTAGACTCATTTGCCTCTTTGAGTGTTCGCTTGTCCATCCATCCGGTGAAGTAGTCCGTGTTTGTCAAAATCCATTTGTGCCCTTGGCTTGAATTGGGATTAATGACTCATGAAGTCCAAATCCCATTGCATGAATGGCTGGTCGGCGAGATTGGATGTAATGGAAGGGCAGCAAGTCTTTCTTTTCCTGTGAAGAATGCACAATTCTTACACCTCTTGATCCATGCATAGCAATCACTAAAGATTTTAGGCCAATAATAACCAGCCTTCATGATTTTTAGAGTTGTCACTCTTGGTGCAAAATGACCACCAGCTGGTCCACCATGAAACTCTTCCAACACCCTTTGAATCTGATTTGTGCTAATGCATCTCAGCAGCACTCCATTCACATCTTTCTTGAACAAAACTCCATCAACAATGGCATATGGAACAGCCTGCAACCTGAAGTATCTCCTCTTCGCTTTGCTCATTTCTGGAGGGCATAGGCCTGTCTGTAGGAAGTGTATCATACTCTGAGTCCAACAGGGAGTGGGCACATTATCATTTTCCTGTTCTTGACCATCCTGTAGTACCAAGACAGCATCTTCTTCATTACCTGCTTCAACTTGTCGACTCAAGGCTAGTTGTTCGCATAGTCCCTTCCCACGTACTAATTTGGTGACCTTGATCTCGATGTCATATTCCATGACACGAGTTATCCATCTGCACGTTTCTCATTCGAGATCCTTGTTTAGAAGGAAGTCCCGACTCTGCATGAGAGACCAATAATTGGATTTTGTTGTTTGAGACTAGGTGCTTGAATTTCTTTAAACTCCTGATCACTGCAAGTACATGCTTTTCAATGAAAGAGTACCTAGTTTCGTATTCCTCCAAGCCTTGACTGAAGAAAGCAACTGGTTGTTCTAATCCTCCTTTGTTTTGTTGTGCAAGATTGCGAAATGTATCTCCACCACCAAAGGCGTATAGCATGAAATCCTTGGAGAAGTTTGGATTGACGAGAGTTGGAGCTTGAGATATAGCCTCTTTTATTGCCTCAAAACTTGCCTTGCCTTCAGATGTCCACTTAAATGCCATGCTCTTCTTCAACATCAGTGTTATTGGCTTTACGAGAGCTGCAAAGTTTGGAACAAACTGCGGACAAAATTGATCCTTCCTAAGAAGCTTTGAAGAGCTTTCTTATGACTTGGTAATGGCAATGCTCGAATTGCTTCAACTCTTTCTGGGTCGATCATCAATCCCTCCTTTGAAACAATATGGCCAAGAAGTTTTCCCTCATGAGCCAAGAATATGCATTTTTTGGGATTCAATGATACCCCAAATCTTCTACACCTCGAAATACGCCTCGGATGAAAAAGGTGATCCACTTTGCATTTTTGGAGAATACGGTGATGTCATCGAGATATATCGAACTATTTTATTGATCAACCCCTTGAATGCCATATCCATTGCCCTTTGGAAAGTGGCTCCGGCATTTGATAGCCCAAATGGCATCTTCTTTAGGCATAGGTCCCCATTTGGTGGTGAAAGCCGTCTTGAACTGGTCATCTTCCTTCACCATTACCTGATTATACCCTGAGTAGCCATCTAGGAGAGAGAATCTCTCCGAACCGGATACTACTTGCAATATTTGTTCCATTGAAGGAAGTGGGTAATGGTCTTTGAGAGATGCCCTGTTTAGGTCTCGGAAATCTACACACAACCTGATTTCTCCGCTCTTCTTCCTGACCGGAACCAAGTTTGCGACCCAGCTTGAGTGCTTGATCGGGAATATAATGCTTGCCTCTATTAGCTTATTTAGCTCTTTCTTCATTACAGTAGCTGATGTGAGGGTTGGTGGTCTCTGCTTCGCACTGATGGGCTTAGCATCTGGATCCAATTCTATGGTATGCTGAGCCAGGTTGGGATTGAAACCTTTCAAGTCTTCATAGCTCCAAGCGAAGACATCTGGAAATTCTTGGCAAAGTTGTATGAAATCTGATTTCTCCTGTTCAGTGGCTACCTTGCCAATTTGAAGTGTTTTGTTTTCCCCAACCGGAATTGGCTCTGAATCTTCTCTTTTGACCTGTATGTTAGCCTTTTCCTTACGGAGGCTGGTCATTAGGGTTGAAGATAGACTCAATGTTACTAAACCTCTAGGAAGCTTGTTTGTCATGGTGCACTACTTAATCCCCATACTGCTGCTCTAATCTGTCCTGATTCCTAGCTGAGAATTCAGCCTCTTCTTGTAAGAAATTGACGATCTGTTGATCGTTCTCAAACACCTGCCAGCTGGTGTTATTATCTGGAACTGCCGGCCTCACAATCACATGGACATGTGGCTATGTTTTTTCCCTTTTGATGTTGTCAACCACATCAAACATTGCTCCAACAGCTACGAGCCTATCCGCGGCTTCATTTTTTTTTCTAGGTATGGACGCGATATTGAAAGCTTCGAAATCCTCAACGAGGTCCCATACCTTGTTCTTGTAGTTCTTTAGCAGTTCATTCTTTGTAGCATGTTGTCCCCTGACTTGATTAACGATTAGTTCACTGTCACCAAAGACTTGCAAGTTCTTTATTTTCTTCTTGATTGCCCAATGTATCCCTTGCACCAAGGCTTCATATTCAGCAGTGTTATTTGAACAGGAAAATTGGAAACGAAAGGCTGAGTAATACCTTATACCTTGTGGTGAAACGAGCATAGCTCCTCCTGCACCTTGTCTACTCCTTGATCCATCAAAGAACAAAGCTGCCATACTTCATTTTTGTCCTTATGATGCGGCTTGGTGATCTTTGGGGAGAGGTTGATCCTTTCATGTAAACAATAAACCCCTAGCTCAGATTCTTCTACTTCTTGATAAGGATCAAAAGCATGCACCTTGCTTGCCCATTCATCAAGAGTCAAATCCGGGATACTTCCAACCTTGGTGTCAGCCTCGTCAGTGCTAGGGTGATCTTCTTGATCAAATGCTGAGCAATTGGCATTAATCTGACTTGGAGTGTAAGGCTCAATATGGAAGTTTGCAATAGGTTCAGACCTAATTGTAGCCTTAGTTCCATACCTTGTTCTAAACAACATGTGAGACCAATCTGCCGAAAGATAGCCTCCAATTTTAGCAGTGAAGTCTCTTGACAAGCACAATGCAAAGAGTGGTGGAAGGTCTATGACTGATACATCTTGTAAAACAACAACATTTGGACATGCATGCAAGGTAAGACTCAAATTTCTAATCACTCCAACTTTTGCTATTGCTGTCCCATCTAGCTGCACTACCCCTTTAGATGTTATTTCATACTGGAGCCCTAGCTGATCAGCTATCTGTTTAGGCATTACTGAGCTACTTGCCCCGGAGTCTATCATGCAATTATGTACTAGCTGATTTCCAATGATTAACAAAACATAGAAAGGGGGCTTCGACATTTTACCTTGTTGTGCTCCATGACTTCCTTCAGGCTGGGCAGCATTTGTAAGCACTTTGTCTTGCATCGAACCGCTTGATTGAAGTTGGCCAATCCTTCATGGCGGCTTGCAGAATCTCTTTGGCACGGGATGGATAGGGATTCCCACATAGATATATTGACGTTTGTCTTCTTCATCTGATCAATGATACTTAATGGTGATGAAGGATCTCTCTGCTGTCCCTTGGTTTGCACATTTACTCCTTGTATGTGGGCAGCAACAGCTGGCATTTGAGTTAGTCTAGGGGCTGTTCTTGGCTGCCCTTGTGCATTTGAAACTAGACTTTGCTTGCCAATCATTAGTGGAGCCGTGGAAGGTTGTGGATTGGCTGGGGCTAATGGCTGTTCTTCACCCAAATTTCTCCTCTTTGACCTTGTGTTGGCTGCAACACCTTGAGAAATCTTGATTCATGCCACGAAATCTTCGCTTGCGGTTCACCAATGTGGTGTCATTTGGGGCTGATTCTTTGTTAGAATGTTTCTTGTTGTCGCTGTTTCCTTGACCGCCCTCACCCTCCACACCAGTAGTTGTCACCATCAATGCTTGATTGAGAGCACCATTGAAACACATGGATTGGTTATGAGGCTCGTTGCATGGAAAGCACCAATCATATTCTTGGGCCATGTTATTTTGTGTTGGCACTAATGCCTTAGAGGCAGATATGGCATTTGGATTATAGGGCTGGAATGATCTATTGGCAGGAGGCCTTGTTTGATTCATATTTGCCGCTGGATTAGGTGGTCTTTGTGGTTGGTATGGCTGCCTATTAAGTTGAGTTTGGGGTTGATAAGAAGGTTTGAAACTTTGGGCTTGTTGCCTTTTGAGAGTAACCAGCTCATTACCTAGATTTTGCAATTGCTTCATGACCTCTTGAAGCTCATTTGGGGCACTTGGAGATGAAGTGGAAGCTTCATTTGAACTCTGATTTCTAGGAGTGGGAGAAGGAGCCAAATTAGGTGTTTGACTAGTGTTTGGACTCTCTAAACTTGGAAACAATGGCATGGGAGGTCTGGGGGCAAGTTTGCCAGCTTGAATCAAACAATTTTCAGCCCTAATGGCAATGCTATAAGCCATAGGGATTGTTGTGCCTCCCATGGACTGAATTAACATAGAAATATCGGAATTTAGAGCTTTGAGATAGTAGAGAAAAGCACCTTCTCACTTTGTTGGCTTTATCTATGCTGGAATCCTCTTCCAAGTTTTTGAAATCTGAAGTTGAAATCGGTCAGTTGCTCATTGGGAGCCTCTTGATAGTTGTCAGCTGCTCCAAAAGAGACAAGTTGTCTCCCTTCTCTCCAAATTGCTCATGAAGTGCAATACACAGCTGATTCCAGTTTGTGATAGAACCAGCTCCAAGGCTCCTAAACCATTGTAATGCTTTACCCTTGAAGGAAGATGCCAGTAACTTGACAGCCACTTGCATTTCATTGATTTCATGGATTGCACAAAGGTTAGCAATATCTTTAACATGATCACCTGGAGTAGTCTGATTTTCTCTAGTGAAGTAGGGAATGTTCTTCAAGGCTGCAATAGGAACTGGATGTTGTGCATTGAGAGCAAGTGGGCTGCTGCCTGTGAAGTTGACGTAGGGGTTGTTCTGAGCCATTCTAATTGGTCTTAAAACCCTTGTATACTGAATGAAAGGCCTATCAGGTGGAGGAGTTGAGAGAGTTCTGTTTGGTGGAGATGGAGACCTCTGAATCCTTCTTCCTCTTTGCCTTCTTCTCGGAGATAATTGCAGGTATTCAAACAAAGCACTTCTTCTTCTCCGACTCTTGACCTTGTGATTCTTCTCATAAGTTTTCAGGCCTGCACTGCTGAAACCAGTTGATTTTTTCCCTTGGAGTCGCCAGATATGCAAATAATAGCTCTTTTAAGCAAGAAAAATGCAGCAGATGCACATCAACCCTGCTACAATAAAAATGAGACCTCTAGGTCCCACCGGGCATGCCAAAACTGTTAGTGCAAAATCACAGCACCCCTGGATGTTGGTCAGGTTTCTAGGTTGACCATACTATCATCCAGTGTGATTGCATAACATTGAATCCTTTCTCCAAGTGTGGGACTTGAAAAGTGAGAAAGGATTCTCCAGAGAAGGCTGGTTCCTATTCCTCTGTTCAGATGCACACGAAATATGCAGAGGGTTTGCTCGAAACCTAATCTAATCTGCCAAGGAG
This sequence comes from Taxus wallichiana var. yunnanensis, assembly GCA_018340775.1. Classification (NCBI taxonomy): domain Eukaryota; kingdom Viridiplantae; phylum Streptophyta; class Pinopsida; order Cupressales; family Taxaceae; genus Taxus; species Taxus wallichiana. The sequence goes on along the minus strand of CM031235.1, from coordinate 92,603,726 downwards.
ACAGGGTAAGAAGATGCATAAAAATAAATCTAAGCTAATAGAGGTGATGCACCGAGGAATGAAGAACACCTATCTTGTCCAGTAAACACAGACCATTCAAATGTGATATAAAATCATGCACAGATAACAAAACTTGCAGTGAAAGACCAGGAGGATGCAAAATGAACACAGAGAGGGTTGAGAATCATCCATGAGACATGTATTACTTGCTCCAAAGATTGATCTGATACACTACTGAGAATGCCAAGAGGCGTAGAGTCGTGTACAGTTCAAATGAGAGGTTCGAACTCCACAAATTCGCCTGATAGGAGAAGAAGGGAGGAGCAAAACAGAAAATGTTCGACCTTTTGAAAGAAGCCCCTCTTTTCAATATATAGGAAGAATGAGAGAGGGAAAAGAGAGGAAATTTAGAATCTGCCCCAACCACTTCTAGGTCGTATTTTAAATCATCTCATTATGGTAGAAGCGGCGGATCCTGGCAAAACGGCGGGCTATCCAATGTGGGCGAACCATCTCTGCTGCATTAACTTATTTGGTTGTTGAAGCGTCACTACGGCATTACCACGCATCGAGACATTTTCTCAATTTTCTCTCTCCAAAATGAACCAAAATGCAAGATTGACCCGGAATCATGTAGAGAATTTCATGACTTTCCGTTGATATAAAGAACGTGCAAATCCGAGTTCGGATCGAAAGATATGACGATCCGAAGATTTAGGCACGAAAGCGAGGCCAAACGGATTTTGAAATCTATTCCCGTGCTCTGCCACTGGACGACACGTGTCGGCGCGATTGGATGTGTAATTATCTCTCCTTCCCTGTCCCGCATGGGTTTTCTTGCTTCATTGGACACGTGTCCTCTTTTTATTGGCTCGGGTCAGTGTCTTGAAACCTCGCCCTTTGACTTTTGGACTTTCTCCCTTGTGACACGTGTCGTGATTTGATTGGTTCTCGGGCCTGCCGGATTTTCACGTCCTTCACGTACATTTGTCCCGGATGTCCCAAACTGTTTGGGAAAAAAACTTCCGATCCACCCGAAATGGGCTTCCTTGTCCCTCATTCGGCCGATGACACGTGGCATTGCTTGATTGGCTTTCGGCTCCTTCGGCTATCCGCGTCCCACGCGTCCCTTTGTCCCAATTGCGCCCGATCTTGAAGTTCCCGTTTCGGCCGAACCGGCCAGTTCAAGGCCCACTTGTTCCAACTGCCCTTGTTCCATTGTCTCGGGTATGCAGGACAAATTCTTCCGAGCCGCCCGAAATGGGCTTCCTTTGCTCTCGGCCGCTTCGCCTTTCCGCGCCCTTCGCGTCCTCATGTCCCAAATGTCCCAGAGCAGTTAGTCGATTTTCTTCTCCTTCCGAACCGGCAAGCTTTCGCGTCCCCACGCGTCCCGACGGCCCGGATGTTCCTTTGCCCCGCAGACGCTTCTGCCGGTGCCTTTCGGCCGATTCGCGTCCTCCGCGTACATTTGTTCCAACTGTCCCAAAGGCGGCCTTGAGTAGGACTTAGCCAATTTCACGATTTTCTCCTGAATCAATCTACTTGCTTGGAACTGAAAACTCTGATGCATGTTATCGAAATTTACCCTGGGGGGGTGAACTTTGGATAACAACACCATCATAGAATGAATTCTTCCTGTAATGGAATATAACACCGAGAAAATGAAATATGCAAACTGAAATATGTTGCACGAGACATAAGTAACAATAAGAGATTCTTTGCCAAATATGGAAAGATCTTAGCATGAAAATCAAGTACACAGCTTAAAAATAAATATGCAAGATGCAGAGAAAAAGCCAAACAAAATATTATTCAATTGCTTGTATTCTCTCATCCGAGAACACATAATATATAGTGTTTTACAAGACTAATCCTTACCTAAATAATAGGAAGGAAACACTAAACAAAGGAGATTAAAACATCTCCATAAATCAAGGAGTGGAGGCAATAGCTCAACAACTCCAATAAGTTACGGGAGATAAACAATATCCCACAAACTAATTAAAAAATAATTATAACCTATGCTCTTAAATGAGCTTATTAAGGTGCAAAATATCTAGTTCACAAAGACAAGTGTGAACGTGTTTACACCAACACCCTCCCATAAGCGAATGCCGGGAGCAGAAAGAAAGGGTCCTGCTACTATGCCAAATAAGGTACCCAATACAAAATAAGAGAAAAGAAGAAGGAAATAAGGGACTTCATGTTGAATTCCCCTTGAGTACAACTTCCTTGACTCCAAGCTTTTCTCGTAGTAGAAGATATCGAGGAGAAGCAAGTGGTTTAGTGAAGATATCCGCTATCTGATCAGTTGTAGATACAAACTTCAAGTCAACGACATCATTTTGAATCAATTTCCTGATGAAGTGCATATGAATTTCAATGTGTTTTGTACGTTGATGTTCAATAGGATTGCGTGCAATTTGAATAGCACTTTGATTATCACACCATATGACAGAAGGAGTTTCTTGTGGAAATCCAAACTCATCAAGTATTTGGTGAAGCCAAAGAACTTCTGACCTGCTCTTACCGCACCTCTGTACTCAACTTCAGTGGATGATAAAGCAACTGCATTTTATTTTTACATGCCCATGCTATTGGACCAGAGCCAAGGTGAAAAAAGAAACCAGAAGTAGATTGTCGTGTGTCTCAACAACCTCCCCAATCTGAGTCTGTATAGCCTTCAATTTCACAAGATCCTTGTGGTGAATAATGTATGCCAAAATTCAATGTCCCTTTTATATATCTCAAAATTCTCTTTGTGGATTTCCAGTGACTCTCATGAGGCTCATGTGAAAAATGAGACACAAGGTTAACAACAAAGGTGATATCGGGACGAGTATGTGTCAGATACAAAAGACTCCCAACCAATTGTCTATACAAAGAGGCATCAACAAGGTTAGACTTGCAATTAACAGTCAATTCAATACCTGATTGAAATGGAGTGGGAGATGGCTTACAATCAACCATGTGGAACTTTTGCAACAAATCGGAAGCATACTTCCTCTGTCAATAGAGATGCCTTCAGAAGATTGAGAAACTTGAAGACCAAGGAAATAGTGCAACAATCCCAAATTTGTCATGTCGAAGTTCACACTCAATTTGTTTTGAATGTCTTGAATCATAGAAGTTGAGCTGCCAGTGAGGATGAGATCATCAACATACAAAACCAATATTAACAATTCATCATCACGTTTCAGAACATATACAGTATGATCAAGTTTCACACCGATGAAAACCAAGTAGACAACAAAAACTCATCCATTTTCTCATACCAAGCTCGAGGAGCTTGTTTGAGACCATACAAAGAACGACGAAGTCTACAAACCAGTGAAGAATCTTGCACAAAACCAAGGGGTTGCTCCATATAAATTTCCTCATGGAGATCACCATGCAAAAAGGCACTCTTCACGTCCATTTGATACACTGACCACCTATGAGAAGCAAGCAAGGGAAAGAACAAGGTGAATAGAATCCATCTTTGCTATAAGAGCAAAAGTCTCGAGTAATCCACCCCTTCGACTTGAGAAAATCCCTTAGCGACAAGATGAGCCTTATACTTTTCTATAGATCCATCGATGCATACTTAGTCTTAAAGACCCATTTACATTTCACCACTTTCCTTCCCTTAGGAAGAGGAACCAATTCCCATGTATTATTTTTCATCAAAGAGGAGTATTCTTCTTTCATAGCTTCATCCCATTCAAAGTTTCCACAAGCTTTAGAAAAAGTAACAGGATCAGAGGAGATAGCTTCACTTACAAGAGCCATTCCTGAAGGCATAGACTAGAGTACGACGATAAGCAATATCACCTAAAGTCTCAGATCTTGTGCGTCGAGGATCACTCGGATCTCCTACCAAGTTACCAGCTGCCTGTAGAGTAGATTGAAGCCATTTTGGATGTCGTTGCTTGGAGAAGGAGGGGAAGGAGGAGGTGGAGGAGCAACCTCTTCTTCAGAAGCATCATCAGAATCATTAATAAGCATGTCAGCCATGTCAGGCGAAGGAGGTATTGGAGACAAATGTTGATCTTCATCAGGAGTCTCAACAAAATCTATCTCATCAACACGAACATCCCTTCGAAAATGAACTTCAGAGTAGAAGGATCCAGAAGGCGGTATGCCTTCACGTGTTCACAATGGCCAACAAAAATGAGTTCCTTACTCTTTGGTTGCATGGACTTCCTTTTTCATCAGGAACATGAGCCCAAGTTGGACTTCCAAAGACTCAAAAATCAGAAACATCAGGCTTCTCTCCAAGACCATGCTTCCTTAGGTGTAATCCCTTGAATAGCTTTATGGGGAATCCGATTTTGTATATAGTTGGCGCAATTCATGGCTTCAGCCCAAAACTTAGGTGCAAGGTTCTTTGACTGAAGCATGCAATTTGCCATCTCCTTAAGTGTCCTATTTTTCCGTTCCGCAACACCATTCTGTTGAGGAGTGTAAGGCATTGTATACTGATGTAGAATTCCATGGTCAGTACAAAAATCCTTGAATGCATTACTAATATACTCCCCCATTATCAGTGTGAAGCTTTTTGATGGAATGAGATGATTGTTTTTCAACAAAAGCCTTAAATTCTTTAAAACCATTGAAAACATCACTCTTATACTAAAGAAAATACACCCATGTTCTCCTCGTGAAATCATCAATAAAAGTTAATACATATTTGCAACCAGAAAAAGAACGAGAAGGAAGAGTCATCAAATCATTGTGTACTAACTCGAGAGGAGCCTTAGCTCTCTTAGCCAATCCTTTGGGAAATGGATCTTGATGTTGTTTACCTAACATACAACTTGGACAAACACCATCAATAGAAGAAATTTTAGGAAGTCCAGTTACCATGTTCTGAGAAGATAGCTGCTGCAGATATCTATAATTTAGATGGCCGAATCTCTCATGCCACAACTTGCTAACAAAATCTGAGTGAGCAATAAGAGAAGATCCTGCAGAAGTCTCGAACTTGTTAAAGAGATATAATCTAGAATTTGTATCCACAACACCTGTAGCTACAATATCATTAGGATCATTCAATTCTCTTATTACAACTTTATCAGGTGAGAATTCAATAGTCTTTCCTTTCCCTGAATTACAGATTTGATAAACGGACAACAAATTGTTAGAAATGCGGGGAACATGTAGAACATCATGCACTGAACCATTTGGCATGTTAACAATCCCTACACCCATTACTTTTAATGAAGTAGAATTGCCCACCATAATCTGAGAAACCTTGCAAGGAGAAACTGAACTTAGCAAATTCTCTGAATGTGTGATGTGATGTGTGGCACCTGAATCAAAAACCCATCTATCATCCAATGGAGTGAAGGCCGAGCTGAAAGGGCTTTCCCTTTACAGAATTGGAAGAGGTTGAAGGTGCAGGAACAAAAAGCTTATGTTGTTTCAGCATCTTCTCAAGTGCTTCAATTCTCACAAAACATCATGATTCTGGATGGTTTGTTTTGCTACAGAAAGGACAAGGTTCATACACCTTTCTTTTGACATTCTTTTCCCTTTTCCAGGACTAGAAGGTTTAGGGACTTCAAAACTTTTATCAGTGGCAGTAGAAGAGGGTTTAGAAGATTCTGAAATCTTAGGTCCTGGCTTCCACTTAGGTTTCCCTTTACCCTTAGGAGAATTTGCTAAAAGTGCCTGGTTTGAGGTTGGAAAGGCATCAAGTGCCATTAACTTAGTTTGTTCACGAGATAACCTCTCACAAAACACCTCAAATGTTGGCAATTTAAACGCATCCCCTAGAGCATCCATAGTTGAAAAGAAAGTAGAAGTGAACACAGAAAATGGACCTTTCAATTTTGATAGAATCAACAAAATGCATTCAGGATCCTTTTTTCTTTACCACCATCATTTAATTTACTTTTGAGTTCTTTGAATTTAGTCAAGAAATCTTCTATGAGAGGAAAATCAGAAGGTGACAGAGTTGTAAACTCCATTTCCAGTTGAAGTAACTTGAACTCATTAATTTTACCAAATAATTTTTCAAAAATGTCCCATACCTCTTTAGGAGATTTGGCAGCTGAAATATGAAACTGAAGGCTGTCCGCTATATTGAGTGAAATAAGTCCCAGGGCCTCGTCTTGCTTGCATGCGTAACCGTACTTATCCTTCTCATTGGTAAAGGCAGGCACTGAATCTTGAAAAACATGCCATAGACCACGAGATTTGAGTAGTTGTTCCATTTTTGGCTTCCAAACATGATAGTTGGATGAATTTAATGGTTCAAATAGTCGTAGATCCATGATGTTTGCGGGCACAGATGAAGAAGGCAGACTTCTTGACATGGCGGAAAATGACCAATTCTCCCCGAAAATGATACTTCCTTGGATGGTACTAAAAATTGAACCAATAGAACGGGGTCGAAAAAACATGCACTTTTGCAAAAATGACACTCGATTTCGAGTTACCGGGCAAAAGTTATTAAGCTTTCAAATTCCCGTAAAATAGGCCAATTTTAATTAAAAGGACCCACTGATTAAAAAATCAGACAAAACAGAGGCAAAGGTGGTCGTGTGACCACTTGTTGGAATTGGGAGAAGATGTAGATTCTAAATATGCCTTCCGTTTATAAACAACCCCAAAACATGATTATTTCCCCCAAAAAATAATTATTTAAGCAAAGAACTATAGGAAAATTAAATTTTCAAAAACTATAGTTTTAAAAAAATAATTTAATTGTCCAATCAAATTGGCTGTGCATGAGCAAGTTTATTAATGAAATAAGAACTCACAGAAGTTGCCTCCCACAGCAAAAACGCAGGCCTCCCAAAATGTTGCTAAGCACCCACAATTGTTATTGCCAGGTGAAAAAAAAGGCCGTACTGGTAAAAAACATGGCTGAGAAGGGAATCTCCAAATGCTCAGCTTAGAAGATACCTCGGGCAGCCAAAAAACGTTCCAATGTAAAGGAAACCGTCCCAATGCAAAGGCAGGCCGTGATCTTAGTTGGACAACAGAAATAACAGCCACAGGAGCAGTTAGATCCACGTAGAAGGAAAAAACAACAAATATGCCACACAAAATACAGAAGTCGATCCTCAATGGCAAGAAGTCAACCCAAAACGTGGAAAGTTGATTGTAACAGGCCGAGATTTGGCTGAGTAGAAAAACGTGGAGAGAATGCCACAGGTTGTTGGTCACTAACAATAACCAAAACAAATATATTCAATCTCCAGCAAAATTAAAAAACAGCAGCTCTTATATTCCTGCAACAAAATTGCATTGATAAAGCTGAGACTAGATAACATGCAACAACCGTTAGGCTCTGATACCAAATTGGATTTGATAACCAGATCTTAGCATGAAAACCAAGTACACAGCTTAAAAATAAATATGCAAGATGCAGAGAAAAAGCCAAACAAAATATTATTCAACTGCTTGTATTCTCTCATCCGAGAACACATAATATATAGTGTTTTACAAGACTAATCCTTACCTAAATAATAGGAAGGAAACACTAAACAAAGGAGATTAAAACATCTCCATAAATCAAGGAGTGGAGGCAATAGCTCAACAACTCCAATAAGTTATGGGAGACAAACAATATCCCACAAACTAATTAAAAAATAATTATAACCTATGCTCTTAAATGAGCTTATTAAGGTGCAAAATATCTAGTTCACAAAGACAAGTGTGAATACCAGAATTAGCTGCTTTGCTTTGAAAGTTTGAGCTTTGACTTTGCAAAAGCTTCCATTTTGCCCCTGCTCTTCCAGCTCCTGTAGATTTAGCGGCTGCAGCTTCTTTTCAAGTTTCCATGCTTATGCTGCTTTGCTTGCTGTGAAAGTTTGAGCTTTGACTTTCTATATTGTTAGAAGAAGAGGAAACTTAGCTTATGATTATTTAAATAAAGCTTATGTGGCTTAAAACTACCCGTGAATACTCTTACAAAATGCAAAAGCTTTTACTAAAGCTTGCCCAACTTGTATTAATAAAATGAAAGCTTTTAATTAATTCCATATGCCCTAATAGCTTTTCCATCTGGCATCCCTTTTAAAACATAAGCTCATTTTCATTAGTGGGCTAAGCTTACTAATACAGATTTTATTGCTTAAGTTTTATTAAATTTCTTTAGCCTTTGAGAATTAATTTCCACGAGAAAAATAAAGATGGGAAATAATCAAGCATGGTGCGGAATTTTCTTAACATTTTGGCGGCTGTTAGGGAAACTTGCTTGCTAAAAATCAATCCTAGAATTATCTGCATCCATTGGGCATAAGAGTCATGAAAAAAGTGCTTCCGTTTGTACGGTTTCCAAGCCCCAACGAGTGTAATGTCCCCTTTTTCGAATTAGTTCCAAATGAAGACTTCTTGCCATTTTTCTTCCGTGGCCAAGAAGAATTTGAGCAAGGGAAGTATGTGGGTTTCATTTATGTTTTCTTTCATTTCTATTAATGCTTCTTTTTGTATTTTCCCTCCTAAGGACGGGTTAGCTGGGTTGGAGAGCTTATAAAGATAAATTAAAAATAGAAGCATACACTTAAAGAGGTCAGTCATGGGGGAAAAGTCACCCTTATGACTCTTGGCGCCAAAAAAGGAGGATATAAAGGTGGATTGAATGGCCTAAGGAAGGTTATGCATGTTTATTTCGACAATTGATATCATGGGTTTGTGCACGGTGTGCCCTACTCTCGACCAAAGACGAAAACCTTTGGTGTGGCTCTACTTTGAGGACAAAACCCTCATTGGATCCTATTGGGGACGAAAACCCTCAATAGTCATAACACTTGGGGACAAAAACCCTCATTTGTTGCATTGGTGGCTTCATACAGGAGTCATAAGTGGACTTAATTGACATATTTCAGAATAGTGAGGTATTCATCGATGCATGGGGCACCTCTTCCTATTTAATAAACGTTGTCACACTTGTTTGAGTGTGCATTCAACCTTCTCTGAATTCTTTCTTCTCTTTGCATATGCTAACATTGGTATTAGAGTGGTCGAAGGTTCGCAGTTCGAGGAAGAAAGAAGCCATTCAATTTGAGGAAGCTCTTGGTGAAAGAGTACAAACAAAGGAGAAGCCTATGGAGGTCATATACACCTGGAGCATCGAGTTCGTGAGTTTTTCCGTGCACAGTAGTCGCTAGGGAAATCATGAGTGCCAAAAGTTGTGATTCGAGAGGCGGATGAGGGAAAATACCGTGAAAAAGACATTTTCGAACGGTTTTTTGAAGCAACACCATTAAAATTGACAATAAGGGCAAACTACCGATCGTTTTTGTGAAAAATTGTGGTTCAAGGCAAAGATGTGAGGGCGAAGCACAATTGTGTGGGCAGAACAAAAGAAGTCGAACTAGTCGAGGTTGTGGGCAAAAACACAATTGCGAGGGTTTGTGGTTTAAAGTGTTCGAAGGCAAATGCAAATATGTTTCACAAAGGCAAAGCAAATCCATGCGTTTCGGCGACGACAGTCGTGGAAAGAAAAATGTGACCGATTCACGAGAAGTAGAGTCGTGGAAAGAAAAACGTGAACAATCGTGTGCCTTGGAATTTGCAGAAGTCGTGTGCCTTGGTAAGTAATAATATTTTTAATATATGCAAATATAGTTCGAGGGTAGTTCGAGGGGTGATTTGCATGAGTAATTAATTTAATACTATTTGCTGGAATAAGTAATATATTATTGGTGTGGGCAACATATTATTTTATTATTTCCATTACTTTGGAATAATAAAATGGCAAATATTTCACACTTGACTCTACTTCGGAAACACAAAAATTAACGACACTAATTTCAATGTATGGAGCCATAAGATTTTAATGCTTGCGGAATTTCGTGATTGTGATAAAATAATCACGGGTAGTGAAGGTCGACCAACGACAAACTTTGCGGATTATGACAAATGTCATAAGGAAGCTTTATTGCTTCTCAAGTTGTCGGTGTCGGATGATCGATATTGGAAATGCGGAATGCCATTATGGCAAGCACGTTGTGGGCTAGTTTGAGGGATAAATATCAAATGTTAGAAAAGAGTCGGATTTTATACCTGAAGAATGTGTTCTTTTCCGCAAAATTACAAGGTGGATCGCTGTCTGAGCACCTACTTCGGACGAAGGACCTTTGAGACCAGTTATCTTCCATCAACAAAAAGGTGGACGATGATGATATGGTGGCATTGGTTCTGAACAACTTACCTTCTTCGTATGAGTCATTTGTGGAGACACTCCATTTAATGGCTAAAATTCAAACACTCACGTTTGACAAGGTGAGTTCCTACCTATTGCAAAAGGAGCGGAGACAAATTCAGGTAGAATCTAATTGTGACCAATTAGAGAGTGCTCTTGTCACTCATCAAAGGGAAAGTGGAGACGTCATTTTGGTGAGTCTTCCACTCGGTATCAGGTCACATGCTATTATTGTCACAAGGTTGGGCACCTTAAGAAGGATTGTCGGAAGCGGAAGTATGATCTTTTGCAATGAACAAAAAGCCATGTGATGAGGAACATGTGGCAGCAGTTGCAGAAGAACGAGATTCGAATGACGGGCATGCTCTTTATTGTCTTACGACATCATGCTCGCATGACAATGGTACTAGTTGTTGGATCATTGACTCTGGTGCGTCCACACACTTTTCATGTCGCAGGGACTTGTATGTTTCATTTGCTACAAATATTTGTTTTGAATCAGTAGTACTAGTTGATGGAGGATCACTTGTAATAGAAGGGATATGAGATATATGCATTGTATTGAATAATGCTCATAAATTGTTGGTATAGAATGTTAGATATGTACCTTCTTTACAAAAGAATCTTCTATCTATTCGACAATTAACGAAAATCCAAATATTTTCGTGGGTTTCGTGGAAAGTATTGTTTCTGATATGAAATAGAGACGGATGATTTCCCTTGGTATTGGGCAAGGTGGCCAATATCGGCTTGTTGATCCTGCTACGATCAACATGAATGCACATGTGGAGGACAAATCCACCATACAGGATGTACGGGAGGCTGACATGCCTTGGGAGGATGGATTTCCTCATTAAGAAAACAATTTGTTGTGGATGGAGACTCTGCTATTCCAGATGCATTGAAGGTGCATGGTGAGATGGCATGCCAAGCCACTCACTCAGAGGTACTTTCTCAAAGGACAGTAAAGCATGAACAGTTTGCTCATTGTGTTGTGAAAAATCTTTCCCAATAGAGGGGGATAAATGAGCAAATAGATGAGGAGGAGTTGGTTCTCACTCCTACTGCGGAGATGGTTATTTCTCTCATTCTTTGAGATGGATGAGATAGAGATGGTTATTTATCCTACTATTGCGGAGTTGGTTCTAACTCCTACTACACAGATGGTCACATTTCTGAAAAGGTTGGATGAGCACTACATGGTGTTGCAAGAACATGATCGAGGTGACTTCGATTGCACAGGATAACCGAATCTCTATATAGACTCCGAAAGAGGGTGCAAGCCACGGAGCAGATTTTTCAATCCACCTCTCCGAGTTTCTAATTCCAACACTTTGGAGATGGGGTTGACACTCTCAGCCATTGATGATTCATCACTGGTCAATGAATCACGTAACAAAGAACCAGTGGACCACTTGCCATATCCTTTGTTCACACGACCAGATTTTTGTTTTGCGGTTCTTCTCCATTCGACAACCGCAACACAATCATGGACTGCTGATTTTGAAGTACAACCTATGGCACAATCTATAGATCTAATGACTAAACATATGGGCTTTAGGACATTTGTAAAATTTTGGGACAAACTTGGTCTTGTTTCCGGTTTAGTCATTAAGAGGGGGTGTTAAAATATAGAGCATTATATAGCCTATAATGCGGTTATGTAGTTGTTATTCGGTTGGTAACTGTTCAACCAATCTGTAACCACCTCTTCCTATATAATAAATGTTGTCACACTTGTTTGAGTGTGCATTCAGCCTTCTCTGAATTCTTTCTTCTCTTTGCATATGCTAACACATGTGTGATCAGATTTGATGGTAAAAAGTGTGCTAAATACTTCCTAAAATACCTATCTACATTTTGGTTGAGTTTGTTGATGATATTTGAGTGGTTTTTCTTCATTTCCGGACTGCTGTTATAAAAATCAGACTGCTGATTTCCAGCTGTCATAAAAAATCAGTTTGCTTGTCTAAAATCTGAAGTTAATAATTTGGGGTTTGTGTGATTTTCTCCTTTTTCAGTGTCAGTCCCAAAAAGGGACATTACATAATTTTTTGATTTTGTTTTTTTAAATCTCTCTCTAGAGGAGTGGATAAAGTTATAAACACAAAAGAAGTACAAGATTTTGATGTAGAGGTAAGCTTGGCATAGGAAGGTAATTAAGGTGCCAAAAATCCCTTTTTAAAGGGATTTGGGCAAACTTCACACATTCAAGGATGAAACCAGCTTCTCAAATATTTCATGAGGGGTTGTGTAAGGAAATTCTATTTGGGCATTTTTATAACGTCAACTCAAATAGGATTTTTCTCATGGATTTATTTATTTTCTCAAATGAAGGAAGGGTATCTAAAAGTTCATGTAGCAGCTTCTCTAGGGATGTCTTACTCTTCCATCCTCAATCTCGTTCTCTTTATTTTTGTACCAGTTGTGTTGGAAGGGACCCGTGGTCTTAAACGGGGGGTAATGTTGTGTGTCTGGTTATCATTAACTATCGTCATCAACATCTGGATAAAAAAATGTATTGTATTAGAATATAAGGCTTATATTTAGCATTAAGTCAAAGTATTAGTGAAGTATTAACTAACAAACGGTTTGAACCACTTCAACCATATTGTAACTATCTCTTACACAATAAAATATGACAGAGACCATGATGAATAATGTGTGCATTCCGATATCTCTTCATTCTTTCGTCGCGCCCGGTTCGGCGCGGGTCTAAAATAAGTCCAAAAGATATCAAAAGTAACTAGGAGATTATTATAGTGTGGGTGATCATTTTCCCTCTTTCTCGGCGGCGGATCTTCTTGCCTCTTTTGTAGGCGATTTTCACACATTTGCTCTTGTCTTCAGCGTCTCTTCAATCAGGCCTCTGCTTCCTTCATTCCTTCCAAGGATGTTTTTCCCCCGATTTTCGTGTGGACAGTGCTCTTTAAACCTTTGTTTTCCCGTCTTCTTTGTGTCATTTCTGTCTCGGCTCCTTTCCTGGCTCGGCACTCTCGGTCTCCATGTCTTTCGTTGGTTTTCCCTTCGTCGCCCTCCACGGCCAATTCAAGGAATTGGTGATTCCTCTGCCATTGATCGCCGATGCCTCTCTATGATATTCAAATATTCCACGCAGGAGGAGGCTGAAGCAATCGAAACTATTCTTGGCGATTCCTTTCGTTTTCGAGCCCGTCGTCCAAGAACAGACTCTGATATTGCTTCCGCGTTCGTCTCTTTCTGCCTTCTTCTCCATCCGGATTCTACGGAGGTTGAACTCGTGGCTGTGGACCAAATCTATGTTGTACATCGGGTCGGTTTGCACTGACCAAATGGTCAACTTCTCTCTCCCGGATCCCCTTCTGTGGGTGGAGGAAGTTGACGAGCACGCTCTTGGCTCTGGACGTGGCATCCAGTGGTTATGCGGGCAAGTACAGGGATTTGGTGACCTTCGCACAAAATTTCCATCCTTCTTTGGATCAGCGTTTTCTCCCTGTGGTAGACGTCGACGCGGCGCTCTTCCCGGTCCACTCTGCGGTCAATCACCTTAATGAACTCAAGGACCGTGCCGGCGCCGCCTTCGAGCTGCTGCTTCGGGCGGCCAATTCACGCGCAGGTTCCTCCTTGGGCTGCTAGACTCGGTCTTGATGCCTCTCGATTTACGGCTCGTCCTGCTCCCTTTCGGCATTCGGTTTTGCGTTCGCGTATCTTCTTTCTTCTCCTCGCTATCTTCCTCTTTCCTCTCTTCGCACCTCCTCTTCACTTCTTCTTTGTTGTAGGGTGGGGGCCCTAACCCCTCCGGTTCATAGCTCCGGTCAAAAGCGTTTATCAATCACAAAAAAATAAATTACGAGATTATTATAATAATAATAAACGATGGAATATTGTTTTAAAGTATAGTTAATAACATTACGATTCGATAAAACCCAAATGCGATCGAGTCGCGGTTGATGATATTAGGAAGCGGCACCAAACCGCTTGATCGGGTTATTTAAATATTTAGCTTAATTTTAAGTTGAAGAAACACGATCGTGCCGTAGTCACAAAATTTTAAAGGCAAAAATGGCACTCCACCTACATGAGTCAAACAAATTATTTTAATTAACGGCGATAAAAATCCAGCGGGAATAATTTAAGTTACTTTATTTAATTCGTGCATTTTAAAGTTTTGAAAACAATAAAAGGTCAAAGGTGCTGCACCGATTACCAAAGTTGGTCATGGGTCCAATTTGGTTCCCAAAATAGACCCATACCCTATCAAAAATTAATCTCCCAAGTTACGAAAGCAAAAGCTCATATTAGTGAAATAACATGGCCAAAATTTAAATCACTTAAAACCCAAATCTGAATAAAGGAGAGCCCTTGGATTAAAGGACTCTCCACCACAAGATATTAGGGCATCTAGGAATGCCCTAATTTCCTTATGGGCTTTAATATCTCTTTCTTATTTCATTTTCACTTTTCATTTGATTCTTTTTGTACAGATAAGGGCAGGAGAGGAAGAGCTTCCATGGAGTTCAAGCAAAGGAAAACAATGATGTTTCTTCTTTTTTATTGATTCATTCCGTTAGAACCCGTAAGGGTGTGATTTTGCAGGTTGCTTGTGGATCAAAGATCCACCATTTCTTTTGTTTTTGATCAAGAAGATGATTTGTAGGTTCCTTATTATTATTTTTTTATGTTCTAACTCTTCTTATGAAAAGAGTCATATAAATATATATTTTTAAAACAAGAATCTAAATCCAAATTCATATATATATATATATATATATATATTTCAAATGGCAAAGTGCAGGGATATATATATATATATATATATATATATATATATATATATATATATATATATATGTATTTCAAATGGCAAAGTGCAGGGTTCTGCCTTGGCCCCAAGGGCATGGTGTAGGCGTCACAAGGAGAACGACTGTGGCATTAAGCCACAACCACAAATGTTGAAGGAGGGGTGAAGGGGGAAGGGCCATGACTCTATTGTGGCCAAATGGAGTAGGGAAAGGGGTGGGGTGTGGCATATGCCACAGCCGTAGCGATTGTGGCCTACGCCACAACCTGTCAATAGAGTGGGGGTAGGTGTAGGTTGGTAGCGACTGTGGCATATGCCACAACGCTGTCAATAGAGTGGGGGTGGGGGTAGGTTGGCAGCGATTGTGGCATATGCCACAACCCTATCAATAGAGTGGGGCGGGGGCAGGTTGGGACGGTCGTCCCCCCTTCGGCAACCCCATTCGAATTCCTTCCAATTTTTTTAAAGAAATTCAACCCCAATAAAATAAACAGACACACACACACACACATAAGTTATATTAAATATGTATTGTTCTGATATCATTTTGGTTCAAAAAGAAGTTAGATTTCAAACAGATTTCACGAAAGCTTAAGAGCTATAAACTCCAATACTTATAAGTGTATATATATGTGTGTGTGTGTGTGTGTGTGTGTGTATTTATATAAATCCATGGAACAAGAAAGTATAGTTTTTGGTTTCATCTTGTCAAAAGAATTACTATCAGTTTTCTTGGTTTCAGAGGTAAGTTCATAATTCACAATTTTGTAATGTTAAGACTTGAAACTTTTCAAGTACACACACACACACACACACACACACACAAGGGTCCTCTATAACAATTCGGCAAGGTAAAACTATTAGCGGATTCAAGTATGAATCAACAAGACTTACTCAAATAAACAAAATTAAAACTACTTTCTTTTCTGAGTTAAGACAATTTCTCTTTTGTGAAATACAAATTGCAAATAGAATAGAATTTAATCCACTTTCCAGAATTTTCTTAACACAAACAACATCATTACAACTCCTTTATAAGAGATAAGAACATAAAGTACAAGTATGGAATTTCCTCATTTATTCTTGAAAAGAAACTTAAGTGGAACAATTTATGATTTAGCTAAGAAAGGGGAAGAAAAATAGCTCATTTCAGAAATACTGTAGCAAGATACTATTTAGTTTTCCCTATTCTAGATTCCTTCATTTTCATTTTTTTCAAGGAAGAAAATTTTAGAGAGAATAAGAATTTATTACAGTAGTTTAAACTTTATATTATTTTGAACAATGCGAAGGCTCTCTTTCAAAAACAAACTGTTATACAACCCAAAACATCACAATATACATATTTCATAAGGGTTCAAAACACTCTTTCCAACTGTAACAGTAATGCAGATTTGAAGTTCAATTTCATACAGTCAATTCTTAAACATAAGAAATAGGAATAATCCTAAAATACAAGTTTACAAGCCCTCCTCAAAGTGGAGACAACATGGCAAAATTTTGCCAAAATTTCTAACTTCCAAACAACAAGAAAAATTTGCAACTTGTTCCATGATTCCATCTTTCGCTCCATGCTCCAAATAACTCATGGCAGCTCCCAAACAACCACAAAAACAGCTTGGTTGACCATCCAACCAAATGGCATCATTACATGCCTCAAAAAGAACAATGAGAGCATGCTAGCCTCTCCCAAAACCCATGGGAAAGAGGAAGACATGTCTCTAATCAGCACTTAGGATAAAGAAATCATTCACACATGCAAGGGTTACAATCTCACAACAAAGCCAATCACAAAAGTAAATACAATTTTGAGAAGCTCCAAGCTTCTTTCCATGGGAAGAGGGGACGAAGATATCCCAATTTTGTTAATCATAATAACCAAGAAATATCAAAAATAGAACCTCCAATCTACTTATCTCTCCATGTATTCCCCCTGCACCCCCTCCCCTATCTATTTTTCATCCTTTATCACTCCATACCCCTCTCCATTAAGGATTTTCAAACATAAAAGTTTCCTTGAATGAAGATAGGGGTGATTTCCAAACCAAATGGAAATCAACCCTACTACAAACCAAATGTAGGGGGTGAAACATAAACCCCTCAAGCTTGACCAACAAGCAATGAAAGTGAGGATGAAAGGGATTCCTCCCTCTTCCCAACACTCCCAAATCCACTCCCTCAAGGGTGGATGGAGTAAAAGAAAACACAAATTCAACACAAACAAATACATTGCTTTCAAACAACCAATTTCACCATGAAAGATTACAATCTCATAAGAAAACAAGGACCAAAATAGGAACACAATCCTAGCTCACAAGCAAATAGCAAGTCTAATTTCCAAGCTTGTCCACCAAAGGCTTCTTCTTGCTTCAAGCTCTCCACAAACACTATCCAAAAGAAAAAGAGCCAAAAGAATCCCATTCCCATCCACAAGAGGGATTAAAAAGAGAGAGAGGCCACAACACAAGCAAATGGGAGGGTGACGTGTCACCCTCCACCCAAGATTCATCCAACCACAACTCTCTAGAATTGCATCCCAAAATCAAAAGAAGTAAAAAGAAAATAAAACCCAAGAACTCATGAGAATCTCCCAAATTCCAAAACATAACCCTAAATCAAGAACCATCATTAGAAGGTGGGTGAAAGGAACAAAATGGGCAATTGAGCTCCACTTGCATTGAAAAGAGCCCACCCACCCGGAGGATAGGGCCTAGGCCTCTTTTCAAGATAAATAAAGTCCTTTGCTTGCATTATACACCTCCTAAATGGCATATCTTTCCCAAATCCGAGTTTGGAAAGATGTGACATTTAGGAGGGGTAATTAGGCTCACCTAATCCAATATTAGGTTCCCAAATCCCTCCTTATCATAAGAAAACAACCCAAGTCAAAATCACCAAATGACAAGAGGTTAGCACTAAGCAACTAGATCAACCATTAATACAAGAGGGGTTAAGCTTAAACAATTAGAAAGGACATCAAGGGGTGAACACAACCACATGGGTAAGGGATTAGGATAATATAAGCACATAGGAGTGAAAGAATCCATATATAAACCAAAGTTTAAAACAAGATGAACAAAGTACCACAATCATCAAGGAAGGGAAAAATTTGGCCCTCACGGCTGTCTTGCTAGTTAGAATATGTGCTGCTTGAGTCCCACATTTCTCCCATGGCCAAAACCTGTCTCACTGCACACTCAAGGAAAACATCATACCTGTCCAACACCAATAACTGAAAAATACGATAATATATATATATATATATATATATATATATATCCTAACGGTTATCCATGCACGATCAACAACTAGCCAAAGAAAGTACATCATAGTATGCCCAATCATCAATGCAGCAAGAGAGAGTTTATGACAATGCATCCACGATGAATCCAATAGACAACAATAGATCATAATCAAATCCAATCATGACATCATCTCAATACTCATAAATGATCAATAAATATTGGTATCATATGCCCCATCAATAACTTGTCCAAAACGGGTTAGCATCCTAATGCTAGTAAATATCCATACCATATAGCAATATCAACATCAAAATGGTAGTAACATAGTAACAATGTCTCACAAGATAATATAATGATACTGATGAGTCAACACGACTCAAAAATGGAATGAGAAATAGGTGGGCGCTACATCTTTCTCTTCACATCTTCTATCGTTGGTATCGGAGCCCTTGGTGCTTGAAGGGATCCACAAACTGAGGAGGAAGAGTAGGGAAGGATATCTTGTTCGCGTAGGACACGATTTTGAAAATACAGATGGCTTTCTTGAGCAAGGGTATGGGAGTTTTAAATGCCATTGAAAGCACAAGCTCATAGTCGATGCCATTGAAGGTGCAAGCTCATAATTGCCATTTCTGCCATTGCAAAACAATAACATTTGCGAGGATAAATAAACTCTCATTCGCAAATTTCTTACAGGACATGGGACGAATTTCGCATACGAGTTTCAGACTGTTTCAAAGTTTTTTTATATAGTCACGAAAAGGCAAAGTCATGAATCGGGCTTAGTTTTATTCCAGTCACGAAAGGGAAAAATCGAGAATTAGACATCCTCTTGTTTAGGCATAAACCAACTTGTTTGAAAATTGCGAACCACGAAAACATCACCCAAAGTGTTTTGAAGGCACAAAACCAGTGACAAGACCTTTTGAGACTATGGAAGTGCTTTTATATGAATCAAATTCGAGGACTTTGAAGTGGCCTAGGGCATAGTTCGGGTATGTATATTTATTTGCATACACAATTTTTGTTTGTGTTAGGTTTAAATAAAAATATTAGAATGGAAATTCTAGTGGACAGATACTTTGGTCTCAACTTTCATGCCTAGAAAGTTAAAATACAAATGCAACCGGTGAACAAAATTTTGTGGGGAATAGTAAATGGGAAAGAGATATTACCAACAAATCCAACTAAAATACTAGATTGATAGCGTAGAGATGATAGAGCTATAGCCATTATTGGCCTTGTGCTATCCGATTCAGATTTACATCATGTCAACCTTAAAAAAACCTCCGAGGAAATTTGGGATGCTCCGAACACATTGTTTGAAGCAAAAGCGGTCAATGAGAATTTTTGTCTAAAACTAGTTGTTTACATTCAAGATGGATGACGATGTCACTATGTCAAGCCACATAAGTAATCTAAGGTCTCTTATCAGATAACTAACAAAAGTCAAGGCTTCGGTAGATGACGAGGATGCCAAAGCTATTCTATTAAATAGTCTACCTTCTAAATACAACAATGTCATTTTTACTCTTAGTCAAATACATTCTCAATCTCTAGAAGATATGATTTCAACTCTTCTAGCTGAAGAAAAGAGAACAACAAAAGATACAGAAGGTAATCCTCAATATGAGAGTGCACTATATTCAAGAAACTTTTGTAAAAGACCAGATAAAGATAAAGGAGAGATTGAATGTTATTATTGCAAGAAAATAGGTCACACAATGTGGAACTATAGCATTTGAGCCAATGATGTTCTCAAAGGAAAGCTCAAAAGCATACCAAATGAAGTTAATGTAGCCATTGTTGAAGATCCACCGGATGTTGAAAGTGGTGAAGAATCTGCTGATGGAGAATACATATTTTAAAGAAGCCCTACACTTTGAAGACAGGAAGGGATCTAGTGTAGATGAAGTTCAACATGGATTGCTACCCACTTAGTTCAGGGAGTCTATGGATCTTGGGCATTATACATTTACGAGGGTCATGAGACAGCTTGATAGAGCACCGTGGATGTAACTTAATATAGATGTTTGTCCAATAGCTATGGAGGTTTCGATTCATGAGTTTGGGGAGGTGGAATTTGAGAACTTGGGAATTCAGTTCATGAACTACACTTTTATGAAGGTTACGAGGTTGCTTGATGAAGCTCTACGTAGTCAAATAACTGTTTTCAAAGCTAAAAGATTTTGAAGAATGCATGGTTCTTTTTGGTTCTATTACTTTAATCTTTTGTCAAGTATGTTTGTATTTTCTTTCTATAGTGTAAGTCTTAAGAGGGGGTATTAGATTTAAGGCTTATAATTTAGCATTAAGTCAATATTAGCTATCAACTAGTAAACAGTTGTAACCATTTTGACCATTTTGTAACTATCTTTTACATAATAAAATTAAGAACACACAATGAATATTGTGTGCATTTTAATTGCGTCTTCATTCTTTCTCTTCACATCTTCCATCATTTTGTGCTGACTTAGTTATGTTGTTGATCATTGTATTGTTGGCTTAGGTAGTGTTGTATTAGTCATATGTTGTTACAAATGGTTATCACTGACGGTTGTGTCTGAGCTAACACCTATTGGTCAAATAACAAGTTGAATGTTGGGCTAAGTGTGTTGATGTGATTGGTCCTCCCTATACCAAGCATTGTACTTTACACTACCTATGCAATAAAAATATTGTTCTCTCCTATTTTGCTGTGCTATGTTCATTGTATGTAGTAATAATTTTGCAAATAGTATTAGTATTACTTTTTGTGTAGCTTTTTGTAGTAAACTATTTGATGCTCAAGTTGAATGGAAAGCTATGAAACAACTCCAACAGGATTTTTACTGTTATGAGGTTTGTGCTTTTGGACTTCCAAAGATTGTTTTACTTCATTTAGATGTAGTGTTACATGGGGATGCGTCCCGTAGATTTTGGTTATGTCCCAGACATCCCAAACATAGCAAGTACTTGGAGACTTGGAGGGGACATCCCCAAAATTTAAAAAATCTTTCCAAATGCTTTTAATTTTAATAATTTGTTGATTTTACCAACAACATTGCATTCTTATCTCAAATGTACCCTTAAAAACATTAAATAGAGTTTAAACCCCTAAATTTCGTTGAATATATATAGCTGTCTCACAAATCTGAGAATTCTTTTATTGTCCCGTGAAATTCCATCCCTCCATTCCCTTCTACCCGCATCCCCGAGACTTAGGTAACTTTGTCTAGATGATATAGGGAAGGGATTTGGAAACGGACAGCTTTGAGAGATCTGTGAGTACTAAGAGTGTGCTTTGTAATTTCTTTTGTAAGCTTAGAACTGATAAATTCCCATACCCTGCAGGGAATTTATCAGTTCTAAGCTTACAAAAAGAAATTACAAAGCACAATCTTAGTACTCACACACACACACACACACACACACATATATATATAGCTGTCTCACAAATCTGAGAATTCTTTTATCGTCCCGGAAATCCCATCCCTCCATTCCTTCTACCCGCATCAACAAGACTTAGGTAACTATGTCTAGATGATATAGGGAAGGGATTTGGAAACGGACAGCTTTGAGAGATCTGTGAGTACTAAGAGTGTGCTTTGTAATTTCTTTTGTAAGCTTAGAACTGATAAATTCCCATACCCTGCAGACTGATCAGATGCATTAGAGTAGTTCTAGTCAAGGTAATAACACTTCTCGTCAAGGATACTTGCAGTAGTTCAGATAGAGACAACAGGTGGAGAATGAAGATGTTACAGTCTGACAGTCTAGGGCTTGGCCTAAAACAATTTCCTTAGTCTCATACCACATTTTGGTAGAAAGGTTGGTCAACTGAATTTTATTACGAACACATAACTGAAGATCCCAATCATTCATCACAAACACGTTCATATACTTAACTTATTAGATGGCAAACATATAGTTGGATGAACAGGCCTTACTTTGTAGGATTGACTTAAAATTGGATCTTCTCAAGTCAAAATTCATTGTCACTCTCCAGCTCCTCGGTATGTATGGAATATGTTCCAAATTCCTATTTGGTGGATTGTCTAGTAGAATTGTCTAGGAATCATTTTTTCTCATGAACGAGAACACGTCTTGATCATGCATCCTGTATTTGGAATAATGTCTAGGAAACCATTCGAATTTTAACAATTTATAGTCTAATCTTATGTCTCCTCGCAGAAGAAGACTTGCTGAACTTTTGGCAATGTCCATGGTATCAGCAACTTTAAACTTGGCCAAATACAATTGTTTAGGTAAAGTTTGTTGTTACATCTAAAGGCAATCTGGGCAAGCATAGTGAGCTGGAGTTTGTAATGACAAATGTGGGAGTGTGCTGACCTTTTGTGCTGTAATCAAGACATAATAATCACCAAGTTAGCAGAGATTGAGGCTTCTGTGTATGGTGCTGAATTAGCATTGTATCTAGCTGTGCAAAATTTGATTGTTGGAGTTAAAACAATTATTATTATCAATACCAACTGTCCTTGTTACCCCAATCATTGGCTGCTTAAATCAGCAGGTTAGAGATTCAAAACTTTATTGGTTATTTCACAATATTTTCTTTCCTCACATTAGCAAATTGAGTTGTTGGCTGTTTAGCTAATATGAGCATCTCTTTGGAAATGGCATAGGCACTAGCATCTACTGGTAGGACTTTGATTAATTTTCTATGTTCCTCCAAGTTTCTGGGACAAGGACGGCCAGGGACGAGGGGATGCGTTTCCGTGATGGATTTTTTTGAAGGGCATCTTTTAGGGGACAGCAGGGGATGGCTATTGAAAAATAATGGAAAATTTAAAAATATTAGGAACTTTCAAATATTCATATGATAACATTGATAAGGCATTCATCATATACATTATAGAACCTTAAAAGACTAAAAGTTAAACTTAATACATAACATTAGAGATGAATTGAGATTTCACATAATATTCAATATATATATATATATATATGTATCTATGTATGTATGTATATACATACATATATACACATACATACATACATATATATCAAAATGCCCAAGGGCTGCAAGTTTCGACTACAAAATGACAAAAACATAGAACATCTATTGTTGCCCCTAATCAAAATCTACTAAAATTGCATCAAAATCGGAGTGACTTTGAGCCACAGAAACTACGAGGGATTGCCTCATTGAATGGGACCCCAACCAATCCCTCCCGCCCTCTTCCTCAACTTGTGTGGCATCTTCCGAATCAACATCCCAATGTGCTGCTAGAGTCTAACAATACTTAGGTGTCTTTCAATCTTGCAAGGCAAAATGCATGGCCACTAACTTATTTTCTCGTAAAGAGGTAAGCCTATTCATCTTAATTGATTGGGTGAAATTGTATGTGGACCAATACCTCCTTGCAATAGAGGAACCGACAACCTGTGAAAGGAGGTGAGTAGCAAGAATCTTCAAGTTTGGTGCATCCTTGCCATCCCATGTCCACCATCCACTAGGGTTAGGTTGAGCTAACGTTGCTCTATCTCGCTGTCGCCTCTAGTTTGCTAAATGTTGGCCCACGAAGATTGACAAAGGCTAGCCATTGTGCTTGAAGTAAAGTAGACTCCTCATCAATATACATCTTTTGAAGGGCTTTCATGAGCCCTTCTTTAACCTTTTCATTATCACATGGAGGCACCCTCCCATGTTGTGCTACATACCGTTTGGGATTTAGAGCATAGGTTGCCATATGAATTGGGGTATTCATTGTGTTCCATCGCCACATCACAATGGGCCTGATATGCTCCTCATAAAATCCCAAATCAGGATCCCTACTTTGAATGGCTTGCTTTATCTCGTGAAAACATGTTGTCAAATGTCTCATAAATCTCTCCAAGACTAGGAGAGTCTCAGATAGCATATCTTATGACCCACACAACAGTGAGATGATGGAGCAAACATATCTGCAAACAAGTTACAAATTTTTATAGAAAAGATTAAGAATTTAAGACTCAAATGATAGACTCAGAGTGAATGTTATTATAGAAAACGAAAGATTAAAATAATTTACAAGTTAGAAACATTAATAAATTAATAAAATATTAAAATCAACAATTTCTTATCTCATTGTGGACCACCAATCATCATCAAGGATATTTTGTTTCACACTTTTTCCTTCAGTTGTGTTTGCCTTTGACAATCTTCCCCACTGGATTAACCATCATTAATTATAGAGGCTCCTGCACCTCAAGCATCCTCTCTAACAAAATAAAGTAGCTGGCATATCTAGTATCCATAGGCTTGAGGAATTCCTTCCTCGAAAAAGTCTTGAATAGAGCAAGTGAGGTGTGATGGTTGCAAATGAACATCTATATGTCTCTAGCTTCTACCATCATTGTCTTCACCCAATCTATCTTCCCAATGTATTTCAATGCATTGTTTAATGCATGAACACAACATGGGGTCTGAAAAATGTGCTTGTAAGCACCCTCCACCATCAAGTCAGCTAACCTACATACATAGGCTGAATCGGTCACCATCTATACAACATTTGGGGGCCTAACCTTCTCTATGGCATCCTTCAAAATTTGAAATTGGAAGTTTGCATTGTATGGTGCATAGTAGGAAAACTCGCCAAATCCAAATACTCGCTAGACCCCAAAAAAAAAACTCGGCAAAAACTCGCCAATATTCGGCCAATACTCGGGAATACTTGGCAACTTAAAAAATACTCAAATTTCTTTTAAAAACATAAATTTTAAGCAACACATAGCTACAAAATGTATCAAATGAGCCCATAAAATGTTGGAGAAGTGTTTTCTATTAGATTTGAATACAAATACAATACAAAATCGCATCATCATGCGAATACAACCGGCTGATAAGTAATATGAATTTATGATGATTGACATTGAAAAATATCATCATAAATTTCATATCTATGCAAGTTACAATATACTTCAACTATGGGATTTTTTTAACTTCCCAAACTAACTTTTTCCTTCAATGATTTAAATGTACAACATTACATTTAAATCCAACAACAATATAATTACAATTCATCAGATAACAAATCAATAAATCATGTGCATAACTATGGGTCAATTAGATCCACCGATCCCCCATAGATTACTCTTTTGAGTCTATATACAAAGTATACGATTAAGACCTTTTCTAGGCATTGATTTGAGTGATGATTCTAAGTGTCTACGGACTTCATCAATTGAATCCCATCCGGCATCTCACACTATTGATTAGAACTTGGTGAACTTGACAGTGTAATAACTTACACTACTTCAGCCAAAGTTTAAGAGTCATGCACGCATGCTCAGTTTCTAGACGACACATTCGTCAACAGAAACATGTCCCATCACCATATCACTTTGTTCAATTATCAGAATTGAATCAGTTAGTTGAGTTAAAATTAGTTGCATGCTACGCACAAGGTACAAAACCTATTCAACCCATGCAAAGAAACACATCTGTGCCAACTTAGGTTGCCTATGGGAGAGAAAGTGCTTACTTAATGACATGTCATTACGAAACCATTTCCTTCCCGTAGCCAACATAAGTTGGTACTGAGGTGACTTGTTTGTGCAGGATAAACAACTTTCGCAACTCAAATGTAACACAATTCTTAAATGGATTACAACCGACATAATAAGTGGACTTCAAGGGTCAACTTGGGATATCTCGTTGTACAACAATATTCAATTAATGACCCACATCATTAAATGGATACTACTTTACAACAGCCATCCGAAGTTGGCCTACTGAGTTCCATTTATTAGGAATGAAGTTGGCTGCCGAGTCCAAACAATACTTTCCAAGAAACTTCCCCAAGTACTCAAGAAATCCAAACAAAAACTATCTCCAAATCAACCGAGTAACCCCATTATAATTTCCACAACAATCATAAATAGCCCAGAAAAAGCTCACTTACAGTTTAAAAATAACATGTAGAGTTTAAATGGCTTCATGCAAAAATAGCTTCGCCATATTTTCCATGCAGAGCTCGAAAGAGCGAAAAAGAATAACCATCAAAATGAAACTCAAAAATAACGTTAAGGTTGGCGGTAGCTCTCGAGAAGCTTCTTGCTTAACCCAAGGACCGTGGAAACAGTACTAAACTCCGCCTTTTCCTTCATTTTCTCAACTTTCCAACCGCCTTCCATATTTAGCTTGCCAGCTATATCTGGCAGTTGTTCTCCATCACCCGATCAAATATGGTGGCCCATCGAATGGTCGAAGACAGTTGAATTATTCAACCACCTCCTAAATGGTCGGTCCGAGGCCATTTAATATTTTATACCAACTTTTAGCCATAGCTCGGGTGGTGGCCATGTCAACACACTTGCCCATGAGCTCAGGTTGGTGCTCGACCGAGCTACCACCCCTCACTCATTTATTTAAAAAACATAGCAGTGGTCCATAATATGGTCGATGGCCATTTTAAAAGTTTAAACATAGGATATGGTCTTTAGACCATAGGTTTATATAAGCAAAATTATCTCTAGTTTCCATTCATGATAAATCAAAAATTGCCAACCAAATAACATTCACCCATCCATATGGTCGAGACCATGAGTGTCATTTTAAACTATGAGAAATGCTTTTAGATCCAAAGGAAATTATGACCAAGATACATTATGGCCTCGCCAGTAGTTATGTACAAACCAATAAACTCCAATAGTTAAATAATGACTTAACCTTACCCTTCATCCCTTTTAGTGTCTACAACTTTAATGCTGTGCCTAATCAAGAGCAAATTAGATCAAAAGAATCTTTAAATATAACCATGCAATGAACCAACATATGATCTATACACTATAGTGAAATATCAATAGGTAAGTTTAATCTACAAATTAACTATTACAAGCTCATTGTCCCCCAAATCAACTCGTTAACATTTCCAACTAAGTTTGCAATATCAATAACATAATTGAGATCACAATCCAAGCAACATGCAAAGGTATGATGACCAATCAAATTATTGTCTACAACAAGATAAATATATATCCTTAATAAGGTATACTAGAACGGTTTCAAAGATCCGGCAGTCATGGAACATGATGGCAAGTGCCGATATGCTACCGTGCTCATGGACAACATACCGAAACTGGTCTTCGTGTCCTACGAGCTGCCCGATATCGGAGCTCGTTAATCACTCATCAAAAAGAAAATAGTGGGGGTGTTTCTTTGTGTAATTGTCTCTAATCTAACCCATAATGGCTACGCGAATAACCATTCCCCATTCCCTGACAGGCCCCTTAAGGCACCCACTCAAGAAATAGATGCATCAGTGACCCTTATCTGCACAAAGGAAATTGTTAGTAACATGTATGAAAGATGAAAAGTAAAAATTTAGGTGTATACATTTGAGGGCCTAAACTCCTCTATGGCATCCTTCAAAATTTGAAATTGGAAGTTTGCATCCTTCCTCTTCCCTGAACAATCAATAGCTCTAAGAAAATAAGAGTCAACTAGACATGTGACAATGATATTGATGAGTGGCCGATGTCTAATATTGGTCCATCCATCCATGATGATAGAGCAGCCCACCCTTATCCAAATTTTCCTCATCTCCTCCATCACCACACTCACCTTAGAATACTCTTTATCAAGGAGGCTAGTGCGTAGTTTATGTTCTCTAGGAGGGACAAAGGAGGAACCAACAACAATTACATCTTTGAACATTTGTTTGAAATAGGGAGAACATGCCACATGAAATGGTTTGGCATGGGATTAAAAAATTTGCCAATAGAAGACTCAACTACTTTCTCTTTCCTTTGGTAGAACACTCTCCCTTTTGCCTCCCAACATCCACAGTTTGGGTAGGTGATTGCATACTAGGCTGTGTAGTCTCTATAAGAATTCCCTTATTTCTTGCCTCACCGTCCATGTACAACCTAGTCACCTCGGTCGTCTTAGTGAAGGTTATGTTTGCACAACCTCTTACTCCCTATCCACTTATGAACAAAAGATAACAGTAAACCCTTGTATAACTGCCCCTATATTGCTTGTTACACAAATGAAAGACATACTATAGACCTCCCTGAGTTTTTTTTCTTGTCCCCGTCTATGATTGTTGCAAACAAATTGTGAAAGGGGTTTCTTAGGATTGAACGGGATCTTTGCATAAACTTTGAAGAGTTCAAAAGGGTATTCAAATGGATTATTTGAACCTACAGTCCCTACAACACTTCCACTCTTAGAAGAAGCCCTAGTAGTACCTCTATGGCCTCTGTGTTGAATTTGAATCTCTTCACCCTCACTACCCTCACTGTTGCTCGTTGTTTTATTGAAAACTCAAAACACAGCTGCAAGTGCAAACATAAAACAAAAAACAAACAAAAAAACCTTCCCGAGTGTTTGAAACTTTGAAAAAAACACAAAGGAATTTGTACAAATGAAGAATGGATATTAAACTTACCTCAAATGATGTATTTCAATGCTCTCTTGCCTTCTAATCACTCTTGTTCTCTTCTCTTCTCACTGTTCTCCTTTTTTGTCGTCTTTACAAAATGTGAAATGAGCTTGTTTTTTTAGTTTTGATAGTTAGTGTGCTTGTTTTAGGTTTAGGTTTAGTGGAAAGGGGTGTGGGGGCTCTTGTGGGTCCCATTGGCAAGGGACAGCTAGCCATCCCGGTACGGTTGAGGGATGTCTAGACATCTACCGCCATACCAGGGAAGGCTGCCCATTTTTGCCGTATTGGAAACCTTTCCGACTCATGCCCGCATTCCCGAAATGTCCCCGTAGAGGACAACACCAAAAACATAGGGACGCGTACTTGAGGTACATTGCTAATTTTCCAACAGAGTAGAGATCCTCATATTACGTCTAATGATAAACTATATATTGTGCAACCTATTATGGAACATGAGAGAATGATCTATGAGAAATTGCATCATTAAAATGATAGGTATTCATAAAATATATCGATAAGCTATTGCTATCATTTTGATTGCTCTATGTGCATTTTGGTGGCAAATTTAATTTTAAATCAAGGGACTTGACTTTATTAGAACTCGTATATTAAAATATAAGGCTTATTTATTAGTGTTAAGACAATAGTAGTTAAGTGTTAACTAATAAACGGTTGTAACCACTTCCACCATTTTGTAACCATTTCTAAAATGATTAAAGGACGAACACACAATGGATAACATGTGCATTCTGATTTCTCTTCATTCGTTATTTGTACATTCTAATATTTATTTATTCTCTCTCTCCACCTATTATGACATTAGTATAAGAGTGGGGCAAACAAGGAGAAAGAAAAGGGAAGAACTTCAAACTAGTCCCGTTAGGGTACGAAAGAGCAAAAAGCTAGTTTGAATGCTGACACGAGCAATATCGTAAGGCAAAAAAAGGATGCTAGAGCAATGTTGTAGGGCGGTGAGCAATAATGTACGATAGAAAAACACCATAAAAAGGGGCGAAAATGACCCAGTTTCAGTTCAAGGTCTTTACAACAAACATAACCACAAAATACAAAGCTAACACCATTGCAAGAAAGGTGAAAAAAAAAAAAAAAACCATGAAAACACCATTCGAGGGCACAATTTTGGCTGTGTTTTAGACAAATTTTAGGGCATTTCGAAGTGCTAGGGCACAAAAATAGGAATTTGCCATTTTGAGGAATAAGACATTTTCAGGACAAAACATGATAGGTAGAATGCAACAGAGAAAAACATGATTTAGGGCACTTTTTTTTGTAGAAAACACAATCCAGAATCACAAGAGAAAAAACGTGATTTTTGAAGGTAGCTAGTGCAAAACAAAGAAAATACATGCACGAGTTTCTAGATTTGCAATTTTTCAAGGGTCATTCGCTGCTAGGGCACATAGTTTGTCAATTTTCAGTCACAGCCAGTCATCTAGGGCACAAACCTGCTTGATATAGTTTCCTTTCTTTGCTTAAAAATCAGTTTTAAAAATCTTGCTACATTAATTTATGGGTCATTCTATATTTTGGGAAAGGGTTATTTTCTAAGGTATTTTGTCTA
This sequence comes from Taxus wallichiana var. yunnanensis, assembly GCA_018340775.1. Lineage (NCBI taxonomy): Eukaryota > Viridiplantae > Streptophyta > Pinopsida > Cupressales > Taxaceae > Taxus > Taxus wallichiana. The sequence continues at coordinate 92,573,608 of CM031235.1, read as the reverse complement.
AGAATGAAAATTCCATTAAACAAATATTTTGGACTCAATTTTCATACTTGTAAAGTAAAAATCCAGATGAAAGATAATTCGAATGAATTTAATGTAGCCATTGTTGAAAATCCACCTGATGCTGAAAGTGATGAACTCACTGATAGAGAATACATATTTTAAAAGAAGCCTCACACTTTGAAGATAGTAAGGGATCTAGTGTAGGTAAAACTTGACATGGATGGCTGTCTAGATAGTTTGGGAGTTTGTAGATCTCGGGAAGTTACCCTCACGAGGGTCACAAGACAACTTGATGGAACATTGTAGGAACAACTCAGTATGGATGGTTGTCCAACCATTGGGGAGATTCTATAATTTAGAAGTTCGGGAGGTGGAATTTGGGAACTTGGGAATTTAGCTTGGGAACTACAACTTAATGAGGGTCAAGGAGGCAGCTTGATGAAGTTCTACCTAGTCAAAGCATTGTTTTCAAAGGGAATTACTTTTGAAGAATGCGTGATCTTAAATGGTTCTATACCTTAATCTTCTGCTAGTATGTTCTATAGTGTAAGCCTTAAGAGGGGGTATAAAAATATAAGGCTTATTTATTAGCGTTAAGTTAAAATTAGTTAAGTGTTAACTAATAAATGGTCGTAACCACTTCAACCATTTTGTAACCATCTCTCACATAATAAAAGCCTAAAGGACGGACACAATGAATAACGTGCATTCCGGTTTCTCTTCATTCGTTCTTTGTACATTCTAATATTTCTTTATTCTCTCTCCACATATTCTAACATTGTATTCTCATTTTCTCCGACGTTGTTTTGGGACAGTAACTAATAGTCTCTAATGGTACTTGAATAAGTCAGAAAACAGCGCTTTGAACTGTCAGCAGATACCACTGCTCCAAAATTTGTCTGAAAAGCTTGCACAGCTTCCAGAAGACCCGCGTATGTCAAGAGGCAGGCATAATACTTATAGAACTGTTAATGACATTTATTAATGGATGGTAGCATTAGCTACCATGATGGGGTTTGCCTGTGTTTTGAGTGTCATATCTTGATATCACAGAAGGATATTTCAGATCAACTCTTTTGTGAGAAGGTTTTATCAACTCCGTGCAAGTATTTATCAATCAAAGAAGTCCATCCTGAAATCCAGAGTTTTAGAAGGATCATGATACTTTCAAAGCAAATATTTTTTCTTAGTTGCCCGTTCTTTATGCAAAATTTCTGTAATTTGCACAAATTCTTGCTTTCGTGTTGCTATAAATATAGTTTAGCTATGTTATATCCTTTCCACTATAGACCACTCAAAGATGACATGTGGTTTTACAGGCTACATCTGGTTTTTTTACATTATGTGCACTTCAATGGCATTAGCCACAAACTAATACATTTTTTTACGAAGCAAAAATGATTGTTCCAATTAGAAAGAAGCAGCCAGCTTGCATGCTATTCTAGATGAAAGGATAAAATCCTGAATTACTAGAAGGAATTACATAAACCAATCCTAGGGGAATTCTTGAAAAGCTTACACGGATAAGGCTCTTGTGTTAATGTGGAAGAAGGGATACATTCTGGTATGTGGCAGTGATCTGACAGTGGCTATCTGATGTGTTCTTATTCTTGTGACTCTTTGAATTACTAGCAGCATGATTTCTCGCATCTTTAATCTTCAATGGCCTGGTAATATGGTCCCGTTTCAAGAATTGTTTTTCTTTATTCAGAGCCTGACCTCAGTAACAGCAACATTGTTGGAAAAGATGCTTACCTCAATCACTGCATGTCTGCCTATATTTCTCCATAAATCAGACTGTTGGGTAGATGATGCCAGTATTTCAAAGCAATTTGTATCTTGAAACTGGAAATCTTAAATATCATTAAATGAGATGCACAAAATCTGAACCTCAAACTTCAAACTATAATTGACATACTGTATCTTCAGCTATATTAATAGAATGAACATGGTAAATAATCCATATGGGCCACTACCTGGTCAAAACTTTTCACCTAAAAGCTAATGCGTGAGGTTTTAGCTGTTTCTACCAATGTGAACATCCTAAATGGCCAAAGAAAGACTCTAGAAAATTTCCAATGGTGGTAAGTGAAATTTATTCCTTTGAGCTCAAAAACCAAGGGAACTTTGGGGCTTTAATTATATAGCATTGACAGAAAAAATATCCCATGAGCGTTGTACCCTGTAAAATGTGGCTACTCTATGCCACATGCATTGTTGATTGAGGATTCCGCTGAATGGTGTAGATCTTATTTTTCCACAGATCATGCTTAGTATTTTATGCAAGAAAATTAGTTGAGCTACCCTACATTTGTGTAGTAGCATCTAAATGTTTATGTTTATGACTAATAAAAGCAAATCAGAATTATCAAGAGTGACAAAAATGTATTGATCCAATTTATATTATTTCACATTTCTTTGTTATGTATTTGCCATATTGTGTCAGAAAGGTGCTGAAATGTAACAGCTTTTTATGAAAATGCTTGTCCTGTTAAGTTACAATACACTGGTGTAATCATTCCTCGTTAAAACTTATCGCACCTTCAGATACTTGTTATGCCAATCTACTTTGAGGCTTGAGTCATTAGTTATTACATTCAAGTGTTCTATATATAATTTTTGTTATGCCTTCAATGATGATTGCTATTGGAGTTTGCAACTATCAAAACAGTTGTGACATGGGTCATTGTTACAAAATCTGTTTGAAGTTATTTTGCATATGATGGAATGTGAAAGCCCAAACTAATTGTGTTATTTTCTAATCTGTTATACAATTTATTGTGTCAATCCTATTGAAATTTTCATCCGTTTCTGCTTTCTGAGTTACAGGTGTCCTTTGGAACAAGATGCAGCGGGGTACAAGCTCTAATATATGTACATCGAGAGTGTCATCTTCTGTTCCAATACAAATTCAGGCTCCTCTTCAAATAGGAAGACCAGCTCAAGATCTTTTATCGTCTACGGTTGACCAGTATGGTAGCAGTCAAAGTCATTCAGGAGATGGCGATAAGTTTAGTTTGCAGAGTGAAAAGCCTGCAATTGGATCTCTTCTGGTCTCCTCAGAAAAACTTCACGGCACTTATCCCTTTGAGAACTCCATTATTGTAATAGTAAATTCAGAACCTAATGAAGGCTTTGAAGGTTTAATTGTCAACAAGCCACTTTCATGGGGTGATCTGCCAAAAATAGATATACATATAGAACCCATTTTAAAACTTGCTCCCATCAACTTTGGTGGTCCTCTTATTGCTAAGGGCATGCCTTTCCTTAGTCTGACACGCCTTAGCAATCTTGAAGGTTTCCAAGAAGTTCTTCCAGGTACATATTATGGAGGACCAGTAGCTACTAGTAAAATCTTTGAGATGATAAAGTCTGGGAAAGTTCCAGCTGACAACTTCTGGTTCTTTCTGGGTTTTGCTACTTGGGGATGGCAGCAGCTTTTTGATGAGTTAGCAGCAGAAGCTTGGAATCTAAGTACTTACAGAGAGGGCCTTATTCGTTGGCCTGCACACACGACCTAGGGGTCCTGCATTGACCCAGATTCATGCATGGCAGGTTTATCCATTACTTGTCATTAGTTCCAATCATTTACATCGGGATGAATTAACTTCTAACGCACAGGATGAAGTACAGTATTTTTGCTGTAAATCCCCTTTCAAGTCTCCGTACAGTGTATCTAGGCATGCAAATCAAATCTATACTTAGGAAAGATGTTTATGAGAATTTTGTATAGTGCGTGCAATGTCTAATGCTCAAAGGTAATCCTTAATGCTGGTTTCTATTTGACATGATGCTTGTGTTTCTTCACACACATCCGGCAGTTTGTAACAATTGCAAGATAAAAAATTTTGCTACACAAAATGAGCGAAATTTGTTTAGAGTGTCATTCAGGCAGCCAGGAGAAATAACAGTGCTGGCCAGCCAGTGTAAATACCATTCGGGAAAATGTTCTAATTTTTACATCTGGCATGAGCTATGAATGAATTTGTTGCAGATTGAACTTGGCTTCAATTTAATACAACATTAATTATTTTATTCTTTGTATCATAAAGAAAGAAGCCATTGACAGTGGGTACACATCACTTTTGTAGCATTGAATTTTTGATCTGTCCATCAATAAGCTCAAAAAGAATTTGAATATCTATGGCTATGTATTTAATGGAAATTTTGGATACCAGAAAGCTATCAGCAAGATGTCCTAAAGTGAGTGCACATCAATTTTGCATCATTGCACATGAAAAGTTGGACTCGCATGTAAACTCAAATGGGCTATATTTTAGCCAAGGAAAATTAAAAAATGGTTTGATCATACATTCAACTTCAGTAGTATTTTAGTAATTTATACATATAATTCAGTAGCACCAATCTCAAAACATAAATGCACATCTTAGAAGCAAAAATTAAATTTCAACATTGTATTTTCATATTCCGACCTTTTACTCTAGAAGTACACATCTTGAGGCAGCCTTCTTAAGCATATAAACTACACTAAATGCATATGGGTATCATCTCAAAAAAGCTTGGAACATTGTTAGATATTGTGTATTTTGGAATCAACTAGGTGGGTAGTATTAGGTTTGATGTTTTTGGTTTCTACAGAGTGACTACCACTAAGGATGAGATTGTTGGATACTACTCTGCATTCTAGACATTGCAAAAAATTAAGCAGTTTATGCGTACTTTATCATGAAGTCAAAATTCAAGGAGGTATGAATTTGAAACAATATATAAATGGTAATGTGGAAAATCTCCTTATTAGTGCTAAAGGAAACTATATATGTTTCACTTTTGCTTCACGTGATTGCAAACAAATGGACCCATGATTATTTAGTGCAATTCGTATGCATTTGGCACATTCATCTCAAGTTTGCGTAGTTTAGTTCAAAATGGAAATATGGGCCATTTTGTTGACTTCCACCTTGCCAAAATTCCTATAGTTTATCTTATTTTAAAACTCTCCTCTTATGCTCCTCTTATCTTGCACCCTCCCTCTCTTATCCATATCTCCTTTAAGTTGGGTATCAAAGTCTTCCTTTTGAAGCCATTGTCATTGGAAGTTGATATGGGTGTTTATATTTGAATTCAAATTCAACCTATAAGTAGACAAGCATTGCGGTTCATTTAGATGTAAAGTATCTAACAATCATTTATGTAGGGATCTATTGACCACTCATAGGATTCACAAATGATCCAAACATTATGAGACAACCTTCCTTACATTAGGGCATATTGAACACATTTGTCAAGTTAGATTTCATTTTGTATGCACAAAGCCATGTTTCAATGTAAGGTGACCCATGGCATGTAAATGTTGATAACTAGCATAAAATGTTATAGGAAATTTCACAATCCAATTTTTTTGGGAGGACTTAGTGTTCGATTTCATTTTATTAAAATCTTGGCATGTTTTGTGAGTTTTCTAGAGTGTGTTGAAGTATCGCGTCGTTTCATCATTGTCCATCTGTTATGCAAGTTGTTTGGTGGCTCCTTGATCTTTAATGTCGTGATTGTATCATGGTTCAACCATGTAATGTGGATTTATACTTACATCTTAATGTTTCCTTTGATTTTGATGTTTTGACAAAGTTGTAGGTTTAATGGCGTAAGGAACGTGTTTTGAACCTTAATGTTTTTATTAAAACTTTTGAATTGGAGCCGCCCATGTGAAGGACTTGGTTTTTTGCAAGTTTTCAACTTTTTTGCAAGTTTGCAAACTGCAAGTTCATCCCCAAGGCCCGCAAAGTGGAATATTCGAGGTATTGAGGGAAAGCGAGATAATGGAGCAACTTTGCAAAAATGCAAAGTTGCAAGTTGTAAATACAAGTCCAAACCCCGTGAAAAGAATATCCCAAGAATATTCCTTGCCTTCTTATTTTTAAGAGGTCAAAGTTGATGCAAATTGTAAGTTCCAAGTTCGTCCATGAGCCCCGAAATGGAATATTCAACACATTTGAAGACCATAGAGAGATAATGCAACTTTGCAATTTTGCAGGTTTACAAATTTGCAATTTTGCAGTTTGCAACTTTGCATTCTTGCAAGTTTGCAAATTGCACTTTCGTCCCCAAAGCCCGATAAGAGGGACACATTTCAATGGTTCGGGACTCTAGAGAGGGAAAACAACTTTAACATTTTTGAGTTTGTAACTTTGCATCATTGCGAGTTTGCAAATTGTTTGTGTAACCTCAAAGCCTAAGAAAGGTGACTAACAAAAGTAAAAGTTTGTGTGGACACATGTTGGTGGATTGTGAAGCCCGAGCCAATGAGAGAGAAAGATCATTTAAGTGAAAATCAAATGTGGCTTTTTTTCGGATTCATCCAATGGATCCACTTGTAGGGCTAGAATTCAAAATTGAAAATTAAAACATCGACAACCACAAATGAAAGAGCCATGAAAAGTAGGTGCTGCCATTAATGAAAGCATGCGAGAAACAATATATGGTTGGAATTTGTGAAAACTACCACTTTGCCTCCAAATTTTCGAGTTTGAAAAGATCTTTGAAGCCCTAAGATGAGAAAAAGATCAAGTTTGTGTAATTGAGTCGTTTGAAGGTTGTGTTGAGCTCGGAGGATTCGTGTTGGTGTTCTTATTTTGACGGAGTTTTGAGGAGGTGATTCCATGGGTAAGTGTTTTTGTGAGTCCCTTTGAATGGTTGGAAGTGTAGAGTGTAGTAGTTGGTATTGTGGGAGGTGTTTGGTGTGATTGAAGTGTCAAAAGTCTTTCTAGTAGTGTTTTAAACTCCCACTCTGCAAAAATGAAGATTCAATTGTCTGGTGTTCAAACTACCTCCCACCTCACCTCGACTTGGATAAAGTCATGGATACCAACCTAGGCAATGCAAATTTAATTGATCTCTTGCAAAGGTTGCATGCGGTGGATAGAAACGAAACCATGAGAAAGATTGATTGGAGCGGGCTTGCCCTAGTCATTGCTTTTCCCCCGTCTGCCCTATATCGGAGTTGGTATGGGTTTGTGCTCAAAATTACAACCTAGAAACAAGAGAAGTTAGGGATGGAGTGGTGCATTGGTCTTGTCCTTGACCACATGATACCTTTGAAGAGTTGTTAGGCCTCCCGATGTCCCAAAGTTGTAGATGTAACCATTGAAAATGTGGAAGAGTATTGGAACACAAACAATGCAAATTGTTCCAGGATATTAAACAACAATTGGCTTGAAAAGCCAAGAATCTTCGCCACAAGGATCCCTAAAAGTTGAATAGGGCTGATTTCATTGAAGAGATTGGAGATATTATCACCCTACTAGAATAGGAGTTATGGGGAAAGAATCTGCATATCCTTATCATGACTGGATGTTCAAGTTTATCCAGATTATCCTTGTGGGAAAGATGCAAATTCAATGGGGTGAGATTATTAGCAATTGCATCCATCAACAATTGCTCAGAATGGTTGCAGATAGAGGAGAGATCCACTGATAAGGCAAAGTTTTATATGACCTCCTACTTGGTCTACAATATTGCCTGCCATAGATCATTTCTGGATTGGATAGAGAAAAGGATTTTGGAAATTTCAAGGTTTATGATGTGTACCCCAATTAAACCTTAGCAATTGCATTTATCATTTCAGAAGGGTACATGATGCCTTCTTTTCTCCCCTCATGTGTTTGTTTAAGCCTGAATAGGAATGTAACATAATATATGCAAAGGAAAGGAAAGTGATCACTGAATTTGGATGCTACTTCATCCAATTTCAGAATGTTTACTTACATTAGAGTAAGTGGTTTCCATGATGCCCCATATATGTTACCCAGATATTTAGATGACAAGTGGGCATTGTTGGAGTTGTCAAGGCAATTGGTGGCAGTCCATAAGTTGATTGCAGGAAGCACAAGGCCAATATCAAGTTCCCTATTAATATTGGGAGGTATTCATGTCCCTCCTTAGTAAAGCCAAACTCCTAGAAACGAGAAATGGGTAGGATGACATTGTAAAATTTACTCCCAAGCCCAATTATGATATCAGGTGGATAGTTCAAGGAGCTTTGGGGACTTCTCATGAACATGAGCCTCATTATGAGGATTACTAGATGGATTGTAGAGATGAGGAGGAGGTGAGATTCAAGAGATTATTCAAGGATGACCCTCACTCAGGTTGTGGACTACAAAATTGTGGTTGTGCCTCAGGGACTTGCAGATGGAAAGGACTTGGTGAGTAAGTACTATGTTGATAAGAATATAGCCTCACAACCTCTCCCAAGTATTGATTAGACAAAGCTAGAAAGTTTCATCATTACATGAAAGAACAACTCACATCATCAAAAGAATTTTGGGTTGGCTAACTAGAAAGGGAATTGATTTGACTCTACAAAATACAAAAGTTCTAAGGAGTACCGAGCAAGTGGTGTTATAAAGGATGTACTTCCCCCTTTGAAAGAAAGGAGCTGCAAGTTTAGATCCCTTAAAAGGAAAGTCCCCACAGATTTCAATTAAGGGACCATTAACTTCAAAGGTTGTGGAGGAACTCAGTGCTGCCACAAGTAAAACAGGGACTTTTGTGTCAAAGTTGACACACATAAAAAGGAAATATTAAAGAAAACTATGCAAGATGTTCCTGTCATTACAGCCACACCCATTCAAGTAGTCCCACATTTGACATCAAGGCCTAAAGTCTTTTGCAAAAGAATCTACCCAAGTTGATGTGCATGTTTCTTCCTCAAAGGGGCCATCTAGCAAGGTGAAACATAAGGGAAGAAGTGTTCATCCAAGCCAACCAATGATGAGTCCAGTATTGGAAACCATCCCGAGAAGGATGAAGATGAGCCTTTAAGTCGGCATTTTGTGAGAACCAAGAGGAAAAAGGTGGCAACACCTGCAGTAGAGAAAGCCCTAGAAACAACAGTTGAGGGAGTGACTTCACAGGTTCAAATGCCCACTTCGACCCCTCAAGTACCACATGTAGTTCTTACTACCCCACCTCTTGTGCAACAAGAAGTTCATGCCCATGCACCCATTAAAGAAGTTCAGATGTAAGAGGTCCATGAAGATAAAGGGAAAGAAATACTAGACCCATCACATGAGCAAGTGTTCATTGATTTATTACATGGCTTGGGTCAAGATGTTGGAGCTAACCTTCTCTAAGATAATGTTCAAAATACACCAATTAGAGAGGAGGAAGGAGGCCCAATATCCCAAGAGAAATCCACTGTAGAAGAAGTTGTAATGAGTGAGATAGAGCAACCACATGTTGAAGAGGTTCCATTGGTTAAAGTTGAGAAACCAAAAACCATGGGTCCTATTCAATCAAATCTTGATAATGGATAAAGTGATTGCAACTCATGAAGTTGCAGAAGCAGAGGCTCAAAATAAAAAAAAGGAGCCACATGGTGAGCCAGTCAAGGAGCCTTCTCCATCTAGAGAAGAAGAGGTTGAGGTTACAAATTTTGCAGATACAAGTACTCAACCATCTTCAACCATGACAGAGGAAGAAGTGAAGGAAAAGAGGAGAGGGAGAAGAAACACAAGGACATTCTATTGAATCTTTAGATATGCAAAGATGCAGATTGATGACTCTAGCCTCACACTCCTTGCATCCCATGAAGTGGTGATCACATCAAGTCCCCCAAACAACAAGAGAAAGGGGAAAGAAGTATGCAAGTTGGAAGTTGGTTGGGAGCAGCCCTCCCAAAGAAGAGAAAAATAAAAGTGCAGGTTGAGGAAGTTGACCTTCAAAGTATTGTCTCCTTGAATCCATCAAGACCCCCAAAGAAAGTGATTTTGTTTTTATCAATAACAATAGTTGGGGCTCGAGGAGAAAGGTTTGTGGAGGTGGCCACTCCCCAAGCTGATGTATTAAGGGATGAAGCTTCCCCTTCAGATTATCATATTACAAGATCCCACTAGGTAGGCAGACCACAGAGGGTTTAAAACATGATGTTACTATGGCAGTCAATGGTCTCTTCTAGAAAATAGATAAGGACAAGGAAACTAAGGAGAAATTGAGAGAGAAGGTTGATGTCTTATCAACCTTTGTGCAAAAATTGACACAAGCTCCTCCAACCAATCAAGAAATAGCCCAACCCTCACCCCATAAATGATGAAGATTGTTGAAGACTTAAGCTATATGGGGAGGCAACAAAGAAATGGGAAAGTGAACTATTCACAAAAGGTAGCAAGGCCATCAAGGACATTATTGACTGTCATAATCATGTCTATGAAGCGGATAAAAGCAAACAAGATCCTAATTGACAAGTATCAAACAAAGATTGATATGTGGAATGGCATGTTGCCCAAGATGGAGGCTATAGTTAACTGGGGGAAGATGTTGTGGAAAAGGAAGGAATAATCTCCTCATATTGTATAGATAGAAGGAAACTTGGATGCCATAAACTTGAGGGTAGAGACCTTGGAAGGATGCATAGGCAAGCTCCAAAGCATAAAGGAAAATGCAGAAGAGTATGTAGATGATATTGATTCAAAGCTTGAAAGGATGCTACCTTTGGAAAGGCATATACACCTTGGGAGAGCTGCATATATCAATAAGTTGGTTGAAATTCTTAAACAACACATTACAGGAGAATCTGAGCTTCCCAAGGTTTTTTATTATTCTTCTATTCAAAGGTTCATTCATTTAGAAAGGTTCATTAATAAATTGGTCAAGAGAGCTAAAAAGAAGAAAGCTATTTCTAGTGAGCTTGACAACATTTGCTCCAAGCAGAAATAGTATTTCTATATCATGTTGGCCGAAGAAGAAGATCCAATTTTGGAAATGTTCAAGAAGTTTGATGTGTATAGGGAAAAACTCGAAGAAGAATTAAAGGGAAAACAAATGGATCTCGATCCATCTCCTTAGCATTATCTTTATTCTTTATTCTATCTATTCTTTTTTTTCTAAGAAGATTAAAAATATGATTGTAATGCATAACCAACTCTTTCCTAAAGTGTACTAAGAATGATGACAGTTATAGAAGAAGACAAAAGAGTTTTTTGGAAAAGGAAAGAATATTTGCCACTCTTTTGTAGGTTTCATCATGAGACAAAACCATTCCAGCTAAGCACATCAAGTTGACATCTTTTCCAGGTTGGGTGCCTTTTTCATCCGGATTGCAAAGCGGGGACCACTACTCCACGTGTGTCTTGCTTTCAATGCTTCATGGGGCATCTAGGGATATTCCTTTTTGGGAAAATTTTGTATAAAAGTGAAGGCTTGTCTTCACTTTGAGGGGGTTCTAATTTCAGGTTTTAGCTAAGGTGATTGCATTTGTCTAGTCATTAGTAGACATTGAGAGCATTTCACATGTCTCCCTTGTCAATTGAACACACATGACCATTTCTCCATGGATAAGTCTATTATTTCCTAGTGTAAATAGAGATGGAATCAAGAAATCTATTCCTTTCTTTTGTAATCTTGTATCTGTTATGTCAATGAACTACAAAGAAACATTTTAGATCATTGTTTGGATTGGTCATTGAATGAATATTATTTTGTAGTGTTACTTTGTAATACTTATTTAGTTATAAAATTCCTTTCTGCAATTACAATCTGGGAGTGAATTTTCTACCTTTTAAGGATATCCTAGGTTTTATGGATTTGGTATAGTAGATACATGAAGTTTTAATCACAAGTGTTTGTGTTAAAGTTTCAGAGATTATTTAGTAGTGTTTGCACAAATTGGGTATCAATGAATGTAAATAACCTCTGAAAGGTTATCTTATTTTGATTTCAAGCTCGAATGCATCATAGGATCATTAGGATGAGATGGTGAATGTTGTTGTTTCTTCCCATTAGATCCCATCCCCCTTTCATCTAATTTCCATTATACCATCTTGTTCTACCTTTGCAAACTACATTATCCTTGCATATCTAACATGTGTTTTCCTACAAACCACATTACCTTTGTATATTTTAAGTGAGTTTTCCTTTGATCTTAAAGCATAGCATTCTGAATTCATTTCATTCTAAGTTGTTAACAACATCCTTTGAATGATGTTCATAATCATATCTCATATGTCTCTAGTAGCTTGTATCTGATACACTAAGTATGTGCAATGTTTGTGTGACAACTCCTTGAGTAAGCATTGCATTTATGGCTATACTTTGTTCAGATTGATTTACCAATAATTGTAGGAGATTGAATTATAATACCCATCCCCCTCAAGCTACCACCAAGGACTCCTCTCACCATGGTTTAAGCAGAGCCAAAAGAAGAAGGAGATAGCCACCTCCTTTGTACATGTCTCTCAGTCATTTCCAAGATTTGGTCATGGAAGAATGTTAGATCTCTCCCTCGGCTATAAACGACATACTCCTACATCTATCATTCTTTTTCCATTTGTTTCTAAATTGCAGCCAAGTCATTTGGGGTGTCATTTTTTTCTCCTTAGCGTAGTTTTTGTGGGTGTAACTCTTCTAGTGCACCCTCGTGCACGCTTCTTGCTTCTCCCTTTCCTTCACTCCCATCTGTGCAATCTTGCATGCCCGCATTCTTCCTTTGCACATCTTTCCCTTTACCTCACTTTTCTCCATTTTCATGATTGCAAGTCTTTCACCCCTTTCCTTTACGCACAATCCTTCGTGCATCCGCTCTTCTTTCTCGACCCGTTGTGCACTCTATCGTGCGCACCCATATGTTTTCCTTCCATTTTTGTAAGTCTCGACATGGCTCTTGTGCGCATGTCATTTCCTCCTTAGTCCCGTGCATTCCATCACGCGCACTCTTACTCCTTGTGCATCCACTTTCGTGTGTCCTTGCATTGCACACTATCCCTTTTTCTCTTGGCATGCTCCACACACCATCTTTCCCCAAACTTTTGCACCTCCCTTTGGTGGGCATTCGAAATCATCTTTCACATTTACACATCTATGCAAATATGCATCCCTTTCCTCTTCCCCCAGTGCACCCTCTTGCGCGTGCCGACAGACTTATTTCGCATCCATTCCTATGAACCTTTATCTTCTACCCCCTACTTCCGTGCATACACCCAAGGTTGTAACCTCTGTGCCAATCCTAGCATGCCATGTGTCCAACTCTCGGGACTTAACAAATAAAATACAAATCAAAAGGACGAATAGAAATTTTCTAGTTTTATGTGGATTTTGGTAGTGAATGAGGTTGCGACGTGTGGTGAAGAGGACTTGTAATCATCTTGCAAAATCACGCGACCAATCATATCACGCCACATGTGTGGCATGTTGCTCTTTCATTGTAGAAATTAAAATAGCCATAAATTCATCCACGAGTTCAAAATCATGCATAGTTGGTTTTTTTGGAAATCTACTGATGTGGGATACACTTTAGGCCCTTCAAAATCAGTTTTTGGTGGGATTTGATAGGTGAAAATGGGAAAACATGATTCAGGCCATTAATGTGCGGTTTCAATCAATTCAACCACCCAATTTTCATGGGGTTTGGCCTCTTTCCTTCTTTCATAAGAAAAATGACATGAAGGGGATGATCTAATAAAGCCCCATGTTGATTTATGGAAATTTATTGCATGATGTTGGTGGTTGTGATTGGAAATATGAGTTTTCCCTCTCTTTTCCCTCCTCTTCTCTCCTATTATTCTATATAATGTGGAATAATTCCCATTTGTAAAGGTTGGACCCTCTTGGAATGCAAGGGCATTATTCAGAGTAGTGTATTTTTGCATTTTGAGTTGAAGGTATCGGATCCGGGACACCGCATATTGATTCTTGCCTTCTTCCTCTATTATAATGGATTGTGCATTCATTTGAAGTAATAAAAGTTGTGTTTTGTGGCTATTCTCTACCCTAACCTATGTTTATTACATCTTCTTTCCTTTATTTTGTAATATTGGTATGTTGTGCATGTTTTACATCTCTTGCAGGTTTGTTTTATGTGTTGCTCCATGGAAATCGGGGCTTAAATGTTGTTGTATACTATGGCACCATTCATTTGCATATTTTCCCTCATTTTCACTCATCTAAGAGTGTTCTTCCCCTTCTTTCTAGTGCTATCACCTCCCCTTAGCTTAGGATTTAATTTTATGCATCTCCTTCTCACCCTAGTCCGTTGGAATCATAGATAAGAGTTAGATAACTGCATTTCCCTTCTTAGGAGTAGTTTTAGCATTAGGATTAAATAGAGGAAGCAAACCTTCTTCGGAGAGTCCTGTCTCAAGCGTAAGTCCCACAACTTGGAGACAATACCATGTTGCCTCAAAGCCCTCGATCTTCATGACTCGGGTATGGGTGCAATTTTGAGCTCCAACAATTTTGGTATGCATGGTGGGATCAATAGTGAAATCTCATATTTCATTATTGCTAAGTTTTGGTGCATAAATTGGTGGTTTCAGCCTTTAGAGTCTTGTTTAACACATTTGGAAACTCCCTAACATACATATATATTATTTTAAGTAGTTTGAGTGCCTCTTTCATAAGAGGAATACAAACCAGACATCACGAAGTGGTTGGCTAAGTCTTTAAATATTTGTAGTTGTCTCCAAGAAGAAAATGAAGAAGTAGAGTAGTGCGCATATCTCCATCTCCCCATGTAGATCTCTTTCCATGCCTCCTCTGGTAGACCTTTCGCGCACTCATCTAGAGCCCTAAGGCCTATTCTTATCATGACACATCAAAGAAATATTCCCTTTTTCAACTTCAACGGTGGTAGTCCCTTGGCTCTCAATGCACAACATGACATACCACCGACCACACTCAAAAGCATTCCATTTTCACTAGTGAGACTCAAAATACTCCCTCATGATCACATTCGGGACATTGCGCAAATGTCGATCGGTTCATCTATTACTGACGATGATGTTGCGAGTTAGGCTTTTAACTTCTTCACTCGAATGAAAATTACTTCAATGGTATATGAGTTAAAGACATACCTCTATTCACAACTCGGGATGAGCTAGGCACAATGATTTATAATCGGTTTGAGGAGAAAGCGAGAAAACAATTCCTTGTTAGAACAACTCACAACCATCAAGAGAGCTCCCAATGAGCTCATGGTTGACTTCAACTTCATATTTTAGAAGACATGGGACAAAATTCCTCCTCTTAAGACCAACTCCATAAGGTGCTTTTCTCTATTTCTTAAGAGAATTAAATTCGATATTCTTTGTTATGATACAATATATGGGTGCTATGAAATTGCTTGATGCCTATCCAATAACCATTAGAGATGAAAATTGTCTAATACAAGTTGGAAAAATATCCCCTAGATTACCTATGCCCTTGTTCCTTGAATTACCTCAAGCTTCTCACCTTCCATTGCTCCCATTCCTGAGAAAAGTTCCCAACCCATTGCCTCCACATCCTACTCTCCCCAAAGAAGAAAGAAGATGAAGAGATGAAGGCCTTGATTAGAAATTTGTCCAATAAAGTCATATCTTTAAAAAAACAACAAGCGCAATCTTTTAGAAATAACTCTAATCAAGGATTTAATCAAAGCCATCAACCCTTTAGAAATCAATATCCAAATCGAAGTATGGGAAAAATTAGACAAATGATAGATGAAAAGGAAAAAATTCATGCTTTCCTCCTCGAGATAGTTTCTCTTGCGCAACCCCTTCTTCGCACCTAGATCAAGCAAAAATTGGTTCTAGTGCATACAAATATGGTTCAAGAGACAAAATGGTGTTTTCCTTACAATTTACCACACACCCAAAATAATTATGCAAATGCCTTGCGTGCTCAAGCCCTCTTGATTCAAATTTTCTCCGGTCAATTTGAACCATCCATGAGCGTGCTTGAGTCGAGAAATGCAAAATCCCAAGAAGTCAACCATAAGACTGATTTAATATTCTTTGGGGCTAATGAATTCTATATAATGAGTCAAAGCGTGGACAATTCAAATAGACCACATGCACAAGTTGTTAATAATACAAGGGCTAAGAAAAGAGTATTGGAACCTCTCGCGCGACCTTCATCTTCTACAAGTCAAAGCGATCTTCATACATCAAAGCAATTGGATGATAAAAATTCAACCAACAATTTTGGATTTCCTAATGGAGCACGTGATTCTATGCGTGAGGTTTCTGAGAACTTCTTTGGCAAATCAGCGGTTGTGCAACCGAAAGCACCAATCTCAACCTTAGAACATTCAAGAAAGGAGAGTGTTACTACTCAAACGCACAAGTCCATAGGCCTCCTATTCAATTGTTAACATCCTAGGATTCATTAAAAACATTGAGTTAACCCTTCATGCTTGTCCAAGTCTAACCGTATCTCAATATGTCTATCATTGACTTGCCTCCTTTGTTTTCCATTTTCCTATCAAGAGATTTTATGACCAAAGTGCATGGTTACTTTTCATTAGATTCGTCTCATATGCTCATAATAAAAATGTATGGTACTAGATTTACCATACAAGATAAGCCCATATTCTCCTATCATGTTGAGTCACACGACCCTTCTCCTCCCCAATCTAATTGTCTCATATATGAAGACCAACAACATGAGTTAGTTTCGATTGAGAAACCTATCCCTCCTTCTATCCTTGCCATTTTATTAGATGAATAGTACAATGAACATTATGAGTTTGATCCTTATGATACAGATGTGGAAAATGGACTTGGAACCTACTGCATTCATGAAGAAGAGTTTACTTTCTCTACACCACTCAAACAACAAAAGGATAATGCTTAAGGACTATGAAAGATGTTCTTTGATGGTTCTAGAAGTAGAAATGATGCAGAGTAGGTGTTGTTATCATATATCCTAGGGATAAAATTTATTCTTCGTTCATAGGATACGGTTTACATGTTCCAATAACGTAGCAAAGTATGAAGCATTGGTGCATGGTATTCTTATAAGCGAGAAGAGATGGATTAAGGAATTGCATATCTTTGGCAACACCGAACTATTTTTCCATCGGGTTATAAACAAGTATGTGACAAAGAACAAGTTGTTAAAATATTATAAACATAAAGTTTTGGATCTCTTGGAGAGATTTGATGCTCTCAATCTGCAGGTGGTGCCAAGGAAATTGAACAAAGAAGTAAATCAAATGAAAACCCTTGGTTCACAATTCTCACTAGCTGAGGATATTTTCCAAGGAAATGCGCAACACATTTAGTTGGAAATCAGGCCATCGAGTTCTAGACAATGAGACCAACTGGAAGGTGTTTGATAATGATGCACAAATTGTGCAATTAATTTAGAATGGGGCGAGTTTTCTTCAAAACTGCAATCTGATTTGCATGAAAACTATGGTGATCAAGTTATTCAACTTAAGACAAACAAATTTCCAAAAGGATTAGTCACCTTAAAGCATATTTTCATTCTTGATGATGAGTTCAAAGGAGAAGAAAATAACATAACATCAAAGAATTAAGAATGCCATCCACTCATTATTACGTGTGGCAAGGAGTTGTTACTTGGAAAGGTATGCACGGAAGATGAAAAACAATAATTTATCTCATTATGTCAAAAATACAGTGACATATTCTCATGGGATTATGAATACCTTAAAGGATTTGATCCAAGTGTTGTGAAACACTACATTGATCTTGATCCTAATGTCAAGCCAATTAGACAAAAGCAAAGGCATGTCAATCCTAAGATAAATCCCCCATGAGAAAAGAGTTATCCAAATTGATTGAGGCAAAGATAATTTTTCCCATCAAGTAGTCTACTTGGGTGGAAAATATCGTTCCAATAAGGAAGAAGAATGGAAAAAAGAATTTGTGTGTATTTCAAAGATTTATACAAAGCTTCATTAAAGGATCATTATCCTTTGCCTTCTATGGAGTAGATTTTCCAAACCATGGTAGACACGCAAATATTTTCCATGCTAGATGGGTATTTTAGTTTCAACCAGATTATGGTCAAGGAAGAGGATAAATTCAAGATTGCATTTACAACCAAATGGGGAACATATTCCTATCATAAAATTCCTTTTGGTTTGTCAAATGCAGTGTTACTTTACAAAGAACAATCGACATTGCATTCAAAGGGTACATCAATGATTTCATCCTAGTTTACTTGGATAACATCACTGTCTTCTCAAAGTAGAGAAAGGATCACATCAGTCATCTTGAGAAAGTATTTGAGAGATGTAGAGAATTTGGGGTGTCTCTTAACCCCAAGAAATGTAACTTTGTTGTTACGCAAGGTAAGATTTTGGGACATGTTGTTTCAAAGGATGGTGTTAGCATTGATCTGGAAAGAATTTCAGCCATCCTCTCTCTCTCTCCTTGCCAACTCACAATAAGGACTTGCAATCATTCCTTGGCAAGATAATTTTTTTAGGAGATTCATTCCTAAATTCACAAGATTGGTTAGGCCTATCACTCTCATGCTCAAGAAATATTCAAGTATTTAGGTGGAAAAAAAAGGAAAGGAAAGCTTTGCCAAGATCAAGCAAGAAATTTCTCATGCCCCAAAACTTATCAATCGTGATTGTTCTAAGGATTTTATCCTTTATACATATGGAGCTGATATCAGTGTTGTTGTTTTCTTGACACAACAAAATGATCAAGGACTGGAATAACTAAAGTGGCTTTCTTGATCAAACATCGAAGGATTATGAATTGAAATATAGTCACACAGAAAATAAGTCTTTTCCATCATGTGCACGCTGAAGAAGTTTAAAAGTATGCTTGCCACTAATCATATAAAATTTCTAGTTCATATTCTAGTGTGAGATACTTCATCATGGGAGTAGAAATCAGTGAGAAAAGAGCTATATGGGTGACAAAAATCATGGAGTATGATGTGATTATCAAAGCTACAAGATTGGTAAGAGGAAGATCACTATGTGAAAAATTTGATTTGGATGCAAAAATGATCAAGAAGCTTATTTCTTCTTGGATGAGGAACCTCTGCGTGAGAAAGATGAAAATGTACCTAATGTGCACAATTATGGTGATGATATGGAAACATTCCTATCTTCGGCGCATATCCTCTTGGCTTTCCGAACAAAGCAAAGAGAATACATATGAGACTATAGTCCATTCCTTATGCACTCATTGAAGGAATTATTTTCAAAAGAAACATCGATGGTGTGTTGCTGAGATGTATTGATGATGTGAAGAACGACAATGTGTTGGAAGAATCTCATGAGGTATTCTCTGGTGGACACTTCTCTGCCAAAAAAACAACATTGAAAATCATTAAGGCATGATAATTCTAGCCGACATTGTTTGTTGATGTGCATAAGTGGGTCAGAAAATGTAAAGAATGTGCCTTCTTCACGGGGAAAAAAGTAATTTGAATGTGCTTCCCCTCTATCCAATCTAAGCAAATCAACCATTTTTCCAATGGGGTATTGATTTCACTAGCATGGTCAATACTCCTTTAAGAAGTGGTCACAAGTGGGTTTTGACAGCAACATATTACTTCACCGGATGAAAAAAGTTTTCATGCTCAAGGAAGCAAATGAGTCGAGTTATCCTTGACTTTCTGAAGGTATTGTGACTAGGTTTAACATTCCTCAAGCCATTATCTTTGATAATACAAAGGCCTTTCTAGGTAAAATAATTTTCGATTGGGCTCATGGATGTGTATAATTTTGAAAATTTATTCCAACTAATACCCTCAAGGTAATGGCTTGGAAGAGTCCACTAACAAGAACCCGATCGGAATCATGAAGTGTATTATGAACATCAACTAGAGTTAGTGGCATACAAAGGTCTTGCGTGTGCTCTAGGATGATATAATAACAATGAATAAAGAAATTTACACTTCTCCTTATAAACTTGTTTATGGTAAAGAAGTGAGGCTTCCTTTATCACTTGAGTTTCCTTCACTAGAGGTGACACAATAGTTGGAATTTGTGGGTGAAGATCAAATATAAATTAGGGGTTGAACTTGAAGAATTAAGAAACTCTTTCAGAGTAGATTAGAAGAACATGAGAATTCAACCAAACAATGGTTTGAAAGGAAGGCATTAGCCCAAGATTTCAAAGTGGGTGATTTGGTCTTAAGATGGGATGCTGACATAGCTAAACCAGAGAACCATTCAAATTTTGATGCACTTTGGAGTGGGCCGTATATCATCGGTGATTGTAAGGAGGAAAAATACTTTTTGTTGTCTCATCTTGATGGAGATGTATTACAGATCCCAACTAGTGAGATTTATATCGAAGCACTTCTATTGAGTTCCTTTACATCATGTACATATTAGAGTAGTTTCAATTCCTCTAAGCGCACCTCACGCATAGTGTTTTTGGTAGTATAGATTTCCTTTCTCCCCTGCGCTCTTGCACACATGCTCTTTTTGATTCTAGATGGTAGTTCCTATGCTCAAAAATCATAAAGGCTTAGTGGCGGAGGTTATGTTTTAGGCAACTTGCACACATCCTAAGCTGTTCTAGTGTGATTTCCTAAGAATAAGGTGGGAAGTATGTAGAAATAATACAAATTTCCACTCTTATTAAGTTATAGATCATAATTTCATGTTTTTCAGGTTGACTCCATGCCTAATGGATGCTTAGAGGCTACTAGTCTTCATCATGTAGCAAGAATATATCTCCGAAAGTCACCAAATTGTTGCCTTAAATAATCCCCTTAATAATTATGGTAACTTGCATTTCCATTCGGATCGACATCAAGTCACGTGCACCACTATTTTCTCCTTAGTGCAGCTTTTATGGTTACAACTCTTCTCACGCGCCGTCGTGCACTACTCCTTGCTTTCCCCTTTCCTTCACTCCCTTCTCGTGCAATCTTGCATGCCCGCATTCTTCCCTCACACATCTTTCCCTTTCCCTTGATTTCATCCATTTGCATAACTGTAATTATTTTTCCCCCTTTCCTCCAAGTGCACTCCTTCACACATCCACTCTTATTTCCTAGCTACTACACACTCCATCGCGTGCACTTGCAGGTTTTTCTTTCATTTTTGCAATTCTTCGACATGCCTCATGCGCACATGTCATTTCCTCCTTGGGTCCCATGCATTCCCCTTGTGTGCACTCTTCCTCCCTCACATATTTCCATGCACACCCCCTTTTAGGCGTCCTTAGGTTGTGCATTATCCATTTTCTCTTGGCATGATCCGTGTGCCACATTTCCCTAAAATTTCGTGCTCCCTTTAGCGGCCCTTCGGACTTTTCATGCACATTGTCACATCTATACAAAAATGCATCCCTTTCCTCTTCCCCCATGCACCCTCTCAAGCATGTTGACAAAATTATTCTACATCATTGCATTCCTATACAAACTTACTCTTCTTCCCCTACTTATGTGTATGCACCCAATGATATAACCTCTACACCAATCCTAACGTGCCACATGTCGAATTCTCGGGACTTAAGAAATAAAATGCAAATCACAAGGACAAATAGAAACATGCCACCTGTATGTGGATTGTGGTAGTGAATGAGGTTGTAACACATGGAGAAGACAACTTGTAGTCATCTTGTAAACTCCCATGACCAATTAGATCAGACCACGTGTCTAGCGTATGCTCTTTGCACCGCAAAACTTAAAATTGCCTTAACTTCCTCAATAGATTTTGAAATCATGCGAATTTTTTCTTGTTGGAAAGCTATTGACATGGGCTATAATATAGGCCCTTAAAAATCAGATTTTGGTGGAATTTGGTAGGTGAAAATGGGAAAACGTGATTCATTCCATTAATGTGTAGTTCAATTTGATTCAACCACCCAAATTTCATGGGATTTGGCATATTTCCTTATTCCATAATAAAACTAATGTGAAGGGGCAGATATGATAGAGCCCCATGCTGATTTACATGCATTTATTGCATGTTATTGGTGGTTGTGATTGGAAATATGAGTTTTACCTCTCGTTTACCTCCTCTTCTCTCCTATTATTTTATATAACGTGGAATGATGCTATTTTCTAAAGGTTAGAACCTCTTGGAATGCAAGGGAATTATTCAGAGTAGTGTATTTCGTATTTTGAGTTGCATGCCTCAGATATGGGACACTTAGTGTTGATTATTTCATTCTTCCTCCATTATAATGGATTGTGCATTCATTTGAAGAATAAAAGTTGTGTTTTGTGGATATTCTCTGCCTTAATATATGTTTATTACATCTTCATTCCTTTATTTTACAATATTGTTATGTTGTGCATAATTTACATCTCTTTCTAGGGTTTCTTTTCTATTGTGCTCCATGGAAATGAGGGCTTGAATGTTGTTTTGGATGGTGGCACACATGTCTACCCTTCCTTTACACATTTTCCCTCATTTTCACTCACCTAAGAGTGTTCTTCCCCTTCTTTATAGTGCTATCACCTCCCTTTGTTGAACATTCAAGCATTGAGAGGGGTAGGGGTGAATAGGTTCATTCTAAAACTTGTGACTTCTATTTATTATCCTTTCAAACAATGAACTAATCAAAGCATGCTATCATGGAAGAAGAGACAAAAACACATGAGGACACAATATTTAAGGTGGGAAACCCAATAAGGGAGAAAACCCATTGAAATCAGAGCAATATCAAGGACAAATGTCTTGTAACAATTACAATGATCTCACCATGTGGTGAGCACCCACTCACCCTGAAGCACCCACTCTAATTTTGAAATTTACACTTCAATACAAGGCCAAACACCCACTTGACCGCTATTTTGTAAGAAACCAATTTCAAGGAATATCACTCCTAATTCGTTGATCCACAAATCAGTTTTTCATCAAATGAATTTTGATCACCTTCACCTCATTTTCTTACATCAACACCTTGTGATCACTGTTTCAGCTCTTTACTTCATGTTGCACATATATTCACAAATTTGCACATCATCATTCTTCTCTCTGCAGCAAGCAACTTCAAGCTCAGAATAATAAGATTTATAAGCAACCATCACACTCATACAAATGAATTTTCATCTTCATCTTCAAAGGATCTTCATCTTACTCCCTTAACTACTCATACAAAAGGTAATTGGTTTGTTTTCTAAAATGCCTCAATTTTGTCTTCAAATACTTATGACAGTTTCAGATTATGTTTTTTTATTTGTAGGATTTTGGAAGATTCTTTTGAGGACAACTAAGATGAGGAGTCTTTTCAAATCTCTGATATCTAGTCATAACTTTTGATATTGCATTCAAACCTTTGAAGATAGGCTTGTAACGGTTCATATAACTCTTGACCTTTCCTTCACCGAGTAAGCACTTTTCTTGTAGTGTAACAACTTCTTTGTCAAAAGTTTGAACGCTACATAATATTCTCAACTCCTCTAGATCCTTAACACTACCTCCTTCTTCGTAACTTATTTTTTTACCTTCACCATTTATCTCACATTCTTCATCTAAGCCACATAAGCAAGTTAGGTGCAAGGATGGATGGGCACAATTTTTCTCATGAAGAGTGAACATACATATAAGCTTATGATCGAGTATGAGGATTGTAGGAGGCTCTCACCAACATTCAAGTCTTGAATTTCAAAAAGAAGAAGAGGTATGGACATCTTGATCACTTTTACTTCACATCTTCCACTCACATTCATGAATCACACTGTCTTTGTAAAAAGAGCATTAAACTCCACTAAGGACGTAATTTCAACATATATATAGGTTGAAGATGATGTCATATGAGCATATTATCATTCACCATACTCAATAGGTCAAGATATCACATGACTACTTCATTACACAAGCTCTAAAACTGGGCATACACTATTTTTCTAAACATAATCTTGCAACAATGAGATATTATAAGAGTCTATGAAAATTATTAGTCTACCATGGCAATAAGAACATCTTACAATAATAATATGAATACTTTGTAACATCTCAGCACATCACCTTGTTATGTCAACAAGATCACATAAGCTAGTTTTCTCAAAAGCTGTGCATAGAGATGGTTTTGACACACCAAACATGAGATTGATGTTTTGAAGATCAATCCACCTTGTCCTTACTTATTATGCTACTGTGAGTGTGTGATAACTTCACTAAGAGCTTGTACACCATGACCACGGACTTGTATGCATGAGTTATCAAGAAAATTTTACCAGTTCAACTCAAAGTTATTAGCCTTCTTGAACATACAAATATGATAGTTAGAAATCAATAAAACAAATAATTCAAATCACCTCATGAGAGCATACATCTGAATCCATCAAGACATCCTAGGCTTATATCAGGCGCTCAAGACCATTTCATACTTCAAAATCAGGTTTACATACAAAAACTTACTCAAATCACCATGTCTGGTTATAACATGCACAATCTTCAAGCGGTAGGAAAGATAAATGTATCTTCAATTCAATT
Organism: Taxus wallichiana var. yunnanensis; assembly: GCA_018340775.1. NCBI lineage: Eukaryota > Viridiplantae > Streptophyta > Pinopsida > Cupressales > Taxaceae > Taxus > Taxus wallichiana. The sequence continues at coordinate 92,549,499 of CM031235.1, read as the reverse complement.
TTTTTCACACACATTTCTCAAAAAAATGTGAGAAATTAGGAGAAACAAAGAGCTATTTGAAACACCTATAATTTCTTCAGAAGCATCCAACAAACACATGTACCTGCAAATTTCATCAAAACCAATATTTTTCTCGTACTATAAAATCATATATGTAGATACAAAATCAGTTTTTATTGATCCTTGGAGAGTCCTTTGCATGTATAAGACACCAAATTATCTTAACCAATTCATTTTATGTCCATACCTTGTATATTTCTTCTATCGCTCAAAGAGAGGTTTATTGAGTCCTTAAAAAACCTTAGAAAAATGGTTGAACTTATTTATTTCACCATCATTTGATATCAAACCTTTTAAATTAGTTTTTATCCCAATTTTCTCAAAAGTGTCTCTTATGAATAATCTAAATAATCACCGACAATTTAGAAAACTGCTAAGAAGTTAAGATTCTTAATTTTCACCTCTCAAATACTCGATTTTGAAGAATATGACTCTACATGCTTAGTTTTCACTTTATGATCCCGATATTTCCATCACACCATGAGGGCTCATACCTCCAACATCTCTCATGGTTGTTTTTTCATGAGGAAATTAAAATTTTCTTGACCCGTCTAATTTTCCTAAGACTATTGGTCATGTTCTCAAGCCTTCATTTGCACTAGGTATCCTTCGAGCTTCAAATAATTGATTTATTCCCTTTTATACCTTCATATGCCTTGTACAAGGCTTATCCATCCTTAAAAAACTTGGAAAATCCATATCATACATTGAATACATCATACACCGAGACCTACTTGGCACAAGCCTTCAAATTAGAACTAGTTCAACAAGATTCACATTTATAACACCAAGATCGACTCCGCACAACTTCATGTAACCATCTTTATGATGAGTGTCATTGGTACTCACATTTTAGCTATATTATGTTTGTCATTCTGGGGATGTTTCCATGGCTATTTGCAACAAAGGGAACAATCAAAATCATGCTTAGTACTTATTTAATAACAAAATTAACCAAATGCTATACTAATTTCCATAAAGAAATGAAGTTGATTGATAACAAAGGATTACTGAATGCAAAATTAAAAATATTGAAAACGATACAATGCTGATAAATCAAATTAATGCAAAATAATAGAAGGGAAATGAATAAGAAATTATCCCTTCACATTGGGGAGGAGTGGCCCTTTCTCCTTCCCGCTGATCCTATTTTAAGTTAAACTTCATACAAGAAGAATTTCCCTTAAATACACACTTTATTGAATAGAAGAATTCCTTTTACAATGATCAATCAAACTAAATTTTACTCCTACTACATTTTCTCTTTTATATTCAGAATGAGACCTAATCTCTTTGAAATAGGGCTAGTTATTTGAAATTAAGGACAACTAATTAACTAGAAGATACCTATCATCCAATTTTACACCCTTGCAAAATTGGAAAACCAAAATGGACTTAGCCATTTTACAGTTTGAGATGTTCAAAAATCATCAACTTCCCTTTCCTAAATGCACTGGCCATTGGCATTTGAAAACCCACAGGACACTAAGGCTTAAGTCTTTGATGGGTAACATATATTTCAAATCTTTGAGAAAAAGGGGTGTTGGTCCAAGACTTAGGAATGTTTTATTAAACCCATGGGAAGCAATGAAAATTTACATTCAATGAAATACTAATGCATGGCGGCAACAACAATAATAAGCAAAGTGGAATATCAACGGTCGAGGTGGGGCCATGTGGCATCATTCCGGATCTCATTAAGATGATGGACCCTTTTGGACTTCAAAGTTTTGAGACTTAGCCCAAGTTTATATTTTGTCAGTCCGAGAAGGTAAAAAAAAGTCAAAGGGACAGGGAAATTCTTTTTAACCAAAATATTCTAAGTCCCTGAGACTTAAAGGTTATAATGTGAAGAGTTACATGGAACCTTTTCACTAGCTCACATTTTGCATTATGATAGCATTGAAACCCAAAGTACGTAGAGATTTCTTAATGGATCACACTTTGTGGTTGTCGGTAATGTAACTATTAGGTGTATGACACGGTGCGGGGCATGGAGCGTTTTCATTGGCTAAATCTTCACAATGTTAGTCTTGGATTTCAAAGAGCTCGACATGCGAAGGAATGTGGAACATCCTCATTAGTCGAATTTTGTAGTATGAAAAGATCCTCTATATAAAGGGTAAATTGTGAGGGTACGTGGTAGTATTATATTGGCTCATAATTCTAGAAAGAATGAAAACAAGTTAAAGGATATTTTGATAGTTGTAGGAAACATGGATGTTTTTTATCGGCCCACTTCTTCAAAGGAAGAATGCCGACGAAATTAAAGGAAAAGAAGGGGGAGAAACGCCCGATACCGCAAACTAATGGGTGGTTAACACTTGGCGTTGGGCAAATCATTTCACACGTGGGCAGAGGATGATCCTCAAACCAATCGGGGGCTTCCACATGTCGTATTTTTGTGCTTTCCTACAGATGAAAAACTTAAATGACCATATTTTTTGCTACATAGATCCAAATCTTACAAAATCGAGTCTCATTGGAAAGATCTCCTTGAGAACTTAAATTTAACATCATCAAAATATGATTTTGGAAAGATTTGATAAACAAAAAGGAGATAAAACAATTCAAGCCATGAATGAGTAATTGCATGTAGTTCAACTACTGGAATTGATTATGGGCACCACATTTTCATTTAAAACCTTTGTTAACGTGTTTTAGAGTATGTCATATGCGCATTAATTATCTACATATTGGTCCTTTGCATGGTAGAGGAGTTAAATCCATTTACAAATTATTTGTGATTTCTTTCTCTCTCTCTCTCTCTCTCTCTCTCTCTCTAGAAATATATAAATCTAGGTGTTAAGAACATTGTAAAGGGAGTTTTTGTAGAAGTAAAAGGAACTCTGTAAATTTTTTTCTAGAGATTGTTTGAGTTGCAGCCTCATCTTTTGATGTTTTGTAGGGTGTTTCTTTCCTTATTTTTTACATTTTAATGAATTGTGCATCTCTCAAGAAATAAAATTCACGTTTTGTGGCTCATAGATGCCCTAATGTGTTAGATTGTATTTCTTTCATTTTATTACAATTGTGGAATATTGTGTATATTTCTTTCTTCTTGCAGAAGTTAAGTCTCGTTGTACTCCATGGAAATGGTTGCTTGAATGCTATTTTGGATTGTGGTGTCTTCTCTTCCTTCATGTATTTTCCGCTCATTTTCACTCATAGGAAAATCTCCAACCATGTTTTGGTGCTATCACCTCCCTTAGCTTAGGAATTGTTAATTTCATGCATCATAATTTATCCCCTGGTGCCTTGTCTTGTTAGTTTAGGATTATATAGCTTCATTTATAGACTTAGGAGTATTTTTAATAGTTGAGTAGGTTTAGGAATTTGGCCTCTCTCCAGGTCCTGTCTTAGTTAAAAGTCCCATAATTGAGAGATAGTCCCATGTTTCCTCATAATTCTTGATCCTTCATGATCATATCTAGGGTTCAAGTTTGAGCTCTAATAGTTTTAGCATGCCCGATGGGACACCGTAAAAGATTTATCTCGTATTATTGCTAGGTCTTGGTGTGTGACTTAGTAATTTACAGCCTTTGGAGGCTTTCTTATACACATTTTGCGACTCCGAGCATAAAATCAACTGGTTTCGAAGTAGTCAAAGTACCTCGGTCATGAGAAGAATCCAAATAAGGTATAGAATAACAAAAGAAGTAGTTTTTGAGTACCGCAACTATCACTTGGGAAGATAATAAGAGGAAGAACAATTAAAATGTTACATGTTGGTGTAAATTAAATTGAAGCAATCAATATGTTGTTTATTAATCTACATCATTTAATTATTAGACCAAGGGACGTAAAATTTCAATATTTCTAGTGTTGTATGCACAATTACAGATGTTTGGGAGGTATAAAGGTAAATTGATGTCACTACAATTAGGAAATAAAAATGCTAGAAATGAACTAGATTATGACTGAAAGTAAATACTATGGCTAATGAAAAAGCATGTAAAAACAGAACACAGATAAATGAATAAACTATTGCTAATCTAATCATGTAATGACTAAATCAAAAACAAAAGGAGAGGGTTAGAAAACCATAAGTGGGCCCTACCTTGGGTGCTAATCCCTCCTAAGGCCCATGTCTACAAAAAATTAACAAACTCGATTCTTATTTCATCAGCATGAAGATTACAAGTGGAAAATACAACAAATTCTCTACCTAAGGATTGATCTATCTATGTATCTCTCTATATCTCTCGTAGCATTAATCTTTCCTTTTTTATATCTTTCATTACAACAGAGGCATGAAGAGATAGATTCCTACTAGGAGTTCCAAAGTTGGATTAATTAAAATATCTTAACCAAATAATCCAAAAATTACATGCATGCAACATAACTATTCAGTAGATGTTCTCATACAATCACATAACTTAACTAACCAATCAATCGATCAACTAGTTATTAAATTATGAGTTAAATAAATTAGTTCTTTGTTTGAGTTACAACACATAATCAGGTGATGGCATTAAGTCTTCTTCTTGTTATCATAACTTCTTCTTCTATCAACATGTGCAAGCTTAGGTGTAGTGTCTACCTTATGCAATCTCCTCGTAATCGCAACTTTTTGTATGTGTGTGACCTCCTTTGTTTGTGGATGCTTTGATGTAGACGAGTCACTTTGGATACATATCGCCGCATATGGATCATTAATCGCATATAACAAATTCTTTGCAAACAAGGCTGACATTTATATAAAGAACTATTTAACATACTATTGCAATCAAAAGAATAAATGCATACTCATAATCCAAAAAATAAAGTAAACTAGTAATAATTATATTAACTAATATCCATGTCATGAGTTCAAGTTATAATGAAAATGTCTAGTAGTATCATAGGGAAATACAAGTTTAGGGATACGAATGGTTTGAAAAAGACAGAAGATGAGGTTTTTAAAAAGGAAATTAAATGACTCATCACACCCCCAGACTTAACATCTTGAATGTCCTCATTCATTTTTCTTTGGATCCTCCTTAGGTTTCTTTGGCTCCATTTGTATGATGCTACATAAACATCTGAAATCAACTGGGGTAGATGTTCCTTCAGGATCGGTGAAGAAGTATCCTCCATTCCTTATGTATTTTTCAATGACTCTGTCATGTATTTGTCATCCATTTGCTTGTTACCAGACCAATGTGGTATAGGATAGTGGAATATTGGGGGATAATAACCAATGGGAAACCAAGTTTTTCCACATCCTTTAGAAACTTCAATGTATGCATTTACCCTTTTGAAATTTGGAATGATATTATGATAGGAGTGCATTTCTTTTCATTGCTTCTCGGAAACATCTCTTGCCAACACAACCGTAGGCATATGCTATCTCTTGTGCATTGAATTTGATGTGGTCCTTGGATTCTTCATGATGGTGTACTCATTGTCTAATTTCCTTGTGTTCTATGTATTTTCCATACTCTTCAATAATTTCCCCTATATTTGAAGCTTCACCTCTCATCATAATTTCCCCGTGTTCTTGTATTCCTCCATCCATTTCTCTCTATACAATTCATTGTTAAAATAATAACACAGTTCCTAATTGGAACATCTCCAATATAAAGTACTGAGATCCAGTCCCTATCATATTCAAGGGCATAGTTGTACATATACAATTCACACAACAACTGAATCTCATGAGGCATTTTCATGTATATTCTAAATAAAGTTCTAGCTCCACTAATATCAAATGGAATATCGAGTTGATACAAGTGAGCTTTAACTGTAACATCTGTTCTTTCAAGAAAATGACATAAATGTTAGAAGGTGGCCTGCATTTAACTATCTCATTGGTCACCTGAATTGTATCTTCCTGCTTCTTCTTGAGCCTTGCAATCTCCTTATCCTTAGCCTTAAGCTCCTTTTCCTTTTCCTCAATGTCCTGTTGATGTTGGAAGATTAATTATTCCTTCTCCCTTTCCCATTTTCCTTGCAACCTATTAACATAGTTTTCAAAATTTTACACCCAAAGATTCTAACAAGGTTGTTTCTGAGTGGCCATGTTTCTACAAGATGGTTTTGGAGGTTCTTTGAAAATTTCCCGATGATAACATGTGGTTATAGGCTAGCTTGTGGAAATAATGGGGAAGTGGGCTCTAATATGGTCTCAGTATTATCCTTAGTAAGTGGAGGAACATTTCCCTGCACCGTCTCAATGTGTTTAGGTGGTTATTCTACTTCAACTCTAAGAACAATATCTACAATAATTTCTTCAAGAACACGGGGCATATCATCCCCAAATTCCATCTCATCATTCGTGTTTAAAGAAATGCATGGCCATGGACTTCCTCTATCTTATCTTCATAATTGGTGGATTTATAAGTTGTGTCTTCAATTTGCCTTGCAATTTCTTCTTGTTCATGCTTCCCATGGGTTTCTCCAACATGAACTACCTCTGCATGTTGTTCAACAAGGATTTATTGAACATGTTTCTCTCGCATATTCATCCTCCTTATTCTCTTCCATCTCCTCCATGGGCTCCTGAATCTCAACATCAACACCTTCTTGATATTTTTCCATGGATGTGGCCTCAATATTCTATTATGTAGCTTCTTTATCACTATCAAGTGATATGGTTTCAAAGCTTTGTGGCTTTTGATGTTTTTGGATTTCTAGTTCTTAGGCGATGAGAATGCCTAGGTGGTGTAGGAGTAGATTTGGAAGATTTAGGAGTAGACTTGGTAGATTTAGGAGTAGGCCTGGAACATTTTCTCTTACTCCTTGAGGTGGATGATTTAGGGGTTGAAAATCCAAGTAGGATTTCATCAATTAGAATCTTATCGGGGATACGGGAACTATGTTCTCCTCAAGTAGGTGATGTATTTTTAGAAACATGGGTTTCTGTGGGATGAGAAGTGGAAAGCGTGGGTTTAGGTTGAGAAGTGGATGCTTTGGCTTCAGGTTAAGAAGTGGAAGCCGTGGGTTCAGGTTGAGAAGTGGAAGTTGTGGGTTTAATTGTATGGGTTGAAGAACTACATGTACTTCTTCTCTTCCTTCTTCCTAATAAATCATCAATGTGTTTTGACCTGGAAAAATCTTCCCATTTTAATGTAGGTGATCTCTTCCCTGGTGTATGTCTTATAATCAAAGTGATGATACAATGGTGAGACAAATATGACCTCCCCTCTATGACTCTCTACTCATTATTTTCAAGCTTTCATTTAAGAAATTGGGAACATTAACATGTCTACCATTTTTCAAATGATTAAGTAACTTGAAATGGATAGTATTCAAACCTCAAAAGTAAAGTATTTGATAATGTAATTGGAAACATTATCCCAAAATGCTTTTAGAGAAGTGTACCTTGTCGATCAGTCATTACTTTATCATATGTATCACCAAATTCTTGTCAAGATGCATCCATGTTCACTCTCTCAAGGAAAATCTCACCTTCTTTAGGAATCCCTATTACTGTAGCTAAAATATCATCATCCGATTTCACCGTTAAATTTTTACCAGTAGCCTCTCCATCCTTGAATGTGACAGAAAAGTCTCTGTTACCATGGATTAGTTGAAATCGTGGAACTTACTGATGTATTCCATCCATCCGCTATTTTGAAAATACTAGAATATTTGAGGTGGTTGCAGAGTTGAGAATGATCTGTAAGCTCATGGTGAATTATATCCCCTCCCATCTTGAATTCTGTAAACTCTTTTAGCTTTGAGAGGAAAAAATATCATACTTTGTAGTAATGATGCAAGAATTCAAGTAAGTGTAAATTTTTGGAGTACTTATGTTTTTGAATTCTGCGACTAACTCACACGCAACACAAAAAGGAATGCATTAAATTGATTTGAGGGCTGTAAATGTGTGAGGTGAGGTTGTGTGACAAAGTGGGGTGACGTGGAGCAAAAACTCATAGGGTGAAAGGTGACAACATATAATAGCTTAATTAAAGACATTCATGACATGGCATAAACATTAATTAAACATAATCATTCTATCGATACTTTATTAAAGTGAAATGAGTGCACTTATCTCGAGAAATGTGTTGGATGATGATGACATGTGCATTGTTGTAATTTGCACCTTTTTTACAGGTAGAATTATCATGATGCTGCATGTTGAGGTGCCACGATGTTGTAGATGTTGTTTATAGTGCTGCAAGCATATGCAAATGTCATGTTGAAATATCCTTAATGAAATCAATTAATTCCCGAGAGAGGGAATACTAACTTTTTCTAGTGCCAGTCATCTTCATCACTATTCACACGTGTAGTTTGTTCCTTATTTTCTTCATGCAATCATAATTTCCGCCAAAAGGAAAATAAAATAGAGCTTTGCTGCATGTTGCTACAAGTGGACATTTAGTCTTTGCACCATCTCCTTCTGTCAGAGACCATGCACTTCTTGCAACAAATACACCAAATCCTACAAAACAAAAATTCTAAGAAAATAAAACATGTTAGTTGAGTGGTGCTGATCACCAAGAGGGCTAATCACATCACTTTTATTCACCCTTGGAGTATTTAACAAGATGAATATACCAAGGCCACTGAACATCTCATTCTTTAGAAACTTCAGAAGATGAACCAATAGGTTCAACTTCTAAAATTTACTTGTACTTTTTTATCTCCATTCTAGTTTTCCTGCCTCTAAACTACTACATGAAGGTACTCTTGTCAGTTGGTTTTTGTACAATCTCAATCTATGACCATTCACTAGCAGTTTGAATCTCACATGATCTATGGTGGTGAGTTTTACAACTCCATTGGGAAATATTTTCTCAATCTCATATGGACCTAACCACCTTGTACTTTGAGTCAAATAAGAGAGCCCAATAACCTTCTTGAATTTTTTTATCTTGATGAACCTATCATGCCATTTGATCCTTTTCTTCGAACTACCTCTGTATTATGCACAACTTGTCTCCTCATTTCATCCAACTCATTGAGCTAGATAATCCTTTACCTCCAAGCTTTAGACAAATCTATGCCTAGTTTATTAGAAATATAATATTAAGTGTATCATAATATATAGTTTATATTTAAATAATATAGAATAAACTATATTCTTATTATTTAAATAAAAACTTTATATTAGGTGGTTGGTTAATCAAGTACCTAACAATTAAATTGGTGTGTGCCCCATCACTTAAGAAGGACATAACCCTTTGGGTTATTTAAATATGACCTTAGGTCATATATTCAAATATTGAAGATCGATTATTATATCAAATATTGATAAAATAATATTCCTAGTGAATATGAAGGTAAATCCTGGTAAAATATAGAGAATAGAAGTGAGGAGGGAGTTACTAGACTGGTGGATGTAAAATTTTCTCGATAGTGGATTTATTCTTCATGGTTTTTACCCATTTAGGGGTTTTCCACATTATATATGTGTTTTTGTTCAATGTGTTTATTTCATTTATTTATGTTATATAAGTTACATTTACATTTATGTTATAAGTTTAACTTTACATTAATTAATTAATTGGTGAATGTACTTTTCACCCTTGTCCTAACATGGTACCAGAGTGGGATTAATAAATTAAAAATAATCCTAAAAAAACCTAAGGTTGTAAGTTGGGAAGTTAAGTAATTAAACTATTTGGAATATTATTTAACTCCCTTCCCTCTCTACATGTTTGAATGAATGTTGGTTGCATAGGTGAAAAGGTATTTGGACTTCCAACTGCACGTGAAAAATTCAAATTTGGAAATTACTGTGCCCTGGTGATCCGAAAATAATCGATTATTACAACTCCGATCTCTCGCATCCGTTATAGGCTTTAAATATTTGCCGATAATTTACTCCTTTTAAGTAATCAATTTAAAATAATGCAAGACAAAAATGACAATTGCACACAGATTGATTACGGAGTTCGGCAATTGCCTACGTCTCCGGGTTCGTGATCGAACCGTTCCACTAGTCAAAACTTGTAAGTTACAATAGTACTTTCACAAGAAAACCTAATGGAATTTTACTTGCCTATCAGTACACCAGTTCTTCGGACGACAAGGGTGAAAAATAGCACCCGACCTCCACCTTCTTGGCGTACAATCTCCTTCGGCTGTGATCGGCCTTCCCGACGCAAATAATGCGAAGCTAGCACTCCGGTCGACAATCCAGGATTTACAAGTACTTGGTGTGGCGCTATGGGCCTATTGGGTAGTTTACATTTCACTCCCAATCACAAATATTCCATCTAATATTGCCTAAAGTAATAGGCCAATAGACAATACCTGTCGACACATCCCGCAAATAAGCTTAACAAATAATAAGCTCGGGATCGGTGTCTCCGTTCCACCGGTGTATAATGTGTCACCAGTGTGTCCACAACAAGCTTAACAAATAATAAGCTCGTGTTGTGTCCAATGTGTCCCTTTACAAAGGAGAGGGGTCCCCTATTTATACAAAAATAGGGCCCTCAAATATTGCAATTGCAAATTATCCTTAGGCTATTTTAAACCTAAGCCTTACCCGTACATGAAATTTGGGATTAAATTCCCAAATAGGGCCGATTTGCATATAAATGGGATTAAATCCCCATTGAAGCGGCTTTACACATTTTAATGGGATTAAATATTCCCCACTTGGGCCGCATTTGAATATTTAATGAGGGATAAGAATCCCATAGTGGAGCGGCCATGTGGAGCGGCCTGCATAAGGTAAAGTGGGATATCCCACATTTGGTGCTGAATAAGGTTAAAGGCTTTAAATAGCCTTCTCCATGCGCATGAGGTCAAAGACCACGTTGGATAAACCGCCCCCAACCGCTTCATCCTCCTTTTGCCACGTGGGACAGTCCACGTATGGGCCTAGCCCTCTTACCACCGCTTCACCACTTTCCACGTGGTAAAACATGGTTTAATATTAATGTATTAAACATTAATATTTATATATGTGGCATTTGGAAATATATGGCGCCATTTGGAACGTGGACTTACCAATATAATTTCGACCCCTCTAATGTGGTATGAAATAATCCTGTAGTCCACTTGTCGTCTCCCGATAGGCAAATCGAGCGAATTCGACGAGTGTTGGCAAGCCACGTGTCACAGTGCGATTCGGTCCAATATTGACCAGTTGACCAGAGTTGACTTTCCCGTTGACCGAACTTTGACCGAACATATCTAGAGCTCCCGATGTCCGTTTTTCGCGTTCTCACAGTCGTTGGAAAGCTCTCGAGATGATCTTCTACACTGACACCATTTAGAGATGTTTAGGGAACTTTCAGAAATGATCCCCTGATCCCCGGAAACTAAGGTAAGGGTTATAATTTTTTTGAAATATTTTATATAGTTTGTAGGGATTCAAGAAAATAAAAAAGGGGAAGTAAAAATTCAAAGTGAAACTCGAGTTTACTGAGGGGAGACAAGATTCGAGAAAATAGGTCCTTTAAATTTTTCCATTGGTCAAGTAAATTCCTTGTCCCCTGGTAATACATGTGTTTTTACATTGTTTACTATGAATTTTTAACCCCTCATTCATGTCCTGAATAGGGCCTCTATAAATTTTGCACCTATAGTTTAAATACAAACTATAATAGTTGTATTTTTTTTTATAAAATCTTCATATTTTATAAAAATACAATACATATACACACACAAAAATATATATATATATATATATATATATATATATATATATAAGGTGATGGTTTATATAAACCTAAAATCTAAATTATATAAACTTATAAACATAACCCTACCTAAATCGATCGCAAGCTTATATTAAACAAAATATATATTAAAAATATAAAAAATTATATGGGGCAGCCCCATCTAAACCCCCTCATGTGGAGTGCCACTTGGCACTGTCTACTTGCTTAAGTGATCCCTCACCAGCCTTTTGGCACGTATCCTCTTTGTGGGCCTCACATCATCTCTACTCTTGCGATAGCAAACCCCCTCTTTTCACAAAGTGGGTTTAGCCCCACATAGGGGATGACAAAAGTAAGGGGAAGGCTTTAAAAGCCTTCCCACGAAGACTTGGTGGTGTGAATGTGGTCACACCAACCCTTTTGTTGAGAGCCCTCATAGGCACAACTCGTTGTGAGCTCGGGTCACATGGTGAGCGGCTCGGCCGCAGATTGCTTAGACAGTTCTCCTGTGTGGCTTGGTCACATTAGTTATATAGTTTGGTTGGTATATATATATATATATATATATATATATATATATATATATATATATATATATATATGGCTTAATTCATGTTGCATTAATTTGGAAATTAATTAGTTCGGTTTGCAATAAGAAATATGGCTCGGTGAAAACAACTCGTCGAGTTGACAAAAAAATCCTAACATAAGGAGCAAGAGCTCCAAATTTTTTAAAATATATTATTTTTGGAAATTGTATATATAAATATTTTTTTATTTGTTCAAAAATATAGACAAATTATAAAAATCATTTTTGTAAAAAGTAAAATTATCGCTTTTAAATCTAATAATGATATGATACGGAGACATTCTTTTCGTCATTATTTTGTTACAAAACTTTTTTTTTTTTTTCACTTACATTTCAATTTTTTGATATCATTCTAATGTATTTGTGTATAGACGATTTCATTAACATAACCTTATTTTTGGCATAAATTGATCATGTTTGATTACGAGGATTGAAATACGACAGGGGGAATTTCTATAAAACTCTTATTTTAATCCTTATTTATTAATTTTTCTAGTTCTTTTTACACAAAAATGGGGTCTAATCAATTTTCATTTGATAAATCTCAGATGTTGAATAGAAATAACTACAACATTTGGAAGATTTGATTGATGGCAAAATTCATGGCTCACAAATTATGGGCAGATGTTTATGGAACTGAGAGAGCTCCTACCAGAAGAAAAACAACTGCTGACAACGTCATTGCATATCAAGATACATATGCACTTTATTCTCGAGAAGGTTCTCAACGGTGATATAGATCTCGATCGCTTGATGAATATCATGTTGAGACTTATTCACGAAGCCATTGATTGCTGTGAAGTTTTATAAGTTCGTGTAATGCTTGGCCTTTTAGAGTTGCTATCAAGGAGTGTGCATGGAATGCCACCTCTTAACGATCGGATGGTTGTTTACTCCTTCTCCTCTATACTTATATTATGATATAAAAGTATTGTAAAATATCTTGTATGATCTAAAAGTAAATTGATAGAGTTTATAATTAAATTGATAGAGTTTACAAGTAAATTGATAGAGTTTACGAAAAATATAGTCCTTTGTGCATATATTTGTAAAGGAGGTCCTTGTGTTATAAAAGGCTTATAGAGATGTAGTATAAGAATATTTATACGAGAAATAGTGAGATTTAGTCTAAAAATACATGTGCTATCCTAAACCTTTAGGGTTTATGGATTTGTAAATCCTATTGTACAAATAGGTGATGTTGGCATATGGATCCCCACTTAATATTAAGGGGAGTGTTAGAACTATAATATTAAGTGTATCATAATATATAGTTTATATTTAAATAATATAGAATAAATTATATTATTATTATTTAAATATAAATTTTATATTAGGTGGTTGGTTAATTTAATCAGCTAATAATTAAATTAGGAGTACCCCATCACTTAAGAAGGACATAATCCTTTGGGTTATTTAAATATGAACTTAGGTTATTTATTCAAATATCGAAGATCAATTATTATATCGAATATTGATAAAATAATATCCCTAGTGAATATGAAGGTAAATCTTGGTAAAATATGGGGAATAGAAGTGATGAGGGAGTTACTAGACTGGTGGATGTAAAAGTTTCTCGATAGTGGATTTATTCTCTATGGTTTTTACCCATTTAGGGGTTTTCCACATTATATCTTGTGTTCTGTGTTCAATGTGTTTATTTCATTTATTTATGTTAGATAAGTTACATTTACATTTATGTTATAATGTTAAATTTACATTAATTAATTAATTGGTAAATGTACTTTTCACCCCTCATCCTACCATAGTTCAAGTGCAGTCCTTAGTGTCTTGCACTCAAATTCAATAAAGAGAAAAGAAATCTTACCATATAAAAGCTCGAATGGTGTGAAGCCTTTTATTGTCTTCCAAGTTGTGTTCAATGCCCAAACTACTTCTGGAAGTCTATCTGCCCAATCTCTCGGTGGAGTGTAATATTTGTTTTTAAGATGGCTTCTATTTCCCCATTTTTACCTCAACTTGGCCATTAGATTGGGGATGATAAGGTGTAGACTTCCTATGTCTGATTTCATATTCCTTAGCTAGATCAGAAATAAATTCAGTAGTAAAGTGTGTACCTTGATTAATAACAATTTCTCTTGGTACTCCATACCTTGTGAAGATGTGGTCGTACAAGAATTTGGAAACTTTTTCACTCTTCTAATTTGGTAATACTTTCACTTCTGTACATTTAGTGAGGTAATCTATGCACACCAAAATGTATTCCTTCTGCTGAGATTTAGGATCTATAGGACCAATGAATTCTAAACCCCATTTGTCAAATGGATGCAACACTAGCCAAGTTTGCAATGGCATCTCATATGTCTTGGTAGGCTTACCCATTCTTTGGCATCTATCACACCTTTTTGTATACAATGCTACATCCTTATCTAATGTAGGAAAGTAATACCCTATTGTCAACACTTTTTGTGTTGTTCTTTTTGCAACAAAGTGTCCTCCACATGGCTCACTATGGCAGGATTTGAGGACATCATATATTTCCTCATCATCTATGCATATTCTCATAACATTATCCTACCCCTGTGTGAAATAGAAAACTAACTATCTAAGAAAATTCACACTTTTCTCAACAATTTATTTCTTTTCATAATATAAGTAGTGTGGAAGTGTCTTACCTGTGACCAAATAATTAGCTATATTAGCATACCAGGGTGTTATAGTGGAAATGAAAAATATGTTCTCATTTGGGAAAGAGTCATCCACTACTTGTTCTTCATTATTATTCTCCATTCTTGAAAGAAATTCAGCTACAACATTGTTCTTACCAGGCTTATCCATAATGGTGGCATCAAAATCTTGCAAGAGTAGCAACCATCTGATTATTCTGTAGCTTACAACTATTTTTTTATCAATTATTTAATTGCATCGTGGTCAATGTGAATAAAAACTAGATATCCTATGATGTAGTGTCTAAACTTGTTAATGGCATACACAACTACTAAATTTTTTTCTCTCGTGGATTTGTATAGTTAAGTTCAATGTCTTTGCAGTTCTTACTGACATAGTAGATTGTGTAGTTTAGAATTCCATCCTTCTATCCTAAAACAAATCCAATGGCATGATCTGAGGCATCAGTATGAATGTGAAATGGAAAACTCCAATTTGGTCCTCTTAACACATGTGTAAAAGTCAACATTTTCTTCAAAGTATGGAATGCAATCTCACATTTCTCAGTCCACTCAAAGGCAACATCCTTTCCTAGTAGGACAAATAATGGTGCTGCAATCTTACTAAAGTCCTGTATAAATCTTCTATAATACCCAACATGGCCTAAGAAGCTCCTCACATCCTTCTTCTTCTTTGGTGTTGGAAAATTTAAAATCACAAATATTTTTTCTGGATCTACCTGAATTCCAGCAGATGATAGATAATGCCCCAACACTATTCCTTTAGACATCATCATGTAGCATTTTTCGTTGCTTAAGGACAGGTTATGCTCCTTGCATCTCTTAAGAAATTTTTTAGATTCTTCATTGCTTCATCAAAAGTACTGCCATGTACTGTAAAATTATCCATATATACCTCCATGCAGTCATTAGTTAGATATGAGAAGATGCTCAAAACTGCCCTTTGAAATGTAGCAGGTGTATTACAAAAACCAAAAGGAATAATAGAATATGAAAACATTCCCCATGTGAATGTGGTCTTGTCCTAGCACTTTGGTGCAATCTGAATTTGGTTGTAGCCACTATGACCATCAAGAAAAGAAAAATAATTCTTATCAACAAGAGTGTTAAGTACCTGATCAATGAAAGGAAGAAAAAATGATCATTTTTGTTGCATTCAACTCTATATAGTCCACATAGATCCTCCATTTACCATTCTTCTTAGGTACAATGAAAAGGGGTGACACCCATTGACTGTATCGAAATTGGATATATGAATCCAACATCCAATATTTTTTCAATTCTCCTTTCACTATATCCCTCACTGCTGGGTTCATTCTTCTTTTGGCTGTCTTATTGGCTTGCAAATGTCTTTAGATGTATATCTTATGTGTACAAAGATTAGGGTGGATTCCATGCATGTCTCCATAGTCCCATGAAAATGTTGTCTTGTGTTTCTGCAGAAGAGAAATTAACAGTTTCTCTTGCTGCATGCTTAGCATTTTGTTCACATTAAGTGGCTTTCCTAGAGTAATTTCCACTTGCTTAGAGAGATCATTCATGGAGCATATATTGCTACTTACATAATTCAATATATAATCATGTGGAAGAAGTTGGTGGAGGATGCAATTATTACCTGGAATGTTCATAGTGCTTTGTTGTGGTAGGATTTGATTCTTAGGACAACTTATACACCGTAATTTTCCATCTACTTCTTCATTCCTCCCATAATTATTTTGTAGGATGTTAGAAAGAACAACATCCTCTTTTCCCTTCAATTGTGCATGACTTCTCCAACATCATGAGCTGTTGAACTGAGATTTGGTCTTCTTCTGGCTCTTCAACCCAAATGGTTTGGTCTTCTTCATTGAATGGTTGTGTAGGGGGATAAAGTATGAAATTTTTAGTGCCACTTCCATTAGAGATAATCATATTACCAGATTTGCATCCTATGAATGCATCAACAATTGCTAACCATGGTCTTCCTAAGATGATAGGATATCCTCCCAAGCTTGCTTTTGGCTGAAGAATAATAAAATCAATAGGGTACTCCAAAGAGTTTACCACTACTATTATGTCCTCTAGGAATCGCTCAGATTAGTCATTGATATTTCTATAAGCTACAAGATTGTGGTATTGTCATGAAAATGTGCAACAAGGAAATTAACAATTTTCGAGCATGACAACTATACCCCGTGTTAATTTTTTCAAGTCATATCATTCCAAGACACCTTGGGTTTTTCCTATTAGTCCAAGTGATCTATCGATTAACATTATCTCATCCCCCTAGGTGATTTAGGAAATTACGTTCATCCCCTAGGTGATTTTAGGAGTTCATTAAAAATTGCAAGTTATAGGCAGCTGTGGGAAGGGTTATCATTGGCCTTTTTAGGGCTACACCAACCCCATGGAGAAGAACAAAAGAGAAAAATAATATGTGGAGGTGATTCATAGGTCTTGGGACATCATGGAAATATTTCAGAAATATTTTGGAAGGGATCAGAGAAGTTGGGGGAGTTTCACCAAAATTAGGGTTCACACACCTAGTCAATACACAGGCCAAAATAGATATTGAGCTTCGGAAGGGGATTTTGGGAGCTCCATATGGATTTAGGAGAAAAATTAAATATAAAAGGAAAGATAATTCCAATCCCTAAAAGATTCTAAAATCATATTTTTCACAACAATTTGGCGTATTAGGTCAATTGGCATTTTTCTTAGGCACATGTGGAATGCCAAATCAAAAATATGATTTTTTAGGGATAAAATGGAAACATAAAGACATAAGACCACCACAATTGGATTTAAAAGGACATTTCTAGTTAGGATCATATAATTTTTTTGAAAACGTCCATCGGGAGCTCAAGTTATCATCATCACAAGTTGTCCTCTTGGAGCAAGTTCAAGACTTAGCCAAAATTTTGGAGGACATGTGTCAGCTCCAAGAGCTTGGTGGGATTTTATGTCCTCAAAGTCCTTGATGTTCAGGTACATAAACCTTATAAAAATTCCCCTAGCTCCTATGTGACCTCTGGAATCCCATGCGACCATCAGGATTGCCAGTTCAGCCCCTCGGGTGTAATTTGGAGCTCAAATCCCCTACCTTTGGATCTTCACCATGTGTCAACTCCAGAATTCCATGGAATTTTATGTCCCTCACCTCCCTCAAAATTCAGGGACATAAGACCTTTAAAAATTTCCCATTCCCTAGGAGAGACTTCTGGTCACCCATGTGACCCGCTTCTAGCCCTCAGTGCTTTAAAGATGATTTTGGAGCACTCACTCCCTACCGTTGGATCATTGCCACGTGTCACCTTCTTGCTCACCATGGAAATTTATGTCCCTCATGTCCCTTTGAGGTGAGGGATGTTAGGGAAAATAAAATTTTCCCAACCCTCTCTCAACATGATTTTAAAATTTTAAATATTTACTTGTTTCCCGCTTCTAACTTCTTACACTCTTGTGCACAACCATATCTCCATACTTCCTCTGCAACCTTCTACCATCACTCGCCATTGCAAATGCTCGACTAGATTAACCAAGGCACTAAAATACCTTTCCCATGGAAATATTTAGGTCTCAGAAGGATTTTTCATCAAGTTAAGAAGGAGAAATGAAGAACAACGAAGAAGAAAACAATGAAAATCTTCATTGCCGTAAAACAAAAATTCATACAAATCTTGCAAACCAATGCACAAAGAAATAAACCATATTTTTTGTTTATTCTTCTATCCAAGACCATCAAAAAAATACTTTCAAAATCTCCTCTCATGCAACAGAGCATTCACAATAAAGAAATCTCCTTTCCGGTTCAACGAAGAAAAAGTTGAATTTACCGTTAAACTAGTTGTTGGATTGAAGTAAATTTTTGCGTGAAGCACTAGAATAAAAACCTATCGCAATGGAGTTGATTTCATCATGAATGGAGACAAAAATAGACTTGAAAATTTTAAGCTCCATTAATGGCCACCATGACACAGTAGTGGAAAATATTAGTGAGCTACCTCTCCAGGTTCTCGGGTGGTTCCGATGGGTGAAATCGCATGAAAATTTGAGGGAATGATCATTGAAAAATCTAGTTTCGCGTGAACTAGTTTTCATGCCATGAAGTCCCTATTTTTTTAGGGATATGGAGGGCTGTGTTTTTTATCATAATTCTTCCCGTGCAAATAAATTATCAAATTCCCAAAGATCCATTGGGTGAAATCATCCAAAATTCGGAGGAAGGGTCTCGAAAAATCTAGTTTCTCTTAAACTAGTTTTTGCATGATGAAGTTTCCAGTTTCTCAAGATTTTAAGGATTGATTTTTTATCAAGTATTCTACCCCTGGATGCTCCATATCTGAATCCCTTACTGACATAAATTTTCATTTTTCATTTCGAGCTTTCGGAAAGCGAATAATGATGAAAATCAGAAGACGAGTTTGTGACGAAGAGCCAAATCCAAAATAGTTTTTTCTATAAAAAGAGGTTGTTTTCACCATTTACTAAAAATAGCATATGATATACTTCCTCACATGCTATAAATGGTGAGCCCCACTGAATTTCAAGTTTGATCACTCAAGACAATCAGAAAAGGGGTAAAATGGAAAGTAAGACAGAAAATGACTTTTCCCAAAATAGTAGGTCCCCAAATAACAACCTGCTAAAAATAGAAATGTGTTAAAAATAGAAATATATCAGGAACAAAGGAGGTTAGAATATGGTAGATGGTTCAGAAGATGAAATTGGAGCAAGAAAGGTGATATGCCCCAAAATAGTAGAGCACAAGCTCATATTCTAAAAATAGAAAGTTTTCATTTCAGAGTGGAAATTTGCATATGACTTTGTTTTCACTCACCTTACTGATTTTTAGACTCCCCTTTGGATAATAAGATAGTTTCACGAGTTGAAAAGGAGGAATGAGAACTTCACGAGAGGTCCTGGAAGCATAATATTGAGTGCAATGGTTTACAGAAGCAAGGTAGGGCATCACAAGGAACATCATGTGAATTCATCTTCATCACTTAAGAAACCGGGTAATTCAAAGTGATTTGATTAGAATGATTTCAATGAGTCAAAGAGTTCATCAAACAAGTTTCAAGGAGGGTCATCATGGGCATTGTATGTGTTCATCTTGAGCTTGCATCGGTAAACTTCAAAACAATGTTTCTATGGTCTATGAATCATAGAGTTTGTGGTCATCACTAGATTGGGAAAATGATTCAAAGTTATTCAAGGGGGAAATATTCATCAGTGTAGGAGATCACCAGTGGCAGAAATATTTTCTCGAAGTTCATGAATGCAGTAAGGAATTCAAATAATTTCATCACGAGGAGTGTTTTCCCTCCATCCCTTCCCTCTTCCTTCCTTTCCCTCTCTTCTTGCTCTCTCCATTATAATTCTTTATTATGCGTCATCATTGTATTTAATCCTATTCACTTAAGTGACCTATTGTAAATTTGTAAAAAGTATTTTCTCAACATTATAAGAGAGATACTTAATTCATGGAAAATGAAAGGTCATGAGTGGACTATGGAAATAAAGAGTCATGTGAGGGAAGTGAATGGAAAATTCAGATTGCTATAAATTGTAATGAGCTCTTCATTCCAGGGGGTTCTAATTATGAAATTATTCTAGCTGGTTGTATTCTTGTAAGTTCATGAGAGAGATTTTTCTCACTTGTGAGTGAAAAGAGTTAGCCAATTTTTCCCTATTCTCTATGTACTCCAATCTCATACTATGTACAATTTTTTATTTACCTTCAATACAAGAAGAGTTTCAAGCCTTTTTGACTAAGGGGTTCATTGATACTTTGTGTTCATTAAATTCTAATTGGTATTGTTGTTGTTTGCAATATTGTTTCTTCTTAATTTTAGTGCATGTGATGAAATTTCTAACTAGTGTGTACGGGAATATGATTTTCTATCTGCAACATTAGTTCTCTTACCTCTTTTCTCACTCCCTTTCCCACTCTTTAGAAAAAATATCCCCTAACGAGATATTTCTAGCTTTTCCGTAGTAGCGTCGGTGTAGTGCCCCTATTGAATCCCCGAACAAAAGGCCACCAGGAAAATCCACCTTTACTTGCACATGTAGATATGAAAGTTGCATCGCTTAAGTAGAGGAACTTAGATTCCCAAAGAGTTGGCAAGAAATCCACAAGTTTTTCAACCCAAAAAAATTTCTCGTCAACATGTGGCTATTTCTCTTAGTCCCTCTAACTTAAAATCATCCATGATTTTTTTATCATTACATTTATTATTGTCCTCAAGTTAATCAGAGTGTTCTTGATCACTGTGCCATTGATTGTGACATTTACCAAAGGACTACCTAGATTTACATTTACCAAAGGACTACCTAGATCTATGTATTTGGGTAGAATTGAGTTCCCAAGCATAATATTAGCTAGTTGTCCAATGACCTATATAGTTGGATCTTTCCTCTTCCTACCCAGTTTCTTTATGCATAGGTATTTAACCAATTTATTGTAGATGGGAACATCCTTAATAACTTAAATCAATGGAATTTTGACACAAATGTCTTTTAACTAGTTGAAAAAATTATAATTAGATTATGATTTGAGGTCAATATTATTTTCTTATAACCTTTCAAGAAATGGTGGCTCATTAACTTGTGATTTACTCTTGCTAGATTTTTTCTCAAGTTGTTACGGATCAACATACAACATCTTCTCGGATTTGCTGGGACCAGATATAACAACTGTGGTTCTTTTGCAATTTTAGTAATGGTGGGTCCATTTGGTGGAGGAAGTGCTCTTCTTGAACGAAGATGGATATTGTTGACATCAACATAATAGGTAGGGTATTGATCTGGTTTAGTGGAATAGGTTGGATGAGTAGCTTTATTGTTAGGGTTAGGAATTAGTTGAGTTGGTAGTTGGGTAGCTTTTGGTTGAGAGTCTACTTGGGGTTTGGCATCAGAGCTTGTTTCTATGGATAAGGAAGTTTATAATAAGATTGTTAGTAATTATGAGGTGGGTTATTTCATTTCTTTCCTCCTCTCTAAGGCTATTTCTATGATTGAGGAGGTTTTTTCCATTATTGTTGTGGTTGGCTTTGGAATTGAGGTTGCCACTATTTTTGATATTGGTTAGGATATGGGGCCCAAACTTGAGGGTTAACCCAAGGTGGAGGCTGCATATATGGATTATTAGACCAATTTTGGAATGAATGCATAGGGTCTTATGTCATACGTCCTTACCTTGGTGGCCATCGTTTTCTTTGAGAAATGTAGAAAACTTTCCCATCTTCTGTCTTCAACATATTGAAATCAGGTGAAGCCTCCCTTTCTTGAGAAATGATGGCCAATTCTCTACATATACAGTCAAATTTCTTCATTATACATACATGACATGATACTCTGCGAGTGCTACTTACGCATCTTCCTTTTTATTTTGATGTGTGTAACATTTAATTGATTGGCCAGTTCATTGACAATCTCCTACTTCATGTTTTTAAACATGTTAACAATCTTTGACTTGGAAATATCCCCAACTATTTTGGTAGCTTGTAACATCCCGATATTTAATCCCTTCTTTTAGACAATTTAATTAATCAAATAATTATGAAAAATGGAAAATGGATGTTTATTCGATTAATTAAGTAATATTTCGGATGACAGTACTTAGTCATCCAAGTACTTAATTAAAGATTAAGTACTTAGATAACTAAATACCGCCTATCGGTAATATTAAATGCAATATGTTTTTAATACGGAACTTTGGTTGCATGTTTCTAGTTGTGTCATTGTTATAATTATATTACGACTTCGAAATTATTTTTGAGATATCATAGTCTAGTAAAAATATTTAAGGCTTATAAATCTTGGATGAATGGATTTGTAACATAATGTGTGGCCCTAATTTAATATTATTGTTATTATTAAAATGCGGGCACAATGCCACACCCATATAGTTACTAAAAATGTTTGATTTAATATCCTCTTGACACCAAAAAAATATAAACATGGGATTGAACACCATGGTGGAAAGCATATTCAAAGGTTTTTATTTTTGTTATAAATCAATTTGAAAATATGTGAGAATGCCATAATGAGGCAATGATAAAGATTTTAATCATTTCAAAAGCCACAAAGGTGGACATTCACATTGGAAAAGAGGTTGGGTATTATTTGTTTTCTTATTTTGTTTGACTTTGAAGATTTCCCCCTCCCATGATGGCAAAGGGCATATCTTTGTAATGCCCTGTGGATTCACTATTTTTGTCAAAGGAATGATAGGACAAATGGTTTTAGCCTTTGTTGCTAGCATCTTTGTGTATAAACAATTAAGGGACGTAACATCATTGTGATAAAGTATGTCATGAAATACTTGGCGTAAATTTAAGCCTTGAAAGTGAATAGTGTTGTTGTTGCTCATCTTTATTAAATTGTTAACATTTGAGTTATGTTAAGGCCTTGATAGTTTTGATAGTTCGCTTAACGACCTAATTTGGAATGCAAACAAGACTTCCTGTTGATTTATAATAGGTCTTGATCGACCATCTAATAGTCTACCCCATCTGATGACTAATGCTATCATGATTGCATTTCCAGGGATAAAGAACTACAGTCGTTAGTCAAGGAAATTAATCACTGAAATTGAAGACATCAATTCTCTTGGAGCATACTCAAGCAACTTACTCGAGCAATGCTAATGTTATAACTATTATATATATATGTATATATATATATATATATATATATATATATATATATATATATATATATATATATATATATATATATATATATATTACAAAAAGGGGAATTTTCAAAGTTTAAAGTAGTTAAATAACTACTACAGGGGATGTAATAGCTTTGTGTAAACAGGAAAGGGGCAATTTAATCTTGCGGTATGAATCTTAATCTAACATAAGAACTTATTGTTTGTGAATTTTGATTTGACATTACTCTGGCTATTCGAAAGGATGTATAAACATATTAAATTTTGTGAAGCCTTAGTTATATGAAGAAATGGGCATCTGAAATTATTATTGCTTAGATATTGTATGGGTTCTTAAAAAAACCTTATACAATTTAGGGATGTTTAAATTGAATCAAGTGGTGGGTTAGTACCCCACCACATAAATATCTGTACCAAGAATTATTTATTGTTTTATTTAATTTCTCCCACCCATTCGAGTTTTTGGAAAGGATATTATGATAGCTAAATTCAAAGTGCTTGCATGCCAAGTGAAAGGACCTTGCTAAATTTAAAAAGCTAAAAATAGTTAGTTAGTAAAAGATGGAGGAAAACTCAAAGTAACTTTGGTATTAAATGACACTAAATATGCAATGAATTCTCACCTTTCTTGGGCAAAGTGTGTGGAAGGTTTGGGGAAAATAAAATTGGTTTTTGGTTTTGATTCATTTCATTTCGAGAATTTTGTAGAAGCTCGCATGCAAGAAAATCAAACTGTAAGTTATTCGAGTTTGCATGATGATAAAATAGCAAAGTCGCTGACAACAAGTCTTCTAGAATGAATAAATATTGAGGAAGTATTGTGTTTTGGTTGGAGGAAGGAATTTGTTTCTAAGTTTTGGGATCTTTTGAAGAATCGTGAGAACATTGCAAGGAAATAACTACTGAAGTAACATGCATGATACGCTCTGAACTCATCATAATCTCTTGCTCTATTTAGTAATTTCACAAAAAGAACTTGCTTTGATTGAAATTTGTGTTCATAATTTCAGTGGTGTAGAATCGATTTAATTTTTTACTTGTAGAGAGTGGTTTACCCTCGATTTGTGATGAATGATGTTTGAAAATAAATTAATGGTTGTTGGCTTCAATGTGATTTATTATTTTTCTCAACAACTTATTCCTTGAGACGAATATGTGTTAAATTGTACTCATCATTGGGTTTTGGCTAAACACTTATAGTGTGTTTTGATTTCTTATTTTAAGTTGTGATTTAATAAGGAATTTAAACAATAGAAAATTTGTTTAATTTTAAACCCATATTTTATGGGGTTATTTAAATATTGCAAGATACGATGGAATACTAGAAGCCGGTGTTGAAAGGTTTCTTTGTAGATGAATTTCCTTGTCTTGGTAATCATTAGATTTACTTAAACCGAGTTTCATTATTTCTAAAAGAAATCACTTTGTGTGTAATCGTATTGGTTTTGTTGGAGGTATCGTCTATGCTTAGTAGACCTAGTTTTAATTCGAGTAAGTAATTGTGTTGAGGATAAAAACTATATTTAATAATAATATCTATTTGGGGATAATGAGGGAAGCTGCAGTAAAATACTAAATCTTCCTCCTTGACCCTTGGATGGGCATTCTAGAATGATGTTAATGACTTAATCTTTGAGCTACGTATGAGAGCTCGAC
This sequence comes from Taxus wallichiana var. yunnanensis, assembly GCA_018340775.1. NCBI lineage: Eukaryota > Viridiplantae > Streptophyta > Pinopsida > Cupressales > Taxaceae > Taxus > Taxus wallichiana. The sequence continues at coordinate 92,524,329 of CM031235.1, read as the reverse complement.
TGGATTTCTAGTTTTCCCTAACATCAAATCGTTGCATTTATGTTGCAAATTGAGCACAACAGATGCTCATCAGGCTGTTTGTGTGTTGGTTACTCTAACTCATATTGATCTCCTTTTTGATTCAATGTATTCAACGCCTTCTGTGGTTTAATACGGGTTGTGGTAATGTTTTGTTATAAAAAAATGGGTATGGAGAAGATTAAGACCATCTTGTATGCTATAGTCATTCAAGTTTTCATCCCAACCTTGATAATAGAAATAGATATGCTCCTTTGGAGACCTTGTATGATATATTATGAGCTATTGTTCTATTAAATGTTATTACTATGAAATTCTTAAGTGGGATGTCCTTTCAACATGAAGATGAGTTTGAAAGTAAATTCGATCTCAACTAGGAACCTCCTTCCTCTTGAAAGACTGGTAGTCTACTGCTATTTTAAGGAAATAATTCTTATAGTTGAGAAGACTTTCCAGAAGCTTTTGCATTAGATCTTGTGGTTGAAAAGAGTTGAACAATTATTTTTATTAGGAATGTGATATCTAAACAAGCGGGCTGGTATTGGTAGTTGTTTTAATTTGAGATCTTTATGCTCTAGGCCATGCTTAGCTGTGGTTTTATTGATAACCTTCTTCTTAGATTTAAAAATCTGTACTGAAGGTTTCATGATTATTTTTCACTAGTATCGAACCATCAATTACAGAGTTGCTAGAAGGTTTAGGAAAACTAGTTGGAATGATTCAGGAGTATAAATTATTCTTTTTTGACGAGCTATTTAGTTTTATCTAAAGCTAGTTTTTATGTTTCAAATGATTGAATCTAAGTCATTTAGTACGGATAGGGATTTTAATTTTTCTGTGATAGAAAGCCTCTTGGTTTCTGGGTTGTTAATTCTAGTGTCATTACCTCTTTGTAGTATTTGATATGGAACCAAACTTGTTGATATTGTTAACCATGTTTTGTGATTTGTTAATAATTGGTTGCATCAAGTTAGTGTATCAACTTATTGTGGGACAAAATGATTAAGCTATACATGTTCCTAATTGTTATGATGGGTTAGCTTGTTTCTTCATCTAAGTGAGTCCATATAAAAGTGTTATAACCTCGATGGGTCATAGGTTTCTAATTTGAATCGTGTGGTATTTAGTTCACCCTGAAAGTGACTCTTTTCCCATTAGTAATCTGTAATCCAATGATTGTAATGATTTCAGTGTTTCTTGACATCTAGAAAGTTCCTTATTGTTTTCTCTTGGTTGTGACATGAAATTTGTTGGTATGTTCTAACCTTATTCAGTGGAATGGGTTAGGAGATCATTTCTCATTCTATTGGTGTCTTTGACTTACTAAGGAAATACACATACTACTTATTTAAATGTGTTATGAACAAAATCATAAGGTTTTGAGAGTCCGGATGAGTTATCTGGATAATGTAATAGTCATGTTATCTTAACAACACTACTCTCTTAGAGACTATTATTAAGTTCTAATAGTGTTATTTGATTTTGATATGCTGAAAACAATACCGAGGTATGAAACTATGTTCTTTTCCTAAGCTTGGAATGATCAATTAATTTTTAAGATGATGTAACGATGGATATGAAATTATTGGTTGGAATTTGATCTGTTCATTTTCATGCATGATGATATGATTGCTTATCATCTTATAGATAAGCATTGATTATATACTTTTAGTTAAAAAATCTTGAAGCCTTGGCATAATTTCTTGAATCTTAGTTGACCTTAGGGATGTATGAGATCCTTCGTAGGTTATGTTGAGAAAGACTTGAGATATTGCTTGTCTGTGATACTTGCTATATTTATGGTTACTTAATGGTTGGGTAGAAAATTTTAGGTATGCAAGTATGGATAGCATGATGGAAATCATGTTACACCTGTACTTAATCTGTTGAGTAATTTTATTTCTTATGTTAATCTTAGAACTTAAGTGACGGAATTTTAGTGACAGAATAAGTTGTATTGAAATGTAAGTCTGAAAATGATTTCTTTCTTGGCTCATTTTATTTGTTGCTCTTGGCATGCTTGGGAAATAATGGTTTACCTTCTTAATTTCTGCAATATGAATTCATAAAGATAATGAGAGTTCTTTTTATGAAATAACTAAGTAAAGCATGTCATTATGGTGAGTTGGTGCTTATCATGCTCAGTTCTTGTGAACTGACTCGTGCTAACAATTTTGTAGATAAATGCAAAGAAGGAAGGGTGAAGTATTTAGTTTTGCATAATCTTTTGATTGAGGGAAGTCGAAGAAATAATTGTTTTTTAATTATCTTAAATGAAATACTTCTCTTTGTATATGAGAGTGTCCTTGATATTTAATGTAAATTTTATTCATTAAAAGAAGGATTTTGTTCAAACTTATAAACATGAATTGTACTTATTCCTAGAAGAAATTAAAGTCAGATTACCAGTTGCAATATATTATATTATAAGAGATTGATTGGCATATGATGTGTTATGAGTTGGACATCTTTCAAGATAGGTTTTAATGTCTTCAAGACTATTGTAATGAACATTAATATAAATCAAGTAGTAAGTGATACACACAAAATACGTGTGATTTCTAGAGAGAGGATAATGAACTAGGAGAGGAATGTTGCTTAAGAATATTATGTATTAATGAACCATATGTTAAGCATACTTTGAAATATATAAGATTACCAGTGGGTAATTGCCTCTTTATAAAATGCATTATATCAACCTTCTTGTATAAATTATAGTAAGTTCACCAACAGATTAGAGTAGGGGGGTACTTAACCAACAAGATACCCCTGGTAATAAAATCAACTATCTCAAGTGACCACTATCAAGTAAGCAGTTGGTTGATCATAGATCCATTGTAAAGTCATGGTGAGTGGGTATAGTTGAAGCTATAACTGATTTATAACTTAAGTTATGCTAAAACCGATCCAAGGTCATAAGAATGTAATAAAGAAATGATGTGGAAGCATCACTAAGTCCTGTAAGAGAACAATACACTTCAATATCAAAAGGAAATGCTTATGGTGATCTAACACGAATATATTTTAAGAATGTTAACATTGTTCATAAGTTGCTGAATTGTGATAATTCGTGTTATGGGATATTTTGTTCAAGATGATGAAATGTTTTAAAAGGGGATTGTCCCTTGATGCATCACTATGAGCACCTAAGCATGTCAGATACAATGGAAGTAAGATGGGAACATGTGTACTAAGTCAAAAAGAACATAGTATTTGAACCTTAACCCTTGTCATCACTGTAATTATCTCTAAAGGAAAATTAGTAAGTGATCATTCAAAAAGGGATTAAAGACCTATGTAGGGAAAATGAGTGGTAAAGTGGTTCATTAAAATTTTCTTATTAGATACTCCAGATATATCTTAATTGTTGTCTATAAATATTAAAATAATTGAATGCTCTTGTTTAAGCTGCTATTAAGAACGTAATGTGCTTACGCTATTCTTTGGTTGGTATGGATAGCCTTTGGTACTTGTTAAAAAGTATGAATCATATATAAATACTTAGTTTTATGTAAGTATCTTTCCCTAAGGTATGGAATGAAGAAAGCATGGGCTTAATTGATTAAGCAAGGGTAGATTTTAATCTGTAATACTGGTCTCAGTCTTGAATGGAAGTGTTCTCCATTTATGGATATTTTGAGCATGAGACCTAGAAAGGTAATAAAGTGTTACAGAGATTAAAGGTCTGGGGATCAACCTAAAATCAGACCTTAGGTATGACCTATTCATGGAGAAGGTGTCATAAAACCTAACTATTCATTAATGATAATAATTACCTTGAAAACATCAAACACTATACACCAATGCAGGATTCTAGGTGGGTGAACTCACTGCATATGCTACATGGTCATATCCCTATGATGATGATTATCACCATTTAGATATTGTTGTTTAGCAGTGTAGTGAGTTTTCTCATCAAGAGAGATTGGATTGTAGTATGGTGTTGTCCTAAGTACAAACCTTGATAGAGTTACAAAGACATATTAGACCTCATGGGTATGCACCCTTATATATACCTATGATGGTTACAAGAAGGGATGTGGGTGAGTAACAAGGTGAATATTTGAGAAAAATTTCTTTTCCATAGGCATCATAGGATGACATAGAGGTATGTCTCTGTGTAAGTTAAATTGGAATTGTAACTTGTTCAAGACTTGTAGTTGTATACAACATTAACATTTGATTGCTAATCCATATAACTGAACAAGTGATTAAGGTGAGATGACATGATTCTATTGGTGAGTGTTTCATCATGGGATTGAGCATGACATACACAAATCGAAACTTTGTAAAAATGGTGTAAGTTGTTGATTACACTGTCGAGATTTCCCTTTAATCTAAGTTGTTGGATGCCTGTAGAATTCATAGGTGGAACTCAAGTAGACACTTAGGAGCATTCACTTATATATCATACCTTGAAAAAGGAGAACCAAAGGATACATTTCATGTAAGGTCTCATACAGAGCATTGAGGGAGAATGAGTAGGTTCAATATTCTCTCATACAGTTGCACATGGTTCATGACAATTATTAGAAATGGATTGTATTAAGGTTTATGTAGATTTAAATATATGGGTATTTAAATCAGTTGCATAAAGTTAAAAAAATAAAATAATTTTTTTAGAGATGAAGTGACAAAAGTGGTTGTTACATTTTGGTATCGAGTGAAGGTTGCAACTATTGGACTTATTGGGTCCTTATGCTAATTAATTTTTTTATTTTTTTTTTTTGAATAAAATGGAAATGGGAAAGATGCAATGAGAAGAAAGAACTGGGTCTGACGTGGTTTCAATGGTGCAAAATTTAGATGAAATTCTTGCAATCCTTCATTATAACTAAAACCAGATAGATGCCTTAGAGCAGCTAGTGATGGGAGAAAATGATAAGTTGGATGAAGGAAAACTTAAGTCTGTTACTAACAAACAACAGGAGAGTTGTTTAAATGATGAACTGATCAATTGTGGCAAGTTTTGGACTTACCAATCCAAAGATGAACTGAACCCAAAATTGGGGGAAGCATTGGATAAACTTGGATCTTCTTCCGACAAGATGAAATTTGGAAAAGCTAGTGGGCTAAAACCAAATATGCTAGACATTCCCACTCATAAAAATGAAAAGGGTCATAAAAATGATAATTCTTCTTCATCTCAGAATGCTAAGAAAATTTGGTGGAAAAATCATAACAAGAAAATGTGTTCTGCCAAAAGTAAATTTTCCCAAAAACTTGCAGCAGGAAAAAGCATATTACTATTGCAAATGGAAAAGTTGAAGGTGGTCAACCGGGACTTATTGGTGGATGTTTCACATGTGGTAATGGGCATTATGCCAATAAATGTCCTTTAAAGAAGATGGAAAAGCATCGAATGAGGAAGCATACTACAAGAGTAGACATCATGGGAAAGGAACATGTACCCCTAACAGGATACAAAGGAAATTGTGAATGAATCCATGAGATTAGGGTTATTGAATACTAAAAGAAAGAAAATATGGATTTGTTGTACTCGATGAAAAACTAGTCAACAATTGTGAAGCCTATCTCTTGTGATATGGAATAAAAATGTTCAATTTTTTTGCCTATGTCAGATAAAGCAACATTTATCTGAATGTTCGTTCTATATTCTGTCAAATATTTGACGTACATGATTATTTTTGAACTCCAAGAAACTGAAACTATCGTAGTCAATTTGTTGACTCTTAACAGTGGTTGTTATATATATATATTGGTATATGTTACTTTTGGGTTATATTACTCAAGTACCCAAAGTTTTTGGGGTATCATCACTTTGTAAGGAGGATCTCAAGTTTGAACCTAGGAGCTCGACAAGCCAATGCTTAAATTACTCAAAGGGTTTGATGATGGCTCATTCTGGGTCAACTCATCTAAAAGCATAGATAGTATGAGGTTATATTTAGCTTCTGGTAATATCTTGTACCTCTCAAGACAAGATTTATTTTATGTTACCTATCATGACATGATTCCCTTCTATTCACCTATCATTACATGTTGTGGCTATGTGGGAATTTTGGTTATGAATTAATGTGAACTTTTTTGGGTTTTTGTGGTTGATTCTAGTATTTTTAGTTAAACCTAGATAAGGGAATTCATACTTCACTAATATGAACCCTACTATAGAAATGTGCAAGTTCAGGATCAAGGGATGTATTGTGAAATCCCTCTCTTATGACAGTTTCTATGTAACTCTGCATGGTGTCTTCAAGCCCTTAGAGTTTTAGGCTTAACTCGTATGATTTATATTATGTTGGGAAAAATATACGATGACTTGTAAGTGGAAGACTATTTAGAGCTTCCAAGAGAATTTAGTAAGTCATTGAATAACATAAGTAAGTCATTTGCATACTTCTAAATATTAAAGTAAAAGATTCTACAAACAATACACTACTTATTTGAAACCCTCGTGCAAACCAAGTGGAATTTTTGCATGACCTTGGTAATATTAGGATCAATACCGATTCTGTGAATCCATTGAGGAGGTTTAACAGTGGAATAAAAATGTTGTGGATGTCAAAGTCTATATCTAATAAGGTAACTTTGTTACTTAACACTTCAAGAGGTTTTTGGCAAGCTGGTTTTCTCAAACATCTATAAACTTGTAAACCTCTTGCTTGAGGACAAGAAAATGTGTTGTTAGTACTCATTCATGAGTTAATATTTGTTAAAAATATTCTTAAATAAACAAATTTGGTAGATCCATAAGCTTGGATAACCACATTGACAACATTCTTTGATTGGACTAGGTATAGGAGATAAAAAGTGTAAGATATGTTGAGGTAGTTGATAACTGAAATAGGAAATATTTAAGTTCAGCTGAACGAATGAATGTTGGTACCTTATCTTTTTGACCCAATGTTGCAAAGTTTTGGATCCTCAAGTCAAAAAGTCTTTAACAAAGCTGAGGAAGGTGATCTGTCTGAATGAACTACCACAGATCCACACGTTGTAATCCCAGTAGAAAGGAATAGATCTTCCTTAAAAGGTACCAGGTAAGATTTTTTTAACTATATCTTCTATATATATATATATATATATATATATATATATATATATATATATATATATATATATTATACAAAAATGATTTACTTTAGTGGAGGAATCACGACATAATGCGTACTGCATAACTACATGCAGTCTGATAAGCTCATATAGCTAATGAATTTAAGTTCTGAATCTGAAAACCATAAACTATATGGTAAAATGGTGTTTATCTTTGAAGAAATTGTTCTTATAACATGTGTGGAAATGTTTAGATTTCATTTAATAAAGACCACATCATCGGGATGATGATGCTTTTAATAAGGGAGGTATGTAACACCCCATGGATTCACTACTGTTGTTAAAGGAATGATAGGACAAATGGTTTTAGCCTTTGTTGCTGGCATCTTTATATATCAACAATTAAGGTGACGTAACGTTAGCCTTTGTTGATGGATATTACTGACCCTACTCACATGACAACATTGGCTATGTTCACCTCCTGACATACTATTAAATCCATAATTTCCAAAGCTACCAAGAAGTAATTGTGGAGCTGCTTGCTCTGCTACCTTCTATCATGTTTTTGCTATTTTTTGGCTTCTCTTCTGCAGTGTTCAAACTGGTTTGATGTTTTGGGGTAACTTCTCTTTTGTTACACTGGATTTTTATGTCTTATCTGGATCTTGATCCTTCTTATAATGTTTTTCATTCCTATTCAGGCTTCTAGGCCCTTTTTGTATACAAGGGTATAGTCCCTTTCAAAAAATTATTTACCAATAATAAAAAAAAACATTGTTGTGATAAAGTATGTCATGAAATACTTGGCATAAATTTAAGCCTTGAAAGTGAATAGTGTTGTTGTTGCTCATCTTTGTTAAATTTTTAACATTTGAGTTATGTTAAGGCCTTGACAGTTTTGATAGTTCTCTTAACGACCTAATTTGGAATGTGAACAAGACTTCTTGTTGATTTATAATAGGTCTTGATCCAACCATCCGATAGTCTACCCCATCTTGATGACTAATGCTATCATGATTGCATTTCTAGGGATAAAGAACTACAATTGTTAGTTAAGGAATTAATCATTGAAATTGAAGAAATCAATTCTCTCGGAGCATACTCAAGCAACTTACTCGAGCAATGCTAATGTTATAATGTTACGTATATATATACATAGTTATATATATGAATATATATATATATATATTACAAAAAGGGAATTTTCAAAGTTTAAACTAGTTAAATAACTACTACGGGGGATGTAATAGCTTTGTGTAAAAAGGAAAGGGGCAATTTAATCTCACGGTATGAATCTTAATTTAACATAAGAACTTATTGTTTATGAATTTTGATTTGACATTACTTTGGCTATTTAAAAGGATGTATAAACATATTAAATTTTGTGAATCCTTAGTTATATTAAGAAATGGGCATATGAAATTATTATTATACAATTTAGGGATGTTTAAATTGAATCAAGTGGTGGGTTGGTACCCCACCACATAAATATATGTACCAAGAGTTCTTTATTGTTTTATGTAATTTCTCCCCGCTCATCAAGTTTATGGAAAGGATATTTTGATAGCTAAATTTAAAGTGCTTGCATGTCCAACGAAAGGACCTTGCTAAATATAAAAAGCTAAAAATAGTTAATTAGTAAAACATGGTGGAAAACTCAAAGTAACTTCGGTATTAAATGACACTAAATATGCAATGAATTCTCACCTTTCTTGGGTAATGCATGGAATGTTTGGGGGAAAAGAAAATCAGTTTGTGGTTTTGATTCATTTCATTTGAGAAATCCACGAAGTACGCATGCAAGAAAATCGAACTATAAGTTATTGTGAGTTTGCATGATGAGAAAAATAGCAAAGTCATGGACAACAAGTCTTCCAGAATGAATAAATATGGAGGAAGTATTATGTTTTGGTTGAAGGAAGGAATTTGTTTCTAAGTTTTGGGATCTTTTGAAGAATCATGAGAACATTGCAAGGAAATAAATACTGGAGTAACATGCATCATACGCTTTGAACTCATCATAATCTCTTGCTCTATTTAGCAATTTCACAAAAAGAACTTGCTTTGATTGAAATTTGTGTTCATAATTTCAATGGTGTAGAATCGATTTAATTTTACTTCTGTAGAGAGTGGTTTACCTCTGATTTGTGATGAATGTTGTTTGAAAATAAATTAATGGTTGTTGGCTTCAATGTGATTTATTATTTTTCTAAACAACGTATTCCTTGGGATGAATAAGTGTTGCAGTTGTACTCATCATTGGGTTTTGGCTTAACACTTCTAGTGTGTTTTGATTTCTTATTTCAAGTTGTGATTTAATAAGGAATTTAAACAGTAGAAAAATTTGTTTAAATTTCAACCCATATTTTTTGGGGTTATTTAAATATTGCAAGATATGGTGGAATACTAGAAGCCAGTGTTGAAAGGTTTTTTGTAGATGAATTTCCTTGTCTTGGTAATCATTAGATTTACGAAACTGGGTTTGATTATTTTTAAAAGAAATCACTTCCCATGTAATCATATTGGTTTTGTTGGAGGTATCCTCTATGCTTAGTAGACCTAGTTTTAATTCAAGTAAGTAATTGTGTTGAGGATAAAACAATTGTATTTAATAATAATATCTATTTGGGGATAATGAGGGTAGCTGCAGTAAAATACTAAATCTACCTCCTTGACCCTTGGATGGGCATTCTAGAATGACGTTAATGACTTAATCTTCGAGCTACATATGAGAGCTTAACTAGATTTCTAGTTTTCCCTAACATCAAATCATTGCATTTATGTTGCAAATTGAGCACAACAGATGCTCATCAAGCTATTTGTGTGTTGGTTACTCTAACTCATATTGATCTCCTTTTTGATTCAATGTATTCAACGCCTTCGGGGTTCAATATGGGTTGTGGTAATGTTATGTTTTAAAAAAATGGGTATTGAGAAGATTAAGACCATCTTGTATGATGTAGTCATTCATGTTTTCATCCCAGCCTTGATAATAGAAATAGATATGCTCCTTTGGAAACCTCGTATGATATATTGTGAGCTATTGTTCTATTAAATGTTATTATTGTGAACTTCTTAGCTGGGCTATCCTTTCAACACAAAGCTGAGTTTGAAAGTAAAGTTGATCTTGACTAGGAACCTCCTTCCTCTTGAAATACTTGGCAAGATATCTTTGCTATTTTAAGGAAATAATTCTTATAGTTGAGCTGACTTTCCAGAAGCTTTTGCATTAGATCTTGTGGTCGAAAAGAGTTGAACAATTCTTTTTATTAGGAATGTGATATCTAAACAAGCGGGATGGTATTGGTAGTTGTTTTAATTTGAGATCTTTATGCTCTAGGCCATGCTTACTGGGGTTTTATTGATAACCTTCTTTTTGGATTTAAAAATATTTACTGAAGGTCTGATGATTATTTGTCACTAGTATTGAACCATCAATTATAGAGCTGCTAGAAGGTTTAGGAAAACTAGTTGAAATGATTCAGGAGTATAAATGATTCTTTTTAACGAGCATGATTGAATCTAAGTTATTTAGTACATATAGGTATTTTAAGTTGTCTATGATAGGAAGCCTCTTGGTTTCTAGGTTGTTAAGTCTGGTGTCATTAGCTCTTCATAGTATTTGATACGAAACCAAACTTGTTGATATTGTTAACCATGTTTTGTGATTTGTTAATAACTGGCTGCATCGAGTTAGTGTATCAACTTATTGTGGGATAAAATGATTAATCTATACATGTTCCTAACTGTTATGATGGGTTAGCTGGTTTTGTCATCTAACCGAGTCCATATAAAAGTGTTAGAACCTCTATGGGTGATAGGTTTTTGATTTGAATCATGTGGTATTCAATTCACCCGAAAGTGACTCTTTTCCCATTAGCAATCTGTAATCCACTGATCGTAATGATTTTAGTGTTTCATGACATCTAGAAAGTTCCTTATTGTTTTCTCTTGGTTGTGACATGAAATTTGTTGGTATGTTCCAACCTTGTTTGGTGGAATGGGTTAGGAGATCATTTCTCATTCTATTGGTGTCTTTGACTTACCAAGGAAATATGTATAGTACTGATTTGAATGTGTTATGAACAAACTCATAAGGTTTTGAGAGTCCTGGATGAGTTATCTAGATCATGTAATAATCATGTTATCTTGACAACACTACTCTCTTAGAGGATGTTAAGTGCTAATAGTGTTATCCGATCTTGATATGCTGAAAACAATACTGAGGTATGGAACTATGTTCTTTTCCTAATCTTGGAATGATCAATTAATTTTTAAGATGATGTAAGTGTTGGCTATGAAATTAGCGGTTGGATTTTGATCTGTTCATTTTCATGCATGATGATAAGATTACTTATCATTTTATAGATAAGTATTGATTATATACTTTTAGTTAAAAAATATTGAAGCCTTGGAATAATTGCTTGAATCTTAGTTGACGTTAGGGATGTATGAGATCCTTCGTAGGTTATGTTGAGCAAGACTTGAGATATCTCTTATACGTGATAGTTTCTATATTTATGGTTACTTAATGGTTGGGTAGAAAATTTTAGGTATGCAAGTATGGGTAGCATGATGGAAATCATGTTACACTGTATTTAATCGATTGAGTAATTTAGGTTCTTATGTTAAAATTAGAACTTAAGTGAAGAATTTTTAGTGATGGAATAAGTTATATTGAAAAGTAAGTCTGAAAACAAATTCATTCTTGGCTCATTTTATTTGTTGTTCTTGGCATGCTTGGGAAAGATCGGTTTACCTTCTTAATTTCTGCAATATGAATTCATAAAGATAATTAGAGTTTCTTTTATGAAATAACTAAGTAAAGCATGTCATTATGGTGAGTTTTGGTGTGTATATTTTCCACATCATTAGGTGAGTCATCTCACTTAGGTGAGATCGTAGGTCCATGTGTCATTTAGGGGTCATTATCAGATTCGCTTATGTGTCATTGCGTCATTGGGAGTTACACTGATATTATGGGAATGTAACTCCCCCTCTCTACTCGAGTTGTCATGATTGCAGCACTGGGGGTTACTCAACACCTCCTATATGTACACCCCATTTGATCTATGAGATAGAGGAGAGTTTTATGGCTTAACCAAGTTCTACCCATGTTTCAAATCTTTACATGCACATTCGGTTGATGCTCACTCCTCCTAAGATCTCTTCACGTTGCCATTCACACGTCCGTTGATGTGCACGTCATCCCTCGTGATCCTCGCTTGTGGGTTTTAAACCCTATTTCATGGTATCAAAGCAGATCTTGTGGATCCGTGCACTCCTCGGCATTGCTCGTGCATTTTTTTTGGCTTTTGGTGTGATATTCAAATCTCTTTCAGTGTGTGTCATAATGGATATTCCATTCGTGCTCTTCTTACATTGATTTTGGGGTTCATACCTCCTATTTGCTTGCTTGTCTTTGTAGGTTTTTCCACCTTGCATGCACGTTTGGAGGTATCTTACCATTTTGGAGCATTTGCGGTTGCAGATTTGAGTTTTTTGTGCTAGTTTTGTGATTTTTCAGTGTAGTGCAAAAGTTGCCCTAGCTCGTCACTACCTTCAACTCGGACTTTACATTTTGTTGGCTCGGTCTGTGCTTTTTCTCTTATCGGGTTTTGCATTGGGTTTGCATTTGGAGCCTTGGCCCATGTTTTGGATTATTGGGTGACTCTCATCATTGCTGGTTTGTGGATTGTGAGCCTTCAAATCTCTGTGTTCATTGTTTGAATGCTCATCGTGGTTTGAGGAAAATGTTTTTTTCTTCACTTGCGTTCAACACAGCAACAACACACTGCATTTTCTCCTTTGCTACCTCAACGCCTTGGTCAAGACCTCCAGCACCTGCACTTCCTCCATGACTCGTAGCTACATGTGCACTCACCTCTTGGCATGTTATTTTGCTGCCTCTGCATTTTCTACACAACAAGCATGTGGGTTGCCTACAACGACCTCCACTCCTCCAACGACCTCCCATGTGCTTGCAGCACCTCCAGCGATTTCTCCTTCCATGGCGGTTTCTCGGCTCTTGAATTTGGTGTTTCAAACCTGCTTTACAACATTTTTTCCTTGTGCATGGGCTCAAAACTTTCGGGTGGGTTGGAACGTTCTTGTTCTACTTGCGGTCTCCAACTATTCCTCCTTTGACCTGGCATAGCTCCGACTCAACGCTCACCGACAAATCTACTCCTTGGCATGTGGGTGGTCTAGCACTTTGTAGGACTGTTCATTTATAACGGCTTGGTTACTTCAAAGATCGACACAATGGTTCACACTGTAGCATCTCCATTCTACTTCATTGAGCCTTGTCAACTCTACTCTCGTGGATAACTTGGGCTTTGGCATGATTAACTCGGTGGCTTTTGCAAAGTAGACTTCGACATTTGGAAACTAGCTCAACTCGAGTATTCAACTCGCTGCCATGTGGACTTACACCTCCACCTTGCACTACATGGGCCCACTCCTTTCCACCTTCTGTTTTTAATGTTTTAAGGTGTTAAACAAAAAACATTTGAGTTTGGCATTGTAATTTTTTTAAAATTTGGGTTTTTGGCTTGTATTGCTCATCCTTCCTGCGCTTGTCAAAGATGGAGGGCAAGGTCCGGGGTTGGTAGTAGGCTAATCCCCCCTCGCATCAAAACAAAACCTATCTAAAATTCTATGTCATTTCCAATGGGTACCCACACGACACCCTTTGCACCCATTTTGGGCACTTTTTAAATCAATTTGCAAAGTGTTTATTGAATTTTTCCATCGATTATGGGAATCTTATTTGTGCCATAACATTTGACTTGGTACTCGTTTTTGAGCGCTTCTTTAGTCAAAGTTGCATGATTTTTTGCACATTACGTGATGACATTGTCATTTTTGTAAACAAACTACTTTATAAAGTGCCACATTCTGGGGGGGTTGATTGTACTCTTGGGCTTTCACACGCAGACACATTATCGGCCAAGTCCGACGTCTTGCTTTTTGCATCTTGCATTTTTCATCATGGAGAGTTCTCTTTCTAGACTTGAGTGTCATAGGATCACTTTACAACCTCCACCACTTCTCACCGGGAGAGGGAACTATTCAGTTTGGTGTGCTTCCATGGAACATTACTTCGCTCATGAGGGTCTTTCACCCTTCTTACTTGGGCCAGTTCCTACACCCACTGATCATCATCATCTGGAGGACTTCCTTGACACTTGTGACCATGTTTTTGGTCACATGATGATGCATGTCTCTCGTTCTCTTTGGTTTCATGTGGAAAACTTAGATCCACCTCACTATGTCTGGAGCATTCTTCAGTCCTTCTATGGAGACCCTTCACATACTACCGCCATTGTTATTGCTGATGATTTATTGTCTCCTCTTCTTTGTGTGATGACAATTCTACCGACACAGACTTGCTTCGTTCTACTTCGATGACAAGGATTGTGCACCTAGTTCTGATGTCGAGAGGGCTACATAGGACTCTTCTCCTCTTTCTCTCACTATTCTAGAGAGTGTTGACACTTCCCACGTCTCATCAGATATCAAGCAGTCTCCTTTTCAGTCTCATATAGTCATCACACCCACCTCCTTTCCACTTCCAGTGTATGAGGCCCCTTTCACTCCTCTACCTTCATTGGATGACTCATACCTATCATACATCTCTCTTTTGTTTTTTGAGCCCCCTCATTGGGACAAGTATCTACCTAACCTTAGTCATCTTTTCATAGAGTCTACTTGTGATGCACTATAGGTCCCTCATCCATCTACAGGTGTTTCAGAGGAGTTCATCATCTCTGTTGTTGGGAGTTCCCCTTCGGGAATCATGTCACTTCCACATTTCCAGAGACCTTCATTGATCCACCCTCAGTTGTGGATCCCTTTTCTATTGTGGAGGATGTTTTGTTCCCTTCACATCACTTGGACATCCTTTCTATGGGTGTTCCTCTTTTCACTCGACAGATTCGCACTTGTGACATTAGCTTCAGTTTCTTCGCACTCACTTTGTCTAGACATATGTCACACTTACATGCACCAGACTCAGAGTTCTTCGTGTTGTTTCCTTGATTTCCTTTATGGAGTGGGCGGACTTCCAAAGACGTCATTTCTATCCTTCCTAATGGTAGGCACACGGTTCGAGTGTGGGTGGCTCTTCTTGATCTAGAGGTAGAGGATCTCATCATTGATATTCTTTTGGGAGACCTCCTAGAGAGCTGCAGAGTTCGAGATCCATCCATGACATCTTCTCGCATTCCACTCGTCTCTCTCTTCTTCTCTCTTCTTCTTCCTTCCGAGAGATTACCTCTTTTTACATGGGTACCTTTTCAGGCTTGTCTAGAGCTGGGACCCATATTTGGCATCTTTATTAGATTAGAGAGTGTTTTGTTCTCTTGTGGTGGATGTTTTTCCCACTGGGTTTTCCTTCACTGCTTGGGACCTTCTTTTTGTACATGGGTACCTCATCAGGCTTTGTGCCGGGACCCATTTCTCATTTTTGACTTGCCGCCTCATCCTAAGTTACGATGAAGGGGGTGTTGGTGTGTGTATTTTCCACATCATTAGGTGAGTCATCTCACTTAGGTGAGATTGTAGGTCCATGTGTCATTTAGGGGTCATTATGAGATTCCCTTACGCATCAATGTGTTAGTGCGTCAGTGCATCATTAGGAGTTACACTTATATTATGGGAATGTAACTCCCCCTCTCTACTCGAGTTGTCATGATTGTAGCATTGGGGGTTACTCAAGCACCTCCTATATGTACACCCCATTTGATCTATGAGATAGAGGAGAGTTTGATGGTTTAACTAGGTTCTGCCCATGTTTCAAATATTTACATGCACATTCGGTTGATGCTCGCTCCTCCCGAGATCTCTTCACGCTACCGTTCACATGTCCGTTGATGTGCACGTCGTCCCTTGTGATCCTCGCTTGTGGGTTTTAAACCCTCTTTCGGTGAGTTGGTGCTTATCATGCTCGGTTCTTGTGAACTCGACTCATGCTAACAATTTTGTAGATAAACACGAGAGAAGGAAGGGTGAAGTATTTAGTTTTTCCTAATCTTTAGATCGAGGAAGTCTCGAAGATATAATTGTTTTTAATTATCTTAAATAAAATACTTCTCTTTGTATATGAGAGTTTCCTTGCTATTTAATGTAACTATTATTCATTAAAAGAAAGATTTTCTTCAAGCTTATAAACATGAATTGTAATTATTCCTAGAAGGAATTAAAGGTAGATTACCAGTTGCAATATATTGTATTATAAGAGATTGATTGGCATATGATGTGTTATGAGTTGGAAATCTATCAAGATAGGTATTTAGTGTCTTCAATACTATTGTAATGAACATTAGTATAAATCAAGTAGTAAGTGATACACACAACATACATGTGAATGCTAGAGAGAGGATAACAAACTAAGAGAGGAATGTTTCCTAATAATATTATGTATTAATGAACCATATGTTAAACATACTTGGAAATCGATGATATTACCGGTGGGTAAGCTGTCTCTTTATAAAATGCATTATATCAACCTTCTTGTATAAATTATATTAAGTTCACCAATGGATTGGAGCGAGGGGTATTTAACTAGCAAGATACCCCTGGTAATAAAATCAACTATCTCAAGTGACCACTATCAAGTAAGCCACTGGTTGATCATGGTGTAGACACTAAAATTAGGTCACACCTTTGCCCGTTCACCTCACTAGTCTTGATTTAATTAAATTAACTCATTATCCTCACTATATTTATTATTTAAATATTCTTATTTAAATAATATCCACACAAACACTTCACCCAGACACCTCATCAAGCTAACTCACCTTAAGACCTATTCTTAGCAAGTTACCATAACTAACTAAGACTTACCCAAACCCTAAAAATCAATGCCTACACTCCCTCTAACCACATTCCCGCATGATCACAAAAGCTCCCAGTCTAATTCATGGGATAACAACACAAGATCCAAGGAAATTAGGAGGATCTCTTTAAGTTTGGTAAACCTAGGAAATCCCACCTTGACCGACGTCGGTTTCCCCTAACCATCGCCGGTTAAGCCGGACCATCGTCGCTTACCCTTTTTAACCCAAAACAACCTTATTTATCAAGGTTGGAAAACATTGGGAGAAGGTTGACGAGCAAGAACAAGATCTCAAAAAGATAACGCATCTTTAGAGAGCCAATTTCAGCAAGAACTCACATCCAAAGAAGGAGATTGAAATTCTTCTCCTGAACAACCATCTCAGCCACATTCGATCTACCCAAGAAAAGAGGAGTGTGTATGCAGCCCATGCAGAAGATTTTCTTCAGTTGGTGATCACTTGCAGCCTCCAAATCCACCATCAGCACCTCCATCCTTCACACACAGACTTTCAGAAATGAAATCCAAGTAAGTACAATATCATACTTTCTGGTTATTTCATTTCATCATTGTTTTATTACCCATTGTTTATCTTGCTCCTTATTGACCATCTACAACAAATTTCACCTCAGTAAACCCAGCAAAACCTTGCTAAAAACCTACACCAGTCACCCATTACCTCATCTTGACCAACTGAAATCCTTTGTGCAATCACAAAGGGGACCAAAAACCCCGTTCTGTGACATTCCTAGATCTCACAAGAATGTGAGAGCAGTTATACCTAAGCTGCGGTGGTCGCCCGACCTACGCTTGGTCTCTATGTTTGCCCACACTGACCTTAAAAAGAGACCTATTCACTTTATTTTACCTCACCCTCACTCACTTGTGACTTACCCGAGACCTTTATCGGACTGCAGAGCCCAAAACCAACCATTTGACTGTGGATTCTATTCTAGCTTAGCTTGTTAGATTAGATCTCTTTCTTATTGTGTTTTTAAGTGAGATACCTAAATCATTTTAAAATAACGATAGGATTTACTTTTTTACAAAATTAATTTGTTTAAAATAGTGGATTGACAACCATCTAGGAAGTATCATACTTCCTCCGGATCTAGTTTACGCTAGGAAGTTCACTGCCCATATTGTTTAATTCTTTTTGGTGGTCTTACTTTCATTATAGGTAGTTCCTCCTAGCCAAAAGGAAGCTCTCATGGTCAGTTGTGGATTTAGAAGTCATACACATGCAAAAACCCATCCACCGACATTTGAACAGGTATTCCTCCTATGCCCGTTACCCTATCTGTTTCGTCAAAAATTCTAAGAAACAATCTAAAAAAATAGGTGAAACATTTTGGGACGCCCGGTGGGACCCATCCGGGGTTCCTTGCATTTCATTCATTCCTAGGAAAAAATTGTGTGTTTGTTTCCTTTCTAAAGCATACACACTAATTTTCTTCCCTGGTAATCAACTCCTTCTTTCTATTTGCTTTAATGGAAACTTTTCTTTTGGTGTATTTAAAAAGAATCATTTCTTCATGTTTTCTACATTTTAGTGAAAGAGCATCCCTCTTCCTTTTCATCTTATTGCGTCATCCAATTTCACATTTTTGATTTGGGTTTTAAAATCATTGCATCTCATGCTAATTTTCTGTATTAGCTCACATTAAATGAGGGAAACCTATATGTTGGAAGTCATTACCAGCTGATGGTTGACAAACGAATCATAGAAAATCACTTCTATCCTTTTCTCTTTCTCTGAGTCTTACCAAACCACACAAAAATTCAAATACATACATTCTTAAACAACATCTTACCTAGAAGAAGTTGTAGGTGATCACACGATCACGACATAGTGGGCACCCAGCTCGCTACTTTGTCGAGTCATACTTTAGAGCGTAGCCTACCCCCACCATAACAAACCTGAAACCTCACCCTTTAGATCTCCTTATTTTTAGGAAGCCATCCTCACCAAAAACTCTATTTCACAATTCATGTGTTAGTCCCTAAATAGCATAAGATGAACAAACATAATAGAATAGGCACTCTAGGAACATTCTTTCTTAGTGTTTTGTTTGATTTACGTTTTGAGGTGAGAGCTTTCGATCATTATTTTTATCTTTCCTTGCACATTCCCAATCATAGTTGGTGTATTCCGACTTCATTTGAGTGTGTCTGGACCACATCTACATCATTCTCAAACTTCTGGGTTTGATTCCACATCAAATTCTAATTCACAACCACTTTTTCTCATCACTATTTCAATTTCACAGTGACCGTCATCGGTTACCTCTGACTGCCATCGGTTACGCCCAACTGCCGTTGGTTCTGGGTCCTTTTGCTAACCTATTCAAAAGGACAATTTCACTTCACTTTCTTCCACTTTCCATAGTCTCTGTCACTGTCACTTTTTCCATTGACGTTTTACACATCCCCAAATTTGGCATACTTGTTAGATTTTGCCTTTTGCCTCACTGATTACTCACTACCTATTTTCCATAGTAACCGGTAGCAGTTACCCCTGACCGACATCGGTTGTCCCTAACCGGCATCGGTTACCCTGTTTCACATTCCACTCACCATTTTTTACTTCATCCATTTTTTATCACTAGATTCACCTATTCTTGATATTTCTTATTATCAGAGGAGAAATTCACCTAATATGGTTCTTGATATGGCCGAAGATAAGCGAACGCCCTCGTGTTCCATGCTATTTACAGAGGAGAGCCATGGATCCCATCCATCCTAATCAGAGATGAGGAGTTTGCATGAATCCTTCACATAGCCTTACGGTTTTACCTCTCCCATCATCCCTTGAAGATATGGCATGCCCATGAACGCCCTCGTGTTCCATGATAAGGGTTAGGGCTGGAGGAGGAATACTGTTGAATGTTTGGAGGGTGTGTGCGTACTGTAGAGAGAGATCAAATCGATTGCGAAGAACTCCTTTTTGTCTGGGAAGGACTACCTACAAGTAAGAATACAAGACCACCAGATTCTAATTAGACAATAAATGAGGGAACTGCCTTAGGCCCAGGAAATATTGGACTTCCTTTCGAAGGTGGTCAGTTCCCCTGCTAATATGAATTAACACAAATTCTAACAAAGAAGTTATTGCAAATTACAATTTAATTACCTGTTAAAACAATAGAGAAAAGGCTGGTCTTGGTTTTGAATCACAGTGACCGATGCCGGTCACTGTCACCGGTACCGGTTCCTAATAACCGATATCGGTAGGGGCAGTGATTTAGGGCTTTTAGTGAAGGTTGGCTATAAGGTGGCTATGGTGTTTATTAGGCTAGTAAATGATTGGGGATAGGTAATGGGGTGATGGAGAAGACTCAGAGAGTATGGGGGCTATTCTTGGGGGCAATGTAAGGGTAGAGGAATGACAGTTAGATGTAGGGTGTTACCGGGTAGTGGATCTAGGAGTAGACTTATAATTACTGTGATTCAGAAGTCCAAGAAATGTTATTAAAAGAACGTACAAGACACTACTTACTAGTTCCTGATGAAGATATAGGTCCAAGGACTGTGATAACGAAGGTAGGGCTCAGGTAGGATGATCTGACAATCAAAGATGAGCTATCTTCTCTCCCAATGCTTGGATGAGTGTCACTGGGCTCTGGTTACTCAGTTGCAGTCTTGGGCTTGATGTCCTTCTCTGCAAACTCCTTTCTTTCCTTCACTTGTCTCTGCTCGGCCAAGTGAATTCCCGATCTTTCCAATGAATTCCAGATCCTTTGTTTTTGGTTGGGGGAGGTCATTTACAGAGAACCGATGGCGGTTACGTAACCGACGGCGGTCGAGTAGGAACCGATGTCGGTTAAGTCAAAGTGGGCTATTTTTAGTAAAATAGCCAACCTTCCCTCCTTTTCTTCCGAGGGATTAGTTGTGGGCTTGGTCAAGTCATTATTAGGTTGGTTTTGGTGCGGGTGAGGAGTAATTAGTCATGGGTGTGGATGTAGACCAAGTTATAGGTCTTAATTAGGTTAGTTTAGGATTAGGGCTAGGTCATGATGAGGTGGCGAAATGAGGTGGCAGGTTTGGAGATGTGGATTTATTAATTATAAGGTAATTAATAAATAATTGTGTAAGGTTTAGGTGATGAGGTTAGGTTGCGAAATGAGATGCGGGGCACAGGGGGTCGTAAGACACAAATTTGGTGTCTACATTAGCCCTTGTTGTCGTGTAGCTTGTCTTGTAAAGTCGCACCGACAATAATAAGAAGTGGTTACTCCCGTTAAGGGTATAGGTAATCCCCTCAAATCTATCATGATTGGAGTGACGTGAAATTCAGGATAGGGTTGATAAAGGGTGAATGGTGTTGAGATGATGGTAAGATGGTGGGGTAAGTTCAAGGAAGCAGACGCACGTTGAAATGTAGTAGTGCGACTAGGGTACATGATTTGAAGAGCAAACAAGCAATTCATAGGCAAAGGTCGATAGTTTATCCAAACAAGGGTGATATAATCCTGGTATCCAAGGCATAGGAAGTAGCTCCAGGGGATATAACGGGTAAGGTACAGGAACGTTTAGGTATGTTCGGCAGTACCAAATGGTTGGTTTGGTTGAGATAAACGTCACGGTCTCGGTCTAGGAAAAGTTGGTCAACTGATCAAGTCAAGTACCCTAATCATGCTAAAACACGAACAGGTGAGCTCGATTGAACAAAAAGCTACATGATGGGTGGATAAAATTGTAATTTGCGGGTTTTGGGTGAGGTATTTAATTGGTGTGGCCTTGGGTCGGGCCGATTGATTAGTGAGGGCCATGGGTCGGGCCTCGGGATTGATTGGTCGGCCTGGGTCGGGTGGCGTGGCCTGGCTCTGGGTCGGGCCGATTGGTTGGTCGGGCCTGGGCCGATTGGTTGGTCATGGCCTTGGGTCGGGCAAATGGTTGGTCGGCCTCGATTGGTTGGCATGGCCTTGGCTCGGCCAAATGGTTGGTGGGTGGTGGCCTTGGGTCGGCCGGGCCAAATGGTTGGTTGATTGGTTGGTGGCCGTGAATTGGGTCGGGTTGGTTGATTGCGGCCGTGAATTGGGCCAATGAAGTCAAAAAAGGCTATTTAGCAAAGGAGGGTATAGACGATGTGGTGAGAAAGGGAGATTGGTGAATAAGGGTAGAAATTGTGGTGAAATAGGTATAAAACCGATATCGGTTAGATATGACCGGTATCGGTTAGAGGACCGATACCGGTGTTTTAGGGCACAATATAACCGATATCGGTTATAGGTAAAAAACCTATAAAAAGAAAAATACGGCCTGTCATTGTCACATTGTCAATTTGATAACCAATACGGCTTGTCTGGGTTTAAAATTGATTTTGTTGAGTTTGTACGCTGAGTTGGCAGTAGTTGAGTGGAGGAGTGAGTGATTGGTAGACCCCAGCGAGTAGGAGGTAGAATTTGATTGGTGGAGGACCCAGCTGAGGAGATTTGGAGCCATGGCACAGCCAGGAGGAGCAGGAGGTGCTGGACCAGCTGGACCACCGCCACCTATCCCACCACGACGACGTGTAGTCGTACCGGTAGGCTCTAAACCTCTAATTATGTGAATTTAATGATTGTAAGCTGAGATGTGGGTTTTGGGTAGGAATCCAAATTTTGAATAAAATAATGAATAAATTGAAGTAATTTGTAAAATGGAGTGGGTAGGTAGGTTAGTTAGGTTAAAACGGTAGGGTGGGTAGGGTTGTAGGGTTTTCCAGTGGGTAAAAGGGTAGAAATAGGCAAAAAGATGTTTTTGGGGGCGTTGCGGGTTCGGCTCTGGACCTGGACAGTGACCGATGTCGGTCACTAGGCGACCGGCATCGGTCACCAAATATTTTGCACAAATTGGATTTTTGGTAGACCGGCGTCGGTCGTATGTCGACCGGCGCCGGTGCATAGGATATGCTGGGGAGGGGACCGGTGGCGGTCAAGGGTGACCGGTACCGGTCATTAGTTAGGTTTTTTTTTGTTTTTTTTTTGTTTTGTTTGTGTTTTGTTTGTTGTTTTTGTTGTTTGTTGTTTTTTTGTTTTTTTTGTTTTTGTTTGTTGTTTTGTTGTTTTGGTTTGGTTTGTTGTTTTGTTGTTTTGGTTGTTGTTTGGTGTTTTTGTTTTGTTTTTGTTTTTTTTTTTGTTTGTTTTTTTTGTTTTTGGTTGTTGTTTGTGTTTTTGTTTTGTTTGTTGTTTGGGGGTGAAGAGGGAGGGTAGTAGAGTTGATAGGAAAGGTGATGGGGGGGGGATGGGGGTGGAAAGGGGTGGTAGAGGTTAAATGGGGGTGGTATGGTAGATGGTTAGATAGTACTAGGTGTGGGTGGGTATGTTGGTAGGAGGGTGTTAAAGTGGATGTGGGTATAGTGTAGATGTGTGTATATAGAGGGTGGTGTGGTTGGGGGGTAAAAGGGGGTATAGAGGGTTAAGGTAGTTGTTTTTGTAAAGGGTAGGTCTAATGAAGTGGGTTGTTTTTATAGGCACGCCAGCTTACGATGCGGGATCGGATGCCCCCGCTATTGAGATGGATGCGGCCACATGTGTCCGCAGCGCAGTGGGCCATTATGCGCGAGGTGGGACTCGGCAGAGTCCAGCGGTATAGGGCTGTGGATAGGGACCACAACCTTATGGTTGCCCTCATCGAGAGATGGGATCCGCAACCAATGTTTTCCATCTCCCTACTGGAGAGATGACGATTACCCTAGAGGATGTGTATCGCATCCTGAGACTGCCGATCGTAGGGGAGGCAGTGTTCCAGGTAGATGCGGAGACGGCGATGGACAACATTCTTCAGGTATTTGGGGATGCAGCCACATTATTGACCTATCACAGCGTGAGCATTGCCTATGGCGACATGTATCACGCACACAGACATGAGACACGGCTTGCCGTGTTGATGATGATAGGTATCACATGCTTCGCCCTCCCGGACTCAGAGGGAGGCCGCTTCCCATGGGATTTGATGGGAGTGTTGCACGAGATGGTAGAGGAGCATACGTGCTATGCCTGGGCACCAGTATATCTGGTGCAGCTATACAGAGAGCTGTGGGGTTATCACGGATGAGGTGATTTGGGATTTGCTCGACATTTTTGTTACACTGCTGGGCATATGAGCACATCATATGTATACGACCAGTAGGGCTGCCCCAGCAGCCAGGGCCATAGATTGTATACAGATATGGCTTTCGTGAGGTGGTGGGCGTGGGATACCCACGCGGTGCTCGCAGGACGGGATGTGGCCTACTACCGTCATATGTTAGAGGGCTTGACCGCACTAGACATTATATGGAGGCCCTACAGAGGCCATCAGCCCCGAGGAGGAGCCCGAGCACAGATGCGCTGGATCCAGTATACTTTCTGGATAGCTGGACGGAGGCCCGGAGAGTATGAGTGGATACCCCTAGAGAGGGTACGACGATAGTTGGGGCTACGACAGGATGAGCCACCTCCCTTCCCACAGTACCGGAGGGATGATGTAGAGGCCCCACTGCCTGCACCGCAGCCCGTTGACCCAGATTGGGTAGCAGAGAGGCCGGTGGATGATACAGTGGATGACGCCGGGTGCACAGGTTCATTTTTGGTGTGGTGGGTAGGGCAGAGAGCAGCCAGGAGAGCACAACCCGCACAAGCCAGATTTGGTGGCGGTTATAGCGGAGAGGGACCGGCTCGTAGGACAGTGTGTAATTATTATTACAGGGCAGCTGTCCGCACAGCACGTACGCACATCGGGGTACTACAGGGCAAGCTTAGCCCAGCACATGTGCACAGCAGCACACATGTGCATGCACCACGCACCATGCACATGCACAGCACAGCACCACAGTGCAGCCCGCCCCACAGCAGCAGTGCACACATGTGCACCGCCATAGTGCATGTGCACATGGTGTACCCAGCAGATAGGGGCCACTATTATTAGGAGTCGGGGGACCAGCCCCAGCAGCCATGGTGGCACGGGCCCGCTATATGGAGGCGAGAGTGGAGGCCCGGTATTATCAGGATGTCCTTGATGGTACCGGGGCTGACTATCAGCCATATGCGGCGCACAGAGCCGAGACCTCTCGAGAGCCAGAGATCCCAGGGGGGCGCAGCCACAGCCGGTGGGTCGGTGATAGGGAGGAGGTGAGAGCCAGCACAGGGACCAGCAGGGAGAGGGGCTGAGGGTGGTGGGGAGAGCTGAGACATCCCTGGAGTGGAGATGGTTTTTGGATATTGGATATAGACACCGGTCTGCGAACCGGTTATGTATATAGAGGCCTGCGTGCCTACATATGATTTATTTATTCATTCTTGTTGTATATACCGGCCTGCGAGCCGAGTACAGGTTGTATAGTTGATACCGGCCTGCGAGCCGAGTATATTTTTGACATGAGAGACCGGCCTGCGAGCCGAGTCGAGATTTTGATAGTGATAGCGGCCTGCGTGCCGGCTTTGTATTATTTTGAGATGACAGAGGCCCCCATGCAGGGGAAGTTGTATATTTAAACATTGATATATATATATATATATATATATATATATATATATATATATGATGATTTTGATCCACATGGTGTGTATAAAAATGTTTTATGTGTTTTGTCGATGGTTTTTGAAATTGAATGTATATAGATGATGAGTTTGATCCACATGGTGTGTATACTGATGGGTTTGATGTATATATTTAAAATGTCGTATGTATTTTGTCGATGGTTGTTTTAATGTAGATAGATGATGTTGATGAAATTGTGATGATATATATGTGTTGATGTGATTTTGATGACAAATAGTGATAATGGTGTAGTTATGCAGGAAAAAGAGGCGGGCGCCACAAAAATTTGTAAAAAATAAAGAAAAGGCCTAGGTTTAAGAAAAAGGAGGCATGTGACCGATATCGGTTAGCTAACCGACGTCGGTAGATTATGACCGATATCGGTTAGGTAACCGATACCGGTTATGCCAAAACGAGCTTTTCTAAAAATAGAAAAGCTTGGGTGGCAACTTAAGTTCTTATTTTTAGAGTCATGCAACAAGTTAAATACGTGAATGCGACACTGTTTGATGACTGATACAGGTAATTGCATGAAAGAATTGAGTGATAAGGAGGAAAGAGACAGGTAAAGCAATTGTGAGCTGGGATTAAGAAGGCAGAAAGACAAGTTATATTTGAAGAGGGTGGTGAACATGGCTGAATGAGGAGAAGCATCCAAGCAGTAGGGACGAGAGGGAAGACAGGTTCCACCCCAAGCTGCTGCATCCCAAGAGGTAAACTGTTTGGTTGTATTTTAATTCTTGCATGTTTTGATGAATAGGATGAGAGAAGGTAAGAGGGTAGAGATGAGAAAGAAAAGGTGATAGGCAAGGGTTTGGGATAGAGTGAGTGTTATGGGGTAGGTAAGCAGGGTGTTCACGTATGTTTATAGGTATAGAGAGGAGTAAACGAGCAAAATAATTATCGTAGGGATGTTTTAAGCAGGCTGTATAGGATTGACAGTGACCGGTATCGTTTAGAGATAACCGGTATCGGTTAGTAAACCGGTATCGGCATTTGTTATCTATAACCGATACCGCCAGTTCGTAGGAATTTCCGTAATGTGAGAAAAACACTGGGGATTTGATTTATTGAATGGTTGTGTCGTTTTTGATGTATGCAGGCAGAGGCAAGGTTGAGGATGAATGATAGTGTGCCAGCTTTGTTGTCACGAATCCGAGCGGATGTAACACCAGCTGAATGGGCATTGATAAATCATGTGGGGTTAAGTGGAATCCGCTATTATTCACGAATCGCACGCAATCATGCTATGTTGCAAGCATTGATTGAGAGATGGAATCCGGAAAAGAATACCTTCTATCTGCCAACAGGGAGATGACAGTGATGATGGAAGATGTGTTTAGAATTTTGAGGCTCCCAATTACAGGAAGAGACCAGTGTATCAAGCATTGCCTAGAGCGGCGGTGGGGAGTGATAACAACAGTATTTGGTTCAGCTGCACGAGATTTGACACAGCGAGGTTTGACATTCACTTATGGTACAATGTATGCAACACACCCTGAGGAAACAAGGTTGGCAGTGGTATTAATGATAGCGGTGGGGTATTATGCATTACCAAGGGTGGATGGGGGAAGATTTCCAAAAGCATTGATGTGTGTTATTTGGGAAATGATAGAAAGGAGCGTGACTTTCACATGGGCACCCGCATATCTGGCGGAGTTATACAGGGGTTTATGGGCCTGCAAGTGAAATCACAGGATGACACTGGATTGTGCATACTTATTACATTGTTGGGCCTATGAGCACATTGTGTGTGTGTGACCAATAGGCCGACCAATCCAGGAAAGAGAGACAGGAGTGCAGAGGTTGGGATTCAGATGATGGGTCCAGACAGAACAAGAGGTGAGATCCCAGGCCGTGATAGATGACATCGAGTATTATAGGTAGGTATGGGAGATGGTGACGATTATGGATATTTTTGAGGCCTTACGGGAACTATATGGTGACAGAGAACATAGCTGAGGAGTTGAGGGGTGTAGAGCGATTGAGGTGGATCGCAGGGCACAGGCCGGGTGAGTACGAGAGGATTCCTCTAGATCGTGCGGTGACAATTTGGATTTGTTCAGGATATACCCATGGCTTATAGACCATACATGAGGATCGATGCCGAGGCATTATTCTCACCTCCCCGGCCGACACCTCCAGAAGGGCCAGAAGAGATAGTAGCTGATCGCAGGGTAATGGATGCGGGAGCGACAGAGGCTTATAGATTATGGTGGGTAGCAGAGCTGCGAGGTTCACGTGAGAGGGCCGATCATCCTGACATAGCTGTGATTACAGTGGAGAGAGATCATGTCTGTAGGGTTTAGTTCATCAGCTCCAAACGGTGAATGAGACAACGGGATTGTTAGCGGTTGCAGAGTCACGAGTGGAGAGACTAGAGGTGAGATTCCGCCACGCGAGAGGACGTATTCATATGTTACAGGAGATGTTGGCGGATCAGTGGGAGGAACCAATAGCAGTGGCACCTTTGAGGATGGAGAGGCCAAGTGAGTGGCGTCGACGATCATGATCACCACCTGATTCGGGAGGAGGCGCAAGGGTCTAAGTGAATTTCATAGGAGTATAAGAATAAATAAGGATGCCGACCTGCACGTCGATGATAGAGAAGATGTATTTGTTTAACATCTAAATAAAACTAAATATGTATGTTGATTTGAGTGATGATAATAATAAGAATGGTTGTGTTTTGAATGTTTTGTTTGAAAAAAAGGATAAAGATGAATGTGATCAAATAGAAATACACAAAAAGATTTATATTTACCACACATGATAGGTTATGGTAGGGGATGGTCGAGCTAACCTTGGGAGACCCCATGTCTCCTAAGTGCTGCCTACATAGCCCATTGCACAAAGCAAGGAGGGGCCTCAGACCGATGTAGTTCTCCCTTAGGACCAGGGAGAGGTGAATTTAGGCAACTTGGTTATAGTTAGGCAATTTTTTGACTGGTAAAAATATTGATATTGGTAGGGTAACGTTGTTGGTGTTGGTAAGGGACTGGTGATGTTGGTGTAGGTATAGGTGAAATGAAAGTTAGCTTACCCAAGTAGTAGGGAATCGTGTCCTGATTAAGGTCAACACACAATCCTAGATTCGAGTAAAAGAGGCAAAAGTGTCCCGTAGTTGAGAAGAGCTAAACAAACCACTTATTAACATAGGATGAGCTTGAATCCCTAGGTGCCTTGCATAGGTGAGAAGTCGATAGGTGAAAAGAGTCGTATAATCACAATATATCGGATATACGTCACGTCCCTTGAGTTTTGTTGTTTTGACAAATGGTGAAGTGAGGTGGCTGGTAGAGCTAGGGTGCAGAGAACTTGTTATAAGGTGATTATGCTGACTAAAGAGAACCAAACCTAAATAGACAAGTCCATGACTCAAAAGTGCTGTGGAATACTTTTTTTTTACTTTTCTGGATATAGACTGATCGATGGGAAGTCCATAGGGGATATGCATTTTGTTGTTCTTGAGCTCTTCACGAAGCTGATCAAATGAGAAGCTTCTGATGAAGGCTGACTTTGTATAGCTGTCCTTCAAGGGAGTAGTCTATTTATAGTAGCAGATGTGGTTTTTGTGTATAGTATGTCCTTCGGGGGAGCAGTCTATTTATAATAGTAGAAGTGGCTTTGCACATAGCTATCCTTCGAGGGAGTAGTCTATGTATAACTTTAGAGGTCTAGATGTCCATTTGGCATGAAGCATCTAGTTTTGTAGGAAGTTTGACTCAAGAATATCCCATAAGCATATAATTGAGAACGTGTTATTTTGATACTTTTAAGTCATGGACTAGACTAAAAAGGGGAAGGCATCTTTAAGGGGAGGTTATGACCAAACCATGTGAGCTTGATTTTATTTTGAGATGCATGAAACAAAGTGTATGAGGTGGTAAATGAGCTCAAGGGACGAGCGCAAGGTAGATAAGAAGTGATGTAACACTAAATTCAACAGTAGAATGGTCGGAGATGCAAGGCATTAAGGGGTTCAGGCTCAGGTTTACCATTAAGCGAAGCTAAATGATAAGTGCCTGATCCATAGATGTGAGTGATAATGTAAGGCCCAATCCAATTTGGAGCAAATTTTCCGTGTTTGCTCTTTTCTAGTTTGGTTACATGTTGATTCTCTTTGAGGACAAGATCACCAACCTTAAAGGTACGCTCATGAAGTCACTTATCATAAGCACGCTTGATGCGCTTTTGATAGATTTGAAGGTGGTCAAGAGTTGTAAGACGACGCTCGTCAAGAAGCTCCAATTGGGCTAACCGCTCTTGGTGGAAATCATCATTGGTGAGAATATCCTGAAGAGATATTCTTAGGGAGGGTATTTGTATTTCGAGAGGTAAGAAAACCTGGTACCATATACCAAAGAAAATGGGGTGGCATTAGTGGAGGTGCGAATGCTAGTCCGATAAGCCCAAAGGGCAAAGGGGATGTGATCAGGCCAATTGCTTCCAGAATCGTTAACAACTTTCATGAGGATTTTGGTTAGGGTTTTATTAGAAGATTCGGCTTGACCATTTGCTTGTGGATAGTAAGGTGATGAGAAGCTAAGTTTGATACCAAAGTTGTCACAAAGGTCTTGTAACAACTTATTTTTGAAATATTTTCCATTATCTGTTATCAGGCGATGAGGAATGCCAAAACGACAAATAATGTGATGGTTAATGAATTCGACGATTTTTTCTTTTTTGGTTGAAATGAGTGGAATGGCTTCCACCCATTTAGTGTAATATTTCGGTTGCTGTGATTATCCAACGGTGACGTTGCGAAGAGGGTGGGTGAATCTCACCAATAAGGTCTAAACCCCATTGTGAGAAAGGCCAAAGATCTCATGTGACCTGTAGTGGATGGCTAGGAGTATGTTGAAGGTTGGCATGTTGTTGACACATAACACAACGCTTAACATATTCGTAGTAGTCGTTATTAAGAGTAGGCCAATAATAGCCTAGGTGAAGGATCCGTTTGGCCATGGCAAGGCCACTAAAATGTCCACCACAAATACCGTCATGGACTTGTTGGATGGTATAGGTGACCTCCGCACCGGTTAGACATCGAAGGAGGATGCCATCAAAGCCACGTTTATAGAGGAGTCCCCCCATGATGACATAACGAGAAACACTTTTAAGAAAAGCACGTTTTCCGTTACTAGTAAGGTCAGGTGGGAGAACAGAGGTTGTAAGGTAGTCATGAAATTGGTGATACCAGGTATCCTGTGAATTAGCAGACACATTATTTATCATACAAACATCCAAATGCTAAGTAAGATGGGGCAAAGAGTTGTTGGACCAAGACGAATATGTCAGAGTTAGTTGGTGAGGTAGGAATTTGTGAGGCTAAGCAAGCCATAGTATCCGCAAATTTGTTAGTGGAGCGGGGAATGGTTTGGATAGAATAATGAGTAAATAAGGTCAAAAGTGAATCCACGTAATGTTTGTACTTTTGAAGTTCCTCATTTTTACATTGGTAGATGCCCATAACTTGATTGACTACCAGTTGGGAGTCACCTGAAAATGTTAATAGACTTGACACCTAAGTGTAACGCAACCTGGAGACCCAAAACAAGGGCCTCGTATTCCACTGTATTATTAGTGTAGGGGAAATCGAGCCGGAATGAAAGAGGCATAGGCTCAAGCATCAAGAGGAATGAGAACAATGTTGGCTCCTCCACCGCACTGGCATTTGGATCCATCGAAGAAGAGGGTCATTGGATACGACTCCTCACTGAGTGAAAGAGTGGCGATGAGTTCGTCGGGGAAATTAAAATTGGTAAATTGTTCCCCAGGTAAAGGGGCTTCCGAGTTGGTCTGCAATAGTTTGTCCTTTTATTGAT
This sequence comes from Taxus wallichiana var. yunnanensis, assembly GCA_018340775.1. NCBI lineage: Eukaryota > Viridiplantae > Streptophyta > Pinopsida > Cupressales > Taxaceae > Taxus > Taxus wallichiana. Next base: position 92,493,126 of record CM031235.1, on the reverse strand, counting down.
TTCTGGTGTACAAATTCAAGGTCGAGGTCGGCAAGGAGCATAAGCCATCGGGTGATGCGTTGGTTTAGATGTGGTTTGGCATACATATAATGAATGGGGTTCACGTTGGTGATGACAAAAGTTTTGTGATTCAGGAGGTAGTGTCGGAGTTTGGTGGCTACGAATGATAGGGCTAGGCACAACTTTTCTACATGTGTATACCTAGTCTCGTAATCCATGAGAGTACGACTTATGTAATAAACGGCTTGTTCTCGATGCTCAGAGTCACGATGTGCGAGCATGGCTCCTACAACATGGTCGGTGGCAGAAAGGTAAAGGTAGAAAGGGCGATCATCCTGAGGTGGGATAAGCATGGGTGGCTGCAAGAGATAGGCTTTAAGAGCCTCAAAGGCTTGGTGGCACTCTTCACTCCATTGAAAGACAATGTCCTTTTTAAGGAGATGATGGAAAGGTTGACATCGATCCGAGAGTTGAGAGATGAAACGCCGGATAGATTGGAGTTTACCTTGCAAACTACGTAATTGTTTGAGGTTAGTAGGTGGGGGCATTTCTAGGATAGCTTTGACTTTAGCTGGATCGACCTCGATGCCACGCAAAGAGACAATAAAACCAAGGAGTTTTCTCAAAGGACACCAAAGACACATTTCTTTGGTTGAAGACGAACACAATATTGTAACAGGTGATCGAAAATAATGGTTAAAACATCGAGATGTTCACTGCGATGTTTAGATTTGCCAAGAAGATCATCGACATAATCCTCAAGGATAGTGTGCATAATGTCATGAAAAATGTAAGTCATAGCCCACTGATAGGTCGCACCAACATTCTTAAGGCCAAACGGCATGACACGATAATAGAAGGTTCCCCAAGGAGTTATGAAGGTAGTTTTATGTTGATCGGCCGGGGCTACCAAAATTTGATTGTATCGAGAAGCCATCCATGAGAGAAAGCATCTCATGGCCCGCAGTGAGATCAACAAGTTGATCAATACTTGGGAGGGGGAAGTCATCCTTTGGGCAAGCGAGGTTAAGGTCCCGAAATCCATACATATCCGAAGTCCCCCCGTTGCTTTAGTAACAGGTACGATGTTAGAGATCCATTGAGGATAGTCAATAGGTAAGATGAAGGAAATAGAAAGGAGTCGTTGAAGCTCTTCTTTGACCAAGAGGGCAATGCGTGGATGCATTTTTCTCAGTTTCTGTTTAACTGGTTTGGCATCGGGTTTTAAGGTAATGTTATGGACAGCAATGTCAGGATCAATTCCTGGCATGTCAGCGTAGGACCAAGCGAAAGCTTGGTTGTGGGCACGGAGGAAGGTAATGAAGGCAGTTTGTTCTGATGCGGTAAGAGATTGTCCGATCTTCACAATGTGAGGATCGTCCTCGGTGTGGATGTTGATTTCTATAGTTGACTCATTCAACATGGTTTGAGTATCAGATGGCAAGGCGCGTTGAATATAAGAGTCATCCGCACCAAGGTAAGTGAGGATGGAGTCATCATCCTGGCACTCAACAACATTAATTGAAGGTGAGTCCTCTTCGATCATGTCTGGATACAGAAGGGGAAGAGAAGATGGGTCTTCATTATCACGTTGATAAGTGAGAGGACCCAAGAAGATAGCATTTATGAAAAAAAAAGTTAGGAGGGATAGATTCAGGGTCTATCGACTCTATGGGTGACGATGGCAAAATGGGTGATGATGGTTCGGAAGGGGTGACTTCGTCACCTTCCTGGATACAACAGATATGTGATGTTTTCAGTGTAGGTGGTTCAGAGAATCCAAGACCATGACGATCTTTGTGTTTGCGTGTAGTAATGGGAATGATCGTATGTCGGCCTTGTTCATAAAGACCGAAACCGAAGCCCTTCCAAGCACAAAGCGCATCAGGAAGGTGAGAGCGAAATCGATTAGTTAGATATTGAAAATCAGATTGGAAGGGGACCACACCAAGGGGAGGTTCAGGGGTGACAGAGGATGTATCGACACCCCCATACGTTAGGTTGGTGCGGCAATTAGGTGGTCCGTAGGAGATTACTTCCCCCACACGACGGTCATAGGTAGGATGCGCATGTAACTGTCCATACTCCTGTGGGGTATGGAACGTGCTAATGTTATATAGGTGATACTCCCCCAGCATAAGGCATTGAAAGACATCTACTAAGGGATCTGAGGTTGGGATATTGTCTGTGGGAAAGGAAGTGGTATTTGCGACGGTGGTTTCATTGGTTGAAGGTGTAGGTGCGGTTGAGGTGGATGGTTGAGGTGTGGTTGAAGTGGATGGTTGGGTTGGATGAATGGGTGTCTTGACTGGTACAAGCACATCATTAGGGCGATATAACATATTACAGGTTTTGAAGGGGGGAGGGTCAACTTTTACGGTGTAGGATTTCCCTCATACTCGAATTTTATGCATCTATGTAAGGTGGAGGGAACACATCCCATAGCCCGGATCCAAGGGCGGCCTAACAACATGTTGTATTGGAATTCACCCTCAAGGACATAGAAGAGTTCGGGTAAGGTACGTGGCCCTACACGAATGTTAAGGATCACAGTGCCTAAGGTAGAAGTAATAGCATCGTTGAATGAACGCAACATGGTGGGGTTGGCACACATGCAGCTAGAGGGGATATTCATTTGTTGGAAGGCTTTGGAAGAGATGATGTTTAGGCTAGCAGCCCCCGTCAATCATAACACGATGCACCCGGATGTCCCAGGACGTAAGCTGAGATGAAAAGAGTGGGGTCAGGATCTTCTGCACCAAAGTCAACAATTTTGTCTTCGAGAGAAACTGACAAAGAAGGGTTTGTCATGACAGGACGGAAGTGATAGATTGTTTGGTGAGAGAAGCAACGTGGTTGGGTGTTAAGATGGAGGTAACGGGAAAGGTTTCGTTAGGTAAGACCTCTATCCCTTGAAGGATTTCAACGAGAGCTTGTCGATGAGATTCAGAGGTCTGAATGAGATCATACAGTGTCATTTTTACAGGTGATTGGTGAAGTTGTTTGATCATGGTTCGGTGGGAAACTCCATCAGAGACGGGGTAGGCAGGTCCATGAATAACCACTTTAGGTGGTGGTGCGATCGGGATGGTGGACGGAGAAAGAGAGGCCACAGGTGTGCTTTCTTTAGCTTTCCCATTGTTTTTCTGCCCTCGAGTAGCAACACTAATCATGTTGATCTCGTGAACACGAGAGGAGGAAGACGGTAGGGATAAGTCATGGTCTTCGAGAGGTGGGGTTGTAATAATGATAGATCTTGGTGAGGCGGGGACAGGTGGTATAGGAGAGGGAATTGAAGCTAAAGGTCTCTCCCTTCGTAAGTTGTCTTTCTTAACCTTTCTATCTGAGAGAGGTGACTGACGAAGGATGGCTTTCAAAGCTTTGCATCCCTCTACATCATGTCCTGGTGTGCGGTGGTAAGCACAGATTTTAGACTCATCATAACCTATAGGTCGAGGTTTAGATGGATCATAAGGTCTAAGTGGGGGTAGGGAAATGGTCACATTCTCCACCAACATATCAAGGATCTTAGCGCATAAGATCCTTTGAGGGTCAAAGTCGAGGAAGATGAGGCTATTGATTGGGTGGGTTTTGGTAATGTTTGGGTATGGTTGGTTCTGTACGGTGGTGTTTTAGATAAGGGGTTTTGATAATTGGATTTAACTAAACGTGGCTTCTTCGGCGCAAAAGTTATGTTTAGCTGGTTAGATGATGAGGCCACAGATGATGTGGTAGCAGGAAACAACCACGGAGAAAGAGGAGTGACAGCAAACAAATCCTTTGATGATGGAGTTTGTTTAGGGTTGATAGGTGGACAGGATACTTGGGGTGACGGTGGTGTTGACACTGTGGATCTCTGTATGGATGTAGAAGGTGCAGGTCATTTTAAAGAAAATGTAGGAGGTATGATGTATTGAGGCAAGGTGGAGGGGTGAGGTCCCAATATAGAAGGTAGGTGTGATGGCGAGGGTTTTAGTTGTGACAGAGGTATAGATTGGACTTGAGGAGATTGGGTCTGTCTCCTAGGTAGATGGACGGCTTGATTTTTGGATAAATCTAACCGTTTAGGTGGGTGTGTTAGGCTGGGTATTGGTGAAGTCCCAAGTGTAGGGGGAGGTTTGGTTAGGTTAATAGAGGTGGATGAGGTATTCGGTAGAGATGAGGGGGTTGAAGGTGAGGACATAGGCATTTTGAGTTTTTGTAAACACCGCGGGTATATGATAGAGGTGTCTGGATTGGTCATCTGCATCTGAGTAGAGCATGGTGTACTCAAACGTTCCCATAGGACTCATCTATCTTCGGAGGGGTGACAATCCTCACATGTGAATAGGAAATTTTGTATGGAAGAAAGGTGGGTTGTGATTCCGGTCCACTGTGGGTGTGATACAGGGGGTAAATGAGGCACTGTATCAATGGGTGTTAAGAGGTCAACCGGTTGCTGAAAAGATTTAGGCGATGAAGAACTAATAGGTAGGAGGGCATGTCTGAGAGGATCCATCATGATTAAAGAATTTGGTGATGTCGGTTCAAGGGGTTTCTCATCTAAGGATGACGAAAAAAGTGGCGAGCCTTCCTCTTGTACAGCAAGAGTGGTAGAAGGAGATGTTTGGGAAATAGATAAGTTAGATAACATCCGCTCACAGTCTTGCAAAGATGTGGTGTAAGAAGGCTCATCTGTGAGAAGGGAACTCTGGGTGGTTAATTCCTTTATGGGTAAAGGAATGGCAAGGTTATCATCTTGTCTTGATGGTGGTGAAGTGGGTGCGGATTCCTGCGTTAGTGAAGAGGCTTGATTCAGAATTTTCTCAATAGAGGCTTTTGGTTGGGAATCGAAAACTGCATGGATTTCATGAACACTCTCCTCGGCTAAGATATCTTGGTTTATGTTACTGTTAGAAGAGTGGTTTGGGAATGGTTTATTGAAGATTTTCAAATTTCGGTTAGCAGGGGCATTAGGATTATCGAGGGTTATATCCCCTGCATCAACCATTTCCTGCACTATGTTTTTCAACATCTTACAGTTTTCGTGACTGTGTCCCTTCACGCGGTGGAAGTTACAGAAGTCATTTTCTTTGTACCAAGAAGGTATAGCATGGGTGGAATCAAACCCAGAGTGAGGTTTAACAGGAGGCAAGGTGATAGCTCCTGCTTTGAGCAATTTTTCCAATATGACACCATAAGTTTCTCCCAAGGGAGTGTAATTGATGGGCTCGGCTTTATACTTATAGGTGGTTTTTGGCGGGGTATTAGACGGTGCTTGGGATTTGACCATCACCACGTGGATAGCTCCTTTTGATTTTGAAGCAGTTGATGTGTGAGAATTGGTGGTGTTGGGTTTGTTGGTGGAGTCTTGGGTTTGGAAATTAGGGTTTTTGTTGTGCAACCGCAATTTCTCTTCCTCTAAGGCTCGAATTTCTAGTTTGAGCCATAGTAAAGGCCTCATCAAAGGTGTGGAAAGTTTGAATTTGGAGGGTAGGAGAAATGTGCTTAGCGCAGGCCCGCGTAAAGAGTTCGATGAGTTTGGCCTGAGGCAAGGCATAAGTAAGTTGGTTGATGAGACCCCGCCATCGTCCAACAAAATCTGCGATAGATTCGTCTTCAAATTGTCAGACGGCATAGAGGTCGGTGATAGATACTTTCTTAGCAATATTAATGGAGAAATGATCCAAGAAAGATTGGGCTAATTGGTTAAAAGAGAAGATTGAGTGCTGGGTTAAAGCACTGTACCACTCCAAGGCGGGTCCTGATAAGGACATGGGAAAGGTGCGGAGTAGTAAAGCATCATCATGAGCAATCAGATAGCAGGCATGTCTAAATGATCGCAAGTGTTGTTGAGGATCCTCCTTACTATTAAAATGAGTGAATTTTGGTAATTCCCATTGAGGAGGATATGAATGAAGGGGGACAGAAGGATGAATAGGCTCCCGAAAAACTTGCTCATATGTCAGGGTGCTACGGCTTCCTGAAATGAAGCCTCCAGATTTTGCATCTTGTCCATCATTTGTTTGATGAAATCAGTGGTTGGATGAGATGATGGTGTGGTTGTTGTAAAAGGTGGAGGATTGGGCCAAGGGCCTCCACTAGACAATGGGGGGGCTAAATGTTGATAAGGTATTGAGGACGAATATGTTGAGGTGACCGAATAGGGATGTCCTATATAAGGTGTTGAAGCCACCGGATAAGTGTGTGGAAATGAAAAGGTGGGCGGAGCTTGAGAAGGAAAGCTCGTGTGGATAGGTGGCAGAGAGCAAGTTATGAAAGGAGCAGTCTGTGAGAGAGATGAGGTAGGAGCAGTTGGCGGTAATGATACATGGGGCCCCAGATTAACAAAAGGAAAGCCAATCTATGTCGTAAGAACCTCTGAAGCCACTGAGTTGGGAGACGGGGCTAAGGATGAAGAAGGCAAGGCGGAGTTATCAGGTGGGGAAGGAGCTAAGTGAGCGGCTATACTAATAGGCATGCCAACAAGGAGTTGACCGTCGGGTGTATGGTCAGGGGCATGAGACAAATAGTATTGTACAACGCTAGGATTAGCGTCCAAAAATTTCACAAATTCCTTATCTCCTACAGGGATTTTGGGAACCTCACTGGTGTCCGTAGGATTCCCTATAGAATGTGAAGGGGGTGATTCAGGAAAAGGCATGGAACAGGCATGTGAAACCATGGCTACGGCTTGTTTCGAGTGATAACAACCATGGACAAGAGTACACAAAGTAGGGATGCAATCTATCAGGAACAGAAGCAGCAACAAAATGTTGGAATTGGTAGGTTGCTGGTTTTGGGAACTATGAAAGACAGTAACCGATATCGGTTAGGTAACCGATGTCGGTCAGACTGTAGCCATGTCGGTAAGTTAACCGATGTTGGTATAATAGGACCGGTGTAAGAAGCTGTAGGAAGTTGCTGATTTGGGGTTAACAATGCTTAGTATGCCTACCCAACTATTCTGAAGTAATCACTAAAACAGTGTAGGACAGAGAAACAGAACAAAAAACAAGCAAGATGCACAAGCAAATCAAGAGACTAACCCTAGGATTAGTTTTAATTATTGTGGGCTTATGCCTTAGACGCAAGATGATGTCAATCCTAAACAGAAGACTTAGGGGAAATGTCAAGTTTGTTTTGGCTTATAAGGTTACCTCAATCGGGCGGAGGAATACCGCATGGAAAAGGGGGATGTTTGAGTTGTTGTGTTAATTTATGATGTGATTTGGTATGTGTTGTGCAGTGAAAGTAAGATTAATTTCTTGTCAATACCGTGGATATCACCCCCACGTGTACGACCTGTTACTTAATCTATGTTCACTAGAATTGAAAACAACAAGCAAGAATGTGATGCACATGTTTTAAACCCAAATCAAAAATGATATTCGATGAAGCAAGGAGATGATTTTCACTAATGCAAAGATGTGAAAGCAAGACAAATTATTTTACCAAAATGACAAAATATTTTGTGAATATTTAGCAGAAACAAACTGTAAGTATGCTCCCTATATGAAAGCAAGCAAGAAAGAAAGAAACCCAAAATGGGTCCCACCGGGTGTGCCAAAATGTTTCACACGAAGGATGTTTCGTTCTTGGAATAGAGTTTCTTCTATCCTTTCATTCTCTTGAGAAACAGATAAGGGTTAGGGCTAGGAGGAATACCTGTTGAATGTTTGGAGGGTGTGCGTGTACCGTAGAGAGAGATCAGATCGATTGCGAAGAACTCCTTTTTGTCTGGGAAGGACTACCTGCAAGTAAGAATACAAGACCACTAGATTCTAATTAGACAATAAATGAGGGAACTGCCTTAGGCCCAGGAAATATTGGACTTCCTTTCGAAGGTGGTCAGTTCCCCTGCTAATACAAATTAACACAAATTCTAACAAAGAAGTTATTGCAAGATTACAATTTAATTACCCTGTTAAAACAATAGAGAAAAGGCTGGTCTTGGTTTTGAATCACAGTGACCGATGCCGGTCACTGTCACCGGTACCGGTTCCTAATAACCGATATCGGTAGGGGCAGTGATTTAGGGGCTTTTAGTGAAGGTTGGCTATAAGGTGGCTATGGTGTTTATTAGGCTGGTAAATGATTGGGGATAGGTAATGGGGTGATGGAGAAGACTCAGAGAGTATGGGGGCTGTTCTTGGGGGCAATGTAAGGGTAGAGGAGGTACAGATTAGATGTAGGGTGTTACTGGGTAGTGGATCTAGGAGTAGACTTATAATTACTGTGATTCAGAAGTCCAAGAAATGTTATTAAAAGAACGTACAAGACAGTACTTACTAGTTCCTGATGAAGACACAGGTCCAAAGACTGTGATAACGAAGGCAGGGCTCAGGTAGGATGATCAGACAATCAAAGATGAGCTATCTTCTCTCCCAATGCTTGGATGAGTATCACTGGGCTCTGGTTACTCAGTTGCAGTCTTGGGCTTGATGTCCTTCTCTGCAAACTCCTTTCTTTCCTTCACTTGTCTCTGCTTGGCCAAGTGAATTCACGATCTTTCCAATGAATTCCCATCCTTTGTTTTTGGTTGGGGGAGGTCATTTACAGAGAACCGATGGCGGTTACGTAACCGACGGCGATCGAGTAGGAATCAATGTCGGTTAAGTCAAAGTGGGCTATTTTTAGTAAAATAGCCAGCCTTCCCTCCTTTTCTTCCGAGGGATTAGTTGTGGGCTTGGTCAAGTAATTATTAGGTTGGCTTTGGTGCGGGTGAGGAGTAATTAGTCATGGGTGTGAATGTAGACCAAGTTATAGGTCTTAATTAGGTTAGTTTAGGATTAGGGATAGGTCATGATGAGGTGGCAAAATGAGATGTGGGGCACGGGGGTCGTAAGACACAAATTTGGTGTCTACACTATGTTCCCACCTCCAGTGTTAGTGACCCCTACCCCATTTTAGAACGTAGTTCTTTCCATTCCACAATCACTATCCCTTATTGCCACTAGGGTTACCACGACCCTTCCTTCCCCATATACGTACTACCAATAGCCACCTGTTTCATCTATTGTTCATTCGGTACTTACCCCATATTTTATTGCCTTCTTCTCCACCACCTTACATGGCAGCCCCATACACTGGAATGCCCCACCCATTAGACACCCAAAACCAACCTCCTCACGCTATAGAAGGCATCCAATCATCATAACCCCAATGACCTAATTAGATTGATGATGTATAAGATGCAAACACTTAAGGCATCGATTTCTGGCTCCTGCAACACTCTCACTTACGATGAGATTTGCAACGAGCCTATTCACCCATCCATTCCCATCCATTCATACCCTGTGCATTGGGAAATGCCTAAATTCAATCGCTTTAATAGTAAGGAAGACCCACAATAGCATTTGTGCTTGTTTAAACATGGATGTTATTTGATTGCTCATGACGATGCCTTAATTTTGAGAACTTTTCCCATGTCCCTCACTGGACCTGCATTAGACTGGTATAGTGGGTTACCCAAACACTCCATATTTTCATTCAATTAGGTAGCCCAAGATTTCTTGGATCATTTTTCCATCAACATCGCTAAGAAAGTTACCATGACCGATCTATATTCCACATGTCAGTACAAGGATGAATCTATTGCAGATTTTGTCACTCGTTAGCGCAGCCTGATCAATCAACTTACCTTTCAACTGCCACAAATTGAACTCATTGAGCTCTTCACATGAGCTTGCACCAGACATATCTCCCTAACCTTGTAGGTCCAAAATTTTAGAACATTCGATGAGGCATTCACTATGGCACAAAAGTTAGAAATTCGGGCTATTGAAGAGAAGAATATCCAACTAGGAAATAAGAATTCAGCATTCAAGTCGAATGAAACCTCTTCTTCTTCTAAACCACCAACCAATTATTCAAAGGCTAAAGGTACCACTAACGTAGTGGTACTCAAGGCTGGCCCAGCTCATCCATCCAATCAAGCCACACCCTCATCTAATCTATCACTTGTACTAGGCTTTTTGATTCAGACAAGAGCAGTGAAAATATACCCCAATTGGGGAACCTTACTCTTCTATTTTAGAAAAGCTGATCAAAGCTGGTGCCATCACCCTTCCACCCATAAAACCACACACTAGTTTTGACCCTGATTGCCCCATGCCCGTGTGGTATAAGGAACAATATTTTTGTAACTATCATCGAGTGAAGGGTCATAGTGATGGCAACTACATCAATTTTAATAATATTGTCTAAGAAATGCTTGAGAAAGGTGAGTTGATTGTGGATAATCCCAATGTCACCCCTAACCAAAATCTACAAATATTTAAAAAACCGTTTCCCAATCATGCCCCTTCATTCAATGAAATAGGTGAGACATCCACTCACGATACCCATACTCATGAGGTTCATGCGATTTTTAATGAGGTACCTATTACATCTCAATTACCTCACATCCCTTCCATAGAGGAAATCCTAGCCCGAAATCCTGCTTTCACATCTAAACCAACCATCCCTGTTCCTTCACCAATAGAGGAACACCCTTCATCTCCTATAGAGGAGTCTTCTGTTGACATTGAGACCATCTCACCCCTAGCTTCTCCACTCAGTGAACCTTTACCTACCATAATTCCTCCACCCATAGAGGAGCACCCATTACCTCCTCCACCCATAGAGGAGCACCTATCAGTTCCTCCACCCATAGAGGAGCTCCCATCATCTCCTCCACCCATCATAGACCTAGTGGAGATACCTTTACCTCGTGGTGAACATTCTCCATCCACTACCCGACATCCAATAGACCTACTTTCAGCTCTCTTACCCACAGAAGCTGAAGCTGGCGATTCCCCATCTCTAAGATGCATTTTACAAGAATTCCCATTAGGTCTTCACCAGCTCCACCCACAAATGTGCCATTCTTGCATTTGGTTGATCACTTAGAGTATGTGGATAGAGCCTTGTTATGGGGGTGCCTCTTACTCCCTATCTCAACACAAATGTAGAGATCCCTCGATGACACCTCCACTATCTACCCAAGCACATTTCCACCCATCAAACCACATATAACCACTACTGTCACAGCCCCTTCTACAATACCTGTTAGCACTCACACCACACCCTTACCCATAACCTAACCTATGCCTAAACCCAAACCCATACCCACAACATTTACCTCCACTAAACCTATCAAAAATTTAGGGGTTACCCCGACCACTAGCCTCACTCATCCACATATTAAACTAGATTGAGCTGCATCCTCCAACATTGAAACCACACCTACTCCGACACCCAAACTAAAGAAACAAACTCATCAGCCTTATACCCCTACCACACCAATCACACCCGCACTTGTCCCATCTACCTTAAGACCTCAACTACCCAATAGGGTCAAGCACCCCTCACCCATTCATAACCCAATAACACAACCACCCATTCCTACCTCACAAATCTCTAACCTACCCCATCACACAACATGATTCATACCCACACCCGGTCTCTTTACCACCAATACCTCCGATACCTTCAGCCGTTGCTTCACTACCTACTACACTTCAATCATTGTCCCTCACACCCCAAGCATGACCTACATCATCTACCTTCATAGCACCCCCATTATCCCCATGGGTAACTCACCCTCTTCCTCCATATGCTTTCCCTCATAGACCTCATACACCCACATCACCTTTACCTAAGAAGGTGCACCCCAAAAACAAAACCCTACTACCCCATAACAAGGTAGTCGAAACAAAACCACACCCACCTACCCATCCATCTACTATTCCCTACCCAAATGAACCAAGTAGATACCTCAAACCACATCATCACCTAAACCCATAGCTCAACCTGTTCCTACTCTTCCAAAAATAATTCCCAGACAACCAACCATACCTACACCCAAACCCACATTTACTTCCCATTGCGATCCACTAGCAGGGTCTTATGCCAAGATTTTAACCAACCTCCTCGAGACTTCTATTATTACATTACCACCACTTCGACCTTACGAACCCCTCAAACCCAAGCCAAAAGGGTTTGATGATACCAAAATTTGTGCATACCATCGTGTGCTAGGGCACGATGTGGAGAACTGTAAGGCCTTGAAAACTGTCCTTATCCAATTGTGTCCACTAGAAACCAACTTTGACGATGATGACCTTCTTGATGAGGACCCTGCTTCACCTACACCCATTCCCACACTACCCACTCAATAACCACAACCTCCACCCTCACAGCTCCTAGAACCACACAAAAATTTGAAATTAAAATGGTTCACATCGAGAACTAGCCACGCCACCACCCAAATGTCACTGCGCCCAACTGACCTCACAGGGATTTTCTCCTCCCGTAGGTTTTTTCCCTTCATGTCATTATACCACTTACCCTACACCCTCTCCATTTGACAAATTCCCTCAAATCAACATGGTACATGTCACTACACGTGCGTAGAAGGGTAAAGAAAAGGCAATGACCCACCAACCAATCCTATACCCAACATACCATCTGCACCCATACCTAAGATAACTATCCGTGGCCCCACATACCCCATTTCTAATGGTGTCACACATCACACCATGCTCAAAAAATTACACCAATATCCACTCAAAATGTCCTTATATGACCTCATCCAAACCTCAGAATCCCATCATCAAGCCCTCATGGAGGTTCTTCAATCTATCAAGGTTTTACCCAATGACCCTACACCCGTAGCCTCCATTATCACACCCCATCATGTAGCTTCCCTCACCAAATTACCACCTTCATCTTCACCTCACCTTGTTCACCAAGTGGCCTCCCTTAGCTTCTCAGAGGAGGAGATTGTGCCATACCAAAATGAGGACCCAGACCCAACCCTCTTCATCTCTATTCACATTGATGACATATGGGTACGCCATGTGATGATTGATGGTGGCACTAGCATTAACATCATTTCATCCCATGAATTTGCTCAAATGCACATACTTGACAATTACATGCACAAACATCTGGTCATGTTGCGTTCATTCAATGACGCTATCACCTCCACACTAGGTACTATCATCCTGCATGTTCACGTGGGCCCCCACACTGTTCCAGAATTGTTTTATGTTTTGGAGGGGGAATTCCAATATAACTTGTTGCTCGGTAGACCCTGGATCCATGTCATGGGTTGTGTTCCTTCCACTTTGCATCGTTGTGTAAAGTTTGAACATGAAGGACACACTTATACCATTCCAGCTAACCCATCACCTTTCAAAACATGCAACATGCTTTACCGACCCAACAATGTACTCATACCGGTTAAGCCATCTACTTCTACAACCAATACCACTTCACCTACACCTACACCCACACCTACTAGTACAGTCGCTGCTTTCACCACACATACCTCCTCCATTCCTACCACTGCTATAACCTCCATGGCTGACCCATTAGCTTCCCAATCCGTTAACACCACCTCCGCATCAACCTCGACACATCATCCATACCAGCTACCCACATACCAACCACTGATCCCTTGGAAGGTGTTTTTCAATGCCTCACTCACTGGGGAGTACCACTTATATAGTGTCAACACCTTCCTTACTCCACATGAGTATGGAAGTCTTCACCAACACCCTTGCTATGATCACCATATTGGAGAACGCCTCCTTTATGGCCCTCCTCATCTTCATACTAGTCTCACCTATGGGGGACTTGATACTACTACCTACACACTTGAACCACCATCACAACCCCGCCCATTTTCTACTGACTTCCAATCACTTACCAATCACCGTTTCACCCACACCTTCTTGCACCACTTTGTTCGTGGAAGGGTTTTGGTTTGGCTTCTACGAGCGTGAGGTCGCCATACCGTTATTCCATGTACCAACCACAAACATAATGACCGTAGTGGTATCAGCTTCCCCAAACCTTCTACCAAATAGGCATGTATTGAATTCATTGAGGACTCTAGCCCTTCTCCACCTTCATCACCTCCCTCACTGAAGGAGTTGACGGATCCTGAATCTATCCCTCCTAACTTTTTTTTATAAACACCATTTCCTTAGCACCTCTGACTTATCAACATGAAGGTGAGGTCCCTTCCACTCTTCCATTCCTGTATCCTAAGATGATCGATGATGACACACCGACCATTAACATCGTTCAATGTCAGGATGATGAATCCATACTCACCTACCTTGGTGCAGAAGACTCATATATTCATTGGTCATTACCCTCTGAGATGTAAACCATGTTGAATGAATCGACTATCAAGATCAACATTCATACTCAGGATGACCCACACATCCTAAAGATCAAACAATCTTTAGATGCTACTGAACATGAAGCTCTCACTTCTTTTCTCTCGAGATCATAACCACGCTTTCACTTGGTCTTACACAAACATGCCTGGTATTGACCCCACCATAGTGGTCCAAAATATCATAACCGTTCCCGATGCCAAACCTATTAAACAAAAGCTGCGGAAAATGCACCCTCGCATTGCTCTTATTGTCAAAGAATAACTTCAACATCTTCTTTCCATTTCCTTCATCTTACCCATTGATTATCCTCATTGGATTTCTAACCTTGTCCTTATCACTAAAGCAACAGGGGGACTCGTATTTACATGAACACGTGACATCAACATCACCTTCCCGAAAAATGAATTTCCCTTGCCGGTATTGATCAACTTGTGGACCTTACCGTGGGTCACGAGATGCTCTCACTCATGGATGGTTTCTTGGGTTATAACCAAATTTTGCTTTCCCCAGAAGATCAGCACAAGACCACATTCATTACCCCTTGGGGGACCTTCTGCTATCGAGTCATGCCTTTTGGCCTTAAAAATGTTAGTGCTACATATCAACATGCTATGACTTACATCTTCCATGATATCATGCATTGCATATTGGAAGATTATGTGGATGATCTCTTGGCTAAATCTAAATGCCGTCGAGCACCTCGCTTTCTCCAAAACCATCTTTGATCGCCTCATTAAATATTACATCCACCTTTAGGCTAAGAAGTATGTCTTTGTGGTTATCTTAGGAAAGATCCTGGGATTTATCGTTTCCTTACGTGGTATAGAAGTTGACCCAACAAAAGTCAAGGCCATTCTGGAAATGCCTCCACCCATGAACCTCAAACAACTCCGTAGCCTGTAAGGTAAATTGCAGTCCATTCACCAATTTATTTCCCAACTCTCCGATTGGTGTCAACCATTTCATCATCTGCTTAGGAAGGATGTATCCTTTAAATGGGATGATGACTGTCACAAAGCTTTTGAGGCCTTAAAACAATACCTTCTCCAACCACCCGTACTTATCCCACCTAAAGATGACTAACCTTTTTTCCTATACATATCAGCTACCGATCACTCCTTGGGAGCCATGCTCATCGTGATGAACAACATAAGGAGAAGGTGGTTTATTATATAAGCCATACCCTTCTAGAATATGAAACCTGATACACTCACCCTAAAAAATGTGCTTATCCTTAGTTTTCATTGCCACCAAACTCCGCCATTACCTACTCAACCACAAAACCTATGTTGTGACCAACATCGACCCTTTACACATCATGTACACTAAACCTTGTCAAAATCAGTGCACCGCATGATGGCTTATGATTTTAGCTGATCTTGACCTTGAATTCATCCACCAAAAGTCTATTAAGGGCTAGGTTATTGCCAACCAACTGTCTGATGGACCTATTTCCAGGGAATAACCCTCGAACTTTGATTTCCCTGACAAATCTATTGCTAACCTCTCTTTGGATGACGACCCTTACCAAATGACCTTATTCTTCGATGGTTCCAAATGTCAGCATGGGGGTGGTGTAGGCATTATCCTCATTCCTCTTGATGGTGAACCCATGCCCTTATCATTTAAACTTGACTTCAAATGCACCAACAATATCACCGAATACGAAGCGCTCGTATTGGGTCTCATGACTGACTATACCTTAGAAATTAAGGCCATTAATATCTTTGGTGATTCTTAAGCGGTAGTAAACCAAGTCAATGGTGTTTATCAGTGTCATAATGAAATACTTCAAGAATAAAAATGCTACGTTGGCATAATGTTGACTACCTTTGACCGTTATAAAATTCAAACCGTTCCGTGATCCACCAATAAATTCATGGATACCATGGCCTGCCTCGCTTCTCAAATACCCACTTCATTTGACGATTCAGACATCTTTGTTACCGTAAAATGTATACTGAGACCTTCTTATAAATATTTTTGTATTAACCTCATCCAAACTACCTCATTGAACACATAAGATTTTTGGTATAAGCAGCTTGCTAACTACCTTTCCCTTTCTATATTGCCTCCTACTCTCACACGTAATGGACAATGCGCCTTTCTGAAAAAGGCCTCTCGTTATGTCGTCATGGGTGGCCTTCTCTATAAACAAGGCTTTGATGGTATTCTCTTACGATGCCTCACCATCTCTGAAATCCCCTATACCATTAAAGAAGTTCATGATGGCATATGTGGAGGTCACTTCAGTGGCCTTACTATTGCTAAGTGTATTCTTCACCTAGGCTATTACTGGCCAACCCTTAATCATGATTGTTGTGACTATGTCAAATGCTGCATGAAATGTCAACAACATTCCAACCTTCATCATACACCCAGTCATGCCTTACAGGTCACTCGTGACCTTTGGCCATTCTCTCAATGGGGTTTGGATCTTGTCGGAGAAATCAATCCTCATTCTTCCCAATGCCATCAATGGATCATAATCGCTACCGAATACTACACAAAATGGGTAGAATCCATACCACTCATTTCCATGAAAGATGAGAAAATATGTGAGTTTATTAACCATCACATCATTTTTCACTTTGGTGTCCCTCATCGCCTCATCACTGACAATGGAAAACAATTCAAAAACAAAACACTGCAAAAACTTTTTGCGATGCCTTCAACATTCAGCTTAGTTTCTCCTCACCTTATTACCCACAAACCAATGACCAAGCCAAATCCACTAACAAAACCCTCAACAAAATTCTCATGAAAGTGGTTGATGATACTGGGAAGGATTGGCATATGCACATTCCTTTTGCCCTATGGGCATACCGCACTAGTATTCGCACCTCCACTGCGGCCACGCCCTTTTCTCTAGTCTATGGTATAGAGGCTATTTTTCCTCTCGAAGTCCAAATCCCCTCACTCCGCATTTCTCTCCATGACATGCTTATTGATGATGAATTTCATCAGGACCACTTGGCACAACTGGAGTTATTAGACGAACATCATCTTAATGCTCTAGATCACCTCCAAGTCTATCAAAAATGCATCAAGTGTGCCTATGACAAACGTGTTCATGAACGCACCTTCCAAGTTGGTGACCTTGTTTTGAAATAAAATCAACACATAACCAAAGAGAGAAAAGCAAATGGGGAAAATTTTCTCCTAATTGGCTTGGACCATACATTGTAACTCATACCTATGGATCAGGTGCCTATCGTTTATCCTTGCTTGAGGGTAAACCCGAACCTGACCCCCTTAATGCCTTGCATCTTCGACCATTATACTATTGACCTCTAGTCCTACATCACTATTTATCTAATTCATGCTCGTCCTTTGAGCACCATTTACCTTTTACACATCTCATCTCCAACGATTAAACAAGGATCATGGGATTACCTGTCACCCTTTTGCCTTATCTTAAATATGTGCACCACGGCTTTGCACATGGCATGATTCTCATGGATAATTTTCATCTTTTTTTAGATGATATCCCATGGTCATTCACCCTTTCCTTCTCAACAAGAACCAAATGCTTTGTTATAGTCTCATCCATGACTTAAAAGCAAAAAAAAAACAAGATGAATCCCTCAGAAGGACATCTTCCCAAAATAAGGGATCAACTCCTTGAGTCAAAATTCCAATATAAAAGATGAATCCCTCAAAAGGACATCTTCCACCCTCAATTGTCGCTATAAGTAGTTGCTCCTCGAAGGACAACTATAATAAACTCACAACTCTCTACATAGTTTTTCCAAAAAGAAGACTATTGTTTCTCAAAATTGAAATTCAAAAGCTTCCCACATCGATCAACATCTCGAATACCTCAAGGATCCATTTATTCATCTCATATAGACTTCTTGCATCGATCACTCTATCTACAAAGTCAAAATAATAATAATGAATATATATATATATATATATATATAATCTTTTTGTCATGGACTCGCCTAATGTGATCTTGGTTCTCTTGCCTAAGGTATTATACTTCCCATGTTATGACCCAATTACCTACACCTCTCTACCTATTGTATTTTCACTTCATACCTCAAGGGACCCATGAACCTATGACATTTGGTGATTATGTGACTCTTCATCACTCTTAGAATTATCAATCATGTAATGTATTTAGGGTCTTACGGTCATTAGCCTATCTATAGATGTGTTTCATACATTTTGATCCTTGCCAATCGGGTGGCTTTCTTTCCCACTCTTATATTTTATCTTCTTCATTACCTTTTGATCTTCTTATACATGACTTAGTCCTCGACGCTTACCTTTTGGGGTCATCCTCCCCTTTCACCATAGTTCATACTGACCTGCACCATTTTAACTATCATCTTCCCCACTTATTCACCCAAATCGACAACATGACCACAAACCTACCAACTCATTTTCATCTTCTTCCCTAGCTTATGGGAGAACTACATCGGTCTGAGGTCCCTTTTCATCGGGACTATGTAGGCAACACTTCCAGGGCATGGGGCCCTGGAAGGTTAGCTCGGCCACTCTTTACCCTAACCATTTTCCCCACCATTACCTGATTTCCTATTCATCTCAAAAACCTTGACATTTGAACCATATCCCACATACCTTTTACCACTTATATTATTTCACATTTTCATACATAACCAACATTTTTCACATTTTACACTATCTCATGCATTTACATTGCCATTTGTTACCAAAATACCAAAATGAACATCCATGCCTAAACCGACCTAACTCGATCCATGCCTAAACTGACCTGACTCAATCCATGCCTAAACCGACCTGAATCGATCCATGCCTAAACCGACTGACTCAACCATGCCTAAACCGACCTGACTCGATCCATGCCTACACCGACCTGACTCGATCCATGCCTACACCGACCTGACTCGATCCATGCCTATGACCTAACTCTATCATGCCTAGCTCATCTATTTTCCATCCATATCATAAGTAAAGTAAAACTCATACACATCACAATAGCATCACCTAAATATCATCTATCTCCTCATATATACATGTGTGTATCAATACAATGTACACCCGTATCACATAAATGTGTATCTCAATAAACATGCCTGTCTCATCATGGCTATCATCTCAAAAATGTCGGCATGCAGGCCGATATACTATAAATAATCATCATCAGCTCAAGCCGGTATCCAATACAAAAATGTCTTCGGCTCACAGGCTGGTATCATGTCCAAAAAAATAAATACAATATCTCTTTGGCACGCAGGCTGGTCTAATATATCATACATACAAAAATGACTCGGCATGCAGGCCGGTCCACAACAAATCACTGTGTCTCTCCCGACCCCTCTGCTGCACCTGTCTGGGGTCTGGCACCTACCTCACCTCCTGCTAATAGCCCCTCACTTGGAGCTAGCCTCTACACATTAATAACCTCACAACGAACTTGTCCTTGGGCTCGCCACCCCCTGTACTCTCCACACTGTGAGTGCGGGATCTAGTCCTCTCATTGGAGGCCTGTTGTGCTCTGTACTTGGCATAGGAGGGCACATCTAGCCCGACAGCTAACAAATGATCATGGTAATACCATGCCTCTCCTAGGAATCTCTAAACCTAGCCATGGGCACTATCTGTGGAGGTGCCATGGGTCCCGCTACCTGTGTAGGTACCTGTATAATGGGACCCTGTTCCTAAACCTACATTGAACCTGTATTGATGCTAGAGCCTGAGTCGGCCCTGGAATCTATGCTTGTGCCTGTAGCTAGGCATGTAGGGTAGTAATGTCAGTGCATGTGCTACTTTGTCACCTGGCCCTACGGACACTGTAACTTGTCCTCGTGTCGTGGCCAAATCGGCCCCTTTAAACCCTAAACTTGTGCCTATAGGGCGGCTATCTACCCTCCATCTCTACCTACCTCCTCTCCATCTCCATCTCCCCTTGCCTCTCGCCTGCAGTGCACACTGTCCTCGCTCGGCTTGAGCTCTGCAAGACATCACTATCTAGGCCTGTAATGTGGTAACCTGTGCCTCTGTACCTGTCAGTTGCCCCTACATGATCCCAAGTTGTGTCACCAACGTAGCCACCTACCCTTGTAGGGCATCTCTCTGACCTGCGATGGTGGTTAAGTCTGACTACCCTGGCCTCGGTGGTATGGCTCTCAGCTGTGCCACCCACCACCACCACTACTGTACTCCATCTGCAACCCTAACATCATCAATCTGAGTATCTACAGGTTGCTCCTCCTATCTAGTTTACACTATGGGTCATGGCAGAGACATAGGTCTCTCCACATCATCTCTCCGGTACTGAGGGAATGGAGGTGGTACACCTTGGACCATTCTAAAATGATGTATAACCCACTCTACGGGTATCCTCTCATACTCTCCCGTTATCCTCCCCTCTATCCAAAAATGTATCTATAGCCTAGCTAGCTCGTGGCCATCTATCTGTATGAAGGGAAGCCCACATACGACCTCCAAATGATATCCACCCCGGACAACCCCTCTAGTAACCTCCTATAATAAGCTACATCATGCATAGCTCTGGCACCTTGGGCCTCTCTAATGGCTGGTACCCACCGCCTGTACCCCACTCTCAAAACTCTTTGTGGGAATGCATCTGCCTGGGCATCCCCACTGGTCGAACACAAACAATGTGCTCATACGCCTAACAATGTAGTAGTACGACACAACAGATGTTGAACCTCTGCAGTCACCCGTAGGCCCATAGCTCTCTATACACCTGTGTCAGCAATGCAGGTGCCCATGTAAATCATGTCTAATGTATCATCATGTCATGGAGGACTCCCATCAATGACCTTAGGAATCTCCCCCTCTCGCATCTGGTAGTGCGAAGTAGCACACTACCTCCATCACAAGTACCACTAACCTCATCTCCTCTCGATGAGCTCTATACATCACTCCATAGCTCATGCTAGCACTATGGAATGTCAGGTCTACTACACCCTCACCAAAAATGGGTGCTAGTAACTCCTCTAGATGCCTCTGAAGAGATAGAATAAACTTGGAACCCTAATATGGGCAACCGTAGGATCCTGTATATGTCCTCTAGGGTGGTCTTCATCTCACTCATCGAAAAATGGAAGGTGTTGGTCGTCAAGTCCCATCTATCGATGAGGAAAACCATAAGACTCGCTTCCCAAACTACATACCGATAGTGCCTCACCCCTATCAATCCCACCTCTGCCACATGCTGCCACTCTACCCGTGTCACACTTGCCCATACTCTCAATAACAAGGGTGGCACCCGGGCTCTCATTCATAGCTCGTCTCTCACTGCATCCCAACTAATACTATATATTAGTCTACCTTTCCCAACTTCCCCATTTTACCCCACATCTCGACCCAATCTACCCAAACCCATCCACCCGACACTATCTACCCAAACCTACCCAAACCCATCTACTCAAACCTATTTAACCTACCACTCACCCAAACCTACCCAAACCCAAGGTTAACCGACCGCGGTTATCTATGACCGACCACGGTCCCCCTTGACCGACATTGGTCATGTTCTTGTGACCAAAGATCGGTCACTACCCACCACCGTTGGCCACCGTCGACCGATGTTGGTCACTATCACGCCGCCCGCCACAATTTCCTAACCCTATTTTTTCCCCTACTCATTCTACCCACCCAAATCACTCCTTACACTCCTACATATCCTCCAATACTCTTTTTCCTTACACCTTCCCTACTTCCCTTCCCACTCCTATTGACCTACATTCCAACCTCCCCCACCCTAATTATATCCAATTTACCTCCCAATCCAAAATTCAAAACCTCCCCCACATTTTTATTACAACCCATATTTTAGCCTACTTAATCAATCCAATCATTAAGCTATGGTGTAAGGATTACCTCATCCCTCTGCCGATGTCGTGGCGGTATATCTAGCCACCGTACGGTGGACCACCCGACCCCTCTCCTACCTCTGCCATCAAGCCAAGAACAACCAATCCTCAGCCACATGAATCGTGCCACCTGATCTCGCAGCCCCACCTCTCACTCACCCACTCTCACCTATGTGGCTTGCCAACCAAGCTCTCTACTATACTCTCTTGTCCTTTTCCTCTTTTCTCTCTTCTTGTCCTTTTCTACTTTTCCACATGCACAAATGAATTTTAAAATGTGGGTTTTCCACTTTTTATACCCTACCCGACTTGACCGACATCGGTTAACCATTAACCACTATCAGTCTACTACCCTAGACTACCACTGTCGATTACCCTACACCGTCATCGGTTCATACCGACCGATGTCGGTTACCCTACGTACTCTTTACCCTCATTTACCTCATTTTCCTTACCTCCCTTTTCTTTTGCCCCCATACACCTACCTGGACCACTTTACCTTCACCTCTGGCCCTCCACCCTCTTCAACCTCCTCGTGTCCATTGTTGACGCCTTATTATTTTACCCCTACCTCGGCCTTACCCATGCCGTGATCTCGATATTTGGACCTAGACCATCACTAGTGACCTTTGACCTCATGTGTTTGCTATACCTTACGGCACTATTACCTATGTTGTTGACCTAATGACCTTACCTAGCCTATTTTCATGACCATTTATCCTGACCCTACCTTTGGTGTACCGAACATACCTAAACATTCCTGCACCTAACCTACGTTGTGTTTCCTGACCTTATCCTATACCTTGGATACTGGATTCACTTCACCCTTGTTTGGATAAACCTATCGACCTTAAACGATGTAGAGTTTTCTTGCTCTTTAGCCTAGTAGCATGCTGTAGTTTATATGTGTGCGTGTGTTTGACTGCTACTACCTTTGACCCTGACCCATTACCTAGATTGCCCGAGTAGACCTTTCACCCTCTTCCCCTACACCCATTTACATTTTCTTCACATTTACCTTTTATCAAACCACTCACCACTTCAGCCGGCTGCTTCGTCAGTTCCTGGTTTGAGGGGGATCACCTTCACCCCCACATGGGCCAACCACATCTTATTTTTGTTAGCATCGCTTACCAATACAAGCTACGCAACAAAAAGGGGAAAAATGTAGACACTAAAATTAGGTCACACTCCCCCTTCACCTCACTAGTATTGATTTAATTAAATTAACTCATTATCCTCACTATATTTATTATTTAAATATCTTATTTAAATAATATCCACACAAACACTTCACCCAGACACCTCATCAAGCTAACTCACCTTAAGACCTATTCTTAGCAAGTTACCATAACTAACTAAGACTTACCCAAACCCTAAAAATCAATGCCTACACTCCCTCTAACCACATTCCCACATGATCACAGAAGCTCCCAGTCTAATTTCATGGGATAACAACACAAGATTTGAAGAAATTAGGAGGATCTCTTTAAGTTTAGTAAACCTAGGAAATCCGCCTTGACCAACGTCGGTTTCCCTAACCGTCAGCGGTTAAGCTAGACCGCCATTGGTTCCCCCTTTTAATCCAAAACAACCTTATTTCTCAAGGTTGGAACTTGGAAGAAGAAGGTTGGAAAACATTGGGAGAAAGTTGACGAGTAAGAGTGAGATCTCAAAAAGATAACACATCTTCAGAGAGCCAATTCCAACAAGAACTCACATCCAAAGAAGGAGATTGAACATCTTCTCCTGCATAACCATCCCAACCACATTCAGATCTACCCAAGCAAAGAGGAGTGTGCATACAACCCATGCAGAATATTTTCTTTAGTTAGTGATCACTTGCAGCCTCCAAACCCACCATCAACACCTCCATCCTTCACACACTGAATTTCGGGAATGAAATCCAAGTAAGTACAATATCATACTTTCCTGGTTATTTCATTTCATTATTGTTTTATTACCCATTGTTTATCTTGCTCCTTATTGACCATCTCCAACACTTTTCACCTCCATAAACCCAAAAATATTGGTAAAAACCTACACCAATCACCCATTACCTCATCCCAACCAACCGAAATCCTTTGTGCATTCACAAAGAGAACCAAAAACCCATTGCTCGTGACATTCCTAGATCTCACAGTAACCGGTGCCGGTTATACCTAACCGTAGTCAGTCACCCCTGACCGACGCTGGTCTCTGTGTTTTCCCACACAGCCTTAAACAAATACCTATTCACTCCATTTTACCTCACCCTCACTCACTTGTGACCTACCCGAGACCTTTATCAGACCTGCAGAACCCAGAACCAACCATTTGACCTATGGATTCTATTCTAGCTTAGCCTGTTAGATTAGATCTATTTCTTATTGTGTTTTTAAGTGAGATACCTAAATCATTTTAAAATAATAATAGGATTTACTTTGTTTACAACATTAATTTGTTTAAAATAGTGGATCTGACAGCCATCTAGGAAGTATCATACTTCCGGATCTAGCTTACGCTAGGTAGTTCACTACCCATATTGTTTAATTCTTTTTGGTGGTCTTGCTTTCATTACAGGTAGTTCCTCCTAGCCAAAAGGAAGCTCTCATGGTTAGCTGTGGATTCAAAAGTCATACGCATGCAATAACCCATCAACTGACATTTGAATAGGTATTCCTCCTATGCCCATTACCCTATCTATTTCATCAACAATTCAAAGAAACAATCTAAGAAAAACATGTGAAACACATGGATCCATTGTAATGTCATGATAAGCGTGTATTGTTGAATCTATAACGACTTATAACTTAAGTTATGCTAAAATGGATCCAAGGTCATAAGAATGTAATAAATATATCATGTGGAAGCATCACTAAGTCCCGTAAGAGGAAAATACAGTTCAATATCAAAAGGAAAGGCTTATGGTGATCTAACATGAATATATTTTAAGAATGTTAACACTGTTCAAAAGTTTCTGAATTGTGATAATTCATGTTATAGGATATTTGGTTCAAAGATGATGAAATGTTTTAAAAGGGGATTATCCCTTGATGCATCACTATGAGCACCTAAGCATGTCGGATACAATAGAAGTAAGATGGGAGCCTGTGTACTAAGTCAAAAAGAACGTAGTATTTGAACCTTAACCCTTGTCATCACTATAATTATCTCTAAAGGAAAATTAGTAAGTGATCATTCAAAAAGGGATTAAAGACCTTATGTAGGGAAAATGAGTGGGAAAGTGGTTCATTAAAATTTTCTTATCAGATACTCTAGATATATCTTAATTGATGTATATAAATATTAAAATAATTGAATGCTCTTGTTTAAGCTGCTATTAAGAACGTAACGTGCTTACGCTATTCTTTGGTTGGTATGGATAGCCTTTGGTACTTGTTAAAAAGTATGAATCACATATAAATACTTAGTTTTATGTAAGTATCCTTCCCTAAGGTATGGAATGAATAAATCATGGGATAAATTGATTAAGCAAGGGTAGATCTTAATTTATCATCTTGGTTCCAGATCCTGAATGGAAGTGGTCTCCATTTATGGATAATTTGAGCATGGGACCTAGAAAGGTAATAAAGCATTACATAGATTAAAGGTCTGGGTATCAACCTAAAATTAGACCTTAGGTATGACCTATTCGTGGAGAAGGTGTCATATAACTTAACTATTCATTAATGATAATGATTACCTTGAAAAACATCAAATACTATACACCAATGTAGGATTCTAGGTGGATGAACTCGTTGCATATGCTACATGGTCATATCCCTATGATGATGATTATAACCATTTGGATATCTTTGTTGTTTAGCAGCTGTAATGATTTTTCTCATCGGGAGACTAGATGGTAGTATATGGGTTGTCCTAAGTATAAACCTTGATAGAGTTATAAAGACAGATTGGACCTCCTGGGTATGCACCCTTATATCAACCTATGATGGCTATAGGAAGGGATGTGGGTGAGTAACAAGGTGAATTGTTATGAGAACACTTTCTTTCCCATAGGCATCATAGGATGATATAGAGGTACATGTCTGTAGTTTAAATTGGAATTGTAACTCGCTCAATACTTGTAGTTGTATACAACATTAACATTTAATTGTTAATCTATATAACTCGAACAAGTGATGAAGGTGAGATGATATGATTCTATTGGTGAGTGTGCCATCATGGGATATAGAATGAAATACATGACTCAAAAAATTTGCGCAAAGTGGTGTAAGCTACTAATTACACTGTCAAGATTTCCCTTGAATCTAAGTTGTTGGATACCTATAGATTTCATAGGTGGAACCTAGGTAGACACTTAGGAGCATTCACTTATATATCATACCCGAAAAAGGAGAACCAAAGGATACATTTCATGTAAGGGCTCATATAGAGCATTGAGGGAGAATGAGTAGGTTCAAGTATTCTCTCATACAGCTGCACATGGTTCATGACAGTTATAAGAAATGGTTTGCATTAAGGTTTATGTAGATTTAAATATATGGGTATTTAAATCAGTTGTATAAAGTAAAAACAAATAAAAATAAAAATTTTTAGAGACGAAGAGACAAAAATGGTTATTACATATGCAAACCGTCCACTTGTCGGTATGAGGAGGTGGGTGCTAGGGTTATGGGTATGCATGGAGAGGAAGGGGGAAAGGAGGAGTTGTTGGGTTTTTTGCATTCATTTTGTCACTCTAGGTAGCTCCACTCATGGAGGAACTCGAAATTTTTTTGAATGAAAGGAAATCGATTTTATTTGGAGAAATTTCTCCTTATTCTAAAGAATGCAAAATGTGGGAGTTTGGTGTGGGCTAAGCTAGAATTTTTACCTGGAGGAATCGATTTCAGTTTGGGGTTTGATAGAGAGCAGCTAAAGCTAAAAAAAAACGTGGGAAAATCATTTTAGGCAAGGGATGTTCACCTTTTTTTTCTCGGGTTTTTATTTTTAAAAGGATTTTCATATTCTTTTTTCTCGGTTCGTTGATGAGTTAAATGTGTGAAAATTACTATGAATGTGGGTTTTAGTGTGAGATCTTGTAATAATAAAATTATTGGCTAAAATGGGTTTGTTTATTTGGTTGTGTAAATTGATTTTGTGGGTTCGGCTAGTAATTTTTGCATGGAATCAATGGCTGTGTTTGGTTTTGAGTAATGATCTCGAATCTATTTAGCGTCCCCGAGATTTCACCTCGAAATATGGGACTACCCCTTTTAATTTTTTTCATTATTTTCGATGTAACTAGTCATTTTGTGTTTGTTTTTCCTACAATTGTTTTTATTGCTCTAAGGTATCCCCAGAGAGTCATAAAACCAAATTTGACAAATACCCACATGCCAAAGCTCACTCAATCCCTTTGCAGTAACTTTTTCTGAATATTTTATTTATTTATTTGTTAAATAAATAAAGTTCTTTTAAAAATAGATTGAGCTAAAATTGAAGGATTTAGGTTATATAAAGCACTTCACCCGATCATTATTACCACAAAAAATTCACCCGAGGGGAAGAATTTTCACATATCAGCTAAGTGAATAAATTTTTCTAGAAATTTCTGTAGTTATTTTTGTTTTGTTTTATTAGTTTTTGTATGTGTTTTGGTTTGTTTTCTTTGGTAATTCCCGTAGCCTGTTCATTCTTCCCGTCAGGACCTTTTCCTAGGCCTAGGGGTTTTGAAAAGCTATCCAATATTTTAAATTACTAATCTTTCTAAGGAAAGCAGAGCTCATGATTCTTTTAGGAGATTGCAAGAAGTCACTTGGTCCAAAAAGGTGCAAAAATGGGGTTTTTATGAAAATAAGAAAAATATTGTCATCAACGCGTAGAGCTCGAGAAAATATACACTTTTAGAGAAAACAACACCTAAAATGGAGCCACGAAGTGAGATTTATGGAACTTGCAAGTTTTTGCTACTACATCTTCCTAGACCCTTTCCAAAAATGGAAATTTTTATTCTATACTTCCATGGAAGTCGTATTTTTGGAAGAATGGTTTTAAGTACCAAAGTGGAAATTTTGGCGCTTCTAGAAGGTGAAAATTCTTATGATGGAAGTCAAGTCACTTAAGCTTCCAATGGGAATTTTGATGGCGGAAGGAAGGTGAGATTTTATGCTTTCCTGGAAGGTTGTTTTTTCCCATCATTAAAGTCAAATCACTTAAGCTGCCAATGGGAATTTTGGTGGTGGAAGGAAGGTGGGAATTTTATGCCTACTTGGAAGGTTATTTTTCCCATCATTAAAGTCAAATCACTTAAGCTGCCAATGAGAATTTTGGTGGTGGAAGGAAGGTGGGAATTTTATGCCTACATGGAAGGTTGTTTTTTCCCATCATTAAAATCAAATCACTTAAGGTACCAATGGGAATTTTGGAGCTACTAGGAAGGGTAAAAATCCCATCAAGGAAGTTTTATTCACCCATGCAAGTCACACTTTTTGGAAGGAAGGTTTTAAGCTGCCAATGGGAATTTTGGTGGTGGAAGGAAGGTGGGAATTTTATGCCTTCCTAGAAGGTTTTTTTTTCCCATCATTAAAGACAAATCACTTAAGTGAAAGATGGAATTTTGGAGCTTCTTGGAAGGGTAAAAATTCCCATTGCTTTGCCTTCTTATTTTTAACATGACTTCTAGCCAAAAAGTGTGACCCATTCGACATAGCTAAATGCCTAAAAGTTGACTTTTTTATTAATTATCAAGAAGCATCCAGTTTTGGTGCCTAGGGTTGGAAAGGATTCCTTTTTATTATTCTAGCTATCTACATGTTGATGTGAGTGCACATGTGAATAAAATAATATTTTTAGCTTTCTTGGCATGCAAGAAAAGTCTAAAAATAGAGGGCAACAAAATTTATAATAAAATTTTGGTGAAGGAATTAAGCATTCATGCCATGGATTCCATGTTTTTCTGAATTATTTGTAGGAATAATTCATTGGTGCTCATATTGGTGAAAAGAAGGAAAATTCAATGTCAGATACATTGAATATATCTTCATAATCAAAAGGAGAAATTACAGGTTCTGCACAAATAGATCTAACTCTCATATTTGCAAGGTCTTTTGACCGAAATAAAAAGGAAGATCTCGGACACAAGTTGATTTAGGCACAATGAAGGGCGATGAGTTTTGTTTGAATTTTTACGAAAAAATTGCCTTTGGTGCACGTATTTAAAGAAGAATTGCAAAATATTCAAGGATAAGAGGGAAGATAGGTCAGAGGCAACACCCGCAAGAAAAATCACAATCAGTTGCTTCTAAATCTAGTTTGGTGAGAATCAAAGGAAATGATTCAACAACATATGGGAGAAAAAGGCATCTCAGATTCAAGGTAGAGATATCATTCAGATCATTCATTGCTAAAGTGAATGAAGCAGAAGTGCAATACAGGTTGGATCAACATGCAGAGTATGGAAGAAGAACAAGACTGAGAGTGTTGCAACTTTCTTCTAATTTCTTCTCCTCTTTCTTCTTCTTTCTCTTATTTTCTCTGAAAAAACAATTGAGCAATCAATTAAAATTTTAAAACTTAGGTAATTGGCTATAAAATCCATTACTTCAAGTTACTAGAAGAAGTCAATTACTTGGAAATAGGTGGCAGACATGCAAAATAGAAGGTTATATTTTCAATTATAAATCATGCATGTCATGTAAAGAGGAATTCTAGGAGGAATATTTCCAGTTGCTTCCCTTTTTCATAGCTTCCACATGTGGCAATTCATTAAAAACTTCATATTTGTAATTTCCCTCTATACACTATAAATAGAGGAAGAACCTACGGGTTAAAGGATCATTATAATTTATAATCAACATTCTTGAGTTCCAGACTTTGTGTTGTAACCTTTGATTTATTTTTGTGAAAGATGAGGAATTGAATAGAAGTGGATTTCCGGAGAAATTTGTGTCAATGGTGCATTGCTTCTTACTTTTGTGTGGATTTTTAGATAAAATTTGTGTTATCTAAGGTTTATATTAGAATATTTTCCTTTCCTTTCCTTTACTTTTGTATTGTGAGATCTATTTTTTTGTCTATGTGTATGAGACCAACTCTATAAACTATTGGTCAGATCACACATCTTCCTTTCTTCTTTCCCAAACCTTATCATTTCCCCTTGGTTAAAAATACTTCATTAACAACTGCTTACTTTCTCGTAGAGTTGCCTAGCTATGGTTCATGAGCTTTGCAATTAAAGTAAAACCCATAGACAGTTATTAAGATCCATAATTGATAGAAATATTACATGGGAGCCTCACTGGTAAATGAGGGAGATTTTATCTCATGACTTCCTAGGTTTTTGGATGTGTAGAAAATCTAGCCAACACTATTAACTAAATGGCCTTCTTTTAAAAAAAAAAAACATATGGATTTTTGTAGAGGTTTTTTTCCTTGTTCGAGATGAATCAATTTTTCCTTGCTATTTTGTGGGTTTTGTGAAAACATGGATTTTGGTGTTGTGTGCATTACCTAGAAAGACCTTAGAGTTTTTGCAACTTAAATTCTTGCTTGAAATTAGTATGGCTGTTGAGGTAGGTTTTAACCTGTAAAATATTGGGGGTTTTCTTATATAAGGTCCATACCTCCAAATGCATGGCTGTACCTTTGTTTATATTGATTAGAATTGTATTGAAGATGTGGGTTTGTAAGTTTCATGGTATTTTCTTCTTACCTTAACTGTATACTGGAAATGAGTCGATCCTTATATATTATTTGTGTGCTCAATAATTTTCTTGATAATATCATAAGAACCTCTAGTCTAGGAAATTCATACAGATCTGAAATGTGTTCTTTGCAAATAAACTTAGTATGGCATTATGTTGATTTAGGTTACAAAGAATACTAAGTGGTTGGACTTATTGCTTGGAAAGGAAATTTGGTTGAAACGCATGCCTTCGTGTGTTGATTCATTTGTGAACTAACCTTGGCATGAAAAGGGAGAAATGGATAATATGGTTCTTGTTTTATATGTTTAAAACCCCTTGAGGGACATTTGGAATATATATATATATATATATATATATATATATATATATATATATATATATATATAAAGGTAAATGTACGCGGATAGGTTCTGTGGTTAAGTATATTTCTGTCATTAGTTCATTTCATTTATTTTACTTTTCCCAAGATTTTTAACTCGGATGTTTGGATATCTTGATTCATATCTTTTCGTTTAAAGAATTTATTTCTTTCTTTGATTCAAATTAGTTTATATTAATCGCTAGAAAATTTTAAAAGTGGAAAATACAAGGGGAAACTTTGGCAATTTTTTTCCAGAATTCCATAGTCATTTTACTGATTAAAAATAGATGATTGAATTTTATGTCATGAGAATTAATCTACAATTATGTCAAAAGCAAAAAAATTAGTTTCCTTGAATTTTATAGTTAAAATTCATTATTTGGATTATTTTTGTGTGTGTAATAATAATGGATTCGACACAACTCGGAATCCAAAATCCTCCATCAATCACATGGCTTGCAGTTGAAGAAGCAAGGAGGATTATATGCGGAGTGGTCCTTCAGGAACACTTCACATATATTCCCCACGTTTATTCCATTTCCAGCTATGGGATTGATGAAAGATTCCAAATCCCTAATCTGTTGCATAAACATTACTTTTGCAAGTTAGATGAACTAAGTTTTGATGAATAATCTACTTTATCGACAAAAATTAGTTAAACAACTAGATGAACTTCTTTCTACTTATTTGAACTGACACCCCCAAATAAAATAGTGTCACAAGTTTAGTAACGTTGAGTGGACATTATTTCTCCGACATGTGAAGATCAGCGTTAGGATGGATGATTTATGTTATGGATATTGGATCCTATTGTTCTTGTACTTAAGTTTAAATAAAATTTCTTTGGGAAATTTGTACTTTGTAATAGTCCTTTGATGGACGATACTTGTTATGTATAAATATGATGGATGATTTGTATATGTATAAACACATTGTTGAGTTACGGGCTTAGGTAACTAAATGAAATATTTGATTAAGTTAAGGTTATCATATGTATCCATCTTAAGCATATTATAGGTTTGGTTCAATATTAAAAATATATACCTCATATCTAATTATTTTTTATTATTGGTAAATAGTTCTGAAGGGACTATACCCTGTTACAATAAGGGCTCAATAGCCAAATAGAACTATAGAGGGACAATAAAAGAGGATCAAAATCTAGATAAAGCATTATGACCATCAGTAACCAAAATATAGTTACTATTATAAATCTAGACAGTAACAAAAGCGTCAGAACAAGACAACAAAAAAGTAGCAGAGAAATAACAAAAATACCGAAATAAAGTAGCGACTAGAATGAGTCCCACCACTCGAGGGAGACTACTTCTTAGAAGATCTATTGATATTGGATTTGATTTTTAAAGTGAAGTGAACAACACCAAAATGGTGATGTGTGTGGGGTCAGTTACATTCATCTTTGATATGGTTTGACTTCTCTCCTTGTCAGTCCCCCAGATAGTGTCAGGGACCCCGCTAAGCATGGTGATGCTTCAAACATGCTGTTCTAAGAAGTCACTAATGGAATTGAAGATATCCATGTTATGATCATGTGTGTCTTTGGTTCTCCCTAATCTATTCTCCAAAGAGTTCAATTTTAAGTAAATTTTAGCAATCTGATCATGCCCATTATCAGTATCATCATCAATATTTCTTTTTCCCTTCTGCTTGACCATGCACTGTAGGTCCTTCTTTAACTACATCATCTCTTTCTCTTGAGATTCCAACCTATGTGGTATATTATTCCCCCCTGTTAAGGGGCCATATCTGGCCATCATTACTAACATATAATAAATTATGCACAACTTATAGCTCTTTGGTGCTTTTAAGAACTTGGGCAGAGTGGGGATGTCAATTTTGGGAAGTTTTGGGTTCTTAGTCTTGGGTTTGGAAGAGGTATTCAGAATGGAAGTGGGAGAAGTGGAGGTAGTGATGTGTGGATCAGCTGGGAGAGGGTGGGAAGCCGGGGAACTTGGAGACACAAAGCTTATGAAGCAGGAAGATAAGGCCTTGGTGAAGAGGGATAGCACGAGAGTGCTTCTAGAAATCTAAAATGGAGTGCTGAAGGGAATTTAGTAGGTAATGTAGGAAGCAGACCAAAAATTGTCTTCTAAAGTGGTTAAGAAAGACTAGGTGCTTGACAGGGACAATTTTGTAGTGCCCTTCTAGAGAAATGTACCTAACCATCATTTTTGTAACTTCATCAAAAGGCTTGGGGATAGAACTTACCCTAACACCCATAGAAACAAATTTGATCTCCTCTCCTTCTTCGAGAATTTCTTAGCCTCGGCGGTCTGTCAATCCTTTTGTTGAAAAAATGATATCCCTCCAACTCGAGGCTGTTGCCTCAACAATCAATTCTTCATTTATAATAACTCAATGACCACCATACTCCACCTTTTTGTCCTTCTAGTCCATTGTGAAATGAACCAAAATATTTTGGTCGTGCCCCTGAATGCATTCTATAAAATTGGAAATGCCTCCCTTTTGTAGGAGGTTCCATAGCTCCTCATTGTTATTCCAAACTCGGATCATCAGTAGAGCTCCAGTTGGCATGGGGCACCTCCCATCTCCTTCTCCCTGCTACTCTTGCAATTTTTCTACTCAAAACCCTCATTTGAATCTTTATTTTCCTTATGTATGTCCCATTTTTGAGAACCCAACCACCTATTCGAGGATCATGGGTGTTAATATGGCCATAGTTAGGATGATATTTCTCACATGTGTGATCTTTCACACCCACTAAAGCCCATGCCATTTCATTATTATTCCTACTCCATGCTTGATTGCCCATATTTATCCACATTAATGCTATTATGTACCTCCTTAGGGATGTAATTTTCATTATCCCAAATGGTTAGATTATTATTGATGCCAAAATTGGCCAAGGTATCTGCAACCTTATTACCCTCCCTATAAGTATGCCTAATGATGATATTCTTGAAATTTTGACAAATATTTATGGATTCCATAATAAAGTCCTTAATAGTCCAGCTAGGAGGAGAAAGCTGATTGAGGTGATTGATAATGTTTAGTGAATCTCCTTCCAAAATTATGTTTTGTATGTTATAATCTTTGGCAACTCTTAGCCCCAATTTTGACAAATATTTATGGATTCCATAATAAAGTCCTTAATAGTCCAGCTAGGAGGAGAAAGCTGATTGAGGTGATTGATAATGTTTAGTGAATCTCCTTCCAGAATTATGTTCTATATGTTCTCGCATAGTGATTTTTCTAAATCCCCATTTTGCCAGCATAAGTAGCAACTAAGCAACCTTTATGATCATGAATTACACCTCCCCAAGTAGCAATTCCAAGATTACCCTTGGAGGCACCATCAAATTTTAGTTTGTGCTAGTTAATATCAAGAGGGATCCAATGAATCAAAGACCTATCAATGTTTGAATTATTCCTAATCTACATATTTGCAACTCCAATCTTCCACTTGGAAATAATATATTATTCATTCTCAGGATATTTCTTATTCTTGGGAGGTTTGAATCTCTCAATATTTTCTTTAATAACATGACCAATCTTAACAAAGCTAAGCTTGCAATGTTGTTTATTGTTTTTGAAAATGATGTCATTTCTATCTTTCCAAACCCTCTAGATAATATGGGGCATGACCAATTTCCAAAGTCTTCTCACAACACAAGTGTTTAAAAGGAGGATTCCATTGGGTCCAAAACTGGATGAAATCCTTTGGCACAGTCTAGAAAACATTGAACTTAGAAAAGGCATAGCTCCAGATCATTGAAGCATACTCACAGTGGAAAAAAGGTGCTTAATATCCTCAAACTCTTTTTTGCAAAGGTGACATCTATTAGGCATTATGAATCCTTTCTTCATCAGGTTGTCATTAGTAAGAATTCTACCTCTAAGAACAAGCCAAAAGAAAAAAATTAATTTTAGGGGTTAGTTCAGTCATCCAAATCTTGCTCCAATTAAACTCACTCTGGATATTTTCAAAGTAAGAATTATAACCAGATTTAACCATGTAATCTCCATCTCTAGAATTGTACCAGAAAATTTCATCCTTGACTTCCAATTGATTTAAGGGAATGAGGTCTAATTGTTCCTGAAGAGAGGACATCATGGAGTTCAGTTCAATCCTATCCACCGAGAGTTGTTTCCATATCTTCTTGTTACCATCAATTTCCATGTAATCAATGACCTTAGTACCATACTTATGTTCAAGACTATCTTTGACTACACCAAATCTGTCATTGAGGCTGAAATTAGACCAATTATCCCCCAAAAATTGATGTCTCTGCCATTTCCCACTTTCCATCTACATCCTTGCTTGATGAAATTCCTGACTTGAATCAAGTTATTCTAGAAAATGGAACCTTGGGGAAGTTGTTCATCATGAAGGAAAGAGAAAGCTATTTGTTGTTCAAGATACTTGGCCTTAATTAGATCAATCCAAGGTTGTTCCTCCGAGAGCATTCTCCAGCCCATTTTTGCAATTAAGGCCATATTCATTTTTCTTATATCTTTTATGTCCAGTCCTCATATTCTTTTAGGAGTGCACAATTGATCCCAAGCAACCAGGTGATATTTTAATTTTTCCTATATTCCTTGCCATAAAAAGTGCTTAAGGATCCTTTCAATTTTTTCTCTGAAGGCAGAAGGAATATTATAGAGAGACATAATGTAGATAGGTAGATTTTGAAGACTGCTTTTAATTAGCAGAATTTTTTAGCGTTGGAAAGAATGGCCCCTTTCCATCCAACCATTTTCTTTTGGAATCTTTCTAGCTAGATCATTCTAGACTTTGATTGAGACTTTTTAGTACCAAGGGGGAGCCCCAAATAAGTAGTGGGAAGTGAATTGATTTTACACCCCATTATTTTAGCAATTCTATGTTGTCTTTCCATAGGAGTGTTGAAAAAGAAAATTGAACTTTTATCAAAGTTGATCTCTTGCCCAGAAGCAACCTCATAAAATTTTAGAATGGACTTGATCACCTTAGCTTATAGGATAGATTCCACTAAAAGCAAGATTGTATCATCTACAAATTATTGATGAGAAGTGTTTGATTTGTAGAGGTAGGTTTAGTTCCTTTGAGAAGACCATCTTTAACTTCTTTGTTAATTGTTCTGTTGAGGCTATCCACCATAATAATGAAGAGAAAAGGGGATATAGGATCCCCCGTCTTAAACCCCTACTACTGGTAAAGTACCCCACTAGTTCACCATTAACCACCACAGAGAATCTAGCAGTAGAAATGCAAGCCTTGATAATTCTTCTAAATTTGTTGAGAAAACCAAATTTGGCCAGAACCTTGTCAAGAAAAGACTAGGAGACTTTATCAAAGGCTTTATTCATGTCAAGTTTAAGGACCATGCTTGATTTTTTATTATTATCCATAGAATGTATAATCTCATGCACCATGATCACACCATCTTGAATTATCCTTCCTCTGATGAACCCACTTTGTTGTTTTGAGATTAAATCATTCAAAATGAACTGAAGTCTGGTAGCAATAATCTTAGTAAAAATTCTATAAACAACATTAACCAAGCTAATGGGTCAGAAATATTTGAAATATTTAGCATCCATTTTTTTGGAGCAAGAACAATGTGAGTATTATTTAGCTCTTTCAGTAAATCACTAGTTCTAAAGAATTCATTTACAACCCTAAGGAGATCATCCGAACAAATTTCCCAAAATTTTTGAAAAAATTGACAGAGAAGCCGTCAGGTCCCAGAGCCTTATCTCCTTTAAGAGTAAAAACATTTTGAAGCTCCTCCAAAGTGACAACTTTGGTAATGTCTTTAAATCTCTGCTCCTCAATTTTGTCTTGTGGAATAGCCTCTAACAGAAAAGAGGTAGCCACATCATTAGTAGCACTCTTCTCATTGAGAAATTTTTCATAGAATCTAAGAGCTTCATCCTTGATGATCTGCGGATATTTTATGATGATGTCATTTCCTTTAGAAACTTATACAATCCTATTATAGGCTCTATGCTTCAAAGTGGTCATATGGAATAATTTCATATTTCTGTCACCCTCTTTCAGCCAATGTGATTGCCCTAGATTTAAGTCTCCATAAGGATTCTTCCCTGCTACAAACCATGTGTAGCTCTGAAAGAATATTTTTTCCACTAAATGATCCTCCAAAGACCTCCCCTTTGAATTTATTTTGATTTCCAAATCTTGGAGTTTCTGTTTTAATTCCTTTTTTCTCACAAAAACATTCCCAAATATTTCTTTATTCCAAATTTTAACCTGTTTCTTGACATTTAAAAGCTTCTGAATAAGTCTAAATTGAGCAGTTCCATCGCCAACCCAATTCCACCTTTCCTTAATCTTATCAAAGATGTCATCATGCTCCACCCACATCTTTTTGAATATTAAGGAGCTCCTGGTGGGCTTAGCCCAATTGATAAAATTTAAAGCTATCAGATTGTGATTTGAACCAATTCTACGCAGAGAGGTGAGATGAAATTCTTGGTGTAGAATCAAACTAGAAGAGATAATAGATCTATCTATTCTGACTTGAATCATATCTCTACCCAACCTTCTGTTTGTCTAGGTATACTGATTACCATGAAGATCCACATCCATGAGATTTAGATCAAAAATGAAATCAACAAATTCATCCATGCCAGTGGAGAAACAAGATTTTCCCCCTTGTTTTTCCCCTGGATTTAAAGGAGTGTTGAAGTCACCCATAATAATCCAGTTGTCATTACTATGTTGATTTCTGAAAATCTTTAGATCATTCTAGAGTTTCCTTCTTCCAATAACCGTATTAGGTGCATAGATATTAGAAAGGATCCAAGTACAATTATTTTCAATAGCATGGAATTTAACAACAAGATGGTTACTAGTTTTAGATAGAATCATACCAGTATAATGATTTTTATCCCAAAAAGTAGCCATGCCACCTGAAGCTCCCTGAGAATCCACCATAGCCATGTCCGAATTTTCCCAAAAATTATTTTTACAATTTTCAAGTACCTTAGAGTTCATCTTGGTACCTCATATCTAAATTGTTTCCCCATAGAAGTGAGAAGGTAATAATGTCTAAATGAAAATAATATCATGTGAGATATGAAACTGTAATTGAAGGGAAAAATACATGAATTTAGTCTTAACTTTGAAAAGAATCGATTTTGATATATATATATATATATATATATATATATATATATATATATATATATATATATATATATATATATATTGGTCCAATCAAGGGTTGTTTGTTAAGTATATATTTGATAACTATCTAGTCAAGATTTAAATGATTAGTTCAATGTCAAACATAAACTATAAAGAGGAATGAAATCTGATCCTAAAGGCATGTTGGTTCAAAAGAAAGGATAAAGGTGTATATGCAATAAGGGTATAAAAAGATAATAATCTATTCAAGAGTTTAATTGAATGATTCAATGTTAGTAATAACATTTAAAGGAAAAAAACCTATATTGGAGGTATATTGGATTAATCCAAAAATGTTAGTCTTAGTGAAGGTATTTTAAAAGGAAGAATAATAACCTTAACAATTAAAGTTTAGTTTACTACTTATAATATTTAAGATCAAGTAAAAAGACCCTTCATACTTCATAATACGAAAGAAGTTATCTTAAGAGGGTATCACCTCTATCTTAAACAAGATGAAGAGAGGATATTAGTCCTAAATGAATTAGATATAACATGGTTAAGGGATATAGTTTCAAGATAAACTATGATATGACTATTTAGGTCTAATAAGACCTATTGGGAATCTTAACTAAGGAATTAATACACTTTTTCTATCAAAATTATTAGAACATATGAATGGGGAAATGAGGTGATAATCACTTTGTGATCTCACCCTTCTAACCAAGGTAATTAAATGTGTAAACTAATCTTTGTTATGTAGTAAATTAAACATGAAGGTTATGACCCTTGTTGGTATGACATTATCAATGAATGATGCAATATAACTATGAGTATCCCATCGAATTCTTAATATAGTAACATATTAAGCAAAATTGGCCTCATGTAGGTAACCAATAACATGCATTAGGGGTTCCTCGAGCTTGTATAGATGAAATCATTAGGAAATAAATAAGTCTTGATAGGTTCACCTAATTAACTTAAATGAATCTAGATAATCTGTGATGAGGGGATGGCGAGGTGATGGGAATAAAATATCAGACATGTTGTGCACTCGTCTATACTAGGCGTACATAGTACAATTAGGAAACTTTGGCCAAAGTAATGTGCTTGTTGGGTACATTGTCTAATCACCGTGATTAATCAATCCCAAAGTGTAGGATGAATGATAGAGTTTATTAACTGAAATCTAGGTAGACATAAGAGGATTAATCACAAGATCTCACAACCGTAGTGTAGTAAAAATAACGAGGCTAAGTATGAACATTCAAATGAATGTTAAGGGTGATCATGGAGATCAAGGATATTTAACCCTTATAGCTACACAAGGTTTATCACTATGTTATAGGATGGATTAAATTACTAAGACATGCTGCATAAACTAGTTTTAGCTAGTTACCTAATTTAATTATGCAAAGGAATGTCTACT
Organism: Taxus wallichiana var. yunnanensis; assembly: GCA_018340775.1. Classification (NCBI taxonomy): domain Eukaryota; kingdom Viridiplantae; phylum Streptophyta; class Pinopsida; order Cupressales; family Taxaceae; genus Taxus; species Taxus wallichiana. The sequence continues at coordinate 92,453,595 of CM031235.1, read as the reverse complement.
CATTGCTAAATTAATTTGACTTGCTACATTAACTAGTTGTAGCTAGTAATCTGATTTGTAAATGTAGAGGAATGTCTAAATGTTGTTATATTAAAAAAATTCCTATTATTTTGAGTGTCAAATTTTAGGTTGTTACATAACAGATCCACCTCTTGATCATACACTTCTTACCCTCTTCATAATAGCTCTTGAGTAAATTTTGCAAGATTCACAAATTTATGTAAAAGTAGTTTTTGAAATGTCCCCTACTCCTATCAGATCCAGAGAATCCATGTCCTCCTCACTGAGTCCCTTAAAAAGAGTAATTTGAGATATTCAAGTGGTAGTTTGGTGTGCCTTGACTTTTGAATGCAAAACATGAACCTTTCCAAATAGTCTTCCAATGGTTCATCCTCTTTTTGTGCCATTATGTAGATTTCATCACCTCCCCGCTATTTGGTCTATAATAATCCTAGTACTTATCAAGGAATTTCTCCTTCATTTGTGCCCACGTGGTTACAACATTTCTTCCCAATCCCATGAACCATATCAAGGTTGAATCCTTGAGTGTAGCAGAAATAGCTTCAATTTATGTGCATCAATAGTATAATCATAACTTCTACACAAAATGTCAAACTCAAACAAAAAGGTGTTTAGGTCTTCTATCATTGATCCATGAAAATTGGGAAAGGCTGAGGGAGAAATATTCTTCATAGAAGTAGTTGCATTATTTTCAGTAATGGGGAACTCAAAGGTGGTTTCCCCATTTCAAGCATTCCTGATCTACTTCTTCTTCCATATATTTCTACTTAGGAGAAGCTTAATTGTCACTTGAAGGATGATCTTCGAATAGTAAACCAAGGACGTCTTCTTCAAAATCCTCAAAGGCATATGATGAGATCTTTGCTATTTTTGGATTAGGTAACAATATACCATGGAAATCGCTTGGGTGGTGCATGCATCAACTAACTCAACTAAATCAACAAAAACTAGTTGGGGGTTGGTTTTGAGCTGAATTTCCCAAAACCTAAACTTCTCTAAGAAATGAAAAACCTCTTCAAAACCTTATAACTTGGCAATATCCCTAGCAATGACACCAAAAATGGTGGTGCAAATTAACTTGCAACAATTAGTATGTTGTTTATTAATCTACAATCATTTAATTATCAGACCAAGGGATGTAAACTTTCAATATTTCCAATGTTGTATGCATAGTTACATATGTTTGGGAGGTATAAAGGTAAATTTTTGTCACTACAATTAGGAAATAACAATGTTGGAAATGAACTAGATTATGATTGAAAGTAAATACTATGGCTAATGAAAAAACATGTAAAAACAAAACATAGATAAAGGAATAAATTGCTACTAATCTAATCATGCAATGAACTAAATAAAAAATAAAAGGAGAGGGTTAGAAAACTGCAAGTGGGCCCTGCCTTGGGTGTTAATCCCTCCTAAGGCTTATGTCTACAAAAAATTAACAAAACTCATATTCTTATTTCATCAGCATGAAGATTACAAGTGGAAAATATAACAAATTCTCTACCTAAGGATCGATCTATCTATGTATCTCTCATATATCTCTACAACATTAATCTTTCCTTTTTTATATATTTCATTACAACAGAGGTGTGAAGAGATAGATTCCTACTAGGAGTTCTAGTTGGATTAAGTAAAATATCTTAACCAAAAATCTAGAAACTTACATGCATGCAACAAAACTATTCAATATATGTTCTCATACAATCACATAACTTAAATAAGTGATCTATCGATCAACCAATTATTAAATTATGAGTTGAATCAATTAGTTCTTTATTTGAGTTGTAATGCATAATTAGGTGATGGCATCAAGTCTTCTTCTTGTTCTCATAACTAATTCATCTATCAACACATGCGAGCTTAGGTATAGTGTCCACATTGTGTAATCTCCTCATAATCATGGATTTATGTATGTGTGTTAACTTCTTTGACCGAGGATGCTTTGATGTAGATGAGTCACTTTGGCTTCATGTCGGCTTATTGCGTATGGATCCTTTGCTGCATGTTAGTTGCTGCATATAACAACTTATTTACAAACAAGGATGAAATTTATACAAAGCACTATTTAACATCATATTGCAATCAAAAGAATAAATGCATACTCATAATCCACAAAATAAAGTAAAATAGTAATAATTATATTAACTAATATCCATGCCATGAGTTCAAGTTATAATGAAAATGTCTAGTAGTATCACAGGGAAATACAAGTTGGGGATATAAATGGTTTGATGAGAATACAAAATATGAGGTGTTTTAAAAGGAAATTAAATGACTCATCATCACCTTCACCTCCAAATAGAACTCTTTCCACACCACCAGCTAGTAGAAATTTATTGCAATCTACCAAATTTATTAGACCTATCATTATGGCACACTAAGCAAACCAAGGATTTGTTAACTTTACTAGTAGCAGTCCTCTTGCCCTCAATGCTCAAAACCTATTCCAACATCTGCACTTAAGAGTATCCCTTTCTTTACTAGGGAAAACCATACCACTCTAGCTAACCATATACAATACATTGCCAATGTTTGTGCTATTCATAAATTTTTTCAAAAATATGTGGCTATCAAGTTATTGGATTTTTTATTCAAGTGAAGAGATTTACAATGGTTCAATAGTCTTGTAACATGATCAATCAATAATTGGATTCAATAAGGGAAAACCCTTTGCAATCAATTTGGAGAGAAGGAAGATAATATCTCCTTTCTAGAACAACTAACAACTATAAAGAGGGCTCCCAATGAGCTTATGAAAAACTTCAATTTAGGATTTCAAAAGACTTGGTAGAGAATTCCAACCCTTGTAAGACAAATTGTGGAAGGTGCTTTTCTTTACATTTTAAGATCTCTTAATTATGATATTGCTGTCATGATCCAATATATAGGGGGTACAATTTTTTTTGGGGATTATGAATTAGCTATTTGAGATGAAAATTAGTTAATACAAGCTGGGAAACTAGCTCCTAGACTACCCATGCCATTGTATCATGGATTTCCTCAAGTTTCTCATCCTTCTATTGCTCCTATTCCTGAGAAAAGTTCCCAGCCTCCACATTTGGTTCTCTTACACAACAAAAGGATGATTAAGAAATGAAAAAAATAATTATAACTCTGACCAACAAATTTATATCCCTTGAAAAACAACAAGCCCAATCCTATAGGAATTGTAAAAATCGGGGAAATATTCAAAACATAGATTTATCAAAGGATATTAGAAACATAGGAACCAACAACCTAATTAGAAGTATGGAAAAAATAAAAAAATCATAGGGGAAAAATTCAAAATGCACCTCTTATATTGGAAATAATCAATCCTCTCGAATCACTTCCTATGCTTAGTTCAAGCCAAGCATTGGAGCCGCAGTACAAAACAATGTGATTCAAGAAACTGAATGGTGTTTCCCATGTAATCAACCACATATTCAAATTAATTTTGAGATGACATTGCATCTTCAAGACTACATGGTTAAAGGTTCTTCCAATCAACAAGAGCCATTTTTAGAAGCACCTAATATGAACATGTAAACAATTCAAGAGGTCAATCCTGATATTAATCTCATGTTATTTGGAGTTGATGATTTTTTTGTAGTAAATCAAGTGATAGGAAGTCAAAGTAGATATAAAATTATTATTGCTGATAATGCAAGGTATAAGAAAAGGATGTTGGAGTCACAAACTTCATCTACTTCTAGTCAAGGCAATGTTTTCAACAAGGAGAAATAAGTTGGACTAGATAAGAACTAGATACCTCAAGTTCTTGACAAGATTGTTTCAGACAAGGATGTTTTCCCTCAACCAAAGCTACCTATCCCAACATTGCAATAAAAAAATGAGAATAGTGTGCCACAGATGTAGAAATCCATGGGTCTTCCTTTTAATATTGTTGAGAAAATGAAGAATACCAATGTTAATGTGACAATGTGGGATGCTTTGGCCATTCCTTCATAAAGAGACCTCCTTTGTGAAGCCCTTAAGAAGCTTCCCCAAGTTGATCCAATGGTGGAGAAGACTCATGTTTTTGTTAATGTGTGCCAAGTGAAGGAGGAGTAGGTAAGTAAATTGGTTAAGACCCCACCCTTTTATATGTCATTAATTGTGGGAAAACATCTAGTTCATAATATAATAATTGATTCAGGGGACAACACCTCTGTAATCTTTGAAGAAGATTGTTGATCTCATGGGTCTCAAATATAGTCTTGTTTGTAAGGAATTTTTGTAACTTGATGAGTCAACCTGTTGGTGTATTTGTTGGAAATTTTTCTTCGTTACTAATCAAATGAATGAACTAGCTACTGAAAGAAACTAACAACTCATAACATGGAGGGTTTACAAGACTCTAATGTGATGTGATGGATGAATGGGCACAAAGTGATGATGAATCCTCATTATAGCAAATGGCTTGAAAATAATATTGAAATGAGATTGATTAGATAGATTTATGTGGGGGATGCCCGAACAATGATGGATCCAAGAAGTGATTAGCTTCCTTTCATAGATGTCAACCCCCATTTTTTAGAAAGAGTGAAATAAAGCAAGAACAACAGATAACATGCAGAGACATGAATATATTGAATATGAGAAATGATTAAAATTGATCTAGAAGTTGATATGATTAGAATAATAGTAAATTAAAGGTTACCTAGTCTGGGTTGATGGTGACCCAAACTATGCAAAGGCAGGTCGATGGAGATCCGAGCGGGAGGATCGGGAATATGAACTAAATATACAAACCTTGCAAGGCCCATATGTAATTTGGAAGCTGCAGAAGCCGGAGTATCTGGAGTCAACCTACGAAGGGATTTGAAGGATCAAAACCAAAGAATGATAGAAAATGGTAAGGGAGAAATTTGGATGGTAGGCTAGGCCTGGGTTGACGATGACCAGTGGTATAAGTAAGATAGGTTTGATAGGTAGAAAGAAAAAATGATGAATTTGACACACAAAAAGGGATGGAAGAATGAAGGAATTCACTGGGAAGAATCTGAGCCAAAAATTCAAAGAAGTCGGGATGGGTTGACGAGGATTTGGAAGGGTCAACGGATATCGTAATAGAGTTTAGGTAAGACCAAGAATATATGAATGAAAAGGAAACATGTGAGAAAATGATCTAAAATAGAAGGCTAATAAGTGATCCTGGATGTTGCGTGGAAGCTTCTATGAACCTACAAGATGTTAGCTACAAGAAGAGCAATGATACTATGATAAAAATATGATCAAAGCAATACAAAAACAATGATAATCTCATGAAGGATGATTGTGAGTGATGTAAACACATTTAATGGAGGTCTAGGAGGTCTGTGGCTATTACAGGAATACTTAGGCATGAGGGAGAGTTCACAAGTCATGAGGAAGCTCCAAAATTCACATTCATATGATTTCTGATATCTTTTTGGAAGCATTTAACTTAGTTTTATAGGGTCGATGATGATTAGATTGGGTCTTCGCCGATCAATGGGAAAAGTTTCCCAGTGGGATAGCTTTTTGTGTTTTAGGCATGATTTTGTGTTTTTAAGAGTTTGAAGGGTTCTTTAAAGCATTGTGTAGGATTAGATTGCTTGGGGATAAATCATGGGTAGTTAGGGCATAAAAATAGATAGGAAGAAAGCTAGGAAAAAGCATAAGATAGAGATTTAGGATAAAATCATCCTAAATAGAAAGTAGATTAGGGCATGATATGATGTGGATATTAATTAATTAATTAATTAAAGGTGATGGGATGGGAATTTTAATTAAATTAAGGGGATGTATTTAATTAAAAAGAGACCTAGATAAGATCTTAATAAAATATGCACACACAAGTAGACAAGGGTAGGGATACCAATTTTAGGTGTCTAAATTTGCCCCTTTTTGTTGAATGGTTTGTGCTAGCAAGCCATGAAACAAAAATAGTGAGAGACAAATGGTATGATATAGGTTAATGAAAGGTAGGATGATGAGATCTCCCTCAAATGGGGGATCGATGATGCCAGAGAAGATAGATGACGTGTTTGAAAAAGGTAGATTATGAAGGGAAAGTGGGCAAAGAAGGATGGGTAAAAGGATAACACAAGGAAAAATTCACCAAGAAAAAAGGATCATAATAAAAATGAAAACCATGGAGGTGACTCCAAAATCACATCAGTAGAGGGACAATTGCAGTCTCAATGGAGATGAGAAACAATGATCTATAAGCTAGCAAGTGGGTGAAAATTACTACAAAATGGAGACATTCCAAAGGGAAAAATCTCATATGGATGTAAGAGAATGATCATGAAGTATTAAGCGAGCATCAACGTATGCACAATTAAATGTAAAATTTATGTGAAATCCTTTATACATGAGTAATTAAGCAAAAAACCACACGTTTGCAAAGGAATGGGGTGAAAATAATGGTTCCCAACATAGGACATGAGAAAAGGCCAAAAAGGTGAGTGGTGAAAGAATATGCCTTAAAGGGAAGATACATATGGACATGAAGGTGGAATTTTTGCAAAAAGTAAATAGGATTGAAAAATATAATGCTTGAAGAGGGGATAAGTATGGCCAGAAAGTAGACTTCAAGATCATAAGAGAATAGGATTTGAATATTGAAATAGAATGCCCTAAAGGGAAAATAAAGATGGCCAAAAAGGTGGAATTTGAATAATTCCTAAGAAGAGGTCAAGAAAAATATCAAGAAAGCCAAAGCGAAGGCTACAAGGCCGGTTGAAAACAACTAAAGCCAATTGACAAAGTGACTCAACGGGGTCAACGAAGACCAAGTGTCGGTGGTTATATATGCTATGGCGTTGACCAATAATGCTCATTTTCACGCATAAAATTAATGAGAGAGATCAAAGAGATTAAAGAGAAAGATGAGAAATGGAGGCCACAAGAGTTGCAAGGAAATGCCAGAGGGTGTGGAGGATGGTGAGTAATAAAACTCAAGCTTGTTTTTGGTTTAATTTTTTTGCATTTTTTAAAAGAAAAAGTGGATGACGCTAGGGAAGTGGCAGCAATCCAGGTGGGTCGATGTTGATTAGGCCTTAAGACAAAATGATCAAACCTAAAACACGTTGACCAAACTTGGGTCAATGTCGAATAGAGTTAGATTGGATTGGATTAGGATTAAATTGGATTTTGATGGAACTTAATAGATTTTAATTGGGTTTTAGATTGAGGATATGACGTTTTCATGTTTTTGTTTATGATTGCAGTCGAGAGAGACCTTATATTTCGAGAGACCAAGTGCCTACTCTAATTGATTAGATTAGAGGAGATGTGACAGATGATGAGTGTCATCACTTGGTAGTAGTAGGGTTGGGGGATTTAGGAACTATCACGAGGATCCTCCAGGATGTGGGATTGATGATAGCATTGGTGGAGAGATGGGATAAATAGAAAAGTTTTTTCAGTTTAAGATAGGGATATGACCATCACCCCGGAGGATGGGTATATGATCCCAAGATTACCTATACAGGGAATAGATAGTTCATATTACCAAAGTGACGATAGATTGTAAGTGTGTACTCAACTATTTGGAGCTGATGCACCCCACATCAAGTTTTATTTAGGGAATTAATCTTATGAGCTAAGGTATGAGGTGGGGTACCATGCAATCAATTAATCTATTTAGTTATGATGGTTATGTCTTGTTATGCATTACCAGAATCAGGATGAGCTTGGTTTCCATGGGCACTAGTTGGTGTAGTGGTAGACATTGTTGATCATCAAACAATATTCTCATTTGAGACTACCTTATTGGCTCAGGTTTATCATGAGCTTACCATGTATAGCAAAGGGTAGAGATTAGTACTAGACATTGTTTTCTTATTATACTACTGGGCATATGAGAACATATCAATAATTCGACCACAAAGGCTTCCATGGGTCACTCATGACCATATTCAGTTAGAGGTGGGATTTCTAAGATGGAAGGCTAACCAATCCTTTAGAGACAAGGGAAAGAGGATTGGATTGGTATGTCAATCGGTTTGTGGAGTTAGAGATTGATCGATTAGATGGAAACCATATAGGTATTTCCCTACATGGCCGTAAGTAGATGCAAAGTTGTCCGGATGAGGCGGACATAGTGGATTTAGGGGAGAAGGATGGAGATGATCAAGGCCATTTAGTTTGATCAAGTGTGATGATAGTTTGGGGTCATCCATACTATACTAGATGGTCCTATTTTGTATAGGTAGGAGGAGGTTAACAGGAGTTATCGAGCCTTTTCATGGAAAATCTATTGGAGGAGGAGGTAAGAGATTTAACAGACTTCACACCAAGCTAGATCGAGATGAGGATGGAGAGAGATGTTGTGGTCTAGGAGAGGGACACAATTGTGCAGGATAAGGACCGATACTACCAGAGAGGGAGGCCTATAGGGTCTGTTTTGGGGATCTTGCTACTATACTAGCTATCGAGGCTGTAGGTGGAGGATGGGAAGCACCACAGGGAGGAGGAGAGATGGAACCTCCTGGTATGATTTTGATTAATAGGTATAAATCCTTAATATTAAAGGTTAAGTGTTATGAGGGCATTGTGATCGAGAAGATTCTGAAGACACTCTGATATTGGAAGCATCTGCATAAGATAGTGGTGGGTGGAGCTAGGCCATCGAGGAGCATAATGAGTGTGGCTCAACCAAATCGAGGAGAGGGCCAAGGAAGAGGTGTTGAGAAAGATAGGAAGATAGAGGGATTTTTTCCATAGGGGGAGGATATAAGGCTTTCTAACATTCAATTTTATTTCTTCACCGATATCTATGCTTTAGGAGAGCCCTATTAGAGGGCAATGATGTATTGATACACTTGATTTTGATATATATATATATATATATATATATATATATATATATATATATGATATCATTTTGTCGCGATTTGATATATGTGTGTTATGTGATGATGATTATTTGATTTATGATGATGTTGATATTGATTGTATATGTGATGATGATGGTTGGCTACATGTTTTGATTATATTTGATGATGATGGTAAAAGTATAAGATGAAATGATTTACTTTTACTTGGATTGTTAGATTATAATGTTAGACATGATGTTGTGTTACTTGGGATTTATGTATATATAGATGGTTGATGATATGAATATATTGTATTATTAATGAGGATTAGGAACAAATGTTATTTTTTAATTTGATTATGGTAATGTGATGTGGATAGAATGTAGTAATGCAGATGTGATTATCAATTAGTGTAAGGAAAAATTGATGTAGTTCGGATAGATAAATAGATTGATCGGTGATTGAGATAACACAACAAAATGATGATGTACTATTGGTATGAATGAAATTACATCATATCAAGGAACACACAAAGAAAAAAATGCCTCTAATTGTATTAGAGGTAAACAAGAGAAGATACAAATAAGGCAAGACACATATGACAAAAACTTGTGTTCAAATGTAACCAACGTCGATTAGTTATATAGAAGATCATAAAGAGATAATGGATGGAAATAAATCATATAACTAATGTCGACATGACAAAGGGGTTTGAGATGTAACTTGTATGTAGGAAAAGGGGCTCTCAATAAGTGGTTTTCCTAAGTCTATGCCCTATCTCCGGGAAGGGGAAAGATAAATACTGGAAGAAAGTTGATCAATGTGGGAAGCTTTCTTAGGATGATATTAAAATGGAAGGCTAATCAATGTGGAAAGCCTTCAAAGGATTTTCCATCCTTCGAGGGTATGGTATAATTTATACATATGTAATATATTTGATATCCATACTTTGAGGGATCAATTTATTTATTTATTTTTGATTTTGATTTTGATTCTTCTTTTTTATTTTTGAACAGATTTCCTTTAAGGAGCAAGTTTGTTTTTGATAGCTTTTGATTTTGATTGAGCATATTTTGATTTTGATTTTGATATGGGGAAGAGATGGGAATAACTAAGTAGACCACTTAGGAGGGGAAAATGAATGTACAAGAGACACCCCTGAACCCTTTGCATGGTTCTAATAGGTGAACGAGAGGGTGATGGATGTAATGATTACGGAGTCCTCACCAAAAGGGAGAACCTATCCATAAGGAATATACTATGAGCAAAGCCGTGGTACTCATTTTTAAGGTCACATCTAGGAAAGTGATGGATGACCACATAGTTCCAAATCACTATGATGAAATATGAAAGAGGCTAGCGATGGAGGGATGATCTAAGAATATGACTAAGAGCTCACTAGAAGACACACTAACAACAGTAGAATGGTCACAATTGAAATGCATTAAGAGGTTCCACTTCCGGTTTACCGTCAAGGGAGGCCAATTGATAGGTTCCCAACCCATACTTATGTGTGATAATGTATGGTCCAATCCAGTTAGGGGAAAACGTTTCACATTGGCTCCTTTCTAGAGTAGTGACGTTATAATTTTATTTGAGAATGAGGTCACCGACATTAAAGTCAAGTTCTTTGATGTGCTGGTTGTAAGAAAGTTTAATACACTCTTGATAAACATGATGATGTTCAAGGGAAATAAGGCATCATTCATCCGACAACCCGGTTATGCTAGAAATGATTGGTGATAGTATCATTCGAACAAGAAAAATAAGATGCTTATGGACATTGGAAGATGTTATTTGATGGTTCTAGAAGAAGAAATGGTGTTAGGGTAGGAGTTGTGCTGATTTATCCAATGAACAAGAAGATATTCTTTTCTCATAGATTGTAGTTTTCATGCTCTAACAACGTAACAGAGTACGAGGCATTGGTGCATGGTCTTCTAATTGCAAAAAAGAGAAACATAAAGGCATTGCATATTTTTGGAGACACTGAATTGGTTATCGACCAAGTGAAGGGGAAGTGTGCCACAAACAATAATATTTTAAAATCTCACTAACACAAAGTTTGGAACCTATTGGAAAACTTTGATGCTCTCAATCTACAAGTGGTGCCAATGAAGTTGAATAAAGAAATAGACCAAATGGAATATCTTGGATCAAAATTCTCAATTGCCGAGGATATGACTACGGGAAATGTGCAACACATTAAAATGGTAGTCAAGACTTCCATTCTAAATAATGAGACCTTCTGGAAAGTATTTAATAGTGATGAGAAAATTGTGTAATTTATCTAAAATGAGGCTGAGTTTTCTTCAAATATGCAATCTAATTTGCATAATGTTTATGGTGATCAAATCATTTAGCTAAATACAAATAAGTTTCCAAAAGGATTGGTCACTTTGGAGCATATCTTCAGTCTTGATGATGAGTTCAGAGGAAAATAAAAGAATATGGTAGAAAGACAAGAAGATTGTCAATCAGTCACTATTGCACAAGGAAAAGAACTTCTGCTTGGAAAGGTATGTGCTGAAAATGAAAAGAAATCCTTTATTTCCTTATGCCAAAAATTTAGTGATGTGTTTTCTTGGGATTATGAAGATCTGAAATAATTTAATCTAGACATTATCTAACACTCTATTGATCTTGATCCTAGTGTAAATCTAGTTAGACAAAAACAAAGACCAGTTAATCCTAGGATAGAGCCCCTCATGAGGAAGGAGTTATCCAAACTCATTGAGGCCAAAATAATTTTTCCTATTTAAACTGGGTGGAAAAACTTGTTCCAATAAGAAAGAATAATGGGGAAATCAGATTTTGCGTTGAGTTTAGGAATTCAAATCAAGATTCCCTAAAGGATCATTATCCTTACCTTTTATGGAGCAGATTCTATAGATAGTAACATGAGTTAAAATATTTTCTATGCTTGATGGCTATTATGGTTTTAATCAGATCAAGGTTAAGGAAGAAGATCAATATAAGACTACATTTACAACTAAGTGGGGAACATATGCATATTAGAAAATTCCCTTTGGTTTGTCAAATGTAGGTGCCACATTCAAAGGGAAATGAACATTGCTTTCAAAGGGTATATTAATGAATTTATCCTTGTTTATCTTGATGACATTACCATTTTCTCAAAACAAAGTCAAGATCATATCAGCCACATGGAGAAGGTGATGAGACCAAATTAAGTCTCATCCATTGCACCAAATAACATTATTCTTTCTCTTATAAAGTTGATTTAGATGTAGTATTAAGAACTATATAACTTATTTAAGATTAAATGTAGAATATATTTGATCTATCTTTGAAAATTCTATTGCAATATGAATGTTTTCATTTCCTAATATTTCTTGTAAGTTGGAATGCAATATTGTGTATGAGCAGGTCATTTGATCTCTTGAATGTATTACAACAAGTGTAATACTCACATAGCTAAGAGCACATGACTCACAAAGATTGCAACATTCATAAAGAAAAGTGTCCAAGAATCACAATACAAAGAGTGCGGGACTTGGGCGAAGGAATAAATTAGTGGACTGACACAAAAATTTGGCGCATGACTTAATTGGTGCACCTATGCAGGAATCACCTTGAGTGCGGGACTCACATTTACATTAATATATGACTCACAGAATAAACACAAAAATTTCTATAAATGAAATTATAGAACTCAAAATGAGAATCGAGAGAGGTATTTGTTCCTCTTATTGTTAGAAGGAAAAAATTCTCTCTATTTTTACACAACAATAATAATTCTAAAGATATCGTATTTGAAGAAAGTTTTTGAGCACAAGTGCTAGCATAACCAACACAAGAATCTCAGAACTAAAATTTCATAACTCTCAATGAGAATCGAGAGAGGTTTTGTTCCTCTCGTTTATAGGAGGAAAACCCTCTCTCCATTTTTATAAAACAATAATATTTTTGAGGATATCAACATTTGAAGAAGAATATTTTCAAGCGTAGTACTAGCAGAACCATCAAGAATCATTCTAACTAATATTTCAGAAATCCAAATGGGAATATGAGTGAATGTTTTGTTCCTATTATTTCTAGGAGAAAAACCTCTCTCCATTTTTACATAGCAATAATAGTTTCAAAGATATCATCATTTGAAGCAACATGTTTTCAAGTGCATGACTCACACATGCAACATCAGATTCACTCTAGCCAAAGTTGAAGATCTCCAAATGATAATATGAGAGAGGGTTTTGTTTCTATTATTGTCGGGAGGATAAAAATATCTCCTTTTTTACACATAAGAAATAATTGAGAAGATATCTTCATTTTAAGTTTTGGTAGAATAAGGATTTGAGAAAAGTGGATAAGACCAAAAACATAGGTTCACTAAATGTGATTTATCCCTCATTTCTTAACAAAGATGAGAATTTCGAGATGTTTTGGAAAGATTATAATAAGGATAACTAAAACCAGAAAAGGTTTGAAGATATTATTCCAAATGAGTTCATAGTAAGGATCATAAAATCAAGGATGAGAATATGGTGAGACAATTGTCATGTTGAAAGATTCAATCATGCAAGAGAAAACTTGGCAAATGAAAATAAATAGTTAAGTGCACGTGGAAGAGATGGTTCAATCTAGAGTTGTAATATTTGATTAATTCTCTTCCACATTTATCTCCTTGTCATGTGGAAGAAGTAGTCAAGTGCAAGAGGAAGAGGTAGTTCAATCTAGAGTTGTAGTGTTTGATTAAATATCTTCCATATTTGTCTCCTTGTCAAGTGGAAGAATAAGTAGTACAATCTAGAGTTGTAGTGTTTGATTAGATATCTTCCATATTTGTCTCTTTGTCAAGAGGAAGAAGTAGTTGAATAGATCTCTTCCATATTTGTCTCCTTGTCAAGAGGAAGAAGAAGTAGTTAAATCTGAAGTTGTAGTGTTTGAATAAAATTCCTTCCACATTTATCTCATTGTAAAGTGGAAGATGTAATCAAGTCTTGCCCAAGATTATAGGTAGGTAGTTATATAATCTTGGAGTATTGGCCGAGGGATTATTTATAAATATCTCTCCAAGGCACATAATGTAGCAATGGTATGAAATTGATGATTTTTGTAACATCATTTATGATTACTAAAATCCACAGTATCAATATTATGGCAGTAGATTATTTTTAGTTGTGCTAACCCAAATCTTAGGGAAGGGAAAGGGGCCACTCTTACCCAAGGAGGAGGATGATTTATTGTTTTTTTAGAATGGATCTTTATTGTTTTTCTTTTTTTGTTTAAATCTGCATTGTGTATTTTCTTTTGCTTTGTTTGTGAAGCTTCACTTTTATTTGTTTATTGTCATTTTTTTGTTTTCAGTTATTCATTTCAGTTTGTTAGATTAGATTTACTTTTAGTTATTTATTTCAGTTCTTAGATTAAATTTCATTTCAGTTATTGAATTTTATTTCATGCATTTTCAATTCTAGAGCAAAGAATTGTAAGATCTTTATTTTCTTAATCCCCTTTTGTAGACATCCTTGGACACCACTTGGTTTTGAAATTATTTTTCATTAAATGGCGAGAACTACAATGAACCTTGTTAGAAGGTATCTAAACAATTGAGTGAATTCAGGGTGTTTCTTAATCCCAAGAAATGTAATTTTGCAGTCCTTAGGAGTAAGATTTTGGGGCACATTGTTTCTAAGGAAGGTATTTCTATAGATCTAGAAAGAGTCTCAACCATTATATCTCTTTCTTTTCCAACTAACAAGAAGTCCTTGTAGTATTGTTTGGGGAAGATTAAATTTTTAGGAGATTCATTCCTAGTTTTGTAGAGTTAGTCAGACCTATTACTCTCATGCTTAAGAAATATTCAAATTTCAATAGACGAGAATAAGGGAAGGAGAGTTTTCCAAGATCAAATAAGATATTTCTCAAGCTCCTACACTTATTAACCCTGACTATGCCAAGGATTTTATTTTATATGCTTATGGAGCTGAATCCACTATTGCTGCTATTTTGACTTAGCAAAATGATCAAGGAATGGAGCAACCAAAGTGGAATTTTTTAGTAAAACATTGAAAGACTATGAAATATAGTATAGTCACATAAAAAAACATGTTTTTTTCCGTGATGAAGGATTTTAAAATATTTAAAATTATGCTCTCCACTAGTCATAGAAAAGTTTTAGCCTCACATTCTAGTGTGAAAAACTTTATTATGGGAGCAGATATGAGTGTTTTGTAGATAAGTTGCATACATATGAGCAAAAAGATAAGGTAGGGGTATGGAGGAATACATGTGAATGAAGGTGGAAGGTAGTGTGCGCACGTTCGACTTCTCGATCAAGTGCTAATTGCAAGAACTTATTTTTTTATAGGAATAACTACCTGTGAATGAAAAACAAGACCATAAGAGGAATATTAAACAATATATTTCAAGTGGATTGCCTAGTGTATGCTAGATCTAGGAAGTGGGATACTTCATAGATGGCTATCAATCAACCTGTTTAATACAATTCAATACAAGAAATAACGTAAGAAAATAACATCCTACTATACTTGATATTATTTAGGTATCTCATTCAAATACAATAAGAAAATATAATCTAATAGGTAAGGTTATGATCAGATATGAAGGTTGGACAAGTAGCCAAGGTGACTGGAACAAGTTAGGATCAGGTTTTGGATGGTTTGGGCTATTTGGGTGAAGGTTATTAGGTTTTGTTATAGGAAGAAATACTAGATATAGAGACCGAGCGTCGACCGCTATGACCGATCTTTGGTTGAGAGAAAATTGATGACGGTTTAGGTTAACCAACATTAGTAGGGGTAAACTGATAGAAACTCAATGAAACTTGGTTTTGGAGATTCTCTGTGATTGCACAGAGAATGGGAGAATGAGGGTTAGGTTGCCAAAGAAGCTGAGAATGCTCAAAGATGTCTGGAGTTAGGTATGGGGAGTTGGGAGGTTGTAGGTGGTTAGGTGGATGGATTGATGGAAGGTGGGAAATGATGGGATACAAAGGAGACTAGGAGTCTCAAATAGAGATAAAGAAACTAATCTAAATAAGTATGGAAAGATGCAGATCCAAATGCACTTGTATTTGTAGACTGGTGGTTGGATGGAGGTGATGGTTGATCTTTCCAAGCTGGTGGTCGCAAGCCACGAAAGTTCTTCCTAGAACACTACCGTGAATGCTTAACCTTCAAATCAGTCTTGGTGCTGATTCAGGATGTTTGGATGTGCGAGAGGGCTCTGGTTTGTGCTTGCATGCAAATATCTCTCTCCAAACTCAAATAATTCTTCCAACCTCTAGAAAAAGGTTACCAAAGTGAATATATAGTAATCGATTTAAATTTTAGGTTAACCAACATTGGTTTAGAGTTAACGATGTCGATTAAGGTGGGAAATCCTAGGTTACTAAAACAACAGATCTTGGCTATATTTTTACCAAAATTGCTGTTGGTTTGGGTCTAAAATGGTATTTTCCACATAAGTAAGTGGGCATGTTGTTAGAGAAAGAATAGGCATGTAGTGTTAGGGTTAGACCAAGTCTCAGTTAGTTATGGTAAGTAGAGATTGAGTCCTAGTTAGAATGAACATGCTAAAAATAGGTCCATGATGAGGTGTCTAGGTGATGTGGTGGGGTGAGGTGTCTAGGTGAGGTGGAAATTATTTTAATTAAGGTAAATTAATAATGAATATTTTGAGAATGGGCTTGAATTTAATTGTAGGTAATTAAATTAATATACATGCGGGGTAAAAGGGGAGTGTGACCCAAATTTGGTGTCTACATTTTCCCCCTTTTGTCGTGTAGCTCGTATTGGTAAGTGATGCTGACAAAAATGGAAGTGATTGCCCCATGTGTAGGTGAAGGTGATCCCCCTCAAACTAGGAACTGATGAGGTGTTATATGAAATCGGTGAGTGGTTTTATAAATGTGTAGTTGGTGGAAGTGAAGGTAGGTGGGGAAGGGATGAGTACTATGGGAAAGGGTGATGGTTGACTTGGGTAATAAGTAATAGGCTAGGGTCAAATTTGGAATGGGTAATGGTCAAATTGGGTAATAGGTAATGGGATAGGGTCAAATTGGGTAATGGGTAATGATAATCAAACGCATGGACACGTATAAACTACAACACAGTATCAGGTTGAAGAGCTTACAAAATATACATCGTCCAAGGTCGATAGGTTTATCTAAATTAGGGTGAATTGATTCGGGTATCAAGGCATAGGATATGGTTTGAAAACACAATGTAGGTCGGAGTGCGGGAATGTTTAGGTATGTTTTGGTACAACAAAGGTTTTTTCGAGATAAACGAAACAATAATAGGCAAGGTATGGTCACTAGGCTAAACAAAATGGGTAATAACATAAAAAGGTAGAACAAGTACAACAGTTCAAAGGTCGCAAAAAGTGTTTTGGGTCCGAGTAAATAGGTCATGACACCGGTAAGGTCAAGGTATAGGTAACATAAAAATCCATAAACGTAACTAAGGAAATGTAGGGGTAGTGTGGGTTTGTAGGTAGGTTGCAATAAGTGTGGGTGAGGTCAAAGGGTATCGGGCAATGATGAGTTGAGGCCAAAATGGGAAAAATGGGGTAAAAAATGATAGTAAAGAGTAACCAATGCCGTTATAAAGTAACCAATCTCGGTTTATTATGACCAATGTTGGTCATGTCGGGTAGGGTTAATAAAAATAAAAATCTTTATTTTACGGATTCATTTTAACGTGTTGCTATTTGGGAAAATAACAGAGTGGTGGGGTAAGAGTAGAAAGATATGGTACAAGGTGTTTGAGTGAGTGGTGAGTGAATAGTGCATTATTAGCATTTGGTAGGCCAGTCCATG
This sequence comes from Taxus wallichiana var. yunnanensis, assembly GCA_018340775.1. Classification (NCBI taxonomy): domain Eukaryota; kingdom Viridiplantae; phylum Streptophyta; class Pinopsida; order Cupressales; family Taxaceae; genus Taxus; species Taxus wallichiana. The sequence continues at coordinate 92,435,997 of CM031235.1, read as the reverse complement.
AGATTAATTGGAGTCATTTGAGTGGTTGCGAGGTGAGGAGTGGATTTGGTGATGGCAGAGGTGGGATAGGGTTTAAGTGGACCACCTATGCAATGGCTAGATGTACCACCACACTGACAACACCAAGATGAGGTAGGATTCAATATCTGCTATTTTCTTTGGGTTAAAAAGAATGTTTTAAATTGTTTTGGATAAAAGGGGTTTTGGGGGAAAATGAATTTTACATTTGTAGGTAGCCAATATAGCATAAATAGGGGTGGGAATGAAGTTAGGGTAGGTTTGGGTAGGGTAAAGTAGGTTTTTTAGGGTGTTTTTGAGGAAATTTTGATAGGGGGAATGGTTTTAGTTTTTATTGCATGATAGAGACCGACGTCAATCGGGGTTGGCTGACGTTAGTTGGCCTAGGCCGACATCAGTCAAGTCTAAGATGAATGACACTAGTGAAATTGAATCGACGTCTGTCAAGGAAAACTTGTGACGGTTAAGGTGACCGACGCCGGTTAGGGATGAGGAGAAATAGGGGTAAGTAATGGGTAAGGGGAAGGAAAAATAGGCAAGGAAGGGCTAAGGGAAAGTAGATGTAGGGAAAATATGGTAAAAGGGGTATTTGGGTGATGGTGGGGGGTGGCAAGTAGAATAAGGGAGAATAGGTGTAACAATACACTAGGAAAAAAAGGGGTAGTTGGTAGGGTTGTGGTTTGGGTAGGGTGTGGTGGGAAATAGTTATGTCATGTAATAGGTGTGTTGGGTAAAAGGTATGTTGGGTATGGTCAAGGATGAACAATGTTGTGGTTTGTTAGATGTAGGCTAGGGACCAGCTGCGGATGAGGGATAGAGTACCACCTCAATTCTAGAGGTATAATTGAGCGTGACCATAGATGAATGGAGGCATGTGACATAAATTTTCCCGACTAGGATCCGAAGCTATAGAAATATAACTTGAGATCCAAGTTTGATGGTTGCACTCATCGATAGATTGGATTAGCGACCAATACATTTCACCTACCGATGAGTGAGATCACTGTCACCCTAAAGGATGTATACAAGATCCTGTGGCTACCTATAGAAGAAGAGCATATGTTTATTCTATTTCATCTAAGGCATCATAGGGGCCGATAGTGGTGGTGTTTGGAGAGGCGATGATAGAGTTGAGATACCATAGCATGAGCCTGAGCTATGGAGATATGTACGCGGCCCATCCTCAGGAGATGAGGTTGGTTGTCCTAATTATGGAGGTGGTGTGTTATTTTGTATTGCTAGATGTGGAGGGTGGGAGATTTCCATGAGTACTGATGAGATTTCTCTAGGACATGATGGAGGATAGGACCTTTTTTCTGGGCACAAAAATTCTTTGTGTAGTTATACAAAGGGATGTGGGCCTATGGGAGGCTATGGAGGTTTAGTTTGTGTTGTACCTTTCTTCTTCACTGTTAGGCATACAAGCACATCATATGTGTGTGTCCATTTGGTTTGCCCCAACCTGATGCATTTGATGTAGGCTTGGTCCGAGTTGGTTATAGGAATTGGGTACCTATTAGGGAGAGCACAGGGCTACTAGGGCTGCACATGATGTGGCATATTATAGGTGTGTGCTAGAGGGATTGTCATGGGTTGACATTATTTAGAGGCCATATGTTGGATTCCCTTCCTATAGACACATGGTAGTGGAGTTGGATGAGATACAACTACTCAGGTGGATAGAGGGACACCATGCCGGCAAGCATGAGATGATACCTATTGATAGGGTCGAGATGACTATTTGGGCTGAACCGAGATGTGCCTCCACCATTCCCACAGTACAAGAGAGATGATGTGGAGAGGCCTATGCCTCTACCACAACTGACTATGCCGACAGGGAAGGAGGAGAAGTAGTGGAAATGTGGATTAATGGCGGAGTTACCGATAGATACAAGCGGTGGTGCGCGATACAACTATGGGTAGTACCACCGAGGCAAGGGAAGAATGACTTAGCCACTATTATAGTTCAGAGGGACACATTACAGGGGCATGTGGATACCATTTTGACACAACTTGGAGTATTGCAGGAGTAATGACAGGATCAAAGGAACATGTAACTACTTTATAGGTGTAGGTGGTGGCCTTGCAGGCCCAAGTTACATAGGGACAGGTACCCGCACATGGTGGTCATGGTGATGGGGGATAGGTTGCCACCTTATATGCATAAATAACATGTTTACAAGGTTATTTGGTGAGTGCACAGGCTCAGATTATGGCCCTATAGGCCTAGGTCATAGCACAAGTACCCTCACAGGCTTAGGGAAAAGGTCCCATATTACAAGCAGTAGCAGGAAAGGGTCCCATGGTATAGAGAGGAGGGGAGGGTTCATATGTACAAGGGACAAGGCCATCATTAGCTAGACAGAGCTTGTAGGTTGCTGTGAGACCTATGGCACCACCACGAGATAGTGCCGATTACAAGATTCAGGGATTCCCTAAATGAGGCAATATATTACTAGGATCGAGTTGATGATTGCGGGGATAGATGTCCCCTCCTATGTAGAGTACAATGCAAAGTAGGTCTCGAGTGAGAGGATGAGATCCCACACTCATAAAGCATAGAGAGTATAGGGTGCCGACAAGCCAAGAGACATAGTCGAGTGATGCTACTAGTTCATGGAGGCTAGACCCAGCTACAGGAGACGCAGGCGAAGGCTACATTGAGACCCATGAAGGGTGTAGAGATGCTGGCGGGGATCTAGATAGATAGAGATGAGACAAATGAGATCTGGTCATGAGGGTATCAGGTGGGGTGATGATTAGTCACCTGATATGGTTATTTATTTTTTGAGATTTTGATATATATAATGACCTACATGCCGATGATATTGTGGATGTACATGAGATTTTATGTGAGTTGATTATTAAACCAACCTACATACCAAATATTTTGAGGTTGTATATGAAATTTTATAATATTTTTGATCATATACTAGCCTATGTGCCGAAGATGGTGAGGATATATATGAGATTTTTGAGATACTTGTTTGTATTTGTATCTGTGTATATGTGTAGTGATACACATACTTTTTCCTAGTGATATAGATGATGATATTTATGGTATGGATGATGTACTTGTGTTTTGAAATTTATATTAGTATTTGTTTATAGATGGAAACTAGGTAGATTAGGCATGGTGCGGTCAGTCAGTCGGTTTAATCATGGTGGAGTTAGGTTAGTTAGGCATGGTTGATCGTGTTTTTGGTTTTAATTTAATTTTCAAGTTATTGGTAACATGGGAAATAAATGATGAGTTATATGTATGTTATGGTGTAAATTTCCAAAAAAATGATATTATAGAAATGTGGAATGATTGATTAGATGTTTTGATGGTGTGATAAAATGGTAGATATGTATGAATGAGAAATTTCCAAATGTTATGAAAATGGAAACTAATTAAGGGTGAATGTTAATAGAAAACATGTGGGAAAAATGGGTTAGGGTAAAGAGTGGCCGAGCTAACCTCTAAGGGCCCCATGCCCTCGAAGTGTTGCCTACATAGCCCCGGTGAAAAGGGGCCTCAGGCCGATGTAGTTATCCCATAAGCTAGGGAAGAATATGATGAGGTAGAGGAATGGGTTGGTAGGTTTCAGGCATGATTGAGTCTAGGTCATAGGCATGGTTGAGTCTAGGTCATAGGCATGGTTGAGTCTTAGGTGAAAGTGGAAATATTTAAAATGTAGATATTGATGGTTTGGTCTGTATAGGGTAATCAATAAGTAATGAAGAAGGTGAATGGTAAGAGGTGACAAAAAGAGCCACCTAATTGATAAGAACCATAACAAGTCTATCATACCAAATATAGTCTTATGAACATAAGACCCTAAAGATGTTGCATGATTGACTATGCTAAGGGTGAAGAAAGTCACATGATCATGAAATGTCATTTTTGCAGAAAGTCCCTTGAGAAGATAGAAAATTAGGGTGAAAAGGAAATGAGGTGAAAATGGGTGGTTTTAGCATAACTTAGTGTATGACGACATGTTTACCTAGAAAGAAACCCATGATAAAAAATAGGAAAGTCCATGATCAAAAAGTTATCATTTTTTCTTTTTCTTTTTCTTTTTGATAGACTGATCAATGTGGGAAGTCTACGTGGGATGAGTATATTATCTCCTTGAGGTCTTCATGAAGTTGATCAATGTGGGAAGCTTTTGAGTATTTTATTTTGTTTTTGCAAGGATAGTCCCTTTTATGATAGACTATATGCAGTATGGAAAGCTTTGTATAGATGTCCTTTGAGGGATTAGTCTATTTATAATGGTGAGATAGAGAGAAGAGATGTCCCTTTTGAGGGAGTCATCTCTTTGCTAGAAATTTATTTGAAGGAGTTACATCCCAGTTTAATTTTGAAATGATTTTTCTTTTGGATGTTTTAAGTCATGGACCAGACTATAGTGGAATATTAGGCTCTTTTTTAGAAGACAAAAACCATAGCACACAGAGATTAACTATGAAAGAGATGGTTTAAAATAATGAATGAACATGGGATTCCATCTTGAAAAAGATGAAAAGTATCCATGAAAATCATGCCATGAGTAAAGTCGTGGTACTCATGTTGAAGATAAGGTTGAAAGGTGATGGTTAATCACATGATTCGGGTTTGGTTTAGTTATTGACCCCAAGAATAGGTAATATGAAAGGTGAAGGGTGCTCAAGGAACGAAATGGAAATAGACAGAAGGTGATATAAGACTTGATTTAACAATAAAATGGTCAAATATGTAAGGCATTCAGGATTCAAGTTTGGCTTTACCTTCTAGTGAAGACAAACGATAAACACCGATCTATAGGTATGAGTAACAATATAGGGTCCAAGCCAATTAGGAGAAAATTTCCCTTGTTTAATTTTTTCCTCTTTTGTTACATGTTGATTTTCCTTCAGGAAGAGGTTACCAACCTAAAAGGTTCGTTCATCTACATGTTTTTCATAGGCACTTTGTAGACACAAAAATTAGGTCACACACTCCTTCACCCTCGTTAAATAATCAACTTGAACACACTCACTTAACCATGGCCCCTTACACCCCAAAATAATATTAATTTAATTAAATTAATCTGTCTCCTCATAATATTTATTATTTAATTATCCTAATTAAGATAATTCCCACCCCACCACCTCACCTATATACCTCACCTAGCCACCTCACCCTAAGTCTTTTCTTAGTATGTTACCATAACTAACTAAGACCTAACTAAACCCTAAAAATAAAAGCCTACATCCCCTCTAACCAAATTCCCACATAAGAAAAGGTAACTCCCACTCTTTCCTAGATGAATAGAGAGATTTGGCAGAAATCATTGCCATGATCTCCCATTTTTAGTAAACCTAGGGAATCCCGCCCTAACCAACACCAGTCACCCCTGAATCGAGGCCGATCAACCCAAAACCATCTTTGGTTACCTTTATTCCCTTTGGTAACCTTATTTCAAGGTTGGCACATTTTTGAGAGTAAGAAAGGAGATTTAGAGCTGCATGTAAGTGAGAAAAGCATCCTTTTATGCATCTAGACATCCAGAGCCATCACCAACATCAATCAAAGAGCCATCACATTCACGGGAGCACTCTAGGAAAGCACCACTATAGGACCATACATGTATTCTCCAATCAACCACCTCCACCACTCAACCATTAAATCCTTAACACAATAAGTACGACCCTAATTAGTATAGTTTATTTCAGCTAGTAATCTTTATTACTCCTGTTATTAATCTATTCTTTGCATGCTTATTGCTTCATCACCCACTTGCTTGTAAATCCAAAGATCCCTTCACCCACATCACCAAATCACCTATTCTCACTTGTTGTATACTTTTGAGCACATCTGAGATCTCCATAGACCCCCTAATTCACTCGCCCAAACTTTATTCGACCTTAGATCACCCCTACCATTTAACCTATTTTGATTTTCTTTCACCCCAACCATACCAACACCGGTTACCCATAACTATCATCGGTTCTACCTAAACCGACATCAGTCTCATTCAAACGATGTTGGTCTCTGTGTTTTACACCTTGAACAAGAACAGACCCAACAACCACCTACCACTTGACCTAAATAACCTAGAATCGACCCCCGACCAGTCCCGGAACCTCAGCCTGCAGACCCCTCACGTCTCAGATCCAACTATATCCTAGCTTGTTGTGATTAGATTTGCTTATTGTATTTGAATGAGATTCCTAAATCATATCAACTATATTAGGACCTTGTTTATTTCTTGCATTAACTTGTTTTAAACAATGGATTGACAACTATCTAGGAAGTATCACACTTCTCGGAACTAGCATACGCTAGGCAATCCATTGTCATATATCATTTAACTATATTTTTGTGGTCTTGTTTTCTATTACAAGTAGTTCCTCCTAGCCAAAAGGAAGATATCACACTCAGCTGTGGATCAAGAAGTCAGAACACGCGTAATAACCATCAACTAAACAACATTTAATAGGTATTCCTCCTTTTCCCTTACCCTTATCTGTTTCGTCATTTCAAAAAGGTAAAGAAAATGGTGAAACATTTTTACACGCCCGGTGGGACCCATCAAGGGTTATTTTGAATTTTTTCATTCATAGGTGAAAGTTGTGTGTCTATTTTCCTTAGAAAATATTTCACATTAATTTTTCTTCCTTGGAATCATTCTCCTTCTTTCTATTATCTAAAAATAATCATGTTTTTGATGCTTTAAAAAGAATACATCTTCCTTTATTTTGCATTGCATTAGTGAAAGAGCATCCCTCTTCCTGTTCATCTCTTGCTACATTGAATATCACACTTCGATTTGGGTTTAAAAACACTTGCATTACATTATGATTTGTTGCATTATTAGCTCACATTAAAACTGAGGGAAACCTATATGCTGGAAGTCATGCCCAATTGATGGTTGACATAAAGAATCATAGAAATCAAGTTTTTTCTCTCTGTGTCTTACTAAACTTACAAAAATAAAATATACACATCTTTCTTAAACAACATCTTACCCGAGAACATCTGTCAGTGATCACACGGTCCAATTGGCAGGTACTCCCTAGCTCGTTGCTTCTATCAAGTCATTATCTCAGGAGACAGACCTCCCCACCATAACATACCTGAAACCTCTCCTTTTAGATATCTTTCTTCATAGGAAACCTTCCTCACTGAAAAATCTATTCTAAAATACACACAGTCAATCTTAAATAGCATAAGCTAAACAAACATAAGAAAATCACTATTAGTATTGCACTTTTTCTTAGCGTTCTTCTTGTCTTGTGTTTTGAGGTGTGAGATTACGAATCCCCATTTTTCTTCTTCCTTGCACACTCCATCATAATTGGAATATTTTGACTTTGTCTGAGTGTGCCAGGGCCTCATCTTCTCATTCTTAGGCTTCTGGGTTTGATTCTTCACTTAATTTAATTCACAAAACCAACTTTCTTTATTTCTTTTTCATTTCACAGTCACCAACGTTAGTCCAACGAGCATCTCTCGGTTCACATCGACCATCATCGATTAAACCCTAACGAGTGTCAGCTTCCGGATTTCTAGTTACTTTACCTAGAATAACTTTCATTATTGCTTCTATTATATTTCCAGCCCTCAGGGCATCATCATATTTCTCCCTTATTGATATTTTTTTCATACAAAGTTTCACCAATACAAATCCAACATTACCTCTTCATTTTTTTGAGACTGGTTTCTTCCATGTTGATTGGTATCGGTTTTAGAAGCGTCATCGGTGTTGTTCCAACTATCACCATCATCCTGACCATCATCGGTTTTCCCAAAACCATCATTGGTCAACCTGACGGCCGTCGTCGATTGACTATGTTTAATTTTAAAAATCTAAACATTGATAAGATTTACCTCTTAGAACCCATTATTCTCTTTTTTGTTGTTTTTCGTGTCATCTACAGAATACGGTCTTACAGTCATCACTTGTTCACATGGTGCTAACTCGCAACAGACTAATGCCCTCATATTCTATGCTAGTCGTCAACCAATACCTCCTAGTCATTTACCACCTTCCATCCTATCACCCATCGATACAATCTTACCTACAACCATTGCTGCCGGTGATGAGGAGTTTGCACGACTCCTTGATCAGAATCCCACGACCTTATAGTTCTACCTTTCCGACTCTTCCACCCGAGACTCCTCTGGTCAATTGATATACGACATGCCGGTATCAATTCCCCATATCTTTATTCTTACTACTACATTACCCTCACCTACTTCACCCCCGATAGTTTCACAAACTAGGACTCATATTGTCATGACCACCGCAACAATTGTTTCCCTCGCGCCTATCGCCTATAAATCCGTGTTGTTCCCTCATCCACTACCCGTCTTTGTAGCACAATCTACACCCATTGTCTTACAAATACCCATTACAGCACAACCACCCATGGTGTTGCTGACCCCTACTCCATTATGAAATATCATCCTCCTCATCCCGCAAATATTGCCCCTAATCACTACTAGAGTCACGAAAACCATCCCACCTACATACACCTACTATCAACAACCCCCTATCTCGTCTGTCACCCATTTTGGATATGTTCCTTCCATGTTAGTTCCTTATTCTCAACCTCCCTATCAGGTTCAATATCTTCCTCCTTACACCACGAGAGGTTTCCCCATCACAACCTACCAATGACTTCTTCAAGTTGATGATGGAAAAGATGCAAACACTAGAAGCATCGATTTCCGGATCATGTAATTTCCTCACCTATGATGAAATTTGTAATGATCCTATTCACCTATCCATTCCCATTCAACCATACCCCATACATTGTGAGATGCCAAAATTCAACTACTTCAATAGAAAATAAGATTCACAACAACAGTTGCAGTCCTTTAAACATGGGTGTTACCTGATTTCCCATGACGACGCTTTAATTTTGAGAACTTTCACAATGTCCTTAATAGGACCTGCATTGGACTGGTATAGTGGAATACCAAGACACTCCATTTACTCATTCAATCAAGTAGCCCAAGCCTTCCTAGATCACTTCTCCATCAACGTTGTTAAGAAGGTTACCATGACTGATCTCTATTCCACACAACAATATGATGATGAGTCTATCATTGACTTTGTCGCTCGTTGGTGTAGCCTCATAAACCAACTCACATTCCAATTGCCTCAAACCGAGCTTATAGAACTATTTACTTGGGCATGTGCTAGACACATCTCACCAACCCTATAGGTGCAAAATTTTTACACTTTTGACGAGGCATTCACCATGGCATGGAAATTGGAAATTCATGTTATCAAAGAAAAGAAGATTCAACTTCATAATAAGAACATCGCGTTCAAATCAAATGATACTTCTTTGTCTTCAAAACCTCAAAACAAATATTCAAATCCCAAAGGGTCTACGAATGTCGTAGTTCTCAAAGCTGGTCCCCCTCATCAATCAAACCCATCCAAACCCCCTTCTAATCTTTCTCCTATACAAGCTTTCTAGTTCAGACGAGAACAATGAAAGTACACTTCCCTAGGAGAATCTTACTCCTCCATTTTGGAAAATCTTGTTAAGGCAGGTGCCATTACCCTTCCACCCATAAAACCACATACTGGTTTTGACCCTGAGTGACCCATGCCTGCGTGGTATAAGGAACACAAATTTTGCAACTATCATTGGGTCAAAGGTCATAATGAAAATAACTACATTACCTTCAAAAATATCGTTCAAGAAATGATAGACAACAGAGACTTAGTCTTGGATAGCCTGAATGCACCCGCTAACCAAAGCCTACACATATTCAAGAATCCATTCCCTAATCATGCCCCATCTTCCAACCAAGGGGGTGATACCTCAAACAATGATAGCATTATCTGCGAGGTCCACGCTATTTTCAATGACACACCAATAGCTTCCCAATTACCTCATATTCCTTCCATAGATGAAATATTAGCCCGCACTCCCCTACCTACACTAGAACCTATTTCATCTACTCCTCTACCCATAGAGGAATCCCCTTCATCTTCTCCTTCACCCGTGAAAGAGCCTATAATCAGCACACCACCTTCAACCCTCAAAATTTTGAGCCCACTTCACCAATGCAAGGAGAGCCCACTTTAGCTGGCCCATCCTCTCCTCTACCCATGGAGGATACTATAGAAGTACCACCATATGTAGATGACTATTCACCATTAGACTTTCAATATCCCATTGATCTGCTTCCCGAACTCTTACCCACGTGAGTCGAGGCTACCCATTTCCCAAGTATCTCAATTTTTTTATGGGGATTGTCATTCGGTCCATGTCATCTCCACCTACAACAGTATCATTCTCACACTTGAACGATCGAATGGGCTATGTCAATAGAGCCTTACTTTGGGGGCATCTTATACTTATTGTTTCAATACAAATGCGATTGTCACTTGCTAACACCTTAACTATCTATCTAAAAGTGTTTTGTCCAACCACACCGAACACAACCACAACTATCACAAAATCTCCCACAACACCACCCATGGCTCAACTCACACCTCTACCCATAACCCAACATGCATCTACACCCAAACCCACACCTACATCATCTTCCTTTCCTAAACCTATCACTACTTTAGGGTTCATACTAGTAGATAGCCTTACTCATCCACCCATCAAATTAGATTTAGCCATGTCTTCTAAAACTAACACCAAACTTAACCCGACCCCTAAACAGAAGAGCCAATCTCCTAGATCTCATACCCCAACCTCGCCAACCACACCCTTATCACCTTCACCCCTTATGTCCATCCTAGGACCTCACCCTTCGACCCTAGCCAAGAAACCCTCATCCAATGGTAAACCAAGAATGCAGAAACCCATTTCCCCACCTCTAATATACCCAAGCACCCCACACAACCTCTTTCCTCACCTGTAACTTTTTACCACCCATACCTCCAATACCATCAATAACATCTTCACTACCCATGAATCTTCCTTCTCTTTCACTCATGCCTCTTGCCCAACCTACACCACCTACCTCCACAACACCTTGATTACCCCTATGGGTAAGCTACCCTCTCTCACCATCCACTTTTCCCTCTACATCTCATGTAACCGTATCATATTTACCCAAGAATATGTAACCTAAAGCCAAAAATCCACTACCCTCTAATAGGGGTAGTTAAACCAACCACACATTCTATTACCGGTTCATCTACCATGCCCCTATCCGAGCAGATATGACCAACACCAAAGACCACACCACACACTAAACTATTATCCCAACCCAATCCCACTCTTGCAAAGACTCTTCCTACACAGTCACATTTGTACTCTATACCTAAACCCACATTCAGCTCCCATTATGGCCCATTAGCGGGGTCCTATGCTAAAATCCTAACCAACCTCCTCGAAACCCGTCATCACTTTACCACCTCTTAGACCTTATAACCCACTCAAACTCAAACCAAAAGGGTTTGACGAAAGAAAAATTTGCACCTACCATCGTGTGCCAGGACATGATGTAGAGAACTGTAAGGATTTGAAAGCCACTCTTATCTAGTTGTGTCCTCCTGAAGAAAAAATTGACGATGATGATCTTCTTGATGAGGAACCCATTTCCCGAAACCAATTTCCATAATTCTTCCCTCATTTCCTACTCAACGACTTACATCTCCACCCCCACAACTCTTAGATCCATCCCCGAGATTTGAAATTAACATGGTTCACATAAGAGAGTTGGCTAAATGACTACCGAAATGTAATCTGCGCCCTACTCATCTCACAAGGGTCATACCCACCACTAGGGTTTTGTCCCTCTTGATGCTATACCTTCCATGACACACCCTCTCCATCCAACTCCCCTTAGATTAACATGATCAGCATTTCCACCCATGCTCAGAAAGACAAGGGAAAGGAGAAAGCAACTGACCCATCAACCAACCCTGTACCCAATATATTGTCTGCACCCACACCCAAAGTCATCATTTATGGTCTTGCATATCCCATTTCTGACAGGGCTACACATCATACAATGCTAAAATAACTAAACCAATCCCCCCTCAAAATGTCTTTGTATGACCTCATCTAGACCTCAGAGTCACATCGTTAAACCCTCATGGAGGTCCTTCAATCTATCGAAGTATTACTAAATGACCCCACACCCGTAGTCTCCATCATTACCTCTCACCATGTAGCCTCTCTCACTACGTCTTTCCCTTCCTCTACACCTTCACCCACTCGCCAAGTGGCCTCCTCGATTTTGCGAGATGAGGATATCGCTCCCTTTTAGTTTGATGACCTCGAATCCACTCTTTTCATCTCTGTCTTTATCAATAATATACACATCCGACGCGTTATGATCGATGGTGGTGCTAGCATTAACATCATCTCCTCCCATGCGTATGCCCAAATGTAAATAACTTCCGAGTTATATGCAGAGTAACCCCATTATGTTGTGTTCTTTCAATGATGCCATAACCTCTACACTGGGTACCATTGTTCTCCATGTCCGCATAGGTCCCCACACCATCCTGAAACTTTTCTATGTCCTAGAAGGGGAGTTCTAGTATAACTTGTTGCTTGGTCGACCTTGGATTTGTGCCATGGGTTATGTCTCTTTGACGTTACATCGATGCCTCGAATTTGACCACGAGGGACATAATTGCACCATCCCTACTGACCCCTCACCTTTCAAGACCTGTAACATGATATATCAACCCAATGATGTGCTTGTACCGGTCAAGGCATCCACCACCAAAACCACTTCACCTCCACCCACAATCCCATCCACCAAAATTGCCACTACTTCAGCTATATATAACCTTGCTATCCCTACTACAGCTATAACCTCCACCATTAGAGCCTCTACTTCCCCTTCATCTAGCAAGCCATCTATACCTGCTACCCACATACCAACTACTGATCCCTTAGAAGGTGTTTTTAAATGCATCACTCTGGAGGAATACTGCCTATACAATATTAATACCTTCCTCACTCCACAAGAGTATGGGAATTTACGTCAACACCTTAGTTATGATATTCACATTGGTGACATTTTCGCTTATGGCCCTCCCCACCTTCACACCAATCTAACGTATGGGGACTTGATATGGCCACCTATAAACCTAAACCTCCATCCCAAACCCAACCATTTTCCACCGACCTACACTCCCTCACTAACCATTGTTTCACTCACACTTTCCTCCACAGTGCATGTGGAAAGGATTTGGCTTTGGTTTTTATGAACAAGGCTGCCACATTGTCATCTCTTGTACCTCTCATAAACACAATGACCATAGTGGCATTGGTTTTGACACTCCATCTTCTAAGAAGGTTCGCATCGACCTTATTCAGGATGAGACATCTTCCCCCTCTCATTCACCCACATTACCATCCTCACCCACAGAGTCCATAGATCTTGAATCTATACCTCCTAATTTTTTTTTTCGTAAACACCATTTCCCTGGGACCTCGACCTATCAACGTGATGGCAAAGCTCCCTCTTCTCTCCCATTCCTATATCCTGACATGATCGATGATGATATGCCTTTAATTAACGATGTTCAATATTAGGATGATGAGTCCATCCTCACCTACCTTGGTGCAGAAGAATCTTATATTCACCGGTCGTTACCCTCTAAGACACAAACCATGTTGAATGAATCAACCATTGAAATCAACATTAATACCCAAGATGACCCACACATTCTAAATATCGGCCAATCTTTAGATGCATTATTGAATAGGAAGCCTTCACCTCTTTCCTTCGGGACCATAGTGATGCATTTGCTTGGTCCTATGCCGATATGCCTGGTATTGATCCTAAAATCATGGTTCATAATATTGTGACCATTCCTGATGCCAAACCTATCAAACAAAAGCTATGGAAAATGCATCCTTGCATTGCTCTTCTAGTCAAAGAAGAGCTTCAGCACCTTCTCTCGGTTTCCTTCAATCTACCCATTGATTATCGCTAATGGATTTTGTTATCCAAAATTCACCCCGAGAGTAATTTTGATAACATGCATTAAATTCTTCGGTCCCAAGCAAGATAGATTGATTCAAGGCAAAAATCATGTTTGGGGTCCCTCGGCTTTTTCTAACTCTCTGTCCAAGAAGAAAAAGAAAGTTCTAAAAAGGGTGACAAAGTTGCAAAAAAGAAGCTTGGGACAGAAAAAATCATGAAAATCGACTAAGTCCTAGCCCTCAGAATGGTGGGAAAGTTGGGACATCGGGGCGTGAATCAACCGAAATGCCACCAGGTGGTCCGCGTAGCAAAGGGACACCGGCTGTGGGGATGCGCGGGACACGAAAAGGGCGAACCAGTAGAAGGTAAAAATTGACTAACTATTGTCTTTGCGATGCTGGGACATCTGGGCCGTGAGGATGCGAAGGACGTGAACCACTCGGATCGGCCGGCACAGGGAACTTTCATCCGAGACAGTTGGGACAAAGGGACACGTGGGACACGGAAAGCCGGAAGAGCGAGAGCCAATGAAAGCGTGCCACGTGTCTTCGCCTCAAAGAGGGACAGGGAAGCCCGAATCGGGCGGATCGGAGAAATTTGTCCCAGAAAACAGTTTGGGACATCCGAGCTAGAAGTACGTGGCAGACGTGGGGAGCCGAAAGAGCCACCGACGAATCAGAACGTGCCACATGTCTTCATGGATCGGAGCGGCGGAGGAAAGGGTGAGATTTTTACTTAATGTTTTTCCAAGTTTCTAAAGGTGAAGTTTGGAGGGTCACTGAGCTAATAAAAAGATGACGTGTGTCCTAAGGAGAAGGGGAGTGCGGAGCTCGGGAGGATTTAGAGAATTTGGCAAAAGTTTTGGCCAAAAAGCTAAAAGGTAAAAGATGCCCCGCACCCCTGTCAACCAACCAAAGCATGCCACGTGTCCCAAGTGGCGGGGACGCGGGGAAAAAATGGAAAATTCTCCAAAGTGATAAAAATGTCAAATTTCAAAGGGAAACCCACGGAAAGGTGGAGGAGAGAGAATTGTGCAGCCATTCAGAGCCCGACACGTGTCATCCAAGTGGCAGAGTGCGGGAAAAAATTCAAAATCCGTTTTTGAGCCGTTTTTGCCCTAAAACTTCAGACCTTCATATCTTTTGATCCAGAGCTCAGATTTGCATGTTCTTCATATCATTGGAAAGATTATAAAATTCTCTACATGATTCTAGGGTCAATATTTAATTTTGGTTCAGTCTAGAGATAGAAAGTTAAGAAATGGCTCGATGCGTGTTCATGACCGAAATGACATTTCAGCGACTAAATTTAATGCAGAATGGGTCGCACTCTCCTCCAATTTGGTCAAAAATGATAGGGTATGGGTTTGTAAGGTCCTCCATGCTGATTTAATGCATTTGTAGTCAATGAGGAATGGGCTCCCACGTTTTGTATGTTTTCTCTCTCCTGGGCTCAACCCATGCAATGTAAAAGCCAGATTTGGCTCATTTCTAAAGGGTGGAACACTTTTTGGCATAGCAGACTTCTTCTTTCACCTCCAGCAAGTGATTGTTGCAAGAATCAGACCTCTTCAAAGATTGTAACAGTTTTCTACCTCTCTGAGGTTGTAATGCAGTGGTTTTGACATTGGAAATGATAATGCAAGCTTTGTGAATGAGTTTTAGTCCTTTGTTTGTCTTATTTGCTTCATTTCGGATGCTAAATTATATATATATCATCCTGTGTATGTTTTATGCTGTAATCTTTGTTTTGTGTCTATTTTCATGACAAAAATATTCACCACTCCTTTTGGTGCATCACCATCTTTAGTTAGTTTCAATTTTTGCATTTCTATCCCTGTCTCCTTGCAATTTAGAGTAGGATTAGGATCTGAACCTCTGTAGTTGTGCAAATATAGATCTAAATTAGAGGAGTTTGAGGAACCAGCCTCTAATATGGAGATTCCTCTCTCAGTTTCACAAGTCCCACACTTGGAGAGAGGTTTCCATGTTGTGCAATCACACTGGATGCCTAAGACATCATTTAGAACCTTGATTTGCATCTAGGGGTGCTGTGATTTTGCACTAACAGTTTTGGCATGCCCGGTGGGACCTAGAGGTCTCATTTTTATTGCAGCAAAGTTGATGTGCATCTGCTGCAATTTTATTGCTTGAAAAGAGCTATTATTTTCATATCTGGCAACTCCAAGGGGAAGAATCAACTGGTTTCAGTAGTGTAGGCCTGAAAACTCATGAGAAGAGTCACCACAAGGTCAAGAGTTGGAGAAGAAGAAGTGCTATTTGAATACCTGCAATTATCTCCAAGAAGAAGGCAAAGAGGAAGAAGGATTCAAAGGTCTCCATCTCCACCAAACAGAACTCTCTCAACTCCTCCACCTGGTAGGCCTTTCATTCAGTCAACAAGGGTTTTAAGACCAATTAGAATGGCACAAAACAACCCCTATGTCAACTTCACAGGAAACAGCCCACTTGCCCTCAATGCACAACATCCAATTCCTATTGCAGCCTTGAAGAACATTCCCTACTTCACTGGAGAAAATTAGACTACTCCAGGTGATCATGTTAAAGATATTGCTAACCTTTGTGCAATTCATGAAATCAATGAGATGCAAGTGGCTATCAAGTTGCTGGCATCTTCATTCAAGGGGAAAGCATTGCAATGGTTTAGAAGCCTTGGAGCTGGTTCTATCACAAATTGGAATCAGCTGTGTATAGCACTTCATGAGAAATTTGGAGAAAAGGGAGAAAACTTGTCTCTTTTGCGGCAGCAGGTGACAACCATCAAGAGAGCTCCCAATGAGCGGTGACCCATTTCAACTTTAGATTTCAAAAGACTTGGGAGAGAATTCCGGTGGCGGTCGGGCCAAAGCAACCGCAGAAGGTGCTTTTCTCTATTATCTCAAAGATCTAAATTTTGATATTTCTATGTTGATTCAGTCCATGGGAGGCATAACTATCCCTATGGCTTATAACATTGCCATTAGGGCTGAAAATTGTTTGATCCAAGTGGCAAGCTTGCCCTAGACCTCCCATGCCATTGTTTCCAAGTTTAGAGAGTCCAAACACCAATCAAGCACCTAATTTGGCTCCTTCTCCCACTCCTAGAAATCGAGTCCAAATGAAGCTTCCACTTCATCTGCAAGTGCCCCAAATGAGCTTCAAGAAGTCATGAAGCAATTGCAAAACCTAGGCAATGAGCTGGTTACTCTCAAGAGGCAGCAAGCCCAAGGTTTTAAACCTTCTTATCAACCCCAAGCTCAGCCTAATAGGCAGCCATACCAACCACAAAGGCCACCTAACCTAGCTGCAAGTATGAATCAAACAAGGCCTCCTGCCAATAGACCATTTCAGCCCTATAATCCAAATGCCATATCTACCTCCAAGGCATTGGTGCCAACACAAAACAACATTGCTCAGGAGTATGATTGTTGTTTTCCATGCAATGAGCCTCATAACCAATCCTTGTGCTTCAATGGTGTTTTGAATCAAGCATTGATGGCGACAACTACTTTTGGTGTGGTGGGTGAAGGCGTCAATGAAACAGCCAACAACAAGAAACATTCCAACAACAATCAGCCCCAAATGACACCACATTGGTAAATTGGCAAGCAGAGGATTTTTGTGGCATGAACGAGGCAGTTTCTCAAGGTGTTGCAGCCAACACAAGGTTAAAAAGGAGGAATTTGGGTGAAGAACAACCATTAGCCCCAACCAATCCACAACCTCCCATGGCTCCACAAGTGGTTGGCAAACAAAATCCGGTTGTAAATGCACAAGGGCAGCCAAGAACAGCCCCTAGGCCAACTCAAATACTAGTTGTTGCTGCCCACATGCAAGGAGTGAATGTGTAAACCAAGGGACAATAAAGAGATCCTTCATCACCATTCAGTATCATTGATCAGATGAAGAAGACAAACGTCAATATATTGATGTGGGAATCCCTATCTATCCCAGGCCAAAGAGATCTGCTACAAGCTGCCATGAAGGACTGGTCCACTTCAAATCAACAGGTCCAAAGGCAAGAGAAAGTGCTTACAAATGCTACCCAGCCTGAGGGAAATCATGGAGGACAACAAGGTAAAATGTTGAAGCCCCCTCCTTTCTATGTTTCATTAATCATTGGAAATCAGCTAGTACATAATTGCATGATAGACTCGGGGCAAGTAGCTCGGTAATGCCTAAACAGATAGCTGATCAGCTAGGGCTCCAGTATGAAACAACATCCAAAGGGGTGGTGCGGTGGATGGGATAAGCGATAGCAACGGTTGGAGTGATTAGAAACTTGAGTCTTACCTTGTATGCATGTCCAAATGTTGTTGTTTTACAGGATGTATTAGTCATATACCTTCTACCACTCTTTTCCCTATGCTTGTCAAGGGACTTCACAGCCAAGATTGGGGGATATTTGTCTGCTGATTGGTCACACATGTTGTTTAGAATGAGGTATGGAACTAAGGATACAATCAGGTCAGAACCTATTGCAAACTTCCATATTGAGCCTTATATTCCAAGTTAGATTAATGCCAATTGCTCAGCATTTGATCAAGAAGATCACCCAAGCACTGATGAAGCTGACACTAAGGTTGGAAGCATCTCGGATATAACTCTTGATGAATGGGCAAACAAGATACATGCATTTGATCCTTATTAAGAAGTGGAAGAATCTGAGCTAGGGGTCTATTGCATACACAAAGAAAATCAGCCTATTCCTAGCATCACCAAGCCAAACCACAAAGATGACAATGAGGTATGGCAGCTATTTTTTGATGGATCAAGGAGTAGACAAGGTGCAGGAGGTGGAGCTATGCTTGTTTCACCTCAAGGAGTAAAGTACTATTCATCTTTTAGATTTTAGTTTGCATGCTCCAATAACACTGCTGAATATGAAGCCTTGGTGCAAGGGATGCATTGGGCAATCAAGAGAGGAATAAAGAACTTGCAAGTCTTTGGTGACAGTGAATTGATTGTAAATCAGGTCAAGGGACAACATGCTGCCAAGAATGATCTACTCAGGTGCTACAAGAACAGGGTGTGGGACCTCATGGAAGATTTTGAGGGTTTTGGCATCAAATCCATTCCTAGGAAAGAGAATCAAGTCTTGGCGAAGCTTGCAGTGCAAGAGGGGTAGCCTTTGACATTGTGGAAAGCATTCAACAAGACAAGGTACAGCCAAACATCCACGTGATTGTGAGGCCTTCAGTGCCAGATAACAATGTTAGTTGGCAAGTGTTTGAGAATGACCAGCAAATCATCCATTTCTTGCAAGAAGAAGCTGAGTTCTCAGCCAAGAATCAAGAGAGATTGGAACGGCAGTATGGTGACCAAGTAGTACAGCTGAGAACTAACAAGCTGCCCAAGGGACTTATCACTTTGGAGTCCATTTTTAACCCTAATGATCAGTTTAGAAAGGAAAAAGCAAACATTCAGGTCAAGAGAGAGGATTCAGTATCCATCTTGGTAGAAGAGAACAAACCATTGCAAATTGGAAGGATGACAACTGAACAAGAAAGGTATGAGTTCATACAGCTGTGTCAAGAGTTCCCTGACGTGTTTTCTTGGAGCTATGAAGACTTGAAAGGTTTCAATCCCAACTTAGCTCAGCATACCATCGAATTGGATCCAAATACTAAGCCTGTCAGGTAGAAACAAAGACCAGTCAATCCACACATGGAGCCTCTCATGAGGAAAGAATTGGACAAGCTGATTGAGTCAAGGATCATATTCCTAATCAAGCATTCTAGTTGGGTTGCCAACTTAGTTCCGGTCAGAAAGAAGAGTGGAGAGATCAGATTATGTGTTGACTTTAGAGACTTGAATAGAGCCTCTCTCAAGGACCATTACCCACTCCCTTCCATGGAGCAAATCTTACAAGTTGTGGCTGGCTCAGAGGTTTTCACTACTTGATGGCTACTCAGGCTATAATCAGATTATGGTGAAGGAAGAAGACCAGTTCAAGACAGCCTTCACAACCAAATGGGGAACTTTTGCATACAGGAAAATGCCATTTGGGCTGTCCAACACTGGTGCTACCTTCCAAAGGGCAATGGACATGGCGTTCAAAGGTTTGATTAACAATGTGGTGCTGATTTACCTTGATGACATCACTATTTTTTCCAAAAATGTAGTAGACCACCTCTCTCATTTGAGGCAAGTCTTCACAAGGTGTAGGATATTTGGAGTGTCTTTGAATCCTAAGAAGTGAATCTTTCTTGCACATGAAGGAAATCTCCTTGGCCATATTGTCTCCAAAGAAGGATTAGAAATTTATCCGAGAGAGGGTTGAAGCCATAAGAGCACTACCATTTCAAGCCACAAGAAAGCCCTTGAGTTTCTTGGGAAGGATAAAATTTGTTCGGAGGTTTGTCCAAGATTTTGCAGCCCTTGTCAAGCCCATCACCAAAATGTTAAAGAAGAGCATGGCTTTCAAGTGGACAGTAAAAGGCAAGGAGAGTTTTGAAGCAATCAAAGAAGCCATCTCTCAAGCACCAACTCTCATCAACCCAGACTTCTCCAAGGATTTCATCCTCTATGCATTTGGAGGTAATGACACTATTTTTGCCATTTTGGTACAACAGAACAAGGATAATGATGAGCAGCCAATCACCTTCTTCAGCCGGAGCCTAGATGACTATGAGGTGAGATACTCTTTTATTGAGAAGCATGTACTTGCAGAATCGGATGTAACACTCTGATTTTGCAAATTATCTTGATGGATGTTTTACATGCTGTTATAACTTCTGAAATGAAAGCAAACATGTTAAGATATGTTCTGATCTTAAGAGAATGTGTTGCTAACTTGGATTCTTGTATGCTATGATTTATTGCATGGGACAACAAATATTGTACTTGTGTGTTTGCTGATGTGACGACAAATTGTCGTATACTTGCTAAACTCTCTTTGCTGATTGACAGATACCTTGAATCAATTCCATTGATCCAAGTATGCTGAGGTCCTCTTGTGATTTCTGTGTCGATTCACACTTGAACCGAACCGAGATTGTTATGAGCGTGCAGTGCCTGTTTGCAGGTATGAACAGCTGGCACGTAAATGCCAACGACAGGGATTCGATTCTTTAACCCTGTACTGTCGAACTTGGGACCTCGTGAGGCAAGAAACGCCTGGACACGAGTGGCCTTGGCACGCGATCCAAAGGACGGAACGTCCTGCTCTGCATTAACGTGAATGTTAGTAGGGAGGCTGGATGGAAGTTGTTAGTGTTAGTGGTTAGTATGAATTAAACCCTAAATTAATACTAAGTCCTAACATGCATCCTACCCTACTATCCTAAGTGGATTTTTAAATTCAAAAAGAAAAAGAGGAAAATAAAACCTAAGGCTAAACTAAGACCTAGGTTGAACACTTATGCAACCTAAACTAATCCTAATCTAAAAGGGGTGCGCAGACCCTTGGAGGGAAGGGATAAGGATGAAGGAAAGGCATTCATTGGCATTTAATAAATAGTCCATACGTTGATAGTGCCAGTTTTGGTAGGGCAGATAGGAAATAGAGGCATCTATTTAGAGATAGAGCCAAATTTGATTTTTGCTTGTAAATTTGAAAATTGAGTTCGCCAACTCAAGTGGCAGTGGCGTGGAAAACTAGGAAAAGGTAGAGCCTTAATTGCATTAATTGTTTTCGGTCCCCGCGACCAGTTCACCTTGGAAAGTGTATGAGGGAATTTGATTTTTCATTGTGTCGGTTTGGCTTTTGCAAAGTTGCTCTACATTTGGTTTTTCAGACTTGGTTCAGTCGAACCAGCTCTTGGAATTTGACATTTTCTTGGGGATTTCGAGGTTGTTGCTAAGCCTGAAGAAGAAAGAAGTGTTGGGGAGTTTGTGCTGTCGCTGTGGAAGGAAAAACGCGGCAAACGAAGTTTTCTTCGAGTTCTGGAAAAGAGATTACAGGCATGTTAAGCCCTTCTCTTTAAAAATCTTTGCTTTGATTAAGTGTTTCATTAAAACAACCCTGCTCTTGGGTTTGGATTGTGTGATTGCTGTCGAGTCGATTTGACTTGGGTTTTGTTGGTTCTTGCTTTCTTTTCTTTGGGAAATGATAAGAAGAATTGCTTCTGGTTGTTCGGCCTTGATGCATTTTTGCTCGAATCAAGTTGGAAAATGGATTACTGTATTGGTTGTTGACAGTATGGTGGTTTGAAATAGATGTTTTTCTTTCACTGTTCGTGTTGTTTGAAAGTGGAACAGGCCGTGTAATCGTTCCTTATAGTGTAACTGTTTTCCATTGAGTGTAATCGTTCCTTGCTGTTGAGTCTGGGACTGCCTTTGCATGAAAATGGAGGTTGAATATGGTTGGGTTGTGTACCATGTTTTGGGTTCGTCGACCCTTGCTGTTCCTTTTCTTTTGAAATGATAAGAAAGTCGTTTCTCTGTGCTGTGTTTAACTGCCTTGCTCTTCTTGCATAGAATACCTCCATGCTGTGTTGGTTGTTGATGATTAGACGGGGTTTCGAACTGGTTTTCTAGCAAAAAAAAAAAAAAGATGATAGGAAACTGTGCAGGTAGTGTTGGTCATCCTATTGCTGTATGATTGTCTTTTGTCACATGAACTTGGTGATAAGATAGTGAAAGTTGTGTGTGCGACTTGATGTCGATTCTGTGCTGAAGTTTTCTTGCTGAAAGAAATAGAACTTTTCTCTTCCTTCTGCTGTTTCGGGATTATAAGGAAATGGCATTTGTATTTTAAAAGAATGGGCATTGGAATTTTATATAAGTGCTCGTGAAAGTTAGAAAAGAAATAGTTTCTCTTTCTGAACTTATAGTATAATATATTGTTTTCTTGCTGAAGAAGGTAAGATGAATTGTGGTGTTTAAATGATGATCGCTCAATCCTCTAGTTCGGATTGTTTTATGAATGCGTATTTGACTTTAAATTGCTGTGCGAAAGAAGTGATGCATGGGAATTCTGTCTTGTTGTTGGGTTTGTCTTAACTGTATCTGACTTACGCATTTAGCTCCCTATACGGGTTTACTTCAAAAAGAGGTATTGATAACTGAATATTGCATTCCGAAGTCTTGCATATTATTATGGACTCAACCAAAAGGGAATTCGGGCAGAATGCTTGTTGGCAGTAAGCACGTTTTGGGTGTTTTCTTTTCTTCTGAACAATTCTTGAAGAGTTCGAAGAAGATGATTGTTTTCTTAGTAAGGGTCAAGGACAGGAAATGTTCTCTGTTGCTTTTGAATTCTGGAGATAGCATTAGGGGCTTACTGTGCTTTATAATTGAATTTGCTGTAGGTAACAGCAATGAATAAAATGTTATTTTGAATGGGTTATGCTCATAAGATTAGGAAATCATGTGATTAATTGACTGCATGATGGAAATACTGTTTGTCTGTTTAGCATACGGTGAAAGAAATATGGTTTCTTTTAGTATGGTAAATATATGGTACGCAACCTTATATTGTTTGATCTTGGATGAACATAATGTTGTACTAACCTGTTTCGGATCTTTATATGAGTCTGATTCAAATGAAGTATGGATATGGATGATGAATTCTTCCCTGTTTTCATTTAAAGCTGATTATAAATGAAATCATTCTTGCTGCCGGAAAGTGAATTCCGAATGGATTTTGTAAGTTTCACTCTGAACTGTTATCTTGATTTGTCTTTCGTTTGGATTCCACTGTTAGGACAGTCATGTGGAAAGAAATAGAGATATGAATGAATGACTTGGAAAAATGATCTTTTCTTCTTTCATTCAGTTGGAAATCTGGAATTCGTGAATAATGAATTTTATAGTGCTTAGATGGGAGCAACTATATGCATTGCTGTTCACTTTCTTGTCTGTACTTGATTGCTTTGAATTTAATACACGAACTGAAAGGAAAGTAATGAGTTTACATTTCAGTTAGTTTCATCCTTTGCATTTATTATTAATGAAAGGCGTGGAAAGGATAACAATATGTTTAATATTATGTGGAAACAGGACAACGGTCTTATTGCTGATTGTGATAATATTTTGATAGTTCAGTTGTTATCTTTGATCTTTCTTTTGTGCCTATTTCGTGATTGACGTTTAAGCTGTCATTTCATAAAAGTCGGGTTCTTTTATTGAGGCAGATTAGTTGAAGCACCCTATTTTAAGGATAAGTGCTTAATATGCTCGGTTCATTGAATCGACCGTGCAAATTCATTTTGCGAGATGGAATTTGATTAGAATGAAGACATGGCTGTTTTTTCGATGCTTCTTGATTAATAAAGGATGAATTGTAATTGTTGCTTTATTTCCTCTTCGAGGAATTGTGAAAAGAAGAAAATATATTCTTCTGTCCATGAGTTGTATGGATGTTTTGTATAAACTATGCCCAATCAGCTGGATTGGCAAATGTACAGATTATGACTTGAAATATTGAATACAATTACAAGTGTGATATTTTCAATAGTTATATCAGTTTGATTTTGTTGTCTAATCTGGAAATATAATGTTATTTCTTGATTTGGATTTGTTTATTTGTCCTTGGATGGATGCTAAATGGAAACTGATATCTATTCTTACCTAAATGCAACTTTTAAGTTGAAAAATGCAATTAATTCATACTTGGGTAAAGATGAATTTTTAATTGACATTAAAAGGATTAAGAAGAATATGATTCCATAATTGGAAGGTATTCGGGATTAGCTTAGGAGCTAAGGAATACCAATTAAACTTCGGAGTAATCGAACTTCGCTTTCGAACTCCATTAATGATCCCGTTTGATAAATTCAGAATAAAGGATATAGGATAAATATATCCATAACTAATGGACCTTAACTATATAACGTTAAGGAGAACAAATGAATACATTTCTTGGGAATTAGGCCTCGTTTAAGCGACGTCTAATAAGTTAGAATTCTGAATCTTGTTGCAGTTGGAAAATCTTGGCTAAGTTTAATAGGTTAAACTTATCACGTCCGTCGGTACGGACTGCTTAATCTAATGATTAAGAAGTGAACCAAGTAGGGAAATGTAGCCCTTCGATACGAAGGAGAAGATGCATAGTAAGCTAATGGACGGATTTAGTCCCTCTTAGCCCTGTATACAACTGTAACGGAAACGAGGATCAAGAGATCAGCGTGGATGCTGAAAGTTGATTTTAATTATTAAAATCATATCCGAAGCACTTGAGCAGGATGTGTATTCTCGATGGGAGAATTCGTAGGACATTGGCATATGCCAGCTACAGCAATGTGTCTCCATGAAGACGGGGTCTTCATGACGACACACTGTTGCAGCTGACATATTGCAATGCCCTTCCGAATTAAAACATCAAGAATACATAGGCTGAATGTGTAACTATGGACAGGGGATAGGAGTATGATCTGGTATACGGAGTGACTCCGGAATACTAAAGATAACTAGACACACGGAGTCGTGGGGAAACAACACTGTATGTCTGCGTATCTTTAGTTACCGGGAGTGCCTTCCTATACTCGTTCATATTACTAACTGTAATTGGAAGTTTAAACTAACCTTAAACAAAGAGGACTGGTAGGAACCAGGAAAGACCATTCTAGATAACAGGTGAAGTGAAGTGAAGGACGTATTCCATTGATGTGTATCACATCCAGGAATATGATCATGCAAAGCATGTGAAAATCTTTGGCCAAAGTATCGCAATTGCTGGTTGCGTTGTCCTTATCACTTAATTTAAGATGCAGGATGTCAGATGAATATCAGTAACAGATATTC
The DNA here is from genome assembly GCA_018340775.1 of Taxus wallichiana var. yunnanensis. Classification (NCBI taxonomy): domain Eukaryota; kingdom Viridiplantae; phylum Streptophyta; class Pinopsida; order Cupressales; family Taxaceae; genus Taxus; species Taxus wallichiana. Next base: position 92,410,407 of record CM031235.1, on the reverse strand, counting down.
AGATAGGCTTCTTAAATGGATCACTTCGATAACCGGAATCGGTTATGAGAACAGGTATATATAATATACCATGCATAAACAAACATGAAGGATCGGTTGTTGCCGAGTCATGAACATGAAGGATCGGTTGTTGCCGAGTCATGAAATGAAGGATCGTTGAAACTCCGAGCCATGAAAATGGAAGATCGGTAGTTCCTCGAGTCATTTACAGCAGCATATAGAATCTGTTATAAGATTGAATGGCATTGAATGTGTGTTCCATATTGTAAATATGCGAACAGGGAACATTCGTTTTAAAAAGAAATTGTGTGATCCAAACTGTGTTGTTTGGGTAGAGAACAATTATTAAAACTTGAACGTGTGTTTGAATTTTGTAATTCATAACAAGGAATGTTATAAAAAAAAAAAAAAAAAATATTTCCCTTGTTCTGGTATTTTAAAATGGGGATGTTACATCGAAGCTTGAAGAAATTCAAGCATTTAATCTCAAACAACAAGGTCTAGTTGCTGGTCTCACATGCTGGGGTTAAGGACTTCCTCCTCAACAAGGATTTGAATGAGAAAAGGGCAGGTTGGATCACCCATGTCATGGAGTATGACATTGAGATCAAGATCACCAAGCTGGTAAGAGGGAAAGGATTGTGTGAGCAGCTGGTTTTGGGGAAGCAAAAAGAAGTATGCAATGAAGAAGAGGCTACTTTGACAATCCAAGACAACCATGAGCCAAGTAGCAATCAAGAAGAAGACAATTCTGCCCCCACTCCTTGCTGGACCCAAGGCATTATACACTTCTTAGGCATAGGCCTATGCCCTTCGAAGATGAACAAGACCCAAAGGAGACACTTGATTGCAAGCTGTCACCTGTATGCCATTGTTGATGGAGTTTTGTTCAAGAAAGATGTGAATGGAGTCTTTCTTTGAGATGCATTAGCACAAATCAGATTCAAAGGGTGTTGGAAGATTTCCATGGTGGACCAGCTCGTGGTCATTTTGCACTAAGAGTGATAGCTCTAAAAATCATGAAGGCTGGTTATTATTGGCCTAAAATCTTCAGTGATTGCTATGCATGGATCAAGAGGTGTAAGAATTGTGCATTCTTCACAGGAAAAGAGAGACTTGCTGCCCTTCCATTACATCCAATCTTAGTTGACCAGCCATTCATGCAATGGGGTTTGGACTTCATTGGAGTCATTAATCCCAATTCAAGCCAAGGGCACAAATGGATTTTGACAGCCACGGACTACTTCACTAGATGGACAGAAGCAGTAGCACTCAAAGAGGCAAATGAGTCTAGCATCTTAGACCTTTATGAGGGGATAACAACCAAATTTGGTGTACCTGCTACAATAATCTCAGATAATGCATTGGCATTCATTGGATCCAAGGTGACTGAGTGGGCTGTCAAGAATGGTATCTACCTAAGCACTTCATCAAACTATTACCCTCAAGGTAATGGCCAGGCCGAGTCTACAAACAAGAACTTGTTGAGGATCATTAGGAGGACTCTTGACGAGAATCAGAGGTCTTGGCATACCAAACTGAAATCAGCCTTATGGGCTGATAGGATAACTCCCAAAAGATCCACAGGTAACTCTCCATTCAAACTTGTCTATGGAAGAGAGGAAATCTTGCCCATGTCACTTGAGTTGCCAACATTGGAACTCGGGAAGCGGCTGGAGTTGCTAGAGTTTGAGCCCATGGAGGTGAGGTATGTAGAGTTGATGGAGCTGCAAGAGATCAGAAATTAGGCATCCCAAACAATGGAAAAGGATCAAGCTTCGATCAAAAAGACCTTTGATAGAAAGGCCAAGGATAGATCTTTTCAGGTTGGAGATCTAGTGTTGAAATGGGATGTGGATAGAGCAAAACCGGGAAGGCATTCAAAATTTGATGCCATTTGGAGTGGCCCATACATGGTCACGAAGTGCAAGAACAACAATGCTTTCCAATTGGCCTCATTGGATGGTGAAGAACTGCAGATTCCAATCAATGGAATCTATCTCAAGCGTTGCTTCTAGAGGGAAATTTACCACCTTGTAAATATTAGATTAGATTTTCATTCCTCCAAGTGCTTGTGCACATTGTTTTGTTGTAGGTTAGTTTTGTTTTCCCTAAGTGCTTTGGCACAACTTGCTATCCATGGAGATGTTTACTGATCCTTGCTTCCATCAGGTGATATTCCATCTTCCTCCTTACACATTCTAAGTCAGTTGGGGTTCTAAACAAAATATTTGATGACTCCATGCCCAATGGACTACTTCAGGCAACTGGTATCTTCTACCTAGCAGGCAGGTGACCTCGCTGAGTCGCCAAATTGTTATCCAAAATTCACCCCCCAAGGTAATTTTGATAACATGCATTAAATTATTTGGTCCCGAGCAAGATAGATTGATTCAAGGCAAAAAATCATGTTTCTGGGGTTCCCTCGGATTTTTTCTAACTCTCATGTCCAAGAAGAAAAGAGCAAGTTCTAAAAAAGGGTGAAAAAGTTACAAAAAACAAGCTTGGGACCAGAAAAAATCATGAAAATCGGCTAAGTCCTAGTCCTCACAGTAGTTGGGATAGTTGGGACGTCGGGGCACGAATCGGGCTGAAAGGCCGCCGGGTGGTCCGCACAAAGAAAGGGACACCGGGCCGTGGGGACCTTGGGGACGCGAAAGGGCGAACCGGCCGAAGGTAAAAACAAAATTGACTAACTGTTGTGCAGGCAGTCTGGGACATTTGGGCCGTGAGGACACAAAGGACGTGAACTACTAGGATCGGGTGGCATAGGGAAATTTTTGCGGCACATTTGGGACAAAGGGACATGTGGGACACGGAAAGCCGGAAGAGCCGAGAGCCAATGAAAGCGTGCCACGTGTCTTTGCCTCAAAGAGGGACAGGGAAGCCCAAATCAGGCGGATCGGAGAAATTTTTCCCAAACAGTTTGGGACATCTGGGCCAGAAGTATGCGGTGGATTTGGGGAGCCGAAAGAGCCATCGACGAATAAAAACGTGCCACGTGTCTTCGTGGATCGGAGCGGCGGAGGAAAGGGTGAGATTTTTACTTAATGTTTTGCCGAGTTTCCAAAGGTGAAGTTTGGAGGGTCGGCCCGAGCTAATAAAAAGAGGACGCGTGTCTTAAGGAGAAGGGGAGTGCGAGCTTAGGGAGGATTTAGAAAATGTGGCAAAAGTTTTGGCCAAAAAGCTAAAAGGTAAAAGAATCCCCGCACCCCTGACAACCAACCAAAGCATGCCACGTGTCCCAAGTGGTGGGGACACAAGGAAGAAATGGAAAATTATCCAAAGTAATAAAAATGTCAAATTTCAAAGGGAAACCCATGGAAAGGTGGAGGAGAGAGAATTGTGCAGCCATTCAGAGCCCGACACGTGTCATCCAAGTGGCAGAGCGCGGGAAAAAATTCAAAATCCGTTTTTGAGCCGTTTTTGCCCTAAAACTTCAGACCTTCATATCTTTTGATCCAGAGCTCAGATTTGCATGTTCTTTATATCATTGGAAAGCTTATAAAATTATCTACATGATTCTAGGGTCAATCTTGAATTTTGGTTCAGTCTAGAGAGATAAAGTTAAGAAACGGCTCTGACGCGTGTTCATGGCTAGAAATGACATTTCAGCGACTAAATTTAATGCAGAATGGGTCGCACTCTCCTCCAATTTGGTCAAAAATGATAGGGTATGGGTTTGTAAGGTCCTCCATGCTGATTTAATGCATTTGTAGTCAATGAGGAATGGGCTCCCATGTTTTGTACATTTTCTCTCTCCTAGGCTCGACCCATGTAATGTAAAAGCCAGATTTGGCTCATTTCTAAAGGGTGGAACACTTTTTGCATAGCAGACTTCTTCTTTCACCTCTAGCAAGTGATTGTTGCAAGAATCAGACCTCTTCAAAGATTGTAACAATTTTTCTACCTCTCTGAGGTTGTAATGCAGTGGTTTTGACATTGGAAATGATAATGCAAGCTTTGTGAATGAGTTTCAGTCCTTTGTTTGTATTATTTGCTTCATTTCAGATCCTAAATTATATCTTATCAGCCTGTGTATGTTTTATGCTGCAATCTTTGGTTTGTGTCTATTTGCATGACAAAAATATTCACCACTCCTTTTGGTGCATCACCATCTTTAGTTAGTTTCAATTTTTGCATTTCTATCCCTGTCTCCTTACAATTTAGAGTAGGATTAGGATCTGAACCTCTGTAGTTGTGCAAATATAGATCTAAATCAGAGGAGTTTGAGGAACCAGCCTCTAATCTGGAGATTCCTCTCTCAGTTACACAAGTCCCACACTTAGAGAGAGGTTTCCATGTAGTGCAATCACACCTTTGGATGCCTAAGACATCATTTAGAACCTTGATTTGCATCTAGGGGTCTTTGTGATTTTGCCCTAACATATTTCTAAGATCATTTCTGTCATGAAAGTGATAGGGGGACTCTGCATTTGCACAGATTTTCATGACCTCAACCTTGCTTGTCCCAAAGATGATTTCCCACTACCAGGTATTGACCAACTAGTTGATCTCACTACTGGCCATGAAATTTTATCACTCATGGATAGTTTCTTGGGATACAATCAAATATTACTAGCTCCCGAGGATCAACACAAGACTACCTTCATCACCCCTTGGGGGACTTTCTGCTATAGAGTCATGCCCTTTGGCCTCAAAAATGTTGGTGCTACATATCAGCGGGCCATGACTTACATCTTCCATGACATCATGTATCACATATTGGAGGATTACATAGATGATATTCTTACCAAATCCAAACATCGAACCGAACACCTACCCATTATTAAAGTCATCTTTGACCACCTCATCAAATATTGTGTTCGTCTTCAACCAAAAAATGCGTCTTTGTAGTACTTTTAGGGAAACTCCTAGGCTTCATCGTTTCTTTGCATGGCATAGAATTCAATCCTGCTAAAGTCAAGGCTATCCTTGAAATGCTACCACCCACTAATCTCTGTCAACTTTGTAGCCTACAAGGTAAGTTACAATCCATTCATCATTTTATCTCATAGCTTTCCAACCACTATCAACCATTTCATCATCTTCTCAAGAAAGATGTTTCATTCAAATGGGATGATGAATGTCATAAAGCCTTTGAGGCCTTAAAAAATACCTCCTTCAACCACCAGTGATCATTCCTCCTAAGGATGACTAGCCCTTTTACCTATATATTTCGCCTTGCCCGACCATTCTCTAGGTTCCATGCTTGCTCATTGCGATGACCAACACCAGGAGCAAGCGGTTTATTACACAAGCTATACCCTTCTTGACTATGAAACTAGATATACCCATGCAATTTTTTTTTCCTAGCCTTATTTTTATCACCACCAAACTCCGCCATTACCTACTCAACCACAAAACCTTCATCATTACTAATATGGACTCATTACACTACATGTATGCCAAACCTTATCAAAATCAACGTGCCACACAATGGATTATGCTTCTAGCTGACCTCGACCTAGAATTCATCCATCAAAATTCCATCAAGGGAAAAAATTTCACTGATCAATTGGCTAACACACCTATTTCCAGGATCAACCCTCTAACTTCAGCTTTCCAGATGAGTCTATTGCTGCCCTTTCCCTAGACGAACCCACTTACCAAATGACACTCTTCTTTAATGGTTCCAAGTTTCAGCGTGGGGGCGGGGCTGGTGTTATCCTCATTTTAATTGATGGTGAACCTATGCCTTTGTCTTTCAAACTTGATTTTGATTGTACAAACAATATTGCTAAATACGAAGCACTTGTATTGGGTCTTTAGGTTGCTTATGCCTTAGATGTTAAGTCAATCAACATCTTTGGTGATTCTCAGTTGGTCATAAACCAAGTCAATGGTATATACCAGTTTCAGTAATGAGATACTTCAAAAGTATAAGCATCATGTGGACATACTTTTGACCACCTTTGACTATTACACCCTTCAAACCACCCCATGTTCTACCAATAAATTTGTAGATACCATGGCTTGCTTAGCTTCTCAGATACCCACTTCACCCACTGACTCTAAAATATTTGTCACCATACAAAGACTAAAATCACCCTCTTATTTTCCTCGTGAAGTTTACTCTATCAGAACCACTTCTCCTGACTGAGTGACCTTTGGTATAAGAAATACATAGACTATATTTCCCTCTCCATTTTACCTACCGATCTCACTCGTAATGGACAATGTGCCTTCCTTAAAAGTGTCTCGTGTTATGTCATCATGGGTGGTATTCTATACAAACATGGTTTCAACAACATTCTCTTGTGATGCCTTACCAGTTCTAAAATTCCTTACACCATTAAGGAATTCCACGATGGGATTTGTGGAGGCCACTTTAGTGGTCTTGTTATCACTAAATGCATTCTTCACCTAGGCTATTATTGGCCAACCCTAAATTGTGATCATTGCAATTATGTGAAGCAGTGCGTAAAATGCCAACAACATGCTAACCTCCATCACACCCCTAGTCATGCCTTACAGGTTGCACGAGACCTTTGGCTTTTCTCCTAATGGGGTTTGGATCTAGTTGGTGAGATCAACCCCCATTCTTCATAATGCCACCAATGGATCATAACCACTACTTAATATTATACTAAATGGGTAGAGGCCATTCCCCTCATTTCCACCAAATCTGAAAAAATATGTGAATTCATCAACCATCACATCATCTATCACTTTGGTGTCCCTCGCCGTATTATATTTGATAACGGAAAGCAATTTAAAAACAAAAACCTACTCAAACTCGTGATGCTTTTGGCATCCAACTCGATTTCTCATCACCTTATTACCCGTAAACCAACAATCACGCTAAATCAACCAATAAAACCTTGAAAAAAATTCTTATGAAGGTGGTCAATGACACTGGGAAGGATTGGCATATGCACATTCCTTTCACCTTGTGGGCTTACCACACTAATATTCACACTTCAACTGCTGCCACCCCCTTTTCTCTGGTCTATAGTATTGAGGTTTTCTTACCTCTCTAAGTCTAGATTTCATCCCTCCACATGTCACTACAAGACATGCTCAACGATGATGAATTTTGCCAGGATCGTTTGGGGTAACTTGAATTATTAGATGAACGTCATCTCAATGCCCTTGACCATCTCCAAATCTACCAAAAATGCATTAAACGTGCCTATGAAAAACATGTTCACAAAAAAGCTTTTCAAGTCTTTGACCTCATCCTGAAGGAAAATCAACATGTAACCAAAGAGGAGAAAAGTAAACGGGAAAATTTGCTCTTAATTGTCTTAGACCCTATATCATCACCCTTGCCTATAGATCGGTACTTATTGATTGTCTTCACTTGAAGGTAAACCCAAACCTGAGCCCCTTAATGCCTTGCATCTTCGACCATTTTATTATTGATATTAAGTCTTATATCACTTTCTATCAATTGGTTGCTCGTCCCTTGAGTGCTGTTCACTTTCCATTATTACCCATTTTTGAGGATCCACAATTAAACAAGAATCATGTGATTACCCATCACCTTTTAGCCTTGTCCTCAATATGAGTACCACAACTATGCTCATAACATGATTCTCATGGATACTTTTCATCTTCTTCAAGATGGAATCCCATGGTCATTCATCACTTGAAACCACCTCTTTCCTAGTTAATTTTTGTGTACTACGATCTTGTCTTCTAAAACCAGAACCTAATCATCCTCTATAATCTTTTCCATGACTTAAACATCTAAAAAAAAGGCATACAATTCTTTGAGTCAAACTTCCAAAAAAGATGACTCCCTCAAAAGGGACATCTCTTCTCCATATTCTACCGCTATCAATAGACCTGATCCTGAAGGACAACTATGTATGGTCATTACAAAAATGTAATAAATATTTAGAAGCTTCCTGCATCGATTAGCTTCACGAAGACCTCAAGGAGATAATATATTCATCCCATATAGACTTCCCGCATCGATCAGTCTATTAAAAATAAACAAATCATGAAAAAGATGAAATTTTTGTCATGGAATTTCCTATTTTGGATTTAGATTTCTTGTTCGAAAAACACGTCATCATACACTAAGTTATGCTAAACCTCCCATTCTCACCACCTTGCATTTTTCACCTAAATTCCTCGTTACTCAAGGGACTTGCCGCAAATGTGACATTTTGTGATCTTGTGACTTTTCTTCACCCTTAAAACAATCCATTATGCAAGGCCTGTAGGGTCTTACGTTCATAAGCCCATGTAAGGTAGGATTGAATCATGAAGGTTCTTATTAATTATGTATCTCTTTTATCACCTTTTACCATTCACCTTCGTCATTACCTATTGATTCTCCTATACAGGACTAGATCCTCGTACATGTATTTAAAAATCAATCCACCATACCTGTAACATAAACACAATCATGCCTATGACATACGTCACTCATGCCTAATAACTATCCGACCATTCCACTATTTCACCTTCATCTTCCATAGCTTATGAGAGAACTACACCAGCCGAGGTCCCTTTTCGTTGGCACTAAATAGGCAGCACTCGAGGGCATGGGGCCTTTAGAGGTTAGCTCAGCCACTCTCTACCCTACCCAATTCCTTCCACCCTTTCTCTAGTCACATTATACCCTAGATTAGTTTCCTTTTATATCAATAATTAGCAATTAAACCAAACAAACAACACTTACTTCACATCTTTACCATCATCACTCATACATTCATCATGTCTACCTTTTCTTTACCATTATCATGCATATTACTACAAAACATATTAAAGTGACCCACACCATCATTAATTGTAACAATTAATGTATTAAACACTCAACCAACCTCAATTCAACCATACCTAAACCAAGCTACACTTCATCATACCTAAGTCAACCTGACTCAATCCATGCCTACAACCTGACTCAATCCATGCCTACAACTTGACTTAATCCATGTTTATAACCTGACTCAATCTATGCCTACGACCCTGATGCTATCATACTTAATTCAACTAGATTCCATCACATACACAAATAATAATGGAAATTACAACAAGTACACCATCCATAGTATAAATATCATCATCTATAAATCATGACATATGTGTACACATACATATGTACACCAATACAAATGAATCCAAAAATATCAAAAAACCTCATGTACATCATCACCATCTTTAGCACATAGGCTGGTATATGATCAAAATCAATTAAATCTCATGTACATCCTCATCATCTTCAGCATGCATGCTAGTATATGATCAAAATGAATCACTTCTCATGTACATTCTCACTCTCTTCGGCACATGAGCAGCCGGTATATATATAAAATAAATGACTAGACAACATAGGAGGTACATACAACTATTATATATCACCCTATTGGATATCCTCCTTATCTATCTCCCCTGTCTCCTCCTCCTCCCTACCCATACCTCGGCCCTACCCATGCTTTGTGACCTAGCTACTTAGACTTGGAATAGTGCTAGTGACCTATGAACTCATGCGCTCGCTATACCTTGCGACAACTTTATTACTGTGTTCTTTGACCTAATGATCTTACCTTGCCTCTTACCATGAATTTTTATCCTGACCTAACCTTTGGTGTACTAGAATATACTAAACATTCCTAAACCTAACACGTGAATTACTTCCGCACCATATCCTATACCTTGGATACCGAGTCACCTACACCTTGTTTGGATAAACCTATTGACATTAGAAAATGTAGAGTTTTTACTCTTCAACATGGTACCATGATATAGTTTATATGTGTGCATGCATTTTAATGTCACTACCTTTGACCCTGACCCATTACCTAGATTACTTGATTGGACCTTTACCCCCTTAACCCCGTTGTCCACCTTCCTCTTCATCACATCCACCTTTTATCAAACCACTCACCGATTCTACCTTCTACCTCATCAATTCTTGGTTTGAGGGGGATCACCTTCACCCACACATGGGGCAACCAAATCTTATTTTTTCAGTGTCTCTTATAAATACAAGATATGCAAAAAAAAGGGGAAAAATGTAGACACCAAAATTGGGTCACACGCTCCTTCACCCCTCGTTAAATAATCAACTTGAACACACTCACCTAACCATGGCCCCTTACACCCCACACTAATATTAATTTAATTAATTAAATTAAATTAATCCATTTCCTCATAATATTTATTATTTAATTATCCTAATTAAGATAATTCCCACCCCACCACCTCACCTATACACCTCACCTAGCCACCTCACCCTAAGTCTATTCTTAGTATGTTGCCATAACTAACTAAGACCTAACTAAACCCTAAAAATCAAAGCCTACATCCCCTCTAACCACATTCCCGCATAAGAAAAGGTAACTCCCGCTCTTTCCCGGATGAATAGAGAGATATGGTGGAAATCATTGCCATGATCTCCCATTTTTAGTAAACCTATGGAATCCCGCCCTAACCGACGCTGGTCACCCCTGAACCAACATCGGTCAACCCTGGACCTGTAATTGATTACCTTTTATTCCCTTTGGTAACCTTATTTCAAGGTTGGCACATTTTGAGAGCAAGAAAGGAGATTCAGAGCTGCATGCAAGCGAGACAAGCATCCTTTTACACATCTAGACATCCAGAGCCATCACATTCATGGGAGCACTCTAGGAAAGCACCACTATAGGACCATACATGTATTCTCCAATCAACCACCTCCACCACTCAGCCATCAAATCCTTAACATAGTAAGTATGACCCTAATTAGTATAGTTTATTTCAGTTAGTAATCTTTATTACTCTGTTATTAATCTATTCTTTGCATGCTTATTGCTTCATCACCCACTTTCTTGTAAATCCAAAGATCCCTTCACCCACATCACCAAATCACCTATTCTCACATGTTGTATACTTTTGAGCATACCTAAGATCTCCACAGACCCCCATTCACTCACCCAAACTTTATTTGACCTCAGATCACCCCTACCATTTAACCTATTTTGAGTTTCTTTCACCCCGACCATACCGACGCCGGTTACCCATAACCATCATCAGTTCTACCTAAACTGACATCAGTTGCATTTAGCCAATGTCGGTCTCTATGTTTTACACCTTGACCAAGAACAAACCCAACAACCACCCTACCAGTTGACCTAAATAACCTAGAATCTAACCTTGACCAGTCCAGAACCTTGACAGACCCCTCACCTCTCTAGATCCAACTATAGCCTAGCCTGTTGTGATTGGATTTTCTTATTGTATTTAAATGAGATACTTAAATCATACCAATTATAGTAGGACCTTGTTTATTTCTTGCATTAAATTGTTTTAAATAGTGGATTGATAATAAATCAGGAAGTATCACACTTCTGAAACTAGCATAACCTAGGAAGTCCTTTGTCGTATATCATTTAACTATATTTTTTTGGTCTTGTTTTTTATCACAGGTAGTTCTTCCTAGCCAAAAGGAATCTCTCACATTTAGTTGTGGATAAAGAATGCAAAACACGCACACAAAACCATAAACCGATCAACATTTAATAGGTATTCCTTCTTATCCCTTACCCTTATTTGTTCCGTCATTTGAAAAGGTAAAGAAAATGGTGAAAGCAGCACGTTTGATAAATTTTTGGTAGATTTGGAGATGATCAAGATCATTGAGATGATGTTCATCCAACACTTCAAGTTGTGCTAAACAGTCATGGAAAAATTCATCATCATTGATCATGTCTTGTAGGGAGATGTAGAGAGATGGAATATGGACTTAGAGAGGCAAGAAAACCTCTGATCTTGTAGACCAAAGAGAAAGGCATGGAAACACTTGAAGTGTGAATACTAGTGCACTAAGACCACAAGGTGAAAGGAATGTGCATATGCCAATCCTTCCTAGTATCATCAACTACTTTCATAATAATTTTGTTGAAGGTTTTATTGGTTGACTTTGCTTGGCCATTCATTTGTGGGTACTAAGGTGAAGAGAAGTTGAGTTGAATGCCAAAAGTGTTGTAAATATTTCTTAGGGTTTTATTTTTTAATTGCTTTCCATTATCGTAATGAGGCAATAAGGGACACCAAAGTGACAAATAATGTGATGGTTGATGAATTCAATAATTTCCTCGGCATTGGTACAAATGAGGGGTATATGTTCTACCCATTTAGTATAGTATTCGGTCACGGTAATAATCCAGTGATGGTGTTGTGAAGAATGATGATTAATCTCTCTGACAAGATCCAGGCCCTATTGAGAGAAAGGCTAAAGGTCTCGTCCGACCTATAAAGTATGACTAGGTGTATGATGAAGATTAACATGTTGTTGGAATTTCATATAACATTTGACATAGTCACAACAGTCATAGTTTAGGGTTGGTCAATAATATCCTAAGTGAAGAATGTGTTTAGTGAAAGCTAGGCCACTAAAGTGACCTCCAAAAATTCCATCATGAACTTCCTTGATGGTATAAGGAATCTCAAAACTTGTAAGGCATCATAAGAGAATACCGTCGAAGCCACATTTATAAAGAAGACTACCCATGATGACATAGTGAGAGAAACCTTTAAGAAAGGTGCATTGTCCATTATGAGTAAGATCGGGAGGCAGAATGGAAAGGGAAAGGTAGTCTGTAAACTTCTTATACCAAAGGTCACGTGGGTCGGGTGCAACGGTTCCGATGGATTTGACATCTTGAGATAAATAAGAAGGTGATTGCAACCTTTGTATTATGACAAAGATTTTAGAGTTAGAAGGTTAAGCGGGTATCTTAGAAGCTAAGAATGCCATGGTATCCACAAATTTATTAGTAGAGCATGGGGTGGTTTGAAGTTTCAAATGCTTGATTGAAGGTATTTAGAAATATGTCGACATAATGTTTATACTTTTGGATTATTTCGTTGCGACAACTTTGGTATACACCATTGAATTAGTTTACAACCAGTGGGAATCACTAAAGATATTAATAGAGTTAACATCTAGAATGATAGTGGTTTAAAGGCCTAATACGTGTGCTTCATATTTTGGCGATGTTATTTTTACAATCAAAATCTAGTTTGAAAGATAAAGGCATAGGTTCACCATCAAGAGGAATGAGGATAAAACTTGCACCGCCTCCAAGCTAACATTTGGAACCATCAGAGAATAAGTTCATCTAGTAAGTGGTATCATCCAAAGAGAGGGTAGAAATAAATTCATCTGGAAAATCAAAGTTATAGGGTTGATCTCTAGAAAGGGCTGCATCTATGTAGTGCCCACTTTCCTTTGATACTATTTAGATACTTGATCTCGCTCTTTGTTGATATCATTTTGGACATTATTATGTTTTGACTTAGTATGATGTGTATATGTTAGATCATAAATGATTATGGACCTTGATTCAGTTAGCATGCATGAGGATTATTGGAGACATTATTAGATATGGATGATGATATACCATTTGGTATGGACATGTTATTGATGTTTATTTTATACATGTGACATTTGATATTTATGAGTAGCTCTAGTATAGAGATTCATTGGATGACGATATAGTGGAAAAATTGAATTTTAAAATAATAATGTTGAATTCTTGATATTGTTGTGATTTAAATTTGATATTTATATGTTGCTTATATCATTTTGGATGTTCTGATATGGCCATGAGGCCGAAGGAGGTATTTGCATTTTGCAGGTTAAAAATCACAACAATGTCGGGGGACTAGAGACTAACCATATTGAAATTCTAGATGAACTCAACGGGGTCACCATGGCAACTGTAATTGTTTATGTGTTGTGTTGTGTTAGGATTTCCCATGGGGGGATTTCCATTATATGTGACCATGGGGTATATGTGTTCCTTTTTATTAGTGTTGTATGTATTTTTATTTGTAATATGTTTTTTTATTATTTAATTTAAATGTGATAGCCATATAGTTAAACTTTACTTAAATTTAATTGGGATGTGGAAAGTATGTAATAAAGTGTTGTCTTAGTTATTAATTAAATTGGAATTATGTCATGTATAACCATATGTTAAATAAATAAATTATTATGTCAAAAGTATGTAATAAATTAAGTCATAGATATTAATTCATGTTGTAAGAATGTGTAAGAGGATGTAAGAGTGTGTAAGTGAATGTGTAAGAAAGATGTAAGAGTATGTAAGACAGATTTTGTAGTGTAGAACACTCCATCCTTTTTGGAATTCGAATTTGACCTTGGAGGCCAAATTTGGAGGCTTGTGGGACAAGTTAAACTTGTCCCACACCTCTTAAAATCATCCACCAACCATGCCTATGGGTTGGGAGTAAATTTTAGCCTTTATAATTAAAATTTGAAATGACTATGTGTAAGTTTTTATTGCACTTTACTTACAAATTTTTAATTCAGTCCTTGTTTAAGTATGGGTTAATTTTGAGTGTGTAAGTTGCTTGTCATCTCCATTTATTGTGATTTATTGTGAAGTTGACCTTCTCCTTTTGGGGATGAGTAAGAATGATGTGGCATCCCACTTGGAATCCACATCATCCTCTCCCTCCCTCTCCTTTAAAATTTAAATTTCTTCTCTTTTTGTGGTTGTTGAAACTTTGTTCTCTCATGCTTGGGTCGAATTTTTCATTGCTGCTGGAGCTTGCTTTGAGGAAGGATTTGGAAATTCTCTTGCATGCATATACCTTGCTGTTTTGGACTACATATTTGAGCATTGAAGAACTGCTATTTTGGGAAACAATCTCCACTATGGAGAGGTAGGATTCTGTCCTTTTTATATGCTATTTTCCCTTTTTCTTGCATGAATGAAATGGTGATTGTGTTGTGAATTCATGGCTAGTTGGGTAGATTGCTTAGGGCAAGGTGTAGGAGAAGACTATGGGGATTTCACATGGGGGGGCATAAGGGATTGCCAATGGCACTTATTCTTGTGGAGGGAGTGTTGGTTTGGGATCCACCTAGGAAAAGAAATTGCTTGCATTTCTTACTCTTGGGGGGGCATAAGGGAGAAATTTTGTTGGGGGCATAAGGAGGGGTTGGGAGATATAAGGTTTATGGGATTTGGTATGTTTTATGGTGGTATGCATTTGGTGGATGCCCAATTCCAACTTGGGAGGTATAAGGAGCTCCCCATAGCTCTTTCTCTTGTTTGGCTTGCTTGAAGAAGCCTTTGTGTTGTTTGAAATGTTTAAATGTAGTTAGGAACTACTGTCTTGTTTTGAATTGTGCCTTTTTTTGTTGCTCTATGCATGTGAAAAGAAATGTGCTTGTATGTGAAAGAAGCCTATGTTGCCATGTGTTGTTTTCATGCTCCATTTCAATATGGTTGGGGCTCGGGGCCAATGGGGAAAGATGGCTTCTCCTTTCCCATTGGATGTCTTGGTTGGGTGGAGAGCGTTGTCTTTCCCCCTTCCTTGTTGTGATCAAAGTTGAAAAGAAGAAGAAATCAGCATGCTGCTATTTTGAAGCTTGGAGAAGACACAATTTTGACAGTCCCTTCATTTGAGAAAGTCATTGTATCTATTCCCACCTTATAGTGGATGAAATGTATGATTATTGTAATTGGAAGACGTCTTGTATTGCAAGGAAAAGATAGAGATTCATTTGTGTAATGTAAAGAATTAGCATTTCATACTCTGTTTTGAAAATACGTGACAGAATGAAATCTGCTCGTATTTTGTATATTGAAATTTATGGAAAGGATGAAGTTGTAAAAGTTGCAATGTTGTTGATTGAAATCAATAAAATAATTTACATCCCTCCTTCTCCAATTTGTATTGCTGTCTTGAATTGGAATGATTGTTTAAAATGAAATCTTTGTTGAAAAAGGAAAATGCGTGTGGAAGAAAAAGACAACTTTTTGTTCCTTGTATTTAATTAGAATTTGAAATATCAAATGTTGCCTTAGTTTTTTGAATGATAAGATAGACAAATTAATGGTTTAGAAAAAATTTGATAAGCTTCCCATGTTTTGGAAGTGGCAAATAAATTATTATAGTTGTTAATGAAATAACTCCGTTCTTTTATAAATTTGGCATTTTAGAATAACTTATTAAATGTACAGTTCATATCTGTAACTTAAATTAAGTATTGAAACAATGAAATTTAGATGTAATAAGTTCTAAGGAATTCAATTTGACCTCAATACCAAAGAAATACATTTTAGAACCTCATAAAATCAATTTTAGAACTTGTTGGACCACTTTCCCGTCAAAAGTTGTAAAAATATATAAATTGTAACTCAATCCACAAATTGAACTTTGAAAAAAATCCTAAACTTACCCAAAATCATTCCTCCATGTTCACTTTGCATGTTGAGAAGAAGAAAAATCTAAATTTGACCAAATCTCATGAGTTGGAAAGATTGCCAGTTTTAAATTTTAAACCCTGTAGATCAATTTCTTCAAATTGACCCCCAAAAATTCATCAAAATCCAAAATTGATGATTTTTGTGCAAATAGGACTCCGAGAGAGATTTCAGAAAGTCCTTGTTTTCCTAAAATGGAGTTTCCTGTCAAACGTTATGGCCATTTGAAGTTTTTACTTCAAAATGGCCATCCAAAAATAAATCTAACTATATTAAAATCAAAATTTGAACTTTGGAAAAATTTCCCCAAAAATTCTGCCACCCCGCAAACCTTTCAACCAATCAAAAGTTTCCACGTGTCACTTTAGAGGATGGACTCACCTTGAAAACTTAACTTTTGAAAATATTTCTCTTTGGAATTTTTTTCTAATTTTCCCTACAACTCCGAGTCCCCTGTAGCCAATCATGTGCTGACATGTGGCTTTGTGGGCGCGCAGAGGAAAGTTGAAAACTTTGTCTTTTGGCTATTTTGGAAAAAATTTATTTTTCATCCATGGCCCCACATCCCCATGACCAATGGGGTGCTAACACGTGTCCGGGCGGACACACGGGTCCACGCGAGCCTTTTGGCCTTTTAAATTTTTTTGGCACAAAACGCCAATTCCCTCCACCGACCCATGTCCAATCACATGACACCACATTAAATTTTGGTGATGGTGGAGGAGGAAAGGAAATTTTCTTTTGGAAAATTTTTGGGTTTGGACCTTGGGAAAATTTTGGAATTTTTCCCCGCGACCAATGGGCGTTCGACATGTGGCACTAGGGCATCGGCGTACGTGCAGACCTTTTTGTCCGCTTAGCACTTTTTGGTGATTGAGACTCAATTTCAAAACCACTCCATCAGCCCGACAATCCATCTAGCCAACTGGAGCACACCATGTGTCCCCTTTCATCAGCCTCGTGGGCGCACGGAGGTGTTTTTTGCACTCTGCGCCTAAGGAAGGGAAAATTTCTCCTTGAAACTCCGCCGCCCCATAACTTGAGTTTTACAAGGAGTTAGGAGGAATTATTTATATGGTTAGAAAGGTGAGAAAATTTCCTATCCAATGAGCATGATTTAGGAAATTTTTGATGACTCTAATTGTGTGAAAAATCAAGTTGAACCCTGTAAGCCTGTTAGGGCAGACAGGAGTGAGAATTTACTCTCCTAACCTAAGTGATGGATTTAATCCCTTGTTTTGACCTTGTGCTTGTTGAGAGATGTTGAAAAATAATTTCTATAAGTCAATATTGATTGTGAACCTAAACCTAGTTTGTAATAACTATGATCTTGTAACCTTCTTTGCAAACACCTTTAAAAAAAAAAAATTATTCCATAATTTTCCTAGCTAAACCTAGTTTGTTTCTTGGTCTCAAGTGGTAGTTTGAAGTGGGCATTATATTCGATAGTTAGTCAATGATGGTTTTGCCCTTCATATATTTTTTGTGGATGAATTTGAGGTCAAGGTTTACAAGAAGCATGAGCCAATGTGTAACACGTTGATGCGGGTAAGGTTTGGCATACATGTAATGTAAGGGGTCATTATTAGTGATGACAAAGGTTTTGTGGTTGAGTAGGCAATGACGAAGTTTAGTGGTGATAAAAAGTAAGGCTAAGATTTTTTTAGCATGGGTGTACCTAGTTTCGTAGTCCAAAAGGGTATGGCTTATGTAGTTAACCACTTGTTCGGTGCTACTTTTTGCGATGAGTGAGCATGACAATTAAGGAATGATCAATAGTAGAAATGTATAGGTAAAAGGGTTGGTCATCTTTAGGGGGAATGAGCACTGGTGGTTAAAGAAGGTATTGTTTTAAGGCATCAAAGGATTTGTGGTATTCATCATCCCATTTGAAGAAGATGCCCTTTTAAGGAGATGATGAAATGGTTGGCAATGGTCGGAAAGTTACAAAATAAACTGAAGAATAGATTACAACTTACCTTGCAAAATTTTAAGTTGATGGAGACTAGTAGGAGGAAGAATTTCAAGAATAGCCTTTACTTTTGCAAGATAAAATTCTATGCCACATAATGAAATGATGAAACCAAGGAGCTTTCCGAGAGCAACGCGAAGACACACTTCTTACATTGAAGGAGAACACAATACTTGATGAGGTGATCAAAGATGACCTTAAGTACTGTAAGGTGTTTGGCTCGATGTTTGGATTTCAAAAGAAGGTCATCTATGTAATCTTCTAATATGCGATGCATTATGTCATGGAAGATATAAGTCATATCTCATTGATATGTAGCACCAAAGCTTTTAAGGCCAAAAGGCATGACTCGATAGCAGAAGGTACCCCAAGGAGTGATGAAGGAGGTTTTGTGTTGGTCTTTTGGAGTGAGTAATATTTGATTATACCCGTGAAACTATCCATGAGTGATAGCATCTCATGGCTGCAAAGTAAGATCAACTAGTTGGTCAATTCTTGGTAGAGAAAATTTGTCTTTGGGGTAAGCTAAATTGAGGTCATGGAAATCCATGCAAATACAAAGTTCCCATATCACTTTTTTGACAGAACAATGTTAGAGATCCATTGAGAATATTCAATAGGAAGGATTAAGGAAACCGAGAGAAGGTGCTGAAGTTCTTCTTTGAAAAAAGAGTAATGCGAGGATGTATTTTTCTCAGCTTTTATTTTACGGCTTTGGCTTTGGGAATGGTTACGATATTGTGGACCACAATGTTTGGGTCAATGCTGGGAATATCAACATAGGACTAAGAAAAATCATTTCTATGGTCTCAGAGGAAAGAAGTAAAAGATTCCTATTCAACAACATCTAAAGATTGGTCTATATTTAGAATGTGTGGGTCATCTTGAGTGTTAATGTTGATTTTGATGGTCGATTCATTCAACATGGTTTACATCTCAGAAGGGAAATGAATGATGAATATAGTAAGCTTCCGCACCAAGGTAGGTGAGGATAGACTCATCATCTTGACATTGAATGACATTAATAGAAGGTGTATCATCATCAGTCATGTTAGGATACATGAAGGGAAGATAAGAGGGAGCATGGACATCATGTTGATAAGTTAGAGGTCCTAGGGAAATGGTGTTCATGAATTTTTTTAGGAGGAATATATTCGGGATCTAAAGACTCCACGGGTAAAGGTGGTAACATTGGTGAATGGGGTGGATAAGGTTTTTCATGCTTAATGAGGTCGATGTGGGTTTTCTTAGAAGATGGTGTGGAAAATACAATGCCACTACAATCTTTGTGTTTACGGGTGGTACATGGGATGATGGTATGATGGCCTTGTTCGTAAAAATTGAAGCCAAAGCCTTTCCATGCGTAGTAGTGAAGGAAAGTGTGGAAGAAGCAGAGATTAGTGAGAGATTAGAGGTCAGATGAAAAGGTTCATGTTTGGGATGGAGGTTTGGGTGAATAAGTGGCATTATCAAGTCCCCATATGTTAATTTGGTGTGAAGGTGGGGAGGTCCATAAGTAAAACCTCTCCTATGTGATAGTCATAATGAGGATGTTGGCGTAGGTTGCCATACTATTGTGGAGTGAGGAAGGTGTTGATATTGTAGATACGGTACTCCTCCATAGTGAAATACTAAGGGTTCAATAGTAGATATGTGGGTAGTAGATATAGATGAATTACTAGGAGATTGGGCATAAGGGGTATCAGTTGGTTTGGAAGTATATGTGCCATCTACAAAGGCTATGATAGCTTAGGATTAGAAATGTTAGGTGTGGGGTGGTGGCAACAACATTGGTTGATGGGGCTATGGGTGAAGGAGAACTGGGGGTAGTGGTATATTCCTTAACTGGTACAAGGACATCGTTAGCTTGGTATAACATGTTATAGGTTTTAAATGGTGTTCAGTCAACTAGGATGGTATAGTTATGAACTTCATGTTCAAATTTTACACAACACTATAAAGTTGAAGGAACATAACCCATGACACAAATCCAAGGTCAGCCAAGCAACAAGTTATACTCGAACTCATCCTCTAAGACATAGAACAATTTTGGGATGATGCGAGGGCCTACGTGAACATGAAGAATAATGGTGCCAAGGGTGTAGGTGATGACATCATTGAAGGAGTGTGAGGGTGATTGTGAGGATGATTGTGAGGAAGAGGCATTATAAGAGGGGGAATGGATTGGACCAATAGTTTGGTAGGTGGTAATGTCTTAGCTTTTGATGGTATCTGCTTGGGTAAAGGTGTGGTAGAAGAACTAACAATGACAGGTGTTCTTAACTTAACTACCCTATTGGAGGGTAGTGGGTTCTTATCTTTGGATTGCACCTTCTTGAGTAAAGGTGAGATGAGCGTACATGATGTAGAAGGAAAAATAGACAGTGGAAGAGGATGGGTTACCCATGGGGATAATAGATTTTTAGTGGAAGTGGTTGGTAGAGGCTAGGTGGATGGTATCATTTGAGGTTGTATAGGAAAAGTTAGGGTTATAGTAATCGGTGGACGTATAGGTGGTAAGAAGTGCACATGTGAGGGAAAGGGTGTTTCTTGTGTAGGTAAATTGGATGTAACAGAGGATTGTGATGAGGTAGGTTGCTTAGATTTTGATTGACCGTAGGTAGTAATTTGTCCGGCCAAGGTTGACGGGTGAGGTCCTAGGATGGATATAAGGGGTGACGATGACAACAAAGTGTGGTAGGTGAGGTGGTGTATGTTGCCTACAAGGTTGAGTCTTCCTTTTAGGAAGAGGGAAATTTTAGTGCAGGTTTGGGAAGATACGGATAAATCCAATTTGATAGGTGGATGGGTAAGACTTGATGTTGGCATGACACCCAAGGTAGTGATGGGTCTAGATATGGGTAAAGATGTAGGTGTGGCTAGGCTCTTAGGCATATGAATGGTTTTAGTTGCGGGTAAAATTTCAGATTTAGGTAAAGGTGATGAAGAAGAGGTCATTTTGACATGTATGGTTAGGGTCGTTATGGATGTTGGAAATACATTTAGATAGATCATAGATGTATCTTTAGGAAAAATTTGCATTTTTGTCGAAAAGGGGAGTCGAAGACATCCCCAAAGCATGGAATCATCTATGTAATCCTAGTGATCGGCCAATCTCAAAAACAAGATTGTTGTACGAGGAGATGCATTTTGTTTGGTGGCAATGTAACACCCTCGACAATTGTTATATTCCTCCTTTGCATTTCATGTGTTGACAGGTGATTTTATTATAAAGATGTGTTCTTTTAATTGATGGAGATCATGCTTGATATAGATAAATCTTTTCTGCTCTTAAGATCATTAGACTGAAATGGAATGGCTTCTTTAATCCATTTTTCACTTCTTTTAGATGAATTTCAATCTGGTTTAAGAGTTGCAAACTAATCTCTTGATTTGACTCAGGAATGTTTTAAATCTGCTCAGTTGAATGAAGGGTAAATTGACATTTAATAAAATTGAGAGACATATCAGACTAAACTTCTTTATTACAAGTTCTTAGATTTTGTGTGAATGTGTTTCCATTCAGTTGTATGTTGTGCTTGGGTCTTTGGAGATCGATCATGGTAGGACATTGCTGACGTAAATGAAATACAACCTGTTCACGGCATAGGAAAGATTCGGGATCCTAAAACTAAAGGATTATCCTATGGAATCCTAAGCTAGGTAAGAATATTTGCTACCTAGCTATGTTACTTAATAGAATTCTTATTCTAACCTAAGCTTCCTATTCTACTTTGTTTGGTTGGCATCCTAACCTAAGCTTTGTGCTAAAGGATTATGGAGAGATTGATTAGACTATTTTAATTAACCTAATGCCTAAAACTATAAGGTTGAAAATAAATCTAACCTAAAAGGGAAATTACCTAAGGCTATGTGTTAAGACCTAAGGTGGTAATTTATTGTTGGGGTTATATCCTAAGGTTATATATTATAAGCTAACCTAAGATCTAACCTAAGCAATTCTATCTATCCTAAACTAATGGGTATGAAGGGGAAATTGGTGGTCACATGGCTCTACGGTGATGGTTCCAATGGCATTTAATCTTGAGGATAAGGTTTTAAATGCATAGAGTACTGCCAGTTTGGCATGGGCTATTTAAAAACTTGGAGGAACCTACGTGGCAGTGTCTCTAAGTTTAGAGATGCATTTGGAAGCTCAATGTGGTCTTGCCAACTTTGAACGGAAGTGGCAAGGAAGGATAGGTGGGAACATATAATTAAATGACATTAACTCGCCTCGGTTCTGGTGAGCAAACCATCTTAGAAGGCATGCAAGAGGATTTGTCTAGGGTTGTTTTACTTTACATGTTTTGTGATTTTTTCTCTTCATGGAGCTATCTATTTTTTTGAACCAGCAGATTGATCTACACTTAATGGCTATTTTTGAAGTCTTAGATCTATTTTTGGGTTCGAGGGGTGTATAAGAGGCATTGTGGAAAAATATTATGGTTGTTTGACCTTTCTTGGAGAAGAAAGGGTGTTGGAAACTCGGCTGGAAGTCTTCATCAAATCGGTAGAGGCACTATTAGGCATGATAGGCTCTACCCATTAAGATTTCTTGATTTCTTCTAAATGATTCATTAAAACAACTCTACTCACTGGAAATTCATATTTGCATGATGTATCTAGTTATTTACTTGCATGTGTTCATGAAATCTAGGTGGGTTTTGGAATATGAATTCTTGATGATTAATGTTAGTTATTGGGGATATTTCTCTGCAATGGATGTTAGTGATTTCTTTGCATGTTAGTATAAAACTTTGTGACTCGTACTCGAAGCTTGCTGCTAACATTTGAGACTACTGTTGAGTGAATCAGCTTGTAGCTTGTTTGGTTCTCAATCTTTGGTTGGTCTTGTATTTCATGATCTTGAAATTGTGTTTCATATTATTTCTTAGCTTATATTTAAGCTTCGGCTTTGGTCATGGGTTGTTATTTGGACCTTGTATTGTTTTGGTTATGTTGGAGCTAAGTTCAGTTTGGAATATGGGTTGAATCCTTGTATTCAATAGTTATACTCATGTTTAGTTCTTTTGAATGCCGAACTTACTGTCATTTGGTTAAGATTTGTTACTTACTTGTGTTCTGAATGGGAATTTTATTCTCATTTAGGGAATTTAAAAATACTGATACTCCTATTGAATCCTTGGCAACTTGGTTTAAACCCGTATTTTGGGTCATGTTCTCTTAGGCTTGTATATTATGTCAAGTTTGACTGAACCTGGTGTGGGAGTCTTGTGAGGCCGAAACTTGTGTTGAAGCTCATGATAAACAAGGTAAGGTTTTCCTTGATTGCGTGTTCTGGCTTATGTTGGAATCAAAGTTGTTACCTATTTACAAGATGGGTTTGGTTGGGTTTTAGTTTAAAATCCTTTCCTCCTTTTGGACTATCTGCACTATAGGAGTTTGAGTGTTAAATTTGGTCAACGCTAATCTGGTGATCTCCTTGAAATCTTCTTCACTGTTCTGAGTGAAACCGTGTTGTGTGGGAAGCTTAACTATGGTAATACTTTCTTATCGACACAGGAATTAGGACCTGTAATGGGTCTGGTTGGTCTTTTATTGTGGTAATAGACAAGTATTTTGATGTCACATGAAGTTGTATTACTCTCTTTATATCTTCTTAATTGGTTTATTGGAATTTGTTGGAAGATGAATTTGAAACTGATATATCGAATCTTACTTGAGAATATATAGGTATAAAACCTCTGTTTGGATTACTTTGTATATCTATTTTGTTTGGGACTTGAACTTCTTACCTTCTTTTATCGAGCTGTATAAGCCATGTAATAAGAATTCAGTCCTAGAGTCTGTAATTTCCTTCTGCATTTATTATATATCTTCTTTGTTCGTGAACTCTTATTCCTTTAAGGGACTATGGAATGAACCTCTAGGTTTTAGGAGAAGAAAGGAATATGAACCTTGGGGACAGTACATAGCTGGGGACTATACGATGTATGTATTTCTGAGATTTGAATTTGTTCTTGAACTAGGTAAATGGAAATAGGAAACCAACTTGATAGTTTTGATTGAATTTTTTTTTGAAGTGTGCATTCTTTGATTGTGCATTCTTGATTGTGCATTCGTGGTATCGGATTTGTGGATTCTTGATTTGTACATTTAGTTCATGAACTCTTTTGGGAAACTAGTTGATGAATTTATCCAGTTGTATTAGATAATCGATTTCATTTCATAGTATAAATGAAATGAAATATTGTATAGGTTCTTGAACCGAACTTTTCTTTATTAACCTTCTTCAGAGATGGAAATTTTCTTGTGGAATGGTTAAGAGATTTAGGTCTTGAGTATAGCTTGTATTCTAGAAAAGATTGGCTATAGAAATTTTGAATTATAATATTCTAATAGATTGAAGTTAGTAAAAATTTTAGTTAGACCATTTAATCTATTTGGTATGAATTGGTATTCTTGTTTCGTTGTCACCTCTTTATTTATGAACTCCTTATTATGTCATCTATGGACTGAGGTAGTGGTGAGAATTCTAAACTTGAATCTTACCTCCATTGAAATTGGTCAGGAAATAGACACGTTTTGATTCTCTTCTTTGATTACATGGAAGGATGAAGTATACTAATATAAGTTATGTTGTAACTAATCTCCTTGCTGTTGGGTAAAGATACATGAGTATTTCTTCTCTGCCAAGTTTATGAATTAATTGAATGGTAAGACTGATTGACTACTTAAAGTGATTGATAGGATCAATTAAGTTTTATGATATAATTCTGATGTTGCAGGTTATATTATGCTCCTTACTTTATAATGAAAGTTGATTCTCTTAATCATTGTTCTTTCTGAAAGTTTTTACTTTGGCATATTGTATGATACATATTAATTGTTTCATAAAAGCAAATTTGTTTTATGAAACAATTAGTGGAATGTACCTCGTTTTAATGCTTAGTGCTTATCATGCTCAGTTCATTGAACTGAATCATGCTAACAATTTTGCAGATGGACATTGTAAGTGATAAAAGAAGGCAAAACTTATATGATGCATTGGCTGATTTAAGTCTGATTCTCTAAAAAGAATTCTGATCCATTCTTGAGTTGTATTGCAAAAAAATTTTTTTTTTTATTTTTAGATAGAAGGCTATTGTTATGTAGTATGCCTTAAATGCATAAGTCTTGTAAATGTATAAGTTTTAAAGAGGAATTGAAAGTTGAGAATTTACTTGTATTGGTTGTGTAAATTATCTTGTACTTTTATGAAAGAGATGGAATTCTATCTGGTTGATATTCTTCATATTATTTTTATGCTTAATTGGATATTCTTTGATAAGTTGGATAAAGGGATTTAGATTAATCTCCCTAAATAAGATGCAACTTGTTAAGTTGCAGAATATGATAATGTTTATCTTAATAGTTAACATAGCAATTGGTGTGTAATGAACATGAAATAAAACTATGGTAATTGAGAAAGATAAAAAGGGTATTATAACCCTAAAACATGTAAGTTTGTTAAGGAAGACCCCTCTCTCATAAGAATGTAAAATAAAAGGAATGGTGATATGATTGCTAACCAATAATCATTAGACTTCATTTAGCATGAAGTCTACCTTAATGGACCTATGTGATGCTACACCTCCTTGACTAGTTAAGATACATTGTAATGAAATTTATGACATTGTTGTCATGTTTTTGGGATAACCGTTTGTTAAGCCAACTAAAAAAATAAATAAAACAAACAAGTGTTAAGGAAGTTCTTTATCATTTAATCGAATCTGATATAGAAAAAGAACTTAAGGAGTGTTGGATTAGGGTTTGGCAAGGTTGTTGTAATTTGTTTTTAATAATCCAAATTAATTAAATAGTAATAACCTCCTAGGGGTATGTACATCTCGATGAGGCTGTTTTGTAGGATGCTGGCACATGCCAATTGTAATGTTGTACCTTTGAGAAGATTAGGATCTTCTTGAGGATACAATGATGCAGTTGACATGTGGCAACACCCTTCTGCATTGATCATCTAGATCTACACACATCAGGACTTGAACTTAGTTTCTCTCTAGGTCTAGTTAGTAGCATGTTTAGGATAGGGAGTAGCCCACTAAGACTCAGGGTACCTTGGCACACGGGGTTGACTTAGGTTGACCCAGTATGCCCATTTACCCTAAGTCTTCATGAACCTCTTTCTATCATAACTTATGTTGTTGACTTGAACTAGGGTTAAACCTTGGGTAAGTGGACTTTCAAAAGTTAGTAAATGACATTATAGATAACAATAGAGTGGGGTAAAGGACATATTCTAGATTAATGAGTATTCCGTCAAGTAATAGTAATACGAACAATATGTTAGAAATCTTTGGCTAAAGTATCGCAAAGCTGCTGGTTGCGTTGTCCTATGTTACCTAGTCTAAGGATCATGATGCAGATGAATATTGGTAGCAGATATTCAGATAGCTTCCTTAAAAAAATCACTCAATACCCATAATAGGGTAAGAAAACCAAGTATACGTAGTATACGAGAAAAGTATTTAATACTTAATGTAATCATGAATAGATTGGTAGTTCACCAAGTTATGAAATGAATGGAATGGTAGTTCACCAAGTCATTATAGCTGCATATGGTTATCTGTTATAAGAATGGTTGTTATGTTTTGTGTGTTCTAAATTATGCATTTAGAGCGAGAGAACATTATGCAATTTTTTTTTTCCCTTTTTTCTAAAGTTTTAAAATGGGAATGTTACATCTTGGTATCAGAGTTGAAGGTTGCAACTCTTAGACCTATTATGTCCATAATCTGATGAAACTTAAATTTTCTTGTAATCAGAAAATGGTGAGAACAAGAGGAAACACTGCAAATAACCCTCCACCTGAGGAAGGAGCAACAACAACCCAAAAACTTGATGAGATCCTTGCTGCCCTATTAGACACAAGAGATCGTTTGTCTATGCTTGAACAACAAGTAATGGGTAATGAGGAGGAAGAAGAAGCTAATAACAATAATCAGCCACCTCCAGGGGACAACGCCAATGTGGGTGTTGATAATAACCATGTTGACATACCTGTTCAGCCTAAGAACAAAAAGGATAGGCTAGCAGTTGAACTCACTAATAACATAAAAAGGATAAGTGCACCCAAGTTTGATGGCACCACATTAGGAGATGGGGCTGAAAAATGGCTCAGAAAAATGGAGAAATACTTTACAATAAGAAATTTCTTAGAATAAACAAAGGTGATATGGGAAGCATATCAACTTTCTCATGAAGCATCTTCATGGTGGGAAAACCACAAGGCTTAGTTGAACATTGATGAATCTAATATCGCATGGGACCAATTTAAAGGTTACTTTAGGCAATGATGGCTATCACAACTCTACTATGATAAGAAAATGACTAAATTTTAGAACTTAGCTCAAGGAAAGCTAAGCATGAATCGAGTATTGGAAGTAATTTACAAAACTCCTTAAGTATGTGCCCCAGTATAAAACTGATGAGAAGTTCAGGTTATAAAAATTCATTATGGGATTGAATCTCGTTATAGGAGGAGAGGTGGATGTTCACAACCCAACCACAATGGAAGGGGTTGTTGAAAAATCCATAAGGTAGGAACAAAAATTAAAGGCAATTTCTACTCACAAGGAGGAAGTAAGGAAGAAAAATCCCAACTCCTCTTCATCCTCTCTTGCACCTAAGAAAGGACCATGGAAGAAATTTGGAATGAAAAGTAAGTTTTCATCTGATACAAATAAGAAAGTAGCAATAAACAAGTTTCTTTGGTAATGCACGGAACAACTTTGCCAAGAACAATAATAATGGACAAAAGTCCTATGGGGGTCAGAACGATAACTCTAAGGTTGAAATAAACCTGAGCCTAGGAAGGGACATGTAGGAGGTTGTTATAACTATGGAAAAGATAATTACGCAAATCAATGTCTTTTAAAGAAGGATGATCAAAATCGAAGCACAAGATACACTTTGTATAGGTGACATGTAGGCTAAGAAATAGGTCACCCCCATAAAAGTTCTAGGTAAGTTATTTGGCTTACTAATAACTATTATTTTGATAAGAGCTTGAATGTTTTATTTCTAGTAAATTAGCATCAAAATTAAAAAGAAAAGCTAGAAACATGGGTAAAACATGGGTGTATAGTTTGGTAATAATCTTATTCATACGGTTAGTATGTGTCTTTTGGAGCAGATCCTAGATTTACCTAACTTTTCCACAGAGATTGATATTTATGTTGCACCTTTAGGGTCTTATGATGTAATCATAGGTGGTAATTGGTTAGCAAAACATAAGGCTAAAGTGGACTATTTTGAAAAACACATTAGTTTTTTAGATGACCTATAGAAAATAATAGAGATTTAGGGTGTGAAACATGAAATTTCTGTTAGAAAACTGTCAGCTATGCAACTTAAAAAGGCCAAAAATAAAGGATGTACCTTATATGCAGTAAAAATTACTGAATCAATAGAAGAGAGCAGCAATATTATGGAATGATATCCACTGCTATGAGACTTCAATAATGTATTTCTAGAATAATTTCTAGGTCTTCCACCCAAAAGGGAATTTGATTTCATGATTGAGATCAAGCCTGGAACTGAACCTATTTCTAAGGCACCGTATCGAATGAATACTACAAAATTAGTAGAGCTTAAGGATCAGTTGCATGAAATTTTGTCTCAAGGTTTGATTAGACCAAGTGTTTCACCTTGGGGAGCACCCGTAATTTTTGTGAAAAAGAAAGATGGAACACTTAGATTGTGCATTGATTACAGAATGTTAAACAAGGCAACAATCAAGAACAAATATCCACTCCCTAGGATTGATGATTTATTTGATCAGATGCATGGAGCATCGGTATATTCCAAGATAGATCTTCAATTTGGATATCATCAACTATGAATTAAGGATGAGGATATTCATAAAACAACTTTCTAGAATAAGGTATGGACATTATGAGTTTACGGTTTTACCTTTTGGATTAACTAATGCACCTGTGGCATTTATGAATTTAATGAATAATATATTTCAAGAATACTTGGATAAATTTGTGCTCGTATTCTTGGATGACATTCTCATATATTCTAAAAGCATTGAGGAGCATCATGAGCATTTGAAAATAGTTTTGGAAATTCTGAGAAAGAGACGGCTATTTGGTAAGTTGTCTAAATGTTCCTTCTATGACACAGAAGTGCACTATCTGGGACATGTAATAAGTAAAGATGGAATTTTTGTAGATCCTTCTAAAATTGTAGCTATAACCGAGTGGCTGCACCAAAGAATGTACATGAAGTTAGAAGCTTCATGGGACTTGCTGGATACTATAGGAAATTTGTAAAAAAATTCTAAGATAGTTGCACCAATAATTTCCTTAAAGAAGAAAGATAGAAAGTTTGTTTGGAGTGAGAAATGTGAAATTGTATTTAAAATCTTGAAGGAATAGTTAACTTTAGCACCTATTCTTGTAGTACCAGATCCTAATGGAGATTTTATGGTGGTAAGCGATACATCCGGTGAAGGTATGGGAGGTATTTTGTTACAAAGTGGTCATGTTATAGCATACAAAAGTAGAAAAATTAAGTTACATGAGTTGAATTATGATCCACATGATTTAGAGATTACTGCCATTGTTCACACACTTCAATTTTGGAGGCATTATCTGCTTGGTAAACCATTTGAGTTGGCCCAAAACTGATCATCTTGGGCTGAAGTACATTTTCACTCAGCCAAATCTGAATGTAAGACAGTGAAGGTGGTTAGAGTTTTTGTCTCAATATGATTTTGACATAAGTTACATTAAAGGAAAAGAAAATAGAGTGGCTAATGCTCTAAGTTGTAGGAAGCACATTTATGCCCTTATAACACTTAGAACTCAGTTTAAGGATGCAAGTAAAAAGTGTTATGGAATCTGATTCTTACTTTCAACAAGTAAAAACAACACTTTCTACAGATTCTAATGATTCGAGGTACAAAGGTTTTCACTTTGATAAAGAAGGAATCTTACGATTTGAAAACCAAGTCTATGTACCTTTACGTAATGATTTGAGAAAGAAATTGTTAGCTGAATTTCACAATTCACGTTTTTGGACACCTTGGCATTACTAGGATGCTTGCTCATATAAAACAACAATATTTCTAGAAAGGAATGAAAAATAATGTTATTGATTTTGTGACACATTGCCTTGAATGTCAACGTGTTAAAAGCAGAACATATGCACCCAGTGGTTTTTGTATCCTTATAGCATACCGCAATACAAATGGGAAGTAATAAGCATGGATTTTGTACAAGGGTTACCTATGTCAAGAAATAAACATGATGTTATTTTGGTAGTTATTGATAAACTAACAAAAGTAGCACACTTTATTGCTAGAAATCTGAAGGATGATTCTCCTATTTTGGCTAAAAGATTTGTACACAAAATTTTCATATTACAAGGAGTACTGAGTTAATCATATCGATAGAGATCCTAGAATGACATCAAGATTTTAGAAAACACTTAATGCAGCCCTAGGAACTAAGCTGAATTTCAGTTCTGCGTATCATCCGGAAACAAATGGGTAGACTGAAAGAGTAAATCAAGTTTTGGAAGATATGTTACGAATGTATTGCATGGATCAACAATATAAGTGGGAAGAGTATCTTCCATTAGTTAAATTCACATACAATAATACATATCATGCTTCTCTTAAGATGGCACCTTTCGAGGCATTATACGGAAGAAAATGTAGAACCCCTATTAGTTGGGATATCATAGAGGATAGAGAGCTAATTGGACCTGAAATTCTTACTGAAATGGAACAACAAGTTAAGTTGATTTGTGAATGCTTGAAATAAAGCATATAGGCAAAAAATTTATGCTGACTTAAGGAGGGTTGATAGGAAATTTGAACTTGGTGAGAAAGTCTTTCTTTGGGTTAATCTGAAAAAGAGTTCTATAACTTTTGGCAAGGCTGTCAAGTTATCACCTTGTTATGTGGGACCTTTTGAGATAGTTGAAGTAATCAACCATGTAGCTTATCATTTAGCATTACCTCCTACTTTGTCACAAATGCATGATGTTTTCCATATTTATTTGCTTAAGAAATACATTTCAGATTTATCACACATGTTAAATTGGAATTCCTTGTAGGTCCAGGACCCAGGAATAATCATGGTTAAACCCATACGAGTGCTCAAAACTCACCAGTTACATTTGAGAAATCGAGAAATAAGGCAATGTAAAGTCCAGTGGGACCAGTTTAATGAAGATAGTGCAACTTGGGAAAACCTAGAGGATATGAAAACTTATTTTCCATATCTATTTGAACAAAATTGATTCTTGTGGATTGTTAGAAAATTTTATGATTTTTTTCTTCTGTTTATGACTATAAGTATGCCAGTTTTGGGTAGATATTTATATGAACAAACAACTATTTAATGTTGATTTACTGCAACTATAATTTTTTGATATATTTGACTTATGATAAGAGAAGTGAATGAATTTATTGTCATTGATATAAATTGTTAAAATGAGGTAATCATCGAGACAATGATTATTTTTAGGAGGGAAGCATGTAACACCCTTGACAATTGTTATATTCCTCCTTTGCATTTCAAGTGTTGATGGTGATTTTCTTTTAAAGATGTGTTCTTTTGATTGATGGAGATCATGCTTGATATGGATAAATATTTTCTACTCTTAAGATCATTAGAATGAAATGGAATGGCTTCCTTGAATCCATTTTTCACTTCTTTTAGATGAGTTGCAATCTGGTTTAAGAGTTGCAAACTAATCTCTTAATCTGACTCAGAATGTTTTAAATCTGCTCAGTTGAATGAAGGGTAAATTGACATTCAAGTAAAATTGAGAGACATATCGGACTGAACTTTTTTGTTACAAGTTCTTATATTTTGTGTGAACATGTTTCCATTCAGTTGTATGTTGTGCTTGGGTCTTTGGAGATTGATCATGGTAGGACATTGCTGACGTAAATGAAATACAACTTGTTCACGGCATAGGAAAGATTTGGGATCCTAAAACTAAAGGATTATCCTACAGAATCCTAAGCTAGGTAAGAATATTTTCTACCTAGCTATGTTACTTAATAGAATTCTTATTCTAACCTAAGCTTCCTATTCTACTTTGTTTGGTTGGCATCCTAACCTAATCTTTGTGCTAAAGGATTATGGAGAGATTGATTAGACTATTTTAATTAACCTAATGCCTAAAACTATAAGGTTGAAAATAAATCTAACCTAAAAGGGAAATTACCTAAGGCTATGTGTTAAGACCCAAGGTGGTAATTTATTGTTGGGGTTATATCCTAAGGTTATATATTATAAGCTAACCTAAAAAATTCTATCTATCCTAAACTAATGGGTATGAAGGGGAAATTGATGGTCGCATGGCTCTACGATGATGGTTCCAATGGCATTTAATCTTGAGGATAAGGTTTTAAATGCATAGAGTACTGCCAGTTTGGCATGGGCTATTTAAAAACTTGGAGGAACCTACATGGCAGTGTCTCTAAGTTTAGAGATGCATTTGGAAGCTCAATGTGGTCTCACCAACTTTGAATGGCGGTGGTAAGGAAGGATAGGTGGGAACATGCAATTAAATGACATTAACTTGCCTCGGTTCTGGTGAGCAAATTGTCTTGGAAGGCATGCAAGCAGATTTTTCTGGGGTTGTTTTACTTTGCATGTTTCATGATTTTTGCTCTGCATGGAGCTATCTATTTTTTTGAACCAACAGATTGATCTGCACTTAATGGCTATTTTTGAAGTCTTAGATCTATTTTTGGGTTCAAGGGGTGTATAAGAGGTATTGTGGAAAAAGATTATGGTTTTTGACCTTGCTTGGAGAAGAAAGGGTGTTGGAAACTCAGCTGGAAGTCTTCATCGAATCGGCAGAGGCACTATCAGGCATGATAGGCTCTACCCATTAAGATTTCTTTTTTTTTTCTAAATGATTCATTAAAACAACTCTGCTCACTAGAAATTCAAATTTGCATGATGTATCTGGTTATTTACTTCGCATGTGTTCATGAAATCTAGTTGTGTTTTGGAATATGAATTCTTGATGATTAATGTTAGTTATTGGAGATCTTTCTTTGCAATGGATGTTTGTGATTTCTTTGCATGTTAGTATAAAACTCTGCGAATCGTACTCAAAACTTTCTGCTAACATTTAAGACTCTTTGTTGAGTGAAGCAACTTGTAGCTTGTTTGGTTCTCAATCTTTGGTTGGTCTTGTACTTTGCGATATTGAAATTCAGTTTCATATTTGTTGGGCCCCTAAATATAGCTTCCAAATCTTAAAGGTGCATAGGCACACACAACCTAGGAGGAAGCACGTAAGTGAAGGTGTGTAAGGTAGAGTTTGAAAGGCTTTGGAGAACCAAGGATGTGCACACCACTCGAAGAAAAATTCAAGACTTAGCCATTTTCGGCCTTTTGGGAAGAACACATGAAGAACATGTTCTATTTGGATAAGGTTCCACTGCAATAGGGTGTCCTAGAAAGAATATACCTTGCGATAGAAAGATCCAAAAAGTTAATCATGACTTGGAGAGGCATGTGCCAGGTTGACCTACACCTTAACACTTGGGGCCGGATCCGAGGTGGAGAGGAGTTTGTTAGAGCTCAGATGCCTATTATATGTGCACCCTTGGTAAATAATAGATACAGAAGTGAGGTAGTGGAGCTTTGTAGATTTACTGCAAGAACTATGGGATGAAAATGGGTAAAGGATTCTAGTAAGGATGTAATGGGGAAATGGGGAATGCAAATTTTTGCTTTGTGAGAGTACATGTATGGATTCAGATATGGCACATGACTATGGTCTTCCCCTTTGTGATACTTTGTAGCAAGACTATGAATGAATATGATAAGGTTACCACTATGTTTGCATCAAGATATTCTTTTTGTATTAACCGCATGTTTTAATCTACTTTTTGATCTTGTATAATCATGGATCTCACTTGAATGATTAATTATATCTCGTGGATTTACAAACTCTTGGTTTTATTATTTCGTTACGTGATTTGTTTGTATTATGACTAAAATATCGGTGGTACTACCAATATAGCATGCACAATAATTGGGCACATGGGACTTATGAATTAATTGGGTGACATATGAAAGGATCCATGGACCGAGGTAACCATGGCATGTATAGTTCGGTGCTTGGGAGGAAAGGATAACCAAGTATTTGGGGATGCATACCCTCGTGTCTTTTTAAGAGAAATGGAAGCTCAATGGAGGGAGGATGAGCAACGAGGTATGCTAGGTTATGTTTTGATAGGCACAGTAGCGAGGTGGTGGGCCACGCATAGTGAAATTTTTTTAGAATGGCACGAAGTTAGAGTTGCGTTGACTGTTTGATTCTCAAAGAGCAACATACCCACCACTATGAAGGATTACAATGGCAATGGACCCACCTCTTCCCACATCCGGGCATGTGAGAGGGTGCTGGGGAGAAGGCATGGAAGCTTTACCACCATCCCTTTAGGTGTACAAGATGTATTCAACACTACAAGGATGTGTGCGTGCTTGGTACATTCATTCTGAAACACACCGCCAAACGGGAAATTGGCAGGAATTAGCGGATGACTTGGTTCACACATTCGAGTACTGAAGTTTAATGCAACTGGTTGATGAGGCATTGCAGACTGTCAAATGCCTCAATCTGGGGGATTCCACCATGGTGGAAGATAGATTAATAGACTTACTTGGTGGACCTAGCTTGAAAGTGCGGTTCGAAGAGGAGGAAGAAAAAGACATACAGATCGAGTGCGCGTGTGCTAAAAAGGAGAAAGGAAAGATGGTATACATTGTTAATGGAGAGGAGATGGAAAACCTGAATGTTAACCATTCGGTTGGGATGTGTGAAGTGGTTGACAGTGTGGATGCATGTGCACGCATGTATCATGAACCACTCAAAACTAAGAAAGTTAACATCGGCTCGGAGAAGGAGCCCAAGGAAGCTATCATTGGGGACTATTGGTCAGACAAGGAAGTATCAAAGATCATTGATCTCTTGCATGAATTTGAGGATTTATTCCCATGTGGATACCATGAGTTGAAAAGGCGTCCACCATTCATCGGGGGAAATGAGGATAAAGTTGAAAGATGGTATGCACCCGGTTAGGAAGAGGCCCTACAAGATGAATCCCAATATGTGCGTAAGGGTTAAAGAAGAACTAGAAAAAATGATAGCATCCGGTATCATTGAGGTATGGAGGAATCATAATGGATAAGTCCAATGGTGATTAGCATAAGGAAGGATGGGTAGATTAGGATATGTGTGGATTACAAGGAGTTGAATGTTGTTTGTATCATAGATCCTTTTCCCACCCCCTTTACTGAAGAAATTTTGGAAGGAGTTGCTGGGCGTGAGGTCTATTCCTTTACGGATGGATTCTTGAGATATCACCAAGTAAGGATTGCCAAGGAATACCAAGAGAAGAAAACTTTCACCACCGAGTGGGGAAGCTTTGCATACACAGTCATGCCCTTTAGGTTGAAGAATGCACCCACTGTATTTTCGTTCATAGTGGTACAAACATTTAAGGACTTCATCCACAAGTTCCTTCAAGTATATTTGGATGATTGGAAAGTGTATGGATTGGTAAGGGACCATTGTGATAACTTGAGGTTGATGTTTGAAAGATGTTGGCAGTTGAGGATCTCCCTCAACATCAATAAATGTATCTTTGCAACTCCTTTTGGAACATTGTTGGGGCATATCATATGTAAAGAGGGCTTATTGGTGGATCCGCGAAAGTCACACGGTTATTGTGGGGTTAGGGAGTCTACCACCCAAAGCGCCTTGCGCGCTGGATTTCTTGGACACACTGCGGGTACTACAGAAAGTTCATTAAGGGATACACCAAGATTTTCACACCTTTCGAAATATTTCTCAGACACAAGAGTGCCTTTCAATGGGGAGAGGCGCAACAGAGGGCATTTGAAACTCTAAAAGAAATGTTGATTACCGTACCTATTCTATGATTCCCTTCATGGGATAAACCTTTCCATGTCCACATGGATGCCTCTAGTATAACAATGTGAGTCGTTCTTGCTCAAATAAGAGAGGGGATTGTTGATCATCCCTTGTGTTTTGCAAGTAGAAAGTTGACACCAGCAGAACAAAATTATACAACGACCGAGCGTGAGGCATTTTCAATGATCTACGTGCTCCACAAATTTAGACAATATCTGTTGGAAAATCCCTTCATATTCTACACTGACCATATGGCCTTGAAGTATCTAGTAAACAAAGTAGTGTTGCAAGGGCACATATGCCATTGGGTACTTTTATTTCAGGAATTTGAATTCAAAGTGGTGGTAAAACTAGGAAAGAACAATTGTGGGCCGGATCATTTATCTAGGATTGATTTAGGAGAGGACATGCAGAGTATTGAGGAAACCATGTTGGATGCACAACTATTCAGGTTATGGTGCAAGCCCTCAAAATTAGAAGACATTTCCATTTTTCTCAAGGAAGGTGTGGCGCTGAAGGAATGAATGCTCTGGAGAGGAAAAGGTTAGCCATGTGCACCATGCCCTTCATGTTGATCAATGGGGATTTGTATAAGATCGGCCGTAATGAGGTTTTGCTCTGGTGAGTATTAGAACATGAACACGTAGCTATAATAGAAGAAGCCCATGGTGGGATTGCTAGAGGACACTATGTAGGGAATGTAACCGTGCACAAGATCCTAATCATCGGACTATGGTGGGAGATGATTCACCAGGATTGTATTGAGTTTTGCAAGGCCTATGACCACTTCCAGTGCCTTGGAAAACCTAGAAAAAGGGACGAGATGCCCTTATGCCCCATCACCAGCATGGAACCTTTTATGAAATGGGCAATATATTTTGTCAGACAAATCTCACCAGCTGCGTGAAGGACTAACTTGTGATATATCATTACCTGTATCGATTATCTGACAAGGTGGGCAGAGGCCACGCCCACTAAGGATTGCACCGCAGCCACGGCTACTAGATTTTTGTGGGAGAACATTATTAGTAGGTATGGGTGCCCATTAAGTTTAACAAGTGATAGGGGCACTCACTTCTTAAATGAAACAATCAGGATTCTATTGGCAGAATTCATGGTAGCCCATCACAAGACTACCCCTTATCACCCTCAGGAAAATGGGACTGTGGAGGCATTTAACAAAATCCTTAGTCACACATTGAATAAGATATGTGATGTGGGTAGGTAGGATTGGGATGAAAAGGTATCAGCAGTTCTTTGGGCATATAGAACAATGTATAAAAGGTTAAACAAGGCCACACCATTTCAATTGGTGTTTAGCATGAAGTAGTTTTTCTAGTCGAATTCATGCTACCATCTCTGCGTATAGTGCACGCAGGAGGGTTGGACAATGAGAAAGCATTGGAAGAGAGAATAGATGAATTGATAAATTTGGATGAAAGGCGCTCACTAGCAAGATGGAGCCAAACAATTGAAAAAGCTAAGCAAAAGGCATGACATGACCACCACATTAAAAGAAAACAATTTGAGGTTGGCCAGATGGTATTGCTATATGATTCTAAATTTCTACGCCATCCTAGAAAGTTGAAGGTGCATTGGTTGGGTCCTTATGTAATTTCATACATCCTTGATTTGGGCACATGCCAATTACAAGCACTGGATGGAACAAAATTACCTAGACACTTCAATAGGAGTAGGCTGAAGCCCTGCTATAAATAATGCTTCTTGGTGTTTGTAAATAAGGCGCTTTTTCTAGTTAGTTTAGAATTTCCTTTTATGATTTTCCTTTTGCATTGTTGTCTTGTTTTGCACCTTGGGTACCGGTAACCTTATTACTTTTTGACTTATGAATGTGAAGAGGACAACACATCGATTTAGTGTGGGGTGAGGTGATAAAGAGAATCATGAAGTTATTCTGCAGGAGGATTGGGTTGGTAGACCATTGGAATTGGCCCTGTTGAAAATATGCATTAGGAGAAAAGAAGGAAGATGGGTGGCAAAATAAGGTTACATTGGAAATCCACGTACAAGGAGAAAAAGTGCAAAAACACGAGGTAGGCGAAAGAAAGAATCATGAGGATGGAAGAGGTGCCTTTGGCATTGGTAACATACACGCAAGAGTCTTCTGTCAAGATGGATTTTTGCACACTAGAAGGTTGGAAAAAATTTCACGCAAGGATTGGACGCGGGTGGAATTAGTTTCACACAAGTATTGGGCGTGGGTGAAAAATGTTTCACGCATGGATCTAGTGCTTAAGGAAAAGTGCTGAAGTCGGGTTTGTTTGAAAAATGCCGCATTAAATTTTGTCGTATGGTGGTAGGTAGCCTAGCCTTTAATGTGTAAAAGTAGGAAAAGCTATAAATACAAGGATGGGTAGTTCATTATTTTACTTTGTGAAAACAAGAGTGATTTTCTTTCAAGAGCTAGGGTTTTGAAGACTAACTCGTGCGAAGGAAAATCCCAAAAACTCAAGTATAATCAGTCCGTTAGATCTACAAACTAGAGAAGAAGTGATTCACAGTGTAAGGAACATTGTGAAATAGCACCGTGATCGAAGGAGGAAAATTAGAGATTAGGGTTTGTGCTCTAGGGCATGGGGCGCGTGAAGAAAACTCTCAAACAACTCGAAAGTAACCAGGGAATGAAATAAAAGGGTAAAATGATAGCCACAAAACCGGTTGATAAACTGCGAAGACAATCCAAGAAGGGAAAGAGTAAGGGAAAATGGAAGAAGAAATCCCTTTAGATACCAACAAAGAATGGTACTCAGAGATGCAATGACCCGGATGGGGTTTTTCTAGGGCAAGAGTGGGAGTCCCACATAAGGCGAGATGACCGTAATCGATTACAATCACTGTCAAGTATAATCATGAAGGAAATGTGCTTTGGAGTTGGTGTGCCTAACAAATAAATGAACACCTGATGGGATGTCAATCTATAGCGATGTAGTCAAGGTGAAAATGGAGAAGGCAGGGCTTCTCTATATTTTCAAGTTGCCATACTTCGGGAATCCTCGAATGCTTATACCAATGGCTGATGATGCACGTGAATGAAGATTTCTTCTACTTCATAGGGCACAAAATGTGCATAACTCCCTAGTTAATCTCACACTTTATAGGCCTAAGCTATAAAGGGGACATGATCATAGATGACCTCCAGGATGAGGAGGTAATTAAAGAAACCATTACATCCTAGGATTATAAGAAGGGATCAAGGTACTATGATGTCATGGATATCAGTGATCCAATCATGAAAATGTCCACGCACCTCGTTTCCAAGATGAATGGGCAAGAGAGGTGGACCCAGTGAGCAATCCTTGGTTGAATGTCTCGCATGAAGGTTACGGAGGGCACCGTATACAACATATCCCGATACATAGAAAGCGAGATCATAAGCGGCAGTAGAGAACGAAGGAAATATATTATTTGGGAACATTCTATTAACCATTTTGTTCTCAGAGATCAAGGTGCTAGATGCATATGATAAGTTCATATGGGAGTACCCCGATGAAGACCCTTCACATGTAGATAGGTTCTAAAAGTATACTTGTGAGTCAATGACAGGGGTGCATAAGGCTCACTTGGATAAATGGTATATGTGCCTCAGAATGCATTCAAGGTGGAACGGCGGATCCCATAACAACTCCCCATGGCGACTAAAGGAGAAGCAGAGTTCGCGGTATACTAGCACTTCTACATTGGTAGATTCATCTTGGTGGACAGTAGTTGGATTCCTTGGAGTAAACTCCCCTTCTCATTTACTGCCCAATTCTTCCAAGCAGGAGTGAATAGGTATAAGGAGTCAAAGAAATTAAAACTTGACATGTCCACCCTTGACAATGAACATAGAGAGATGAGAAAGAAGCTGTTCTACCAGGAAGTGCACGTACATTGAAAGGTACATGTTGGAGGATGTGCACATAGTAAGGCCATTGACCTTACCAATTACCGAGAGAAGCTGCTACAGAATCTACCTACGCATAAGGCCAAATTTTGAAAAGAGTGCATACTTGCATAATGATATATCCATCTTGGACAACCCCATGGGAAGAAAGAAGCCCGCACCAAAGCACAAGGAGAGGGAAGAAGAAGAAGAATAAAGGGTAGTGGAAAGGTAGAACGTAGATACCATAGGGCCGAGTACCTACATCTGAAAGAAGAGGAGAATGGTGGTAAGGGAAAATACCTCGGAGCCTACGAAGTCACCATCCCCTGAAGAACCTTTAGATGAAGAAAAGATAGCATCCCGACTCCAGAATTTTCTACAAGGGAAGAAGAATAAGGAATGGAGGAACAAGGGTTTGAAGATACAGATGACCCAAATGCCTATATAGGTGAAAAGGATGATGATGAAGGGGAAGAGTTGGAGGTGGATCAAGAGTCGATTAATGTCCATGATTTGGAGGGAGAGGAAGTAGAGGATACAAATGATGCTTTCATCTTTGTAAGGAGGAAGGGTGCCCAAGGGGAGGAAGGTGTGTGGAGTAAAGAAAGGAGTGAAGGGGCTAGTACCAAGGAGCCAGATATGCCCAAGCTCACTTAGGAGGAGGTGAATGAGAAAGTGACAAGGGAGGTAGAGAAGATAATCAATACCTTGGTTGAAGAGGAGTTGGAGTGTAGTGCGGAGCTTGTGCTCGGAGAATTCAAAGAAGAACAGAGGGAGAAAATTGTTGGTAGACAAAAGGCCCTACTCTTTTGGTAAATTTTCCCAAGGGCATGCACACGTAAGGGGAAGAACAATGATGGGTTACATTGATGACCCCAACAAAGTTTTGCATGCGTGTTTCCAAAGTACCATGCCCACTAAGGAGATCACCGCCATGGAATCCTTTGATCTTGAGGGTGGATACCCGTGAATAAGGAAGATGTTATCATGGGCATTCGACTCCCACCTCGATGAGCTTGAGTTGAATATTAACTAAGGAGTGGTATTAACACTATTCAAAGGAAAGGGGACAACCCCATTGTAAAAAAACAACAACTACTATCAGATGAGCAAGTGTGTAATGCACTCAATAAAGTCTCCATGGAAATTGAGGCTAGGATCTTCGGTAGGAATGACAGGGTTAGAGTCTTGGAGGACCTGTTGGAGAAGAGGAAGGAGGAAGTAGTGAAGCTGATGAAGGATCTCAGCCTTGAGAAATTAATCAGTGCTCAACTATAGAGGGAGCTTCAAGAAGAGAAGGCTAAAGTGTGCGAAGTTTCCAAGAAGGTGGAACTCATCTCCCAAATAATTATCACGAAGCACCCAAACCTTATCCCTCCCACGTAAAAGTATAGATCCTCCCTGGAATGCCTAGAGGACTTGACTTGGATCCTCACCATGGAAAGGCAGCCTTTGGCCTTGGATTTGGTAGAGGAGGTAGCTGCGCACTTGGAGAAGGAAGACAAGTTGAAGGTCATTGCGCTTGTGGCTGAATAAAATAAGGTTCTTGCCGACGTAAGAATAGCTACAAAAACCACAGGGGTCACCTATGACCTCTGTACAGATCAAAATAAAGTGACAAGCATACTGCTTGTGAGCGACAAGGCTGAGCTAAATGAATTTAGAGAAAAGAATAAGGGCAATAGAGCCAAGCGAGAAAGGATCATAGCCAAAGTGGAAAATAAATCCGAAGCCATTGAGAACCTGGAAAGTCTCAATCAAAACCCAACTAAAAGAGTTCTACAAGGTTATCACAAGGAAGATGGATGCCCTGGAAGATCACGCTAAGGAAGCTCTGAGAGCTGTTGTGGAAACCATTACCACATAAAGGGAAGGGTTAACCTTCAATGAGGTGAGCACCTTGGTTGGCAACATCTACACTAAAGTACAGGAGGAAGTCAATGCTTAGAGTACACTAGAGGCTAACCTACAAAAAAACTTTCCCCTTCTTCTTCTTTAGGCAATTTTCCCCCTATTCTTTCTCTTCCCGCTTCTTTATTATTTCCCCCCATTCTTTTCCAAGGCAAGGCCTTGCATTCTTTTTGTACTACATTCTTTGAGAAGGTTCCCAAGGACAGAGAACAGGTGAAGTGTGGGGTAATGTTGGGCCCCTGAATATAGCTTCCAAATATTAAAGGCGTATAGGTGCGCACGATCGGAGGAAGCACGCAAGTGAAGGTGCACAAGGTAGAGTTCAAAAGGCTTCTTGGAGAACCAAGGACACGCGCTCCGTGTGAAGAAAAATTTGGGACTTAGCCATTTTCAACCCTTTGGGGCGAACACATGAAGAATGTGTTCCATTTGGATAAGGTTCCAGCTTGGTGATAGGGTGTCCTAGAAGGAATATACCTTGCGATAGAAAGATCTAAAACGTTAATCATGACATGGAGAGGCATGCGCTGGGCGACCCACACCTTGACACTTGGGGCCAGATCTGAGGTTGGAGAGGAGTTTGTTAGAGCTCAGATGCCTATTTATATGCACACCCTTGGCAAAGAACAGAGACAAGTGAGGTAGTGGAGCTCTGCAGAATTACTACGAGAACTATGGGATGAAAATGGGTAAAGGATTCTAGTAAGAATGTAATGGGGAATGCAAATTTTTCTTTGTGAGAGTACATGTATGGATCCAAATATGGTGCATGACTATGGTCCGCCCCTCTGTGATACTTTGTAGAAAGACTATGAATTAATATGATAAGGTTAGCACTATGTTTGCATCAAGATCTCCTTCGTATTGCGCATTTTTACTCTCGCTTTTGATCTTGTATAATCATGGACCTCAATTGAATGATTAAGTATATATGTGGATTTACAAACTCTTGGTTCTATTATTTTTGTTGCGTGCTTTGTTTCTATTATGAATGAAGGGGTGTAGAATTCATCATGAGCTCTATAGCTTCTTCATGTCTGTTAAATCACTAAGTCGAGAATCATGAACTATGCCTTCCATTAGAATCACATAAAAGAGAGACTTGGCTCCCTCTCGCGTGCCTCGATGAGTGCTCGGGACCCGTTGGGTGATAGGCTAGCATGTATGAGGTTCCCTTATTCTTGGTGGGGTGCAAAAATGACTACAGTATTTTTCTTAACTTATATTTAAGCTTCGGCTTGATCATGGGTTATTATTTGGACATGTATTGTTTTGGTTATGTTGGAGCTAAGTTTAGTTTGGAATATGGGTTTAATCCTTGTATTCAACATTTATACTCATGTTCGAGTTCTTAAGAATGGCAAACTTTGTCATTCAAGTTAAGCTTTGTTACTTACTTGTGTTCTCGAACGAAAATTTTATTCTCATTTAGGGAATTTGAAAATACGATACTCTATTATCAAGCCTTGGAAAATTGGTTTAAACCCGTATTTTAGGCATCATGTTCTCTTAGGCTTGTATATTATGTCAAGTTTGACTAAACCCGTGTGGGAATCTTGTGAGGTTGGAACTTGTGTTCGAAGATCATGATAAATAAGGTAAGGTTTTCCTTGATTGTACTCATTCGCTTATGTTGGAATCAAAGTTGTTACTGTTTGCAAGATGGGTTTGGTTTGGTTTTAGTTTAAAAGACTTTCCTCCTTTTGGACCTGCCCGCACTATAGGAGTTTAAGTGTTAAATTTAGTCGACATCAATCTCCTTGAAATCTTCTTCACTATTCTGAGTGAAACCGTGTTGTGTGGGAAGATTGACTGTGGTAATACTTTCTTATCGACATAGGAATTAGGACCTGTAATGGGTCTGGTTGGTCTTTTATTGTGGTAATAGACAAGTATTTTGATGTCACATGAAGTTGTATTACTCTCTTTGTATCTTCTTAATTGGTTTATTGGAATTTGTTGGAAGATGAATTCAAAACTGATATATCAAATCTTACTTGAGAATGTATAGGTATAAAACCTCTATTTGGATTACTTTGTATATCTATTTTGTTTGGGACTTGAACTTCTTACCTTCTTTTATCGAGCTGTATAAGCCGTGTAATAAGAATTCAGTCCTGGAGTCTGTAATTTCCTTCTGCATTTATTATATATCTTCTCTGTTCGTGAACTCTTATTCCTTTAAGGGACTATGGAACAAACCTCCGGGTTTTAGGAGAAGAAAGGAATACGAACCTTGGGGACAATACATACAGTTGGGGACTGTACGATGTATGTATTTCTGAGATTTGAATTCGTTCTTGAACTAGGTAAATGGAAATAGGAAACCAACTTGATAGTTTTGATTGAAAAACAAATTGAAGTGTGCATTCTTTGACTGTGCATTCTTTGACTATGCATTCTTGACTATACATTCAGTTCATGAACTCTTTTGGGAAACTAGTTGATGAATTTCTCCAGTTGTATTAGATAATAGATTTCATTTCATAGTATAAATGAAATGAAATATTGTATAGGTTCTTGAACCAAAATTTTCTTTATTGACCTTCTTCGGAGATGGAAATTTTATTGTGAAATAGTTAAGAGATTTAGGTCTTGAGTATAGCTTGTATTCTAGAAAAGATTGGCTATAGAAATTTTTGAATTATAATCTTCTAATAGACTGAAGCTAGTAAAAATTTCAGTTAGACCATTTAACCTGCTTGGTATGAATTGTTATTCTTGTTTCGTTCTCACCTCTTTATTTATGAACTCCTTATTTTGTTATCTATGGAATGAGGTAGTGGTGAGAATTCTAAACTTGAATCTTACCTCCATTGAAATTTTTCAGGAAATAGACACGTTTTGATTCTCTTCTTTGA
This sequence comes from Taxus wallichiana var. yunnanensis, assembly GCA_018340775.1. NCBI lineage: Eukaryota > Viridiplantae > Streptophyta > Pinopsida > Cupressales > Taxaceae > Taxus > Taxus wallichiana. The sequence goes on along the minus strand of CM031235.1, from coordinate 92,365,644 downwards.
TTACATGGAAGGATGAAGTATACTAATATAAGTTATCGTTGTAACTAATCTCCTTTATGTTGGGTAAAGATACATGAGTATTTCTTCTCTACCAAGTTTATGAATTAATTGAATGGTAAGACTGATTGACTACTTAAAGTGATTGATAGGATCAATTAATTTTTATGATATAATTATGATGTTGCAGGTTATATTATGCTCCTTACTTTATAATGAAAGTTGATTCTCTTAATCATTGTTCTTTCTGAAAGTTGTTACTTTGGCATATTGTATGATGCATATTAATTGTTTCATAAAAGCAGAGTTGTTTTATGAAACAATTAGTGGAATGCACCTCATTTTAATGCTTAGTGCTTATCATGCTCAGTTCATTGAACTGACTCGTGCTAACAATTTTGTAGATGGACATCGTAAGTGATAAAAGAAGGCAAAACTTATATGATGCATTGGCTGATTTAAGTTTGATTCTCTAAAAAGAATTCGATCCATTCTTGAGTTGTATTGTAAAAAATAAAAAAATGTTTTATTCTTTTTAGACTAAAGGCTATTGTTATGCAAAGATGCCTTAAATGCATAAGTCTTGTAAATGTATAAGTTTTAAAGAGGAATTGAAAATTGAGAATTTACTTGATCTTGGTTGTGTAAATTATCTTGTACCTTTATGAAAGAGATGGAATTCTATCTGGTTGATATTCTTCATATTATTTTTATGCCTAATTGGATATTCCTTGATAAGTTGGATAAAGGGATTTAGATTAATGTCCCTAAATAAGATGTAAATTGTTAAGTTGTAGAATATGATAATGTTTATCTTAATAGTGAACATAGAATTGGTATGTAATGAACATGAAATAAAACTATGGTAATTGAGAAAGATAAAAAGGGTATGATAACCCTAAAACATGTAAGTGTGTAGAGGAAGACTCCTCCTCTCTCATAAGAATGTAAACTAAAAGGAACGGTGATATGATTGCTAACCAATAATCATTAGACTTCATTTAGCATGAAGTCTACCTTAATGGACCTATGTGATGCTACACCTCCTTGACTGGTTAAGATACGTTGTAATGAAATTTATGACATTGCTGTCATGTTTTTGGGATAACCATTTGTTAAGCCAACTAAACAAGAAAATAAAGAAAACAAGTGTTAAGGAAGTTCTTTATCATTTAATCGAATCGATATAGAAAAAAACTTAAGGAGTGTTGGATTAGGGTTTGGCAAGGTTGCTGTAATCTATTTTTAATAATCCAAATTAATTAAATAGTAATAACCTCCTAGGGGTATGTACATCTTGATGAGGTTGTTCTATAGGATGTTGGCACATGCCAACTGCAATGCTGTACCTTTGAGAATATTAGGATCTTCTCGAGGATACAGTAATGTAGTTGACATGTGGCAACACCCTTCTACATTGATCATCTAGATCTACACACTTCAGGACTTGAACTTAATTTATCTCTAGGTCTAGTTAGTAACATGTTTAGGATAGGGAGTATCCCACTAAGACTTAGGGTACCTTTGCACATGGGGTTGACTTAGTTTGAGCCAAGATGCCCATTTACCCTAAGTCTTTGTGAGCCTCCTTCTATCATAACTTATGTTGTTTACTTGAAATAGGGTTAAACCTTAGGAAAGTGGACTGATGAAGTCAATAAAGGACATTCTAGATAACAGATATAGTGGGGTAAAGGACGTATTCTAGATTGACGAGTATGCCGTCAAGGAATAGTAATACGAACAATATGTTAGAAATCTTTGGGAAAAGTATCCCAAGCTATTGGTTGCATTGTCCTATGTTACCTAGTCTAAGGATCATGATGTAGATGAATATTGGTAGTAGATATTTAGATAGGTTCCTTAGAAAGATCACTCAATACCTAGAATAGGGTAAGAAAACCAAGTATATGGAAAAGTATTCAATACTTAATGTAATCATGAATAGATCGGTAGTTCACCGAGTCATGAAATGAATAGATCGGTAGTTCACCGAGTCACTACAGCTGCATATGGTTATCTATTATAAGAATGGTTGTTATGTTCTGTGTGTTCTAAATTATGTATTTACAACAGAGAACATTATGCAAAAAAATTTCCCCTTGTTTCTAAAGTCTTAAATGGGAATGTTATAGGTAATCCCTGTAAAATATGTCTCGTGAGACAAAGAATTGTCTAAAGCATCGGAATCTATTGGTAATAGAGCCGATATTAGGTCTACAAGATCTTGGGATGCTGATGGAGAATTGTCCCCAATAGGTAGTGGTGTGTATGAAGAATCTCCCATGGGTAGGAGATATGGTAGGTGGGTTGAGATAGATTTCTCTTTTGATGGAGGAGAAGGTGATGAAGATTCTCTAGTGGGTGGCAGAGTTAATACTGTTGATTGTTCGATAGGTTGCAAGGTAGACGGTGAAATTACCTCAACATAATTCATGGAATCCTCCATCAGTGTAGGGGGAGATGAATGGAAATCCTCTGAGGGTGAAGGAATGGAAAAGGTATGATCCTCCATGGGTAGAGGAGATCATGCAAGACTTTCCTTAATAGAATAAATAGGTGGAAATTGAGGAACAATCGGTATAATATCGAAAAAAATGTGAACTTCACGGAAATTTTTGTCATTGGTTGAAGGTTCACTATTTTTATTAGATGATGGTGTATGGTTAGGGAATTCATTCTTAAAGATATGTAATTTTTGATTTGATGGCATGTTCAGGTTTTCCACGACAAGGTCTCCATTATCTAACATTTCTGGATAGTTATCTTAAAAGTTATGTAATTACCATCACTATGGCCTTTGATGTGATGATAATTACAATAGTCATGTTACTTATACCAAGAAGGCATAGGACGAGTGGGATCAAAACCAGTATGGGGTTTTATGGGGGTTAGTGTAATGGATCCAAATTTAAGAATATTTTCCAAGACTGAAGAATAGGGCTCTCCAATTGGAGTATACTTTTGTTGTTCCCGCCAGAACTAAAAAGTATGAATAGGGGAGAGATTGGAGGAAGGTTTGGCTTGATTAGATGGATGAGATGGAATAGATTTGAGAACTACCGCATTGGTAGATTATTTGGATTTTGAATAATTGTTTAGGGGTTTTGAAGACGAAGAAAAATCATTTTATTTGACTAGAGTGTTCTTATTTCATAATTAGATTTTATTTTCTTCAATGGCATGAATTTCCATCTTTTGTGCCATGGTGAATGATTCATCGAAGGTACGAAAGGTTTATACCTATAGAGTTGGTGAGATGTGTCTAGCACAAGCTCTATTGAACAACTCAATAAATTCAGCTTGAGGTACCTAGAACATTAATTGGTTGATAAGACTTCACTAGCGAGCAACTAAATCTGTGATAGATTCGTCATCATAATTTCATGTCGATTATAGGTCGGTCATGGTGAATTTTTTGACTACTGATGATTGAGAAGTGGTCCAGGAATGCTTGACCCACTTGGTTAAAGGAGTAGATGGAATGTCTGGGAAAATTACTGTACCAATCTAAGGTGTGTCCTATCAGGGACATGGGAAATGTTCATAGGAGTAAAGAAACATCACAAGAATTTAGATAACACCCATGTTTGAATGACCACAAGTGTTATCAAGGGTCTTCTTTACTGTTGAAATGGTTGAACTTGGGCATTTCCCAATGCAAGGGTATGGGTGAATATGAATAGATGGATGTATAGGCTCATTACATATTTCATCATAAGTTAAGGAGTTACGAGATCCAGAAAATGATGTTTCTAATGTCTTCATATTTTCCATCATCATCCTAATGAGGTCATTTGTGGGTTGTGAGGAATGGGTGTCTCCTAGAGTAAATAAAGGTTGATGATGGGTGTATGATGTGGATGGCATCCCAGTACATGGGGGTTCTAAATATGAAACCTACAAAGGGGGGATAGATATAGGTGGAAGATATCCCAAATAGGTGATAGATGAGATTGGGGGTTATTGGTGATGTGTGTAAACAAGTGGAGTGTTTGTAACAAATCTCATAGTAATAAGTGGTAGAGATTGTGGGATGGAAAGGACAAGGTTTTGGAAGGGGATGTGGGTTTCGATACCAGGGGTATTGTGATGTAATTGATATATATGAGGAAAATGGGGAAAATGGGGCCATGCTCAAGGTGGTTGGTGAAGGAATGGTCGACACCATGGGTGTAATAGATGCCATTGGTGCAATAGCTACTGATAGACATAGGGCCCTATTGAGATACCATAAGGGGTAAGGTGGATAAAGGTAATGGTGAGATAATGGTAGTTGACGTGGAAGTGGGGATGAGGATAAGAGGAATATATACATGCATGATGTATACTAGTTGTCCGAGGAGTCTCGAGTAGATGAGTGGGCAAGATAGTATTGTAAGGCCACGGGATACTGGTCAAGGAGTCTTGTGAACTCCTCATCACCGGTAAAAATGGTGATATGATGAGTTAGATCCATAGGTGACAGGATGGAAGGTGGTGAAGGGATAGGTGGGAGTGGCTGAAGACTAGCATGAAATATAAGGGTGTTGGCTTTCTGGGAGTCAAAACCATGTGAATTAGAGTGTACCATGTTAAATTTATTTTGTAAATTACATAGGAAACAACATGAATGGAAAAGAATAGGTCTTGGCAAAGTGGACTTGGTCAATGTTTCAATTAAAAATCAAAATAGGGAAACTAATGCCGATTAAGGTTATCGATGACGAAGCATAAAGAATCGATAATGGTTACTATGGGAAAACACTAGTTTGAGAAAATGAAGCAGAACTGATGAAAATGAAATGGGGAAACTGTACTTGACATAGTGATATCAGAATGTTGGGAATATGATGATGTCCTAAGGACTACAAATAGAAAAGAGAAGGTGATGAAAGCTGTTTTGGGTAAAATAACCAAAAGAGTTGGTAACCGACACCATCAGGTAAACCAACAATAGTCAGATGAGAACCAATGATGGTTGTTGGACCGACACCGGTTACTATGAAATCTGAAGAAGTGAAGAAAAATGGATTTTGTAAATTAAATCAGATGAAGAATCAATCCAAAAATATGAGAATGATAATATGAGGCCCTGACACACTCAGAAATAGTTAGAATGCTCCAACTATGATGGTGGAGTGTGAAAGGAATAAGAAAATGAAGAAACATAATCCTCATAACTCAAAACATAATTTAGGTAGAAAGCTAAGAAAAAAATGTAATCCTACGAGTGAATTTTATGTTACTTTAGCTTATGCTATTTGATGATTGACTTGTGAATTTAGAACAAATTTTTTTGGTTGGGAAGGCATCCTATGAAGAGGCAATCTAAAGGGAGATTTCAGGTTATGTTTTGGTGGGGAGGTCCTTTCTCTAAGGTATGACTAGATAGAGAAACCAGCTAGGTACCCACTGTCAATCCTCTGATCGTGTGATTGTTGACAACTTCTTACGGGTAAGATGTTGTTTAAGAAGATGTATAAATTTAGATTTTTGTAGTTTGGGCAAAGAGAGATAAGTGAGAAATTGTGTTCTACAATTCAATTATGTCAACCATCAACTCAACATTAATTCTAGCGTATAGGTTTCCTTATTTTTAAATGTGAGCTAATAATGCATAATACAAGGATGAAATGTAACAAATTTTAGATCCCAAATCGATAAAGATTCACGTTTGATGTAGCAAATGATGAATAGGAGAGAAGATGATTTTCACTAATGCGTAAAGAAACAAGAATGATTCTTCCAAATGTATTGAAAGAAATGTTTCATTTAGAGCAATTAGAAAGAAGGATCAAATTACAGAGATGAAGATTTAGTGAATAAAAATTTAGAAAAGAAACACATAAGATGCAAACTATATGAATAGAAAGAAACCCACAAACGAGGGTCCCACTGGGTGTGCCAAAATGTTTCCCCGATAATTTGTGTACGTATGAGAAAAAAAAGATAAGGTAGGGGTGAGGAGGAAAACCTATGAATGAAGGTGGAAGGTAGAGTGTGCTTGTTTTGACTTCTTGATCCAATGCTGATTGCGATAACTTCATTTTTGTTAGAACTACATGTGAATGCAAAACAAGACCACAAGAGGATATTAAACCATATATGTCTGGAATGCCTAACATATGTTAAATCCGAGAAGTGTGATACTTCCTAGATGGCTATTAATCCATTATTTAATACAATTTAATGCAATAAATAACGTAAGAAAATAACATCCTATTATAGTTGATATGATTTAGCTATCTCATTCAAATAAAATAAAAAAATAGAATCTAATACGTAATGTTATGATCAGATCTCGGAGGTTGGACAGGTAGCCAAGGTGACTGGAACATGTCGGGATTAGGTTTTGGATAGTTTGGGCTATTTGGGTGAAGGTTATTAGGTTACTGTTATAGGAAGAAATACTAGATATAAAGACCGATGTCGGTCTACTTATGACCGATGCTAGTTGAGAGAAAACCAACAACAATTTAGATTAACCAACATCGGTAGGGGCAAACTGATATAAATTCAATGAAACTTGGTTTTGGAGATTCTCTATGATTGCATAGAGAATGAGAGAATGAGGGTTAGGTTGCCAAAGAAGCTAAGAATGCTTAGAGATGTCTAGAGTCAGGTATGGGGAGATGGGAGGTTATAGGTGGTTAGGTGGATGGATTGACAGGAAGGTGGGAAATGATGGGATACAAAGGAGACTAGGAGTCTCAAATAGAGATAAAGAAATTGATCTAAATAAGTATGGAAAGATGCAAATCCAAATGCACTTACTTGTATTTTCAGAACTGGTGGTTGGATGGAGGTGATGGTTAACTGCACAACTAGTGGTCGCTGCCATGGAAGTTCTTCCTGAATGTTATCATGAATGCTTAACCTTCATATCAGTCTTGGTGCTAATTTAGGATGTCTGGATGTGCAAGAGGGCTCTGGTTCATGCTTACATGTAGATATATCTCTCTCCAAACTTGAATAATTATTCCAACCTCTGGAACAAGGTTACCAAAGTGAATATATGGTAACCAACAATGGTTTAGGTTAACCGACATCGTTTTAGGGTTAACCGACATCGGTTAAGGTGAGAAATCCTAGGTTTCCAAAACAATAGATCTTGGCTATATTTTTGAATATTTCTTCATGTTGGTTCGGGTATAAAATGGTATTTTTCACGTAAGTAAGTCGTTATGCTGTAAGAGAAAGAATAATCATGTAGTGTTAGGGTTAGACCAAGTCTTAGTTAGTTATGGTAAGTAGAGATTGAGTCCTAGTTAGAATGAACATGCTAAAAATAGGTTCATGATGAGGTGTCTAGGTGAGGTGGAAATTAATTTAATTAAGGTAATTAAATAATGAATATTGTGACAATGGGAATGAATTTAATTATAGGTAATTAAATTAATATACATGTGGGGTAAATGGGGAGTGTGACCCAAATTTGATGTCTACAATCAATGAGAAAAGAGCTGGATGGGTGACTAAAATAATGGAGTATGATGTGACTATCAATGCCACAAAACTGGTAAGAGGTTGAAGAATGTGTGAGAAACTTACTTTAGATGCTCAGGATGATCAAAAAGTCTCCCTAATGAATCAAGAACTACCACATAATGTTGATTCCCAACAAGATGAAGAAGATATAATCAATAATCATAGTTGAATTAATGATATGCTACCTTTCTATGCTCTTGTACTTACCCTTTTGGACTAAATAAAGTAAAAATGAGACATCTAAGGTTACAGTCTATTCCTTATGCATTGATTGATGGGGTTTTGTTTAAAAGAAATATTTATGGAGTATTACTCAAGTGCATTGAAGGTGAGCATTGTAACAAGATCTTGACTAAATTCCATGATGGTTTCTTAGGTGGGCATTTCTCAGCAAAAGCCACAACATTGAAGATCATAAAAGAAGGTTATTTTTGGCCCAAGTTGTTTTGACTATCACAAATGGGTCATAAAATGTAAGGAATGTGCTTTTTTATTAGTAATAATAGGTTGGATGACCTTCCATTCCATCCAATTCAAACAAATAAGACATTTTCCCAATGGGGTCTTGATTTCATTGGCATGATTAAACCTCCATCAAGTGCTTGTCACAAACAGGTTTTAACAACAACATACTAGTTTAACAGGTGGATAGAAGCTATGCCATTGAAGGAAGCCACTTAACCAGTCATCCTGGAATTTTTGGAAGATATTTAAACAAGGTTTGGCATTCCTCAAAATATTAACTCTAAAAATGTAAAAGCTTTCTTAGGGTCTAAAAGTTCTGGTTGGGCTCTAGAACTAGGTATTTATTTTAATACTTCTTCCAACTATTACCCTGAAGGTAATGGCTTGGCAGAATCCACTAACAAGAACATTATTAGGATCATGAAGAGAACCATGGAAATCAATTAGAGATAGTGGTAGAAAAAGGCAAGGAATGATCTATGGGCTGATAGAATAACAATGAAGAAGGCAATTGACTTTTCTCCTTACAAGCTTATATATGGAAAAGAAGCCAGAAGTCCTTTGTCACTAGAGTTACCTTCACTTGAATTGGCCCAATAGCTAGAAGTTGAAGGTGGGGATAAAGAGAAATAAAAATGGAAAAGTTGGTAAAACTTGAAGAATGAATTGACTCTATCATGATTAAATTAGAACAACATCAGAAGTCTACTAAGAAATGGTTTGATAAAAAGGCCAAGTTTCAAATGTTTAAAGTTGGTGATTTGGTCTTAAAATGGGATGTTGACAGAGCTAAACTAGGAAGACATTCCAATTTTGATGCAATTTAGAGTGGGCCATATATTATCAATGCTTGCAAAGAATCCAACTCATTTGAGTTACCAGACCTCAATGGAGATGTGTTACTGATCTCGGTCAATGGGATTTACCTTAAACATTCCCATTAATTATCTTGTTGCATCTTGTACATATTATATTATCTTTTCATTCCTCTAAGTGCATGCAACACATTGTTCTTGGTAGTCTAGTTCTGTTTTCTATTGAATAAGTGCATTGTGCACACTCTGCATGCTTTACTTAAAGCATGTATGTCTTTTATTTTTACATAGTCTTGTGCCTTTTTGTAGTTGTATGTTTCAATTCAATGAAATTTTAGTAAGTTGCTATGAAAATTCAAAGTTTGGGTCGGATTTCAAAGTGTAATTTTCAACCCCAAGAAATTATATGTAGTTGTGGAGGAGAAGGGTAAAGTTTCAATATTGGAGAAATTTTCCACTCTCATAAAAGAAAAATTCAGAAATTTATACAAGGAGATGGTTAATTTGGGCTTCAAGGTGGCTATAAATCAAGCAGAGAGAAATGTTCATGGTGGAATCCGATGGATGGAGAAAGTTCAAATATTCATTTAGAGCTCCATTAGTTAGGAATAAACAATTGCACTTCATTCTAAGTCCATTTGTGCTTCAAAATGGCTCAGGGTAAGAATTTCGAAGAAAAGATCAGTTTTTCAAGAGTTTTGGGCTCAACTCCATGCCCAATGGATGCTTTAGGCTACTGGTAATCTAATCTAGTAGGAAGATTACCCCTGAAATTCACCAAAATTGTTATCCAATTTTTCACCCCTGCAAAATTAGACAACTAAAATGGACTTAGCCATTTTACAGGTCTAGAGACGTTCAAACTACTATAGAATTCCATTTCCTAAATGCTTTAGTCATTAGAATTTGAAAACCCATAGGACAATAAGGCTTAAGTATTTAACGAGTTACATATATTTTAAAGCCATGAAATAAAGGGGCATTGGTCCAAGACTTAGGAATGTTTTATTAAACCCATGTGAAGAAAATAAAATACACAAAGTCAATGAAATACTAACGCATGGTGGGAAACAACAGTGACAAGCAACGGAAGATCAATAGTCGAGGTGAGGCCATGTGGCATCATTTCGGATCTCATTAAGATGATGGACCCTTTTGGACTTCGAATTATTGGGACTTAACCCAATTTTATATTTTATTGGGTCCAAAAAGGTCAAACAAAGTCAAAGGTACAAGTGGAAATTATTTTGAGCAAAATTTTTCTAAGTCCTCGAGACTTAAAAGTTGCGATGATGCAAAGAGTTACATGAAACCTTTTCATTAGCTCAAATTTTACATTATGACAACACTGAAACCTAAAGTATGTGGATATTTCTTAATGGATCACACTTTGTGGTTATTAGTTAGAACTATCAAGAGTTTGACATAGTGCAGGGGCATGGAATGTTTTCATTGGCCAAAGCTTTGCAAGTGTCGGTTAGGGATTTCAAAGAGTTTGACATGTAAAGCAATGTATAATATCCTCATTAGTTAGAATTTCATAGTATGAAAATGTCCTATATATAAAGGGTGAATTGCAAGGGCACATGGTAGTATTCTGTTTTCTCAAAATTCTAGAAATACCGACAATACATTAAAGGATATTTGACAGCCTACAAGGAATGTGGTTGTTTCTCATTATCTTATTTCTTTGAAGGACAAATGGAAAAAAATTAAAGAAAAATAAGGGATTAGATCCCGATACCATGAACTAATGGGAGGTTGAAACTTGGCAAAGTGGGAAAATAACTATACACATGGGTAGAGGTTGATCTTTGAACCAATCGGGGCTGCACGTGTCATATTTGTGTGCTTTCCTATAGACTAAAACATCAAATGACCATATCTTTTTCTACAAAGATCCAAATCTTACAAAATATGTCTCATTAGAAATATCTCCTTGAGACCGTCAATTTAAAATCATAAAAATCCAATTTTGGAGAGATTTGATAAGAAGAAAAGAGAGAAAATAGTTTGAGCCATTATTGAGTAAGCTGCGGGAAGTTCAACTACCGAGGAATTGATTGAGTATGAGTGCCAAATTTTCATTTCAAACCTCTCGATAACATGTTTTGATCATGTCACCTTCCCATTCCTTCTCTATAGATTGGTCCTTTGCATGGGAGAGTAGTTGAAACCATTCAAAAATTATCTCGTGATATATTTCTCTCTCTCTCTCTCTCTATCTCTCTTCTCTCCGAAAGATATAAATCTAAGTGTTAAACAATTTGTAAAGGGATTTTTTGAGAAGTAAAAGGAACTATGTCAAAAATTTTATATGGCTTTTATGAGTTGTAGGCCTCATATTTTTATGTTTTGTAGGGAATTTCTCACCTTATTTCTTGCATTATAATGAATTGTGCATCCTTCAAGCAATAAAATTCATTTTTGTGGCTCATAGTTTCCCTAGCCTATGTTATATTCCATTTCTTTCCTTTTATTAAAATTGTGGAATATTGTGCATATTTCTTTCTTCTTGTATAAGTAAAGTCTTTTGTACTCCATGGAAATGGTTTCTTGGATGTTGTTTTGGATTGTGGCTATTCTGTCTACCCTTTGTTATTGTATTTTCCCTTCATTTTCACTCACAGGAAAATCTCCAACCTTGTTTTGGTGCTATCACCTCCCTTAGCTTAGGAATTTTTAATTTCATGCATCATCCTTTCTCCTTGGTCCCTTGGCTTGTTAGTTTAAGATTATTTAGCTTCATTTAAATCCTTAGGAGTATTTTTATAGTTGAATAGGCTAAGAAAGCTAGCCTTCTCTAGAGGTCTGTCATATAGTTAGCAGTCCCACAACCGAGAGACAATCCCATGTTGCCTTAGAAATATTGATCATTCCCGATCATATCCAGGTGTAATTTTGAGCTCCAATAATACCTATAACGAAAACTAACTATTTAAGGAATTACACTCATGGAGGGATTAGTCCATCTTGTATTTGGATCAAATTCATCCTGTTAACTACAGATGAGGTCTGTAATTGACTCTTGATTGAGATATCAATAAGTGCTAGAAGATATTATAGATCCTGAATTAATTCCTTATAATCAAGATGATTATAAGTCTATGAGTATCCTGATTTTCTATACCATGTCTTCAAACAACTGGTGTTAAGTTGAGATTGCATGGTTCTTATAATCTGCATGAAACTTGAGATAGTTGTGCACACCTCATTATATCAATCGGTGTGCTAGCTACATCAACTCGTTGATTTTCCATTCAATTCATTTTATTCTTTTGCATGATTTATTCATTCTAAGTGAGTTTGTATTGGTTCTCTAGGAGACTCCTCGTACTCCACATCGATTCCTACACTCATGTAAAGGTGACACTTGCGCTAGTGCATAAATGAGTCTTGCGTTGGTTTTTAGTTGAGCTCGTGATGAATAAAAGATATGCTTTCCAAATGCATTGTTAATACTCATAAAGATTCATTTGAACCATATTTGAAGAAGAAAAAAAAAGATGAAAATAACAAGGATATGCACAATATTTCCTTCCAAAACATAGTAAAGTATTAATTACAAAATGAAAATATTATACATAGTGCAAAATGATGTCATGGAAAAATAGGGTTTCACATAGGATAAAACATGACAAAAAGGGGCTCATCAAATTACATACTTGAGACACCTCCTTGAGTATGTGAAAACACAATTTGGTTCATACTAATACATCTCAAGACAATATAATTAGTTAAACCCTCTAGACTATGACTTAATTTCTCAAGGTATCAACTTCACTTACCAATACACTACTCATACTAACCTTTCAAGGGACACAACCAACATTGAGACACAATGGATGATTACATGATAAGACACACTAAACCTTATAACAATATGAAGAAACAAACTTCCACTTTGCTAAATTTTCCATCAATGACATCAATGACAACATCAATGCACAAGGTTCAACACCCTTAGCTTAGGAATTTATTTTATACATCTCCTTCTCACCCTAGTCCCTTGGAATCATAAATTAGAGTTAAATAGCTGCATTTACCTTCTTAGGAGTTGTTTTAGGATTATTATTAAGTAGACGAAGATGAATGACAACCTAAGTAATGGATGCACATAAGGTTGGGGCACACGGATATGGGGCCCATAGGTAGAAATGGAGATGTAGCACAAAAAGGGTGCTCCCAGGAAAGTATGACTTCGAGACTTAGCCATTTTGGTTACAATGGGATAAATATAGACATTGAGTGTAAAGCATGCAAAGGAACAAAGACACGGAGAATAAGAAAATACTATTTTGGAAAAGTGGAAGATCAAATGACATGCACAATTTTGGGCTATTAATAGGATTAGATCTACAATTTATATTAGAAGATAATCTATTATTAATGAGCTTGCATGCTTTTGTATTTATCTTGTAGCGGCACATGGATATTTTTAGCATGTAGCATATTTTGAGGATGCATAGGTGGTGAAGGGAAAGTCCCCACCCCTATATATATATATATTGATTTGCACGGTTGATAGAGACAACTTTTAGAGAGGTTATGCTACTAGATTTATGGGTACACATGACTTATGATGATACTCTTATGTATGTATTAATATTTTGTGTTTTACTGAGTGATTAACACAATGGTTATATGTGGTTGGATATTGGTGGTTAAATAATCGGTTATTGGATCTTGCATGGTAAATATGATCTTAATTCTTGTTTAATCCTTCATGCACTATGGTTGTGATCTAGATCTAATTTATGTTATGATTTATACTTGATTACTTGTGATGGATCTAGAATACTTGTGTGATCATGCTAACACCTTGAAAAATATTCCATAAAAGAGGGACCTATTACCCTTACGCATTTCAGTGAGCACTCAGTCTACCCGAGTGATTTGCCAGTGTGCCTTGGGCTGTTTGGTAAAATAAAAGACTACATTTTGGTTCCGTTTCCAAAACCTCTTTTCAAGTTGTTTCAAGGATGTTGCATGAAGAAGACAAATCAATTGACTTTGGCCAACATTGAAATTTGGATTGATGATTTAGAAAAAGAGTTGACTCATAGATTTAACATTGGACCTAATTCAATGCACACGTGTGGGTTGAAGAGCAATTGTATCACAAGCTCTATGAGATGTTTTTCAGTTGCTTTTGCATAGAGTTATACGAGTGGTGGTGACATATACATCAAAGAGAAATGGAGGTATACATTAATTTTATGGACTCAAAAGGATTACCAGACTCTAGATGATGCTGATTTGGCTTGGACACATGTTGTAGGTAATTGGTGGAGTGGTGTTTTTCATAGTTATACATTGGAATACACTATTTCTAATTATTCCTATCCAAACATTTCGAGTTCCAGTTCTTATGAAAACCTAAAGGATACTATTTTCACGTCATCCCTTTAGCAATTAAGATCCCGATTATAACTCTAGATTTGGAAGAACGTCCTATTACTAGATAAACCCTACCATGCACTTCGGGGTAAGAGTAGGCATGGTGAAAGATGGAAGACCTGATGATAGAGGAAAAGAGATGAAAGATGGCTTGATTATAATTAAGAGTGTGAGAGGGAATTGATGAAGAGACACAACATTGAGGAGTCTTTGGAGTTGAGGAGAGAGATGGCTCAGGAAGGATTTGGGGCTCACGTGGAAGACATGGAGCCGAGAGAATATAGTTATCCTATCCTTAGGAAAGCATGGTATATGGTCCCCCTTGGCTTGTGATGAGAGCATGTATGAGGAAGAGAAATTAAGAGCCATGGGCATGCATCAAATCTAGCTTGATGACCTAGCCCTTGCATTTTGTGTTCCAGTCCATGAGATAGTTGTTGAGAATCAAGATAGTGTAGGTACTTCAGTAGCAATATGTAGCTTTCATTTTCCTTTGAATATAATATTTTTTCAGATATATATGTAGTTGTCCTTCTTTGGTGGTTCTATTAGAGGTATATTTTCGGTGTGTCATGTGCATATAATGTGGGTGTGAAAAACATCAATAATATGTCTGTAAGTAGCACCACTTCGTATATCATGGGAGTTCAATTTAGTATAACTATTGGAACAAAAGGAAACACATCCTTTGGTCCAAAGTGCCCACTATAGGAGGTAGATCAGGTGGTTCAGGATCTAGTGGATCTGGTGGCTCTGGAGGTGGAGGGAATCCAGGCGGTAATATAGGTTCTGGATCTGGTGGGCATGGTCTGCACCAACCCCAACAAGTTTATTACAAGATGGATTTTTTCCTAAAAGAATACAAAGGAATTGAAGATGCAACTAAGCATGTGAAGATGTGTGAAATAATATAGCGAGTGAAATATATCAAAGCTCCTAAGTGTAAGGAAAGTAAATTTAATATTACTATGCAAGGGAGAGTGCTTAGTTGGTACAAGAAGTATGATCCAAACCAAACTTATGTATACTATACTACATCTGCACGATGGTTTCTTAGATGAGTTCCATATACCCTAGTTTAAACAGAAGAACATTAGTGTGTTGAAGGACATTAAATAGGGCATGACTAAGAGCATGGGGGATTATGATGCACACTTTAAAACCTTTCTCTCAAATTTATCTTATGATATCCATCCTATTAAGCATGTTTAGTGGTTTTTGAGGTTTGATCACACATTTTAGAAGGAACTCTCAAATAAGACATTTCTGAGACCTAGGTGAGGATTTGGAAGTGACTCTACGCGTTGAGGAAGTTTGAAGTGTAGAAACTAGTGTGAGCCCATTTTTGGAAGCATAGATTACATTTATGGAGAAAAAATTAGAAAAATTATAAGCCAATGCAACTCGTGAGATGTTCAATGGTATTTGATGTATAGATTGTGAGGTGGAGGAACATACATAATATATTTTCCCTTGTGAATCGGTGTGCACCATTTTTACGGATTTTGAGATTTGTCACTTGGATCATGATTTAAGTAGGTGTCCCCTATTACAACATGTGATCAGAAAGAACGTGTCTTGTTATTGTAAGATTTGTAAGTCTACCACTCATGATACCAAGAATTACAGATTGATTGATCAAATTCATGATGCCATTTAAATTGGTGTATGTCAAACCAGTGTTACAAACAATTCCAAGGAACAAGGTGAAAATCATTATCATAATCACAATGACGGGTGGTATGAGGGAGGTGGTATAGGTAGAGGCTACCGTGGAGGATTTAGAGGTTGAGGACGTGTTGGTGGAAGAGTAAAATTCCCACAAGGAACTTGTTATACATGTGGATCCCTTGATCATTATAAGTGTGAATGCCCTCAAAACATTATTTTCTCCTGGTGTGGAAAGAATTATAAGTTTGAAAAATCCCCATATTTATATGAGCACATGAGAAAGCAACACAAGCAAGTATAAGGGTATGAGAATGGTTAGAGTACACTTTGCATTGTGGAAGATCGGTGGATGCCAAAGTTAACACCGAACCTAAGATAATACTATTATTGGTGACTACACACATTGAGGTTGCATGCATATGAGACTTGAAGCCAAAACCTATTATCACAAAATAGGGGGTATTGCATGTAAAGTATCCAGACCCTACCCATCGAAGGAAGTTTATCGGGAAATCATGGAGATTATTATAATCTTACAGGGAGAGATACAATGCTTGAAAGAGAACTCATAGAAGCTAGAGTAGGAAAAATCAGTTGAGCTCCCACATAAAGATGTTGATGACTTGAAGGAGGTTTTTAAGTTTCTACATCAAGAAAACATCATTCCTTTGTTAGGGAAGTGGTTAAGGGAGATGATATTGCATGTTGGAGTTGAGCGTGAGAGATAAATATTATATTCAAATTTACCTCCTCACAGTCTTGATTATGACAAAGAGATCACTCTGAATGTAATTGTTAATGGATTTTTGTTAAGTAATATATTGATTGATACAGGTGCAGAAGTGAATGTAATCACCTTGTTCGCATGGAATCGAGATAGGGTCTTGAAGGATACCACTATTAGTATACAAGGGGCCAAGTTTACTATGGAATTTGAGGTCTTGGTGCTTGTAGAAGCATATAGTTTCCCATCTCTACTTGGCCCCCTTGGTGCTACACAAAGAATGCTAATTTGTGCTTTAATAAAGGCCTGCATCATTTTGAGAACAAAGAGGAGTGTGTGATCATCTCTTTGATAGACAAAAAATAAGGAAATTATGTGGATTCATTAAGTGAGGAAGATCTTAACATAAATTATGTGCAAACCATTAGAGATCCTGAGGTGCTTGAGCCATCAAAAAAGGTGTTATTCAATGGGATGATGCATAGTCTATGAGTGATAAAACCAACGTTTATTGTGACAACAGGGTGCATGGGAATTATGAAATGGTTGGGCGAGAGATGAAGAGTATAGTAACATGTGTAGTCAGGATGCGATGTGTTAGGTGCTTAGGTAGTAACCAAGTACCAAGGTGCACTTGAGAAGGGAATCCTGATGTGTTTCTACAAGCTATGGAATACTAGTGGATAGATCAAATAGAGATGATTAATATGTTGGTATATACCTTATGTGGGATAACAGTGCCTTAGAAGATTGCACATAGAGATAGTCTTTTAGAGTTGTGAGAGGTGAGAATCACCTTCTCTACTAGATTTCTTATGAGTAATGTGCCTACCAAGACATGTGAATTTCATGGGAAGGATTTTTCTTTGCATCACGTTAAAAAGTGTGAGAAACTCTAGACATAGGGGAAGGAGGCCTTACCAAATTCAATTTGGGTGCACAATTTCTACTTCACTTTGCGGATCTATGCATACACATGGTATGTTTATGTGGAATTGAATCGAGAGACAAGGAATTGACAAGAATTGATTGTAGGTATGATTTGGACCTCTCGATTTTTTTTTCTACTAAACCTCTAGTGAATAAGGAATTATAGATCATGAAGTGCTTAACCATGGGAGATAGTACAAAGACTGAGGAGATTATTCAAGATTTGTAAGGGGAGTCAGATTTGGAGTCACACTTTGAAGAAGAAGTGACAAATGAAGAACAACTTGGGCACGCTTGGCTAGAAAAAAAAAAAGGAAAGTTGGTTTACATGATTGATGATGAGGAAGTGGAAAATATAGATGTTGATCATCCGTGTGTGTACACGTGAGGTCTTGGATAGTTCAAATGAGTAGGTGTGCACATATCACGAGCCTATTAAAATGAATAAGTTCAACATTGGGACCGATGTAGAACCTAAGGATGTCATTATTGGTGATTATTTGTCTAATTCAGAGGTTGTAAAGATAATTGAGCTGCTGCATGACTTCCAAGACTTATTTCCTAGATGCTATCATGAGTTGAAAAATGAATTGCATCCCTCTTTGGGTGAGATGAGGATTAAATTAAAGGAAGGTGCACTACTAGTTAGGAAGAGGCCTTACAGGATGAATCCTAATCTGCGCGTCAAGGTAAAGGATGAAATTGATAAGATGTTGAAAAATGGGATCATTAAGCCCATTGAAGAATCAAAGTGGGTTAGCCCTATGGTGATAAGCATAAATAAGGATGTCCAGATAAGGATATGTGTAGACTACAAGGAATTAAATGTTTTTGTGTGATAGATCCTTTTACTACACTTTTATAGAAGAGATTTTGGAAGGCATTACGGGGCACAAAATTTACTCTCACCGATGGATTTTATAGATACCACTAGGTGAGGATTGCTAAGAAAGATCAAGAAAATAAAAATTTCACCACCGAGTGGGGAATTTTTTCATACAAAATTATTCCTTTGGATTGAAGCACGCCTCGTAGTCTTTTCATGCATTGTTGTGAAAACATTTCAAGACTTCATTCATAAGTTTTTATAGGTTTAATTGGATTATTAGACTATTTATGGGCTAGTAAAAGATAATTGTGATAACTTAAGACTTATGTTTGAGAGGTACAGGTAGTTAAACATCTCCCTTAACATCAATAAGTGTGTCTTTGCTACACCCACCGGGACTCTATTGGGGCATATTATATGTAAAGAAGGATTGGTGGTAGATCCTGCTAATGTTTTTGCCATATTGGGCTTATAAGAACCTAACTAACTAGAGCAAGGTGCATGGATTATTAGGACATACAAGTTAGTATAGGAAATTCACTAAAGGATATGCTAACATCGCTATGCCCTTGGAGTAATTTTTGAAAATCAAGGGGAAGCTCCATTGGAATGAGGCGTAATAGATTTTTTTTTGACATTGAAGGAAAGACTTACTTCTACACCCATCCTACATTTTCCTTCTTGGGATAAGCCATTTCATGTGTATGTTGATGATTCTAACATGGCCATTAGTGCCAGATTAGCATAGCATGGTGATGGGATTGTTGATCAACCTATCTATTTTTTGAAAAATAAGTTAACACCAAATGAACAAAATTATACAACTATGGAATGTGAAGCCTTGTCCATAATTTACGTGCTACATAAGTTTTGAAAATACTTGCTAGAAAATCATTTTATTTTATATACAAATCACATGGCGATTAATTACTTGGTGAACAATCCCATTTTATAGGGGCACATATGTCGTTGGATTATGTTGTTTCAATAATTTGACTTTACAAAGTGGTAGTAAATCCAGGAAAAAGTAATTCGGACTATATAATTTGTCAAGGATTAACGTAGACAAGGATGCATAGAGAATTGAGGACATAATGCCGATGAAAAATATTTAGATTAAACCGCACTCCCTCTAATTTAGAGGATATCTATGTTTTTTTACATACCGACGTGGAACTTGAAGGGGTGAAGAGTATAGAGAAGAAGAATCTTGTCATTCTTTCTGCATCTTACATGTTGATTTGTGGAGACTTATACAAGATAGGCATGGATGAAGTTTTACACTAGTGTGTAATTGAGTGTGAACATGAAGCTATTATGGAGGAAGCTCATGGTGGGACTGTAGGTGGACATTATGCAGAAGATGCTACCACACACGGGATATTGATAGCTGGCTTGTGGTGGGAAACTCTATAAGGATTTGTAAAGAATATGCTAGGGCATGTGATAATTTTCGATGCCTTGGAAAGCCTAGGAATAGAGATGAGATGCCTTTGAGACCTATTGCTAGCGCATAACATTTTGAAAAATGGGAAATTGACTTTGTGGGTCCTATTTCCCTACCCATGTGTAGGACTAGATCACACTACATTATAACTTGTATAGATTATCTTACAAGGTTGGTGGAAGCAATTCCTACAAAGGATTACATAGAAGCTATGAAAACAAGGTTATTATGGGAGAACATAATCAATAGGTATGGATGTCCATTGAGTCTGACAAGTGATAGGGGCACTCATTTTCTTAATGATACCATCAGGATACTATTGACACATTTTATGGTGGCACACCATAAAATAAAACCCTATCACCCCAGAAAATGGTACTACCGATGATTTCAACAAGATATTGGGAGATACCTTAACAAAAATTTGTGATGTTGGAAGGAAGGATTGGGATGATAAATTATTTGCTATACTTTGGGCATACATGACAACTTATAAAAGATTAAACAAAGCCACATCCTTTTAATTGGTGTTTGACATGGAGGCTATTTTTCCCATGGAATTTATGTTACCTTCTCTACATATTACATGCGTGGGAGGTATGGATGATGAACAAGCACTTGAAGAGCACATTGATAAAATGACGCATTGGATGAAAGGCACACCATTTCTCGTTGGAGTTAGAAGACAGAAAATGCCTTGAAGAAGGTATGGCATGATAGGAATATTAAGGATAAAAAGATTGAGGTTAGAAAGATGGTTCTTCTATATGATTCAAAGTTTTTGTGCCACCCTAGAAAGTTCCAAGTGCATTGGTTGGGACCGTATGTTGTGACTTACATACTTGATTCAGGAGCTTTCTAGTTATAAGTACTGGATGGGACTCGGTTGCCTGATTATTTCAATGTGAGTAGGCTGAATCCCCACTATAAATAAGTCTTCTTGGTGTTTGTAATAAGGTAGTATTTCTAGTTAGATTATATTTCATTTTCGCATTTCCTTTATATGTGTTTCATTTCAACATTGTTATGATTTTTCAATTTCTTTTAGTGTGTTGTGTAATAAGTGCACCTAGGCACCGAGGCTGATTACTATCTATTGGATTCATGTGTAAACGACCCCACATACTTTTAGTGTGGTGTGGAGTATATACAAGATAAATGAGCCACATTTGAATGTTCTCGGAAGATGGGTATGTATAGGGAAATATTGTGTAGGTGTTTGAAGTAAAGGTGCGGATAAAGAAAAATTTCTCATGAATAAAGACCACGTGTGGATGAATGAACACACAATATAACATGAGGTAGGATAAAAATGGGAAACTAATTTGTTTGAGGTACATTGGATATGCGCTTAGGCACATGAAGGTGTGCATAGGGGAATATATGGAAAAAGGTAGTGGGCACGCTAGAAGGTTATGATTGGGGCATAGAAAAATCAGCGGGAAAAGGAAAGAAACACCATTTAATGTTGAGTATGGTGGTAGGTGGAGAGAAATAAATGCGAAGGAATTTTTAAAAGTTATAAAACTTAGGATTACATTATCATTTTTTGCATTGTGAAATGTTTGAGTGAGTTAAAGAGCTAGTTGAAAAGTGAGTTAATGAGCAAGTGGCGTATATAAAGTGTGAGAGAGTTGTGATAGAGATTGAACCAGACAAATTTATGCATGGGATTGGTTGGCGCTCCATTAGAGAGAGTGTTTGAGTGAAACTAAGGCATGTGGGGAGGAAAATTAGTAAGTTAGGGTTCACATTTAAAGATAGGGAAAGTGGGTTTTTAGTTTCATAGATTGATTACATTAAAATAAAACTCTTCGATTATAACAATGACACTAAAGCGAGAACCTGGAGTGACTCCAAGGGGCAAGATGTAAAAGGAAGTGGAAGTAGAGGTATAAGACACCCCGAAAGTTAGTTCTCTAAGATACAATATCCAAAAGGTGTGTTCATGGGCTATGATTTGGAGTCTCACATCGGGTGAAGTAAAGTGAACAACTACAACCATCGAACAAAGGATAATATAGATGAATTGGATAAGCTATTAGTGGTGAAGAAAAATTTATGAACAAAAAATGACATGTATGTCTATGATGATGTTGGAGAGAAATTGATATCAAATGTGAGAGTTTTGAAACTCTATGAGATCCCATATTTTGGCAAGCCAAAAAATATCAACCAGTGGTTGATGAACCGAGTCCATGAGGACTTATTTTACTTTTTTGGGTGATGAATGAGACTTACCACACCCTTGATTGGGAGATTGATAGGGTTGAGGAGTTTGGGCACCGAGATCAGTAGTAATTTTGCTTGATGATAAAGGGGTAGAGGTAACCGAGAAAGTGCTATCTTATGCAAAAGGAGGGCATGGAATGGATATATGCAAGTTGGATGAATACCATATTATTCATACAGCAGTGCACCTCCTCACCAAGCTAAAAAATCAAGAGTGTAGACACCAAAATTGGGTCATACTTCCATTAAAAATCCATTAATTAAATTAACCATATCCTACCCATTCATATCCCCTAGTGCACATGTTAATTAAATTAATTATCTTAATTAAATTAATTAATATCCTCACTTAACCACCTCACCCAACCAACTCACCTAGCCACCTCACTCAAATGACCCACTCAAACCTCATTAATGACCTAAGACCAAGTCTAAGCCAATCCTAACCAACTAGGACTTAGTATAAACCTAGACTTAACTCCTATTAACAAACCTAAAAAGAATCCTACTTATATTTCCATGATCCATCACTTAAGACTCAAAAGAAGGTTGGAGATCATGCCAAAAATAGAAACAATATGGCTATTTTTGGCCAACCTAGATATTCCCGCCTTAACCGATGCCGATTATATCTCAACCGATGTCGGTCACCTAATTATCACCGGTTAGGTTAAATAGATTTCCAAAATCCTTTGCCTAGGTTGGTCATTCGATTTAGGATCTCATACAAATAGAGACTTGGAGCACTCAAATTTCTAAAGCACTCAAGCAAAAGAAAACACATGGGAGCACTACCAACAACCTTTTGGCATTCATCATCTTCTCCACAATCATGGATTCACATAGAGAAGCACGGAGGTTTGAACTCTTGTGGCATAAATACAAGCTATTCTCTCTAGATCTCTTCCCTCACCATCTTCATCACCTATGTTCTCTAAATATATTGTTCAGTAAGTACCTAACACCTCTTCATTTACCTTTGTTTTCTTTTAGTAAGATTTATTATTCATCTCAGTAATTTATCTTTCTCCACAGCTGTACACTTCCTTCCTCCCACCAACCTATCACCCTACCATACCCAACCCTTTCACCTATGTTTACCCTCTTCTAATCATCCATGAGTCTTCAAGACCATTTTATGACCTCACCCTCACCATTTATAACCTCTGTACAATCACAGGGAGTCTAAAAACTAATTTTAAGAACTTTCTACTAAGTGCCCCTATCGACACCGATCAACCCATTGACATTGGTCATTCTTCCTAATTGGCATCGGTCATACAAATGGCATCAGCATTTATGTTTGGTAATGTATCTCAGACCAGCGAGATAATAACCATTTCCTAACAACCCCAAACCATTTCTAATATTTACCAAAACTTACCCGAACCTATACAAGACCGAAATGCTCAACACTAGCTAGTCACTCACCGACCCGTTTTGACCTCAATTACCTTTTACCGACCTTTCTTAGTGTTTTGTTTGAGATACCTAAATCATTTCAATTCCAATAGGATCGTATATTTTAAATAAAATTAATAATTTTATATAAAAATGTGATTGACAACCTATTCAGAAGCATCACGCTTCCCGATCCGGCTTCCACTAGAGTCTACTCATTGTTTTGTTTAACTCTATCTGGTGGTATTGTTTTTCATTTACAGGTAGTTTCTCCTAGCCAAAACGGAACTCTCATAGTTAACTTGGGTCATGAAATCAGAATGCGTAGAATACCTTCAACTAAAATTAAAAATAGGTATTCCTCTTTCGCCCACTACCCTTATCTATTTCATTAATTTGTTAAGAATCTAGCAAGACATTTTAACATGCCTAGTGGGACCCATTTGGGGTTCTTGCATTTATTCATTCTTAGGGAACCATTGTATGTTTGTTTCTTTTTCTAAAGGAAGTTAACATTAAATTCTCTCCTTGGGAATCTTCTCTTCTTCTACTTTTCTCAGTGACATTGGTATTCTAGAACTAAAACGAATCCTTATTTCTTTTCTTGCATTTGCATTAGTTAAAGTCATATCCTTTCCTATTCACTCTTTGTTTATATTGAATATAAAATTTCAATTTGGGTTTTAAAATACTTCTATGTTTGCATTTTTAGCTCACATTAAAACTGAGGGAAACCTATATCGTTGGAAGTCATGCCTAGCTGATGGTTGACATAATTGAATCATAGAGCACATTCTCTTCTCTCTTTGCCAAACTGCAAAAAAATAAACTCACACATATTCTTAAACAACACCTTACCTAGAAGAAGATGTCAATGATCACACGATCAGAGGATTGACAGTAGGCACCCAACTTATTTCTCTGTCCATTCATTAACTTAGAGAAAGGAACACCCCACCAAAAATAACCTAAAACCATCCTTAGATCTTTCCTCTTCATAGGATACCCTCTTTCCAACCAAAAACTTTGTTTTGTTCACAAGTTAGTCTAAAATAGCATAAGCTAAAACATAAAATTCACTCATAGGATTTCATGTTTTTCTTAGCTTTTTCTTGAGTTGTGTTTTGAGTTGTGAGGTCATGTTCTTCATTTTCTTTTCTTCCTTTCACACCCCACAATTATAGTTGGTGTATTCTAAATTTTTCTAGGTGTGTTAGGGTCCATTACTATCATACTTAGGTTTATGGGTTGATATTTTATCTGATCTAAGTCACAAAAATCAAATTCTTCCACCTTTTCAAATTTCACAGTGACCGGTGTCATCAAAAGCAACCATCATCGGTTCTCATCGACCATCATGGTTTACCTAACTATTGTCAGTTTCTATATTTTTGGTCATTTCACCAAAAACAACATTCACCACATTTTTTGTTCTTTTGAAGTCTTCAGACACATCATCATACCTTTAGACCTTTAAAATCACTATAAAATCCAGTTTTTATTTCATTTTCATCAATTATTGCCTCATTTGCAAAAAAATTTGATTTCCCACAAGTAACTGGTATTGGTCACCCTGACCATCATCGGTTACCATCTCACCGTCATCGGTTAACCTAACTACTGTCAGTTCTTGTGTTTTAATTCCTAATTAAAACATCGACTAGTTTCACCTCCCTGGAACCTATTTTTCTTCATTTCTTATGTTTTTTGTGTCATTTATAGAGAACAAATTACCAAGACTATGCCAACTCACATGTTTTTGACTCGTAGTCAAGCCAACACCCTTATATTCCATGCAAGCCTTTAGCCGCTCCCACCTAGCCCATTGCCACTTTCCATCCTAGCACCTATGGATCCTACTCAACACATTATCATTAGTACCGGTGATAAGGAGTTTGCAAGACTCCTTGACCACAACCCCACTACATTACAACATTATCTCACCCATTCCTCTACTCATGATTCATTAGGAAAGTTGGTATACAACATGCCTGTGTCCATTCCTCCGGCCCTCACCCCCACTTTTGTGTTAGCTACCACTAGCTTGACATTACCTTCTTCCACCTTACTACTCGTAGTATCCCAACTTGACCCCACATCATCAATATCTATGACACCTACAACATTGGTCACACTTTTGATGTTAGTAACACCTAAGGTGTAAACCATTCCTTTATCAACCACCTTGAACATAACCCCATCTACACTCAAATCATCATATATACCTATTCCATCACAGCCACCCATGGTTTTTGTAACCCATACCCCATTCCAAAACATCATCCTCTCCATCCCACATTCTTTACCTCTAATCACTACAAGTATTGCTACATCTACCCCACCTACTTACACATATCACCAAAAACCCCAATCTAGAAATGCCTCTAACATGGTGGTACCTATGATAATTTTTTCTATAGAAGGATCAAACGTTGACAGTGATTTTGTTATAAGACAATGTACCCTTATGATTTAGGAAATCATGTTTGTAGAAGATAGGAAGTCATCTGTTGGGAATAGGAAATTTTTGTCATATTTTTAATTAATTAAAATCAAGCAATCCATCTCTTTTATGTAGGATAAATTCACTACTCGAGATTATGAATTTGAGTTTTAGTTTTCATAATTTAAGATGAATCAATTTTTTTACCTTGGATAAATTCCATTGATCGGAGGTATGCTTCTAATTTATGTCTTTTTATCATGTTGTCCAATTTGGACAGATCTTTTAGAGTTTTTGGACCTGGAGTGTGTGAAGGTTATGAACGAACCTCTTCAAGGATCTCTACTTCGTATTTAATCTAGTAACAAATCTGGTTCTTCTTTTCTATTATTTTATGATGAGTTGTCATTAGGAACTTTGGACCTAATATAACTATGTTTTAAAACTAGTGACTCTATCCTAAGGGTTAAACCTAACCTAAGTTAATATGTTCTTATGTTATTTTAGATGAAAAATAATCAAGAGGTACTATATGGACCTACCTATGGACCTATGTTTATTTCCTAAGTTAGTCTCTAACCTAACTAAGGGGAATGGATAACCTAAGGGGACCTATGGAACGACATGGTAAATGAGTTGGTCGATGGCATCGATTTCTAGAAATTAATTGGGAGTTAATGTAACCTTATCCTTTGGTGCTACCAATTTTGGCATGGGCATGAGGAAAAATAGAGAGGGATGAGTTGGCACCTCAGTTGAGTTTAGTTGCATGAAAAAATTGAATTTAGTCATTGCTAAATAAAAAGATGGCGGTGGCATGGAAATTGGAGGGAATTGACAGTCCTGTTGAGCATTTAATGTTTTTAAATTGACAAAAACCTGCCTAGGAAGGTGCATGAGGGGGTTTTGGTTGTTTTGATCTTTTGTTCATTTTGAGCTTGGGCTCTACATGATGTTGTTTAGCTCTTTGAACCACTAGTTTCATTCTTGCATGACTATTATTCTTGCTTTGCATGAAACTATTTGAGTGGGCACTTTGGAAACTATAAAAGAATTAAAAAGTGTTGAAGGTTCTGTTGACATTTTATGGAAAGGAAGAATCTATTGAAGATATGATTGGGGATCTTCTGCGAATCAAGAAGGAAAAGTGTTATTAGGCATGATAGGCTCTACCCAACTTTGACTTAAATGATTCATTAAAATAACTCGTTCTTGGGAATAATCTAGTTTTTTCTTGGTTTATAAGATTACTTTGCTTGAGAATTCTTGTGTTGTTTGTGATAATTATTTTTGATGATGTTTGGAATATGGAAATTGTATTACGGGTGGAGAGTTTCATACTCTTGATTAGCTTGTTTTGTTCTTTCTTTCTATAGATACTTTAGAGTAAAGTCTAGATCTGTTATTATTCGAGTTAATCTTGTAGGTATATTGGCTTTCTTAATCTTTTGTACTTACCTTGAGATGAACTTGTTTCCTCTCTATTGGAAGATTTTAGTTATTAAACTATTTTGGAAAACCTCAACTATTTATATTAAATCCTTATGATTCTTCTTGAAGGATAAAAATTATGTGACGTCTCCGCTTAAATTTAATCTTTCAAGTATTAATGAAAGGATCAAAACTATGGAAACTTGTATGAAACCTTACCACTTTGTATGTGATTGCAATTCGAGTTTTGTTTATACTTTTATTTTGGTTGTATTATTCGACCCCTGTGAATATTACCGAAAGATAGATTGTTCGGGTTTGTTTGGAAATAATTTTTGCATATGTTAAGATTTTCTTGGAATTTTCGTTCATTAAATTAAGACCTGGAAAGTATAATTGGTGTTGGGTTCTTGAAAAGAATTATCGTTTATGAAAGTTTGGGTTATTTGGAAGCCTATAAGGAAAAAAATGATATTCTTTTGCTCTACTCATTTGAGTATGGGTAATCTTTGAAATGGTGGTAATTGATGCTAAGAAGGAAAATTATCTCGTGTATTGATTTACTTTTTTGGATTGTTGTTGTCAACTTGAATTTATGGATAAGTTCTATGGACATTGTTTTGATGTATTAATTAACTTATTTCTTGACCTTGGGCTATCAAACTTAGTTTCAGTTATTTTGTGAACTAAGGAAAATGTATCTTTGGAAAAAAATGATTGCTCCTGACTTAGTTGTATCATTAAACACTCTTTATCTTCTTTAAGCATCCGAGTAATGGCCAATGAGGAGTATAAAGAATATGTTGGTAAAAACAATTAGCCACCTCTTAAGGAAAACACCAATATAGGAAATTTGGGTGTTGATAAAAATAACATTATCAATGCTAATGTAAATGCACCCAATCACACGGGAACAAAAAGGTGAAATTGGCAATGAACTCACTAATGATATAAATAGGATAAGTCCACCTAAGTTTTATGGCATTAGATTGGGAGATGGAGCTATGAAATGGTTCACCGAAATGGAGAAGTACTTTTATATAAGGGACTTCTTAGAGGAAACAAAAGTAATATGGGGAGCTTATTAGTTTTCCCATGAGGCATATTTTTGGTGGGATGTAGTCATTTTTACACCCATCACAAAGGAAAGAAATCCCATGCATGCCAGCCTATCACCCAACGGGTGCTAGGTGCTCACGCGAGGCACACATGGGCACCGAGTCTCTCTTTTATGTGAGTTAAGTGGGAAACCATCATCTATGTCATGAACTTAATGAATAAAGGTGGAAATGAGACATACAATCATCATAGGGCTCAGAATAGCCTCTAGACAAATGTATTCATTCCAAACAGAGGGTACTTATAGATAATAGATAGAACTACAGCAGAAAGGAAAATACATAAGGATTTACATCTATTCCATAACATCCATGAACAGAAAGGAAAATATATAGACATGAACTAAATAAATTACACTCATAATCATTCATATTTGTAACCTTATTACGTTCAATGGATCCATTAGACTACCACAACTTGATCATATTGAAGTCATGCATCATAGTAGGGATCATGTCCTGCATCCATAAAAAGAAAAAATTATATCCTAGCCCCTTAATATATTACTCTTTATATAGCCTCTACCCAATCCCACAAAGTTCTCATAGTATTTCTAAAGATCTCTGCTCTCTATATTCTTCTTCCATTTATCTAATTTACATCTACTATTATTTTTCTCTTACGGGTGCTCGTGAATATAGGCATCCCAAAGTGCCAACTCATCCTTTTGTGGCCTCAAATCTGATGCCAAGTGTTTGAATGTGGTCCTCCATGGGAGCATGCTCCTCCATGCCTAAGATCTCCACTTTTTTCCATGATGTCTTATATAACCTTCTATCACAGGGCATATTCCTTTCATGGGCATCACATTGCTAGGCTAACACCTTATCCACTCCACATGCACAAATGTGTCATGCTTTTCTTGTGCCTTACCTAGAATTCCCAATATAGCTAAGTCTTGAAACCTTACCTCTATCCTCGTCGCGCACCACGGGTTTTCCTAAACCCTTCCTTAAACCTTGTCCTACACACCTTCTCCTTTCACACCCTTCTTTAACTAGGCCTTGCACGCCTACGTGCCTTTTTGTACTTAGCCAATATTTTGGGGTCCCAACATCACCCCACACTATGCATGTTCTTTGTCCACGGGAACACTTCTCCAATGAATAAATAATTATAGTAGACTTACGTCTTGGAAAAATAATAAGGGGATGAAGAATTTGGGAAAGAAGAAAGAATGGGGAAGTGATGGCATTATTTGAAAAAGCTAGGAAAACCTTTTTCAAGTCAGCCTATAACTTGTTCCAGGCATCGACTTCATTCTACGCTCTCTAACAGAGGTCACCGACTAGGGCGCTTACCTCCCCAAAACTTAGTCCATCTCCTTGAGTGTTCATAGTGTCAACAATTTTCTCCAACTCCTTGCTCATGTCTTCAAGTGTGTCCATCCTTCTAGTAATTTGTGGGTACAGTTCCTTCAACCGGTTTTTAATTGAACCCCTTAAGCTTTCAATGGGCTTAGATTTATTTTTGACCTTGACAAGGATTATGTCCCTTTTTGCCCTATTTCCTTATTCTTCCCTTGAAATTCCTTGATTACGCCTCGTGATTGGTAACCAAGGTGCTCGCCACTCTATCCCTGTTTGTGTAATTATCGTACGTGGCCTCAGTAGATTGGGTAGCAATCTTGACATCCGCAAGTACCTTGCTATACTCAACAATGATTTCTACCACTTTCAATTTGTCCTCCCTCTCCAAGCATGCTGCCACTTCTTCTGCGGACTCAGGGCCAATAGTTGTCTCTCCATGGTGAGGATGTGCGTTAGATCTTCTAAGCATTCAAGAGTGGACCCGTACTTCTGTGTGGGTGGTGTTAGGTCTGGATGCTTCAATATAATGCCGCTTGTGATAGTCTCCATACTTTTATATATTTGAGGCACCTTTTCCTTATCATCCCTTAGTTTGTGCTTTATTGCGCGCTAATCAACTTTTCTTGTTTTAAGCCCTTAGTTTTCTCATCCATCTCCTCTTGATTTTTTTATCTTTTCCTCTAGAAATATTACTCTATCATTTCTTCCAAAGAGCCTAGCCTCGTCTCAATGTGACGTTATTTAGTACATTACATAATCAAGCTCATCCGAGAGCTACTTGGGAATTTACCAAGGGGTTGGTTCCCTCGGACTGGGTACTAGTATGATTTCCCCTTGGTATATTTTGAACTCTGGCTCATTAATATGGGACTCAAACACCCAAGAGAGCATCTTCCTTGTATCTTGGGGTACGTACCCTCTTCATCAAATGACTCCATAGCTAGAAGTTCTTCCATGGGTATAGTGCTCTGGAAGCATGTACATAACACCTTCCTTTGGTCATCAACATAGACCATGACCTATCCTCGTTCTTTATCAAGGATCTTCCTTTTGAGTGCGCACTTTGGGGAAACTCACCGTTAGAATAGGACCTCTTCCCATAATGACTTGTTCTTTCTCAATGCTTTCCTCCTTACCTTCTTCCATCACTATGTATGCATTGTGCTCCAATTCCTGTTCTACCAAGGCCTTGATTATTTTCTTTGTTTCTCTTTTTTCCACCTCTTTTACTTGTTCCTACATAAATATTGGAGCTTTATACTTCTACATGCCAACCTCCTCACTTCTTCCTATGTCTTGGGTGCCTTCCTCCTCCTGGCTACCCTTGTGCCACATGAAAAGGAACTCCTGTTCTTCTTCTCTACCCTCTTCTTCTGAATCATGCATGCTGAAGACAAGTGGCTCTTGATCTCTTTCAAGATCATCTTCTTCATCGTCATCATCCCTTTCACCTATGTAAATCTCCAAGCTCTCAGTTTCTTCCAAGTCATCTTCCTCTTCTATCCTCTACTTCTTCTTGGGAGGTGACTCTTCCGTGGGGAATCCAGCCTTCTTTGCTTCCTTTGGTGACTTCTCTTTGTTTAGGGATTGCTATGGTGCCTCTTCTTTTGGGGTCTTGTCCTTTACCAGGTATTTATTCCTGTACGTATAGGTGCTAGGTTTGGTGCTTGCCACCGACGTGCTTACTAGCTGGGTAGTCTGCACACTTGGTGCTTTTTCTTCTTCTCTCTCCCTTTTCTTGGGTGTGGGCTTTCTTCTACCCATGGGATCTTCAGGTATGGAGACATCATTCTCTAGGTATGTGCCTTTCTCAAATTTTGGCCTAATGCAGAGATATATATGCACTGCAGACTTTCCTACAATTATTAGGGTTAGGGGTTTCATCATTCTCACTTCATGCGCTACGTAATTTTCTACATATGCACACTTATTGGGGTAGACCAACATGATGTGCAACTCCCTGTGGTCCTGATCAACTTCACTAAGGTCAAACCTTAGTCTCTTTGCTTCTTTGAACCTGTTAACTCCCGCTTGGAAGTATCTGGGCAGAGAAAGAGAACAGAATTTACACCATGGGCTCATGGTTTCATCCACCATCATGAACCTTCCTATGCAGAAGTGTTGGTACACAACAAACTCAAAGCTTCTCCCATTATAAGCACTGATAGTTACTTTGGGATTCTCCACTCTACCCCAAACGCATCCCTTAAGCACTTATACCACTTGTCCAGTATGCCTTGTGGGAGGCTATCATTGTTTCACATGTATAATTTGAAAATCTTTTTGTGGGCGAGGATCTTAAGCCCAGATACTCCAAAATAAACTTGTTTTCTACGTCAGGCTCTCCTATATCTGAAAATACAATTTTTAGGAGGACATTTCCAAAGAGTATATTGTCTCCTTCTTGGGTGTTGCTGATTATCTCATCTATACTAAAGGCCGATAAATTGTAGATTATACCCTTTGATATTTTCCTGCATACATTCAACTAGGTCTTATTTACCTATGTCCACCTTTCTTGATCATTTAACTTTTTGACTGTGTGTGGTCATTCTCATGACGGGATCTAGGATTTCCAAAATGTCAAAATATCTTGACCCCTTTTTGTAATCGTATGCAACGATGGCTGATTTGATGGCTTATTTGTTGCTCAGGTCATCATCTATGTTGTCTCCCTCGTAGATGAGGCCTAAAACTTTGAAATCAATTGAGTGGTTATGTGTATCTTGCACCCCATGAAGTAAAAGTGATCCTCATGCATGCACGACATCAACCACTGATAGAGGTGCTCAGGATTTCCAAAGTAAGGCAACTCATAGAGTTGTAATAACCCTAACTTCTCCAACTTCACTTTTACCTCATCATTATAGATGGGAAAACCCTCTGGTGTCCTTTTGTTTATCAGGTGCACTAACTCCAATGCCATTTCCTTCTCTGTTGTGCTTATACGATGTTTATAATCTCTCACTACTATCTTTTGCAAATGAGATTCCCACTCCTTCCTAATAAAATCCCCATCCTGGGTACCACATAACTACATACCACTCCTCATTCTTGCTTGTGGTGGTTGCTGCTGGTCGTCTTCCCTTTCCCTTACCCTTTCCCTTTGGCTTCTTGGGAGACATGGTTGGTTTCTTGGGTGCCATTTTCTAGGTCCTTTTATCACTTTAATCACTTATTGTTACTCTACTCTTTCACTTCTTCCAACCTTAGATCTCAAACTTGTGAAGAAAACCCCTTAAACCCGTGCCCTAGTTTTTCAAACCCTAGCTGGGATAATACTTTCACAAGACGACACCTTCTCACAACTTCTCTTATGCCCGTGAAATCCCTTCCTTCTAGTTTACAAATCTAAACTAGTTACTCACGCTCAAACTCTTCAAATTTTTCTTCACATGGATCAGTTATGGAAGCCCTAGTTTGCAAAGATGCAAAAGTGCTTCTTTCTTCGTATACACAAAGTAAATAATGAAATGCCTCGACCCTCTATTTATAGTTTTTTCCCACTTTGTAACATTAAATTCTACCTTACCTACCACCATACTTTAACACTTAATGCAGATTTTTCAAACAAACCCGACTTTAGCGCTTTAACTCACATGCCCAACCTTACGTGGACAATTCTCCAACCTTTTGGCACACAACCAATCCATCTTGATAGGAGACTCTTACGCACGTATAACCAAAGTCCTGAAGGAACTTCTTCTGTCATGATTTTTTCTCTCGCCTACCTCGTGTTGCTTATGCACTTCTTCTCTCTTGTACGTGGATCCCCAATGTAGCCTTATCCTGACACCAACCATCCTTTTTCACCTTTCCTTGCATGTACTTTCTTCATAGGGCCATTCAACCAGGATTTCCAATGTAATCCTTCCTAGCGCTTCACACTTCAATTTCTACCACCTTACTCCACCCCACACTAAAATGATGTGTGGTCCTCTCGTAGTTAGATCTTTTAAAAATTAATGAGATTACCAAAACCCAAGGCGCAACACAAAAATAGAAACAAGAAAGGGAAACACAAGAAAGGAAAATTCATTAAAGAAAATCCTAAACTAACTGGCAATACTACCTTATTTACAAACACCAAGAAGACTTATTTATAGTAGGGCTTCAACCTACTCCCATTGAAGTGTCCTAGAAATCTCATCCCATCCAAAGGTGCTTGTAAATGGACGTGCCTAAATCAAGGATGTATGAGATGGTGTAAGGACCCAACCAATGCACTTTTAACTTCCTAAGATGGTGTAGAAACTTTGAATCATATAGTAAGACCATCTCGCTTAACCTAAAACTTCTTGTTCCTAATGTGGTGATCATGCCATGCTTTTTGCTTTACTTTTTCTACTATTCGGCTCCACCGTGAAAGTGATCATATTTTGCCTAGCTTCATTAATTTATCAATTCTTTCTTTCAGCACTTTTTCATCAACCATCCCTCCGTGTGCACTATTTGCAGAGAAGGTAACATGAACTCGACTAAAGAGAATAACTTCTGTGCCAAACACCAATTAAAAGCGGTGTGGCTTTATTCATCCTTTTATAAGTTGTCCTATAATCCCATAATATGACTGATACCTTTTCTTCCAAATCTTTTCTTTCGACATCACAAATATTTGTCAGGGTATAAATAAATATCTTGTTAAATGCTTGCATGGTTCCATTTTCTTGTGGGTGATAAGGTGTAGTTTTGTGATGAGCCACCATGAACTCTGCTAATAGGATCCTCACAGTCTCATTCAAGAAATGTGTACCCCTATTGCTAGTTAAACTTAAAGGGCATCCATACCTCGTGATAATATTCTCCCACAAAATATTGCTTCTATAGATGTTGCGTAGTCTTTAGTTAGGGCTGCCTCTTCCCACCTTGTCAAATAGTCTATGCAAGTGATTACATAGCGTGATCCAATCCTACGTGCTACTAGTTCAATAGGGCCTACAAAGTCTATTTCCCATTTCTCAAAAGGTTCAATGCTAGGGATAAGGTGCAAAGGAATTTCATCTCTCCATCTTTGCTTGCTAATGTACCGACAATGGTCAAATGCTTTATTTCCCACCACAATCATACCATTAATATTTTACATGTGGTGGCATCACCTACATAATGTCCACCTACACTTCCTTCGCATGCTTCCTGTATGATGGAAAGGTGCTCATGCTCTAGTACACACATGCACACAACTTCATCATGCCCTAATTTATATAAGTCCCCACTAATCAACATGTAGGGTGTGACATGTATGGCTAGTTGCTTTTTCTCTAATGTCTTCATCCCTTCTAGTGCCATACCTATTTTAAGGAACACAAAAAAATCCTCCAAGTCTGAGGATACATGCCATAACCTAAATAGTTGCACATCGACATGGTATCTTTAATGATCTATGCATCCTCCCCTGAATCAATCCTAGAAAAATGGTCAGGTCCGAATTACTCTTGCTGGTTTGAAAACTACGGTGAACTCGAACTCTTGGAATAATAGCACCCATTGACATATGCACCCTTGTAGGATGGGCTTGTTCACCAAATATTTTAATGTCATGTGGTTAGTGTAGAAGATAAAGGGAGTTTCTCAGATACTTCCTAAAATTATGAAGCACGTAGATCATAGACAATGCCTCACACTCGGTTGTAGTATAATTCTTCTCTATTGGTGTTAACTTCTTGCTTGCAAAGCATAGGGGGTGATCAAAATTCCCTCATCATGTTGTGCAAGTACTGCCTCGATTTTTTTCGGAGGCATCTACATGAACATGGAAGGGATTATCCCAAGAGGGAAAACATAGTATAGGTGTGGTGACAAGCCTATCCTTCAATGTGTCAAATGCCTTCTATTGCGCCTCTCCCCAATGAAAGGAACTTTTATGTTTGAGCAACTCTTCTAAAGGCACAATGATCTTGGCATACCCCTTGATGAACTTCGATAGTAGCCCATGTGTCCAAGAAACCCACACACTTGCACTTTGAATAGTTGGCTCCCCCAATCCCACAATCACTACAATTTTGGCAAGATCCACCAGTAAGCCTTCTTTGCATATGATGTGTCCCAACAGGGTCCCAAATGGGGTAGAAAATACACACTTCTTGATGTTGAGGGATATCCTCAACTGTTGACACCTTTCAAACATCAATCTTAGATTGTCACAATGGTCCTTGACCAGTCCATACATGGTCCAATCATCAAGGTAGACTTGGAGAAACTTGTGGATGAAGTCCTGGAAGGCCTACACTACAATGCGTGAGAATACAATATGCACGTTATTCAACCCAAAAGGCATGACCGTATAGGAAAAAATTCCCCACTCGGTGGTGAAGGTTGTCTTTCTCTAGTCTTCCTTTGTAATCCTCACCTGGTGATAGCCTGAGAACCCATCCGTGAAAGAGTAGACTTCATGCCTGCCACTCCTTCCAAGATTTCTTTAGTGAACAGGGTTGGGAAGGGATCAATGACACACACTGCATTCAGATCCCTATAATCAACACATATCCTTATCCTTTTGTCCTTTTTGATACTAATCACCATTGGACTTATCCATTCTGACTCCTCCATAGCCTCTATGATTCCTGATGCTATCATCTTGTCTATTTCCTCCTTAAACTTCATGCATGATTAGGATTCATTCAGTATGGTCTCTTCTGGACCAGGTGCGCACCTTCCTTCAACTTAATTTTCATTTCCCCAAGGAATGGTGAACGCCTTTGAGTTCATGATACCCCGGGAATAAATCCTCAAACTCATGTAAAAGATCAATGATCTTAGAGACTTCCTTCTCCAACCAATAATCTCCAATGATAGCTTCCTTGGGTTCGCCTCCCACCTAATATTAAACTTCTTTGTATTTAACGGTTCATGACAGGCATACATTCTTTCATCAAAGCACTATCCATCACCTCGCGTGTCCCTACAAAATGGTCAACATCCAAGTTTTCCGCTTCTTCACCATCAATAACATACACCATCTTCCCCTTTTCTTTTTGCAAACACATGCGCTCAAGTTGTATCTCTTTTATTTCTTCTTCCTCTCAAAGGCATCTCTAGGCCATGTTGACCTAGCCACTTTGGTAGCCTATCCTCTACCATGACACTATCCCCAATGGTAAGGAACTTGACAACCTGCAATGCCTTATCCACCAAGGGTTTTGTACTCTGATACTCAAATGTTTGAATGAGATCAGTTGCTAACTCTTTCCAATTCCCTATTTGGTGGCATGTCTCAGAGTGGATGTACCATGTGCACGCATAACCCTACAGTGTAGAATACAGTTTGTGTACCCAGAGGGATGGTGGCAAAGCTTCCGTGCCTTCCCTCCAAGCTCTCTCATAGGCTTGGATGTGGAAAGAGGTGGGCTCCTTACCATGGTAGTCCTTGATGGTGGTGGGTGTGTTGCTTCTAGAGAAACAAATAGAGAAGGAAATTCTCACTTCGCGTCATTCCAAGAGATTATCCGATGCGTTTCCCACTAGTGTGCAATAGTTCCTAGTAGGACATAACTTAACATCCCCCTTCTTTCATTTTCCTCCTTCCACTAAGCTTCCATCTTCTACAAAAATACCTCAAGGGAGGCTCCTCCTAAGTACTTAGGTAGCTCCTTTCCTCTAGGCACCTGGAATATGCATGCCTTTGTCACCTTTATCACCAATCCTCTTAAATGCCGTCTGATCAAATCATAGGTTCCATGCACCCAATTATCACATGCTACACTAGTGGTGTCAATTATGGGTGAGCATCCTCAAAGCTGGATAATTTCATCCGAAGGATGGATTATCTTTGGATCCCTGATTATGCGAACGTGTATTCTATCTAGGACCTCTTCTCCCAAAGGTTTAGTATAGGGTGTTGAATTCCCATTAGCCAAGGGTATGATGACATGTTCCTCCTCATTTTCAAAGCTTATGTACCCCTTGTTGAACCAAAGATCCATATTTTTCTTATAACACCATGGGTGCCCAAGTAGTGCTGGGAAATTGTCTACCTCGGTGAGTGCTAAGACTTTGAAGTCCCCAGTAAACTTAGCTCCCTAAATGGTGATAGCTGCATCCTTTAAGACACCGATGGGCATTGCCTTTGTTTTGTTTTCCATATATAACACATTCGAAGATGGATGTAATGCAGGCCTTCCCATCTGATGCCATGCATCCAAGGTGAGAACATTGACCTCTGCACCTGTGTCAATGAGGATATTACTAAGGAGCCATCCATCCACGACCGCATTTAACGTGATATCCCTATCATAGTTAAGGTTGTGAGGGGGAAGGTTTGCATGCAAGAATTACCTCTCATGCTCTTCTCCAACATGTGGTACCTTTTCTCTCAACCATGCTCCTAGCAAGGGAATAATATTCTCTTGCCTTAGCATTTTACATACTTCCTTGACCTCATCCAGGTCATCTCTTGGCACCTCAACCTTCCTTCTTTGCTCCTCCCTCTTGGACTACTCCTTTAGACACTAGATTTCTCCTGTAAACTTTGAATGATGTCCATGGTATATTAATATACCTATTTTTGATGTGCAAGGTCTGGGTACTTCCCATGTACCACTTCTTCCCTTGAAATTAGGTTTTTTACGCCTTGGTATTTCCTTTACGTGCATGGCCTTTGCTCTTGTTATTACCATAATAGGTTTTAAGCATGTGTCATGTGTTACCAGTGGCATCCATTGTGTCTGTCTTCTTAATGCTTACCCTTGTAGCGCCCTTATCTTTTTGTTCTTTGCTAATTCATGTTCTCAAACAACTTAGGGAACTCCTCATACTTGTGTTTCTTCCTGTACCATGAGCACCGCAATAGGTTTAGGCACTCTCATTTGTAATTCTTTGTAGACCCACAATTCAAACAATTTACATGTTGGAACTCACTTCTTCCTCCTCCCATGATCACCACGACCACGAGAATCCTCCACGAAATCCCCTTCCGTACCCACCTCCATCCGCACGTTCCTCATAATGGTGATAATCACCTTTAGAACTACTAGAAATGCTAGTTTGGTGTACCCCATGGTTAATGGCATCATGGATTTAATCAATGAGCCTATAATCCTTAGTATCATGGGTTTTAGAGGTGCAGAGATATTACGATAGCAAGACACATTCTTCCGAATTGCATGTTATAACAAGGGACATCTACTTGCATCATGGTCCCCATGAAAAATTTCACAATCTACTATTACGATGCGTACCATCTTATGGGGAAACTATCCTTGACATGCCCCTCTACTTCACAATCTATAAACCATATACCACTATGAGTGTCATGGGCTGATTTCATAGATAACTTCTCTAACTACTTAGCCATATCAGCAATTTGATCCTCTAGAAATGGGCTAACTAACAACCTCGGTGTGTAGAGCAACTTCTAACACCTTGTGTGGTTTTGTGAAAGTTTTATGAGATAAATATCTTCTAAATGGAGTTATCAACCCCCAACAAACCATTGAGCATGCTTTGTGAAGGGTGAATGCCATATGAAAACTTTGACAAGAGGGTTTTGAACTGTGCATCATACATCTCGCACACTCTTTGCCATTCCCTGTTGAATCTCCTTTAGGGCGTTGATGCTCTTCTATTTAAACTTAGGAATGTGGAATTTTTCCAAGAATGCATTCTTTAAAGTAGTATAATCCACCACTATTTGATGAGGGTCATATTTCTTATACTAGCTATGCGTGTGCCCTTACAACGTCATTACAAACTGACTAGCCTTCTACTTTGGGGTTGTGATCCCCTTCACGCGCCATAGCAGCTCACACTTATGAACATGTTCTGTAGCATCTTCAATACCCTTGTAATATGGAAAATGTAAAGACATCTCAAAGAAGACTTGAGGGGGTGGCTGGGGCCCTTGTCCTCTGAGCGAGCCTTGGTTCCCTCGGTGTTTCTCCTTTGCCGGATCCACCGGATCCACCAAGTCATGTGACTCCTAAGCCACCAGAACCTATGGATCCACCAAGTCCTATTCCTCCTGACCCACTAGATCCACCAGGTCCACTAGGTCCTATAGTGGTCATGCCAAGGGTCCCCAAAGTTCCACTAAACTACATGTTGATGGTCTGTGATAATTCCCCACTACCACTAGTGTACCCCACACCACTCCTAGATGTGAGACGAAGGCTTGTGTACTTGCTCCTTGTCCAAAAATTCCTCCGAATACTAGAATAGTATGCGTAGCCATAGAAGTGGGAAATGAAAAATTGTATCTCTTGGGCACAGATCTGTCACTTCCACTAATACCAACTGGGTCAACGATACTCCTTCCTTGATCTAGAAAACCAAGTGCCATGGTTTGGTCACTAGGTGGGTTCAGATACATGCCAATGACTCTTCTCTCTCCATGTGACAAACTCTCATCAGAAGCCGAAGGGGTCTCTCTTACACACTTGCCAAGATGGGGTAGCACAGATTGCTCAGGTTCCACATCCTCCACGTGAACCTCAACTCCTTCCCATAATGTCTTCCTCCATATATCCATCACACTTGTAACTTTACATTGTCTAGTAATTTCCCTTTCATGTGTTTCACTATACTTGAGTTGTCTCTCCTCCCTTTCTTTCTCTGTCGTAATATCTGCCATCTTCCTCCACCCTAGCTTCCTCACCTAGCACTTAGAACGGTTTAGCCAGCCATTGAAAATGCCTCTAAACTCAAGGTAACAATCAAGATCTTCATTACCAGAGGGATAACACATAGAAATGATCCTCTAGGTTCCACGAAACTCAAACTCAGCAAATTTTGGACAAGAATATGTAGAAATAGCATACTCCAGAGTGTAGCTAGCCAACACACCTTTCCACCAATGATCCACAACATGAGTCCACATCATATCTGCATCCTGCAACCTCTGGTATTATTCTTGGGTCCACATGTGTGAACTATAATACTAGCTTGATCTAGACGTATATGCTGAGAGCCATTCATACCGCTCTAATGGGAAGCAACAGAAAAATGTTTCATACAAATCATGGTAGAGGTTCTCTTCTACCCATCTATGTGTATCAAACTCATATCCAGTGCTGAATCTCTGAGAAAGTTCATCCTTCATGCTCTTGAACCATGATTCAACACTTTCCAAAGTTAAACACCCTGTCATCACTCATTATACAGATCATGATGAATGTTATTTCCCACTACAACTTCAAAAAGGTCCCGATAATAGAACCAAGATGTAGTAATTTTTACACCCATCACAAAGGAAAGAAATCCCATGTGTGCTAGCCTATCATCTAACGGGTGGTGGGCACTCACCCGAGGCACATGCGGGTGTCGAGTCTCTCTTTTATGTGAGTTAAGTGAGAAACCATCATCTATGTCATGAACTTAATGAATAAAGGTGGAAATGAGATATACAATCATCATAGGGATCAAAATGGCCTCTAGACAAATGTATTCATTCCAAATAGGGTACTTATAGATAACAAATAGAACTACAATAGAAAGGAAAATACATAAGGATTTACATCTATTCCATAACATCCATGAACATAAATGAAAATATATAGACATGAACTAAATCAATTACACTCATACTCATTCATATTTGTAACCTCATTACATTCAATGGATCCATTAGACTACCACATCTTGATCAGACTAAAGTCATGCATCATAGCATGGATCATGTCCTTCATCCATACAAAGAAAAATTTATATCCTAGCCCCTTAATACATTACTCCTTTAAACAGATAGAACTACAATAAAGAGGAAAATACATAAGGATTTACATCTATTCCATAACATCCATGAACATAAATGAAAATATATAGATATGAACCAAATAAATTACATTCATACTCATTCATATTTGTAACCTCATTACATTCAATGGATCCATTAGACTACCACAGCTTGATCAGACCAAAGTCATGCATCACAACAGGGATCATGTCCTTCATCCATACAAAGAAAAATTTATATCCTAGCCCCTTAATACATTACTCCTTTATATATCCTCTACCCAATCCCATAGAGTTCTCGTAGTATTTCTACAGAGCTCCACTCTCTATATTCTCCTCCCATCTATCCGATCTATATCTACTATTCTTTTTCTCCTACGGGTGCTTGCATATATAGGCATCCCAAAGTGCTAACTCATCCTTCTGCGGCCTTAGATCCAATGCCAAGTGTCTGAATGTGGTCCTCCATGGGAGCATGCTCCTTCAGGCCTGAGTTCTCCATTTTTGCTATGATGTTTTCTATAACCTTCTATCATAGGGCATATTCCTTTCGTGGGCATCACATTGCATGGTTGGAACCTTATCCACTCCACATGCGCAGTCGGGGCATGCTTTTCTTGTGTCCTTCCAAAATTCCCAATATGGCTAAGTCTTGAAACCATGTCTCTGTAAACCATGCATGCCATGGGTTTTCCTAAACCCTTCCTTAAACCTTGTCATGCACACCTTCTCCTTGCACATCCTTCTTCAACTAGGCCTTGTACGTCTACGCACATTTTTGTACTTTTCCAATATTTTGGGGTCCCAACATGAGACATCCACAAGGCCGAGTTAAACATTGATGAAACAAACATCACTTGGGATCAATTTAAAAAAATTTAGGCAACGATGGCTGCCACAACTTTACTATGATAAAAATGACTGAATTTCAAAACTTAGCTCAAGAAACATTGGTAATAGTAGTCTTGGGAGAATTTTACTAAGCTCCTCAAGTATGTACCACAATATCAAATTGATGAGAAGTTCAAGATAAAAAAATTCATTATGGGATTAAATCCTATTATAGATGGTGAAGTAGATGTTCATAGCCCAACCACTATAGAAGGGGTTGTTGAAAAATCCATAAGGCAGAGCAGCTATTAAAATCGGTCTCTACACCTAAGGAGGAAATCAGAAAGAAAATTCATAATTCTTCTTCGTCCCTTGCACCCAAAAAGGGACCATGGAAAAATTTTGGTGCAAAAAATAAATTTTTGTTAATAATAACAAGAAAACTACAACAAATAAACATGTTGCTAATGTATGAAACAATTTTGTCAAGAACAATAATAATGGAAAGAAGTCCTATGGAGGACGAGAATTATAACTTTAAGGAAGGAAATAATTATGAGCCTAAGAAAGGACTGTAGGAGGTCTACAATTGTGGCAAGGATCATTATACAAATTAGTATCCTCTAAGGAAGGTTGACCACATTTAGCAACATAAGATACATGTTGAAGTGGTGGCAGATAAGTTTGAAAAGAAAGTTATGCTTATAGAAGTGCCGGGCAAGTTATTTGGTATACCATTATTATAATTTTTGATACGAGCTACTAAATGATTTATTTATACTAAATTAGCTTCAAAATTAAAAGAA
This sequence comes from Taxus wallichiana var. yunnanensis, assembly GCA_018340775.1. NCBI lineage: Eukaryota > Viridiplantae > Streptophyta > Pinopsida > Cupressales > Taxaceae > Taxus > Taxus wallichiana. Next base: position 92,322,659 of record CM031235.1, on the reverse strand, counting down.
AAGCTGGAAAAATAGATAAATCATGGGTTATACATTAAGGAAATAATGTTGTCCACACATTTAGTGTATGTATTTTTGGAGCAGTCCTTGGCTTACCCATTTTTTCCACTAAAGTTGATCTTTACATTGCTCCTTTGGGGTCTTATGATGTAATTATAGGTGTTAGCTGGATTAATGAAGATAAAGAAAAAGTTGCTTATTTTGAAAAACATATTAGTTGTCTTGATGATCTGCAGAAAACAACAGACATCTAGGGGGTAAAACGTGAGATTTCAGTTAGAAATTTTTTAGCCATGCAACTTAAAAGGGCCAAAAACAAAGGATGCCCCTTGTATGCAGTAAATTTTTTTGAAACAATTGAAGGGGATAGTGAATTCTTGGAAAGATACCCACTGTTAATAAATTTTAGTGATGTTTTTCCGAAGAACTACCTGGTCTTCCGCCCAAACGGGAGTTTGATTTCATGATTGAGATCAAGTTGGGAACCGAACCTATTTCCAAGGCACCATATCGAATGAATACCATTGAATTGGTAGATATTAAGAAATAGTTACAAGAAATGTTGTCTAAAGGTTTGATAATACCAAGTGCCTTGCCTTTGGGAGCACTGGTAATTTTTGTGAAAAATAAATATGGAACACTTAGATTGTGCATTGATTATAGCATGTTAAACAAAGAAACAATCAAAAATAGATATCCACTTCCTAGAATTGATTATCTGTTTGATCAGATGCATGGTGCATCAATATATTCTAAGATATATCTTTGATCTGGATATCATCAGTTAAGAATCAAGGATGAATATATTCATAAAACAACTTTTAGGACAAGGTACAAGCATTATGAATTCACATTTTTACCTTTTGGTTTGACAAATGCACCTGCAAATTTTATGAACTTAATGAATAATATATTTCAAGAATACTTGGAAAAATTTGTGCTTGTATTCTTGGATGATATTCTCATATATTCTAAAAGCATTGATGAGAATCATGAGCATTTGAAGATAGTTCTAGAAATATTAAGGAAAATAATATTGTATGGTAAGTTATCCAAATGTTCATTCTACGAGACTGAAGTACACTATCTAGGGCATGTCATAAGTAAAGATGGAATAGTAGTAGACCCATAAAAAATTGTTGCAATAACTAAGTGGCCTGCACCTAAGAATGTACATGAAGTTAGAAGCTTCATGGGTCTCATTGGTTACTATAGAAAGTTTGTAAAGGACTTTTCAAAGGTCGTTGCACCAATAAATTTGTCAAAAGAAAGATAAGAAATTTGTGTGGAGTGAAAAATGTGAATTTGCATTTAAGACTCTAAAGAATCAACTTACATCTGCACCTATTTTGGTTGTACCTAATCTAAATGGATACTTTACTATAGTAATAGATGCTTCTAGGGAAGGGCTTGGAGGTATTTTATTACAAAATGAGTATGTTATAGCATATGAAAGTAGAAAACTCAAGTTACATGAACTGAACTATGATCCCTATGATCTAGAGCTTACTTCCATTGTTCATGCAATTTAATTATAGAGGTATTATCTTCTTGGGAGGCATTTTGAATTTAAAATCGATCATCTTGGGCTGAAGTATAATTTCACTCAGCCAAATTTGAATGCAAGATAGTGAAGGTGGTTAGAATTTCTGTCTTAGTGTGATTTTGACACAAGTTATATAAAAGGAAAGGAAAACAGAGTGAAAAATGCACTAAGTTATAGGAAACATATTTATGCACTTATAACATTGAGAAATCAGTTTAAGGATGAAGTAAAAAGTATTATGGAATTTGATTCTTATTTTTAGCAAGTGAAAACAACACTTGTTGTAGATCCAAATGATATGAGATATAGAGGTTTTCACTTTGATGACAAAGGAATATTGAGATATGATAATAGAGTATATATACCTTTAGGAAATGAGTTAAGAAGGAAATTGTTAATTGAATTTCATAATTCACCTTTTTTCAGGGCATCCCAGAATTACGAAAATGCTTGCTGATATAAAACAACAATATTTTTGAAATGGGATGACAAAAGACATGATTGATTTTTTGACACACTACTTAGAGTGTTAGTGTGTTAAGGTTGAACATATGCATCTAGCTAGTTTACTGTACCCTCATAGCATATTGCAAAATAAATGGAAAGTAATTAGCATGGATTTTGTTCAAGGGTTGCTTATGTCAAGAAATAAGCATGATGTTATTCTAGTTGTTATTAATAAACTAACAAAGGTGGCACATTTTATTATTGGTAATATTAAGGATGATTCACCTATTTTAGAAAAATATTTGTGCATGAAATTTTCAAATTGCATGGTGTACCTAAATTGATCATATCAAATAGAGATCCAAAAATGACATCTAGATTTTGGGAAACAATCAATGTAGCCTTAGGAACTAAACTTAATTTTAGTTCAAAGATACCATCTAGAAATAGATGGGAAAACTGGAACATTTAATCAAGTTTTGGAAGATATGTTACAAATGTACTACATGGATCAACAATACAAATGGGAAGAGTACCTTCCATTAGTTGTATTTGCTTATAATAAAACGTATCACACCTCTCTTAAAATGGAACCTTTCGAAGTGTTATACGAAAGGAAATGTAGAAATCTAATTAGTTGGGATATCATAGAGGACAGAGAGGTAATTGGACCTGAGATCCTTACTGAAATGGAACAAAAAATTAAAATGATTTGTGAGCATTTGAAGAAAGTAGTAGATAAGAAAAAAAGTTATGCGGACTTAAAAAGGGTTGATAATAACTTTAAACTTGGTGAAAAGGTATTTTTGTGGGTTGAAATGAAAAAGAGTTATATAACCTTTGGCAAGGCTACCAAGTTATCACCTCGTTATGTGGGACCCTTTGAAATTGTTGAAATAATCAACCCGTAGCTTATCGTTTAGCTTTACCACCTACTTTATCACAAATTCATGATGTTTTCCATATTTTTTTACTTAAAGAATATGTTTCATATTTATCACATGTGTTAAATTGGAATTGCTTGCAGGTCCAAGTCCCAAGAATAATCGTGGTTAAATCCATTCGAGTGCTGGAAACTCACCAAATGCACTTAAGAAATTGTGAAATAAGCTAATGAAAGGTCCAATAGGACCAGTTTAATGAAGAAAGTACAACATGGGAAAACCTTGAAGATATGAAAATTTCTTTTCCACATTTATTTGAATAGAGTTGATTATGTTGATTGATAAAACTTGAAAATTTTATTCTTATTACATCAATAAATCTATCAGTTTTGGACAGATACTAAATTCATTAGTATTGAAACAACTATTTTAATGTTGAATAATTTATGAAAATTGGAATTTCTCAATTTGGTTCTATTATGAACTTATGAATGAAAGAATTATAATTTGGTTATATTCTTGATTGAAGTAATTTGACTAAGTTAATCATCGAGACAATGATGCTTTTTAGGAGGGAGGTATGTAACACCTCTAACATGACTGTTATATGATGACTTTTTCTATAGAAGGATAAACCATTGAGGTGATTTTTTCTTAAGACGGTGTACTCTTATGATTTAGGAAATCATGTTTATAGAAGATAGGAAATTATCTATTGGGAATATGAACATTTTATCATATTTTTCTTAATTAAAAATGAAGCAATCCATCTCTTTTATGTAGGATAAATTCACTTCTCGAGATTATGAATTTGAGTTTCAGTTTTCATAATTTAAGAGGAATCAAACAACATTACCTTGGATAAATTCCATTGATCCAAGGTATGCTTCTAATTTACATGTATTTTTAATCATGTTGTCCAGTTTGGAAAGATGTTAGAGTTTTGGACCTGGAGTGTGGGAAGGTTATGAACAACCCTCTTCAAGGATCTCTACTTCGTATTTAATCTAGTAAAAAATTTGGTTCTTCTTTTCTATTATTTTGTGATGAGTTGTCATTAGGAACTTTGGATCTAATATAACCATGTTTTAAAACTACTAACTCTATCCTAAGGGTTAAACCTAACCTAAGTTAATATTTTATTATGTTATTTTGGATGAAAATAATTACGATGGACTATGGACCTATGTTGATTTCCTAAGTTAGTATCTAACCTAACTAAGGGGAATGGATAACCTAAGGAACCTATGTAATGACATGGTAATTGAGTTAGTCGGTGGCATCAATTTCTAGAAATTAATTGGGAGTTAATGTTTTTTATTAGATAAGGAAAAATTGGGAGTTAATGTAACCTTATCCTTTGGTGCTACCAATTTTGACATGGGCATGAGGAAAATTAGAGAGGGATGAGTTAGCACCTCATTTGTGTTTAGTTACATGAAAAAATTAATTTAGTCATTCTTTAAATGAAAATATGGAGGTGGCATGGAAATTGGAGGGAATTGATGAGTCTTGTTGGGCATTTAATGTTTTTGAAATCAACAAAAACCTTCCTAGGAAGGTGCATGAGGGGGTTTTGTTTGTTTTGATATTTTGTTAATTTTGAGCTTGGGCTCTTCATGATGTTTTTTAGCTCTTCAAACCATCAGTTCGATTCTTGCATGACTGTTATTATTTCTTTGGATGAAACTATTTGAATGGGCACTTTGGAAACTATAAAAGAATTGGAAAGTGTTGAAGGTTTTGTTGACATTTCATGGAAAGGAAGGAGCTATTGAAGATCTGTTTTGGGATCTTTTGCGAATCGGGAAGGCAAAGTGCTATTGTGCATGATAGGCTCTACCCATTAAGTTTTTTTTTTTTTACTTAAATGATTCATTAAAATAAGTTTGTTCTTGGGAATAATCTAGTTTTTTCTTGGTTTATAAGATTACACTGCTTGAGAATTAGTTTGTATTGTTTGTGAGAATGCTTTTTCAATGCTTTGATTGGAATACGCAAATTGTATTCTGGGTGGAGAGTTTCATACTCGTGAGTAGCTCACTTGTTCTTTCTTTCGTAGAGACTTGAGAGTAAAGTCTAGATATGTTATTATTTAGAGTTAATCTTATAGGTATCTTGGCTTTCTTAATCTTTTGTACTTTCTATGAGATGGAACTTGTTTCCTCTCTGCTTCAAGACTACGGTTATTAAACTATTTTAGAAAACCTTGAATATTTATTAAATCCTTATGATTCTTCTTGAAGGATAAAAATTATGTGATGTCTGCTTAAATTTAATCTTTCGAGTATTGATAAAAGGCTCAAAACCATGGAAAATTATATGAAACCTTACCACTATATGTGATTGCAATTCGAGTTTTGTTTATACTTTTGTTTTGGTTGTAGAATTTTGACCAGTGAATATTACCGAAAGATAGATTGTTCTAGGTTTTTTTGGAAATAATTTTTGCATATGTTAAGACTTGTTTGGACTTTTTCATTCATTAAATTAAGACCTGGAAAGGATAATTGGTGTTGGGTTCTTGAAAATAATTATCGTTTCGAGATTTTGGGTTATTTCCATAAGGAAAAAAATGATATTTTGTTTCTCTACGCATTTGAGTATGGGTAACTTCTGAAATGGTGGCAGTTATTGCTAAGAAGGGAAAATTATCTCGGGTATTGATTTACTATTTTTTGGATTGTTGTTTATCAACTTGAATTTTTGGATAAGTTATATGGACATTGTTTTATTATATTAGTTAACCTTGTTTCGACCTTGGGCTATCAAACTCCGTTTCAGTTCTTTTGTGAACTAAGGCAAATGTATCTTTGTTGGAAAAGAATGATTGCTCCTGACTTAGTTGTATCATTAAACACTCTTTATCTTCTTTAATCATTTGAGTTTAGGAGGTATGTTGTAGACTTATCCTTCTGTTCATTTCCTTCTTTCCTTTCTGAGTACTTTGGGGAAAGGAATTATTTTTCTATCTTATGGATGTTAGGGTTAACCTTACCGTCTCCATGAATGATGAAAGGTAACATAATGATTGTTGTTCATCGTTTATTTTGTTCTCCTGGTTTTCTGTATATTCAGTTTAAACCTTGGTAAGATCTTTGTTCCGGATTTAGGTTTATATCATTAGGTCAATGAAATTGATTTGAGAGGTGTTTGGTTTCTCAAAAAATTTTTATCACACGGGAGTTGAGGAGTAGTGATATTCCTCCCTCTCCCTCCTTTAATCTTCTTTCAGCTTCAAACTTGATGAAGATGTTGTCCTTCTTTGGCTTGTTTCGGTATGCAACATCCAACTGTTTGGTAAGATTGATTTTTGACCGTGTTATTCTGAAGCATAACTGAATTTGAAAAATAATTTGATGGAATATTGTGTTGGTTAGAAATATATTTTGAATAGATCTTTGGGTTTGGATGAAAATATTTAGATGATTAATTGAGTTAGAGCTAAATAATAAAACTTTCTATTCTACACTCTCTCAACTTAATGATATTAATGTTGTACCTTTTGGGATGGAGTTTAGTCTCATTTGATTGCTAAATTGATCTTACCCCTCGATGAGGTTTGTTGTTAGTTTTATTGACTTAAAGTTAAATTGGTTCCTAATTCTAAGTATCGTATTAGGATACTCAATTCGAGAGACACATTTTAAGTTATGATGTTTTGGATCATAGTAAACTTATTCTTATGCTTTTTAATTTTTTTATTGGCATTTTGACTTAGGATGAATCTAGGATAATGAAAATATTTGGATGGAAAGTTATGTTTTCAAAAGATATACTACTGAGCTAAGCCTAAAAGATAGTTAGGTAGATACCTTCTTACGTTAAATAGGTTTAAGCGAGAAGGAAACATGTAAAGTAATGTATGAAAAAGGTAGTAAGGTTTTGATGAAATGTTACTTATTTGAATTATTGTTTTAATTATTTTATTTTGGAACATCTCTCTCTTTCTCTTTCTCTCTTTAATTTGAGTATTGTAACTACTTTTGGATATGTCTTTTGAATTTCTCAATCTTTTGTTTCATAATAAAGCAGAGTTCTTTTTATGAAATAGTTAGCTAAAAGCACATCATTTTAATGTTTAGTGCTTATCATGCTCAGTTTAATGAATTGACCCATGCTAGCAATTTTGCAGATGGACTTCATAAGTGATGAAGGAGAAAGATATTTAGGAAGTTACATTTGTTTATCAAAGAGACTGGATCTTTTTATGATGAAATATGGTTCATTACTGAAATGTACTTGATGGAAAAGAAAGTTGTATTTGAAATTGATTTAATTATTGTTTTTGACATTAGTAATGTCTGAAGTGTTTGGACTTGTAAAATGTATGAATCCTCTTGCTGAATAAAAGATGTGTGATATTTGTTTGTACATGATGTAAATCCTTTTGGCATTTAGTGAGTGGAAATGTTAAGTATTTCTCTACTTTTTAGACAAGTAACATACTCTTATGGTTTGGAATAGAATAGATAGAGATTAGAGGTGTTAGATGTACTACCCTCTCTAGTGAAAATGCAACTTATATAGTTGACTTTCTTACATGATATTCAACTATATCTCTATGAATATATTTAAATCAAAATGTTGGTATGAGAATTTAACTTGATATTAATTTATAATGTGCAATGGGTTATAATGGAGATTTACCCCCTATAAGAGAAAAGGGAAGACAAATTCCAAGTAATGAATATTATACTTGTCTTAAGACCTTTTGGGAATGAATCCCGATTGTTACCTTTGATTAGTTGAAGGTGTTCCTTCTCATGTAGAACTCCTTAAATAGAATGGGAATGTAGGGAAAGAAAAATAAAAGAGATTAGACTTCATTTCAATGTAGTCTAATATAAAAATAACTTGCTCAGAACTTATATAAGCTAGGGCTTGGTAAGTGAGTAAGAAAACATCATTGTCATGTATGTTGGATCTATTATGTAAACATGAATCAGAATTTCAATAGTTTAAACTAGGACATATGAATTATATAGAAAGCATATTTATGTGCAAAAATTCATTTTTGTAGTCTTAAATATGAATCTTAATGATTAAGGAACCTAGCTACTTAGTAGGGTTGTTGTAGTTGATCTATAAAGAGGAAACTATTAAGACATAAATTTCTATCGAAGGTATGTTCGTCCAGATGAAGAAACCCTAATGGATGTTGAAACACACAAACTATAGTAAAGTACATTCATGATGACTGGGGTCTTCACCAGGATACTATGTTGCAGTTTACATGTTTCAACACCCTTTCAAGCTTATTTAACTAGACTAACGTAAATTTGGACTTGATCACAGTTCTTACCTAGGTAGAGATAGGGGCATGACCTAGTGTCGAGGTCAACTCATGTTGACTTAGGTTAAATAGACACACCCAATTGAAATAAGTTGATTGCATATGTCTAAGTACCCTCGGTCATTGTAAGCGAGTCCTCCGAGACTAGGCCATATTGCTAACCTTGGCTAGGGTTAAACCTTAAACCATTGGTGATGTGAAGTTAGTGAAGACTATTCAAGATAATAGATCAAGTAGGGTGAAGGACACATTCTCGTATGGACGAGTATTCCATCTAAGAATATAAACATGAATAGTATGTTTAAAATCTTTGGCCAAAGTATAACAAGTTTGCTGGTTGCTTTGTCCAATGTCACTTAGTTTAAGAAGTGGGATTTTAGATGAATATCAGTAATAGATATTCAGATAGCCCTCTTAAATAGATCACTTGATACCTCTAAAATATGAATAGAACCAAGTATACATAGTATACACATTATAAAGTTAACATGACAGATCGCAATGATACCAAGTCATGAAATAAGAGATTGGTGTTTCACCGAGTCATTTACTGATTGCATATGGTTTTACGTTATGAGATTTATTTGATTTGTAATGTTTCTTCTAAATTATGTTAATTTAGAACAAAGGACATTAAAAAAATTCCCTTATTTCTAAAGTCTTAAAATGAGAATGTTACAAATCTCGCCTATCACCTATTCAGGATATTTTCCACTGCATCTATTCCGCCCATGCAATTCTCATACTCAGTACCACCATATACTAGGATGATGTCCACATCATACATTCATCATCAACCTCTTTATATTACAGGGGGTGCTCAATCATCACAACCCACCAACAACCTTATTAAAATGATGATGGAAAATATACAAACATTGGAAGCATTAGTTTTGGTCCTCGCATTTCCTTAACTTATAATGAAATCTGTAATGAGCCCATTCATCTGTCTATTCCCATTTTCCCATACCTTGTGCATTGGGAAATGCCCAAATTCAACCGGTTCAACAAAAAAGAGTACCCACAACAACACTTGTGGTCTTTCAAACACGGGTGCTATCTAATCTCTCATGATGATACTCTCCTCTTGTGTACATTACCCATGTCATTAACAAGACCCACGTTAGATTGGTATGATAGTTTACCTCAAAATTCCATTTACTCCTTTAACCAAGTGGCTCGAGCCTTCCTGGACCATTTTTCAATCAATATCGTCAAGAAAGTCACCATGATCGACTTGTACTCAACACGATAATAAAGTGATGAGTCTACTATAGATTTTTTTGCTCATTGGTGGAGCCTCATCAACCATCTTACATTCCAGTTACCTCAAACCGAGATTATAGAATTGTTCACTTGAGATTGTGTTAGGCACATCTCACCAACTCTCTAAGTCCAAAATTTCCATACCTTTGATGAAGCATTCACCATGGCAAGAAAATTTGAAATCCGTGTCATAGAAGGGAAGAAAATTTAATTGCGTAAAAAACTAATGCATTCAAATCTAATGATGCTTCTTCCTCTTAAAAACCACAAAAAAACTATTCCAAAGCAAAATGATGTGCCAACATGGTAATTTTAAAATTTGGTCCATCTCACCCATCCAATCAATCGAAACCTTCTTCCAACCTTTCTCCCATTCAAACTTTCCAACTCGAGACAAGAGCAACGAAAGTACACTCCAATCGGGAAGCATTATTCTTCATTATTAGAAAAGCTTCTTAAAGCTAGAAAAATATCTCTTCCACCCATAAAACCACATATTGGTTTCGACCCTTCTTGTCCTATGCGTGCATGGTACAAGGAACATGACTATTGTAGCTATCATCGTGTAAAAGGCCAGTGATGGTAATTGTATAACCTTCAAGAACATTTTCCAAGAAATGTTAGATAATAGAGATCTCATCTGGACAACCCGAACGCACCTACAAATCAAAACTTGCATATCTTTAAGAAACCATTCCCTAATCATACCTCATCATCTAATAAAAGTGGAAAACCTTCAACTAATGAAAGTAATGTCCATGAGGTCCATGCTATGTTTGACACCATACCAACCCTTCCGCAATTTCCTCCTCTTCCCTCCATCAAGGAGATCCTAGCATGAGCTCCTTTACCCACAGAGGATCCTACTTCATCTACTCCTTCACCCAAAGAGGAGTCCCCTTCATCTCCCCCTTCACCCATGGAGGATTCCACAACTTCCACCAATTCCATTTCACCACTTACCTCACAACCTAATGAACAACCTATGGTATTAACTCTCCTACGGAAGAGTTGTCCTCTCTTTTCTCTTCGTTAAAAGAGGAAACTACCTCATCCCAAATGTTATCTCCCCTACCCATAGGGGATCCTTTAGATGTGCCACTTCCTATTGGGGAAAATTCCCCATTAGCATTCCAAGATCATGTTGATTTTCTCTCGGCTCTCTTACCCATAGAGTCTGAAGCCAACCAATTCCCTATCTCATAGGCATATTTTATAGGGATTACTACTAAGCCAACATCATTTTTTCTTACAACAATTCTATTTTCATCCACGGCCGACCGCTTGGATTACGTTGATAATTCCATGCTTTGGGGATGCCTTTGGCTACCCTTTTTAACCCAAATGCAAATGTCTCTGTGGATACCACCACGATCTATCCAAAGGTATTTCAAGAAACCCAATTAACCATAATCGTGACTATTGAAATGACCTATTTTTCACCACCCTCACCTACATCCAAACCTTTACCAACAAATAAGCTTGTTCCTATGCTTAAGAACCTACCTGCACCTAAACCTCCTCCCACATCTAGACCCATTACCATATTGGGTGTCATGCTGAAAAATAGTCTAGTTTGTCCTCCTATCAAATTGGATTTAGCCACATCTTATCAAACCCATGCAAAAACCATTCCTCAACCTAAAGGGAAGACCCAACCTTATAAGTGCATACACTAGTTTCACCTATGACGCCATTTTCACCTTCACCCATTTTGTTTATCCTAGGGCCTCACCCGTCGACCTTGGCCAAACAACCACCTATCCAAGGAAAATTAAAAGCACAATAGCCTGCCTCTTCACCACAATATTTGATTAAACCAAACCTACCAGCACAACGTAAAACTTCTCTATTATGCACATATTTCTTACCACCTATACCCCCACCACTTATAGTAACAACATCAATACCTATGATATTTCCTTCTCTTCAACCCATAACTTCCACTTTACCTCTACCACCAACCTTCACCATGCCTCCTTTATAAACTTGGCTAACTCATCCTCTACCATCATCTACTTTCCCTTCTACATCATGTATGAATCCTTCACCTTTACCTAAGAAGGTGCAACCTAAATTGAAAAAAAAAAACTACCCCCTAAAGAGGTAGTTAAGCCTATAACACCTTTCATCGCTAGTTTATCTACTACACCTTTACCTAAGAAGGTACAACCCAAGACTAAAACCATACCACCTACCAAACTAGTGGTCAAACATATCCCACCTCCAATTCCACCTCCGTAGTACCTCACACATCACAATCACCTACAATTCAATCCAAACCCACACTCACCTTACATTACGATCCATTAGCACGGTCTTACACCTACTTTCTAGCTAACCTTTTAGAGACCTCCATTATCACTTTGCTGCCCCTTAGACCTTATGACCCACTCAAACCCAAACCAAAAGGGTTTGACGATACTAAAATTTGCACCTACCATTGTGTGCCAGGACATGATGTAGAAAATTGTAAGGCTCTAAAACCATTCTTCTCCAACTTTTTCCTCTTAAACAAAAATTTGATGATGATGATCTTCTAGATGAGGACCCAGTTCCACCTCCACCTATCACCACACATCCTTGCCCACTACCTATTCAATGACTTGCATCACCACCTCCACAACCCTTTTATCCACCTCTAAAATTCGAGATCAATATGGTCCATATAAGAGAGCTAGCCAAAACCCCACCAAAATGCCAATGTGCCCTACTCATTTTGTAAGGTTCTTACCCCGCACTAGGTTTTTTTCCATCATGTCATTATAATTTTCTTGACACACCTTCTCCATCCACCTCTCTTCCTTAGATTAACATGGTCAAAGTTACTACTCATGCCTAAAAATAAAAAGGAACAGAGAAAGAAACCAACACATCCACCAATCTTGTTCCCAATATACCATCCACACCAACACCAAAAATCACCATTTGGGGACCCAAATATCATGTTTCAGACGGGGTTTCCCATTGTACAATGATAAAACAATTACACCAATCCCCTCTAAAAATATATTTGTACGACCTTGTCCAAACTTGAATCCCATCGACAGGACCTCATGGAGGTTTTATAATCCATAGAGGATTTACCTAACAAACTGACACTTGTGGCCTCCATTATCACCCCTCACCTTTTGGCTTCTCTCACCAATTTATCCCCTTCTTATACACCTTCCACTACTCATAAAGTAGATGCCCTTATTTTCTTTGGCACGACGAGATTATACCTCTCGATCGATGATCCTGATCCCACCATTTTCATCTCTCGTTTATAGTGATAATATATGCGTTCATTGTGTTATGATCGATAATGGTGCTAGCATCAACATCATCTCCTCCCACATGTACAATCAAATGCACATCCCTTCAAATTACATTCATAATAACTTGATTATGGAGCGTTCATTCATAGCCTCTCTGACTAACCCATCTGCTAACCCATCTACTTCTCAAAAAACCAATGTTTATTCTATCCAATCACCTAGTGATTCATCTATTCTTCTACCCATATACCAATTGTTGATCCCTTAGAAGGTGTTTTTCAATGTCTCACTCTGGGGGAGTACTTCCTATACAACATCGACACATTCCTTATTCCTCAAGAGTATGGTAACCTCCAATAACATCCTTGTTATGACCACTTTGCGTAGGCGAGGTTTTCCTTTATGGTCCTTCCCACCTTTGTACCAACTTAACATATGGGGAATTCATACTTATACATCCTTTCCCAAGCCACCTTCCCAAACATGACCATTTTCTTCTGACCTTCAATCCCTCACCAACCTCCGCTTCACCCAAACTTTCCTCCATCACCATGCATGGAAAGGCTTTGGCTTTGGCTTCTACGAACATGTCCACCATACTATTATCCCATGCCATAATGTAGGATTATGGTATTCATAATTCAACTACTACCACACCTTTCTCTCCGGTCTACGGTACAAAGGTTGTTCGCCTCTTGAATTCCAAATTTTGTCTCTTTGTAACTCACTTAAAGAGATGCTCAATGATGATAAATTTCTCCAAAATCATTTGAAAAACTTCAAGTTACTATATGAACATCATCTCAATGCTCTTGACCATCTCCAAAAATGTATCAAACATGCCTATGATAAACATGTCCATGAGCAGAGCCCTATAAGTCGGTGACCTGCATTCGAAGGAAAATCAACATGTAACAAAAGAGGAAAAAAAGTAAACGGGGAAAATTTTCTCCTAATTAGCTTGGACCTTATATCATTACTCATACCTATGGATCATGTTCTTGTCATTTTTCTTCACTTGAAGGTAAAAAAAACCTAAGCCCTGCAATGCCTTACATCTTCGACTATTCTACTATTGTATTAAGTCCCACATCACCTCTTGTCTATTAAGTACCCATCCCTTGAGCACCATTCACCTTTCATTTTACCTATTCTAAGGATCAACAACAAAACTAGGATCATGTGATTACCGTATGATGGAAAAGTGACATGTAAGCATGGGAATCTACAAGTAAATCTTCCTCATACCTAACCTCCAGAGGTCGTTCCAAGACGACTGGTGAATGTGGAATATATATGGATATAGACAAACTAATTGGGAAATCTTATATCCTCAGTACGCAATAATGGAATTTGTAAATTTAAGGTGAAGAAGGCCCTCCTAACCTAAATTGGTGTAATGGATCATTTGGATATAATAGCTATTCGGAGGTGCCAGTCAATGTCGAGCTTTACCGAGATCCTGTTTGTTGGCTATTGGATACATGGGAAGTGACCTGTAGGTGCTTCGTATATATTTCTAGACAAGGTCATGAAAAATGGTGATGGGAGGTGTAGTGGATTCTCCAGGGTTTTATGGATGATTCTCTAGTCTAGACCATAAATCCTTAGCTTGATTGGCTCTTTATGTTTAGTACGGAGCATTGTGTAATAATGTCTAAGCGGAAGTGGTGAGGACCTAAATAATAGTGTTCGTAAACCAACATTAATGTCTGATTGATTAGTAGGCCCATTGGGTTGTGGGACTGTGGATCACAACCTTAAGTTTGTGGTTATGTCGGACCTCATATGGTCATGTGAAGGGTTAATCCCTTCTTCCGATTACCCAATAATCATACGCCTTTTCAACCTCTATGTTTAGAACTAGAAGTTGTGTAATTTTCTTAGAATACCTTACAGGTGTTCTGGAAACTTGAATGCGTAAGCTAGTATCTATGTCAATGAGGAGGTCTCCTACGTTAGGTTATGGAACTAAAGGATCACAACCAAATACTTGTTCTCTTTTGAGTCCTTGTATAGTCATACGGATATCCTATCAAGGTAGTCTATAGTTAGGATGATTTGACCAAAATGTGTATGCCTTGTCATCTTCAATATTTAACTCTCTCAGTTGTTCACTAATTGCTCGTAGGTTTGCCATTGCTCAAAAGACATGTATCCTAAGGTCTTGATCTATATCAGCTAGTGTTGTGGGTAGATTTGGTTGAGGCACTATTGGTTCAAATATGTATTCTCTGGGCTCTCTAGGTCCCATGATTGTCATACAAAATGATTCAACTTTTAACTAAAACTAATAAACTAATTATGAAAGATGTATCTACACTATGCATGCATTCTTTTATTTTTGTATTTTCGATGAAGTATTTTAATGAAATTAAAAGAGCAGCTATTCTAATATATTTAGAAAATAGACAACTAATCTAGTAACAAAATTAAAACAAAAAAAGTAGCCCGGTGTGGCTATTTTCTTGTGCAGTTGTGAATTTATCCTAAGTATCTAAGCAAGTAATTTTTTTAAATTAAAAGACTCTCGATCCTACCTCAAAAGTGGGGAATGAATCACGTTTCTCAGAAACTATCAATCCCCACAGCTTTCCTGGCGATATCGAGAGCGAGCTTTGACTGAAATAAAATAATTTACTACTCTATTTGATACATGTAACTAGAACTTTGATAGCTCAAACTTGGCGTTTCTAGAATGGTAAATCTAGTTGTGTGTGACTTCATCCCCTCAGTGTGATCTCCTCATTCCTTTATGTTCTCTTGAATCCAAAAATCATGTATATAATAGTATCGGTAAAATAAGGTACTCGAATAATGGAAGCTTTGGATATAGACTTAATACAATGCGAGTAAGAGAGAGATAGTGCAAGTGAATAGAGCTTGACTATGTAATTCCTAGCGGGATTTATTGGGAATACAACACAAATGCACCGAGAGTTTTAGAAACTATCCTTTGTGATTAAATAAAACCTGCAACTCTAAATGGATTCTAATCTAAGAATGAAACTATCTTATTCTAAACTGACTTGCATGGAACAACAATGAAGCAAGAATGAAACAAGAAGATTGAATGACCTCTAAACAACAAAGGAAGACCAACAATGGATGCAAAACATGAAACTATTGGAATTCTAAGCAAGAAACTCAAAATATTGAATGATTAAACAGAGAAGGAGAGGGGCCATTTGTTTGAAAACAAGTTGGCTATTTATAGAAAATGCATTCACTAGAAGGTAACTTGGAATGGAACTCTTTTACCATTAAACAAAGTGAAAACACTATTCATAAGGTGGCCAAAACATAAATGCAAAGCAAAGTAGCTGAAAAATGTGGATAGAAATTGAAAATTTACATTTGACATGATCATCAGAACTTTCTGGAAAACACGAATAGGACCGCCGCCTGTTGTAGGCGGTGGTCACGAGACCGCCACCGGGTAGGGCAGCGGTATCATCACTTAAGACCAAAATACAAGGAAAAAGGGGGCAGAGGGAAAATAAAGCATCCGTAGGCCAGGTGAGGCATACGGGATACAAAAGTATACTTGGTGAGATTTTCTGGATCTGAATTCCTTGCGAGGAGACCTGTATCATCATTGGGGCATGTGTAACATCTTTCCGGTGGTGCAGTACCCTAAAATTTTGGGTACGTACATATTGCCCCTCATAGAAGCATCTTAGCCATGAAGAGGCGTAAAATGGTGGGTCCGAGTATGGCCGTCCTGAAATGGGGAGTTAGGGTTTATACCTGACATGCCCATGTGTTAGAAAGTCACCATCCAAAATCCCGCTATTTCGCAAGATGAAAAGGGGATGCAAGTGCGAGATAGATAAAATAAATTCAAAAATAAAATTAAATTGATATGAAATGAGGACTTACCATCTACACGAGGTTTAGAACTTACCTTCGTCGATGCTCCAACCCTGTGAAAGACATTCAAAATCAATTTTAGAAAGCTATATATATAAAATGAACTCATTTTACTATTCATTTACATGGATTGATTTGATAGTTTTTGAGCTCTGGGACCCATGGTGATGGTTTTTGATGAGAGTATAGTCAAAAATTCGTGGTGAGATAGTGATCATGCCTCCGAGAGCGGAACATTGACCCATGAAGTCTCAGGTTAGTTCTTCTCAATTTATTGTTTTTGAACCTAAAATGTAGAAATGATAAAATATTTGTCTTGGGGGGGTTATTTTTGAAAATACTAGTTTTAAATGAGTCTCTAGGGGGGCACCCATAGGGTAGGTCCTTATTTTAGTTAAAATGGTGTATTTTGCTTGTTTTGAGGCATTTTTAGGGCTTTCAAGCCGTTTGTGGGTTCAGACAGATCTGCCACCCTACACGGGGTGGCGGTCATGGGACCACCGCCCTAGAAGGTGGCGGATTCTGAACCGCCACTCTACATGTGTAGGTAGTTCAAAATGCAGAATGTAAAAAAAGATGCTTTACTTACTTGTTTTTGCATTTTTAGCATTTTTACATGTTTTTGATAGCTTTTCCGATGATTTTGTTACTTACTCTTTTTCGTGTGTTTGGGTGTATGCGAAGGAGGAGTAAATCGGATGGAGTCAAGAGAGGGAGTGTGATTGGCTCCCAGCAATGTTAGAGGCACTCACTTAGGAAGAGCAAGATACTCTTCAGAGGGCTGACATTTGGAGGATTACATAGGTCCCCCATGTTGCACCTGCTAGTGACATATTATGTGACTTATTTTCATATTGGGATGCAGATCAAAACACTTTTTGATTTCCAGGAGTTAGGGGTGAGTGGACCATCACCCTGGAGGATGTTTACCACATATTGGGGGTCTCGATTCTTGGGAGGTGACTGTCTCTCAAGACAACAAAGTGTCGAGATCTCAGGTGGTTCAGTGGGCCACTTATATGGGGGATGTCATTGTTTCGATGGGGTCAAAGAAGGGGGTGAGGGTTCACTCCATTGTTGGGTCAGACGTTCTTGTGCTCCATGCAAGGCTATCATGGGAATCCTTGTTTTGAGATTGATTGGAGACAAGGGAGGGGAAACTCTCTTATATTGCTGGGCCCCCATCATTGTACAAATTGAGGGCCATGGACATGTTTACACTTGGGGAGAAGACATCCTTGGGACCACCTACCATGATTTATACAGGTGGTCAAACTACAAGGACAGTCATTGAGCCACCCCACTCTTGTCATGAGTTGGGTGTATGAGCACATCACTCCATATGGAAGAGGTGTAGAGGCAGAGGATCTTGGGGCCGTTAGGGTAGTGAGGTGGATAGGGATGACCATTCTGAGAGTGCCTCACCAGCCAGTGGCCTCTCTCCGACCACCGCTGAGACATGGAGGCTACTCCTTATCAGGCCATGGTAGGGTTATGGGGAGAGGAGACTGTTACATTGATTGCTTGCCACACTACCACTCAGCTAGTAGACAGGATGGGGAAGTTGGAGATCCACCCCTTTGACGAGGATACCACAAAGTAGTTAGGTATCCCGTATATTGACATGTTTCCTTGGTGGGGCCAATGTATAGATCTGTTTGTGAGGCTCGGGAGGTCCTATAATGCTGGGGTTGACTCACTCACATACTCCCGGTGTTCCTATCGTAGCTAGGAGGGTGGTTAGTGCTCGAGGGTAGCCAGTGCTCCTTAGGCACCTTTACTTCGGATTACCACCAGTCCTACCCATAGCAGAGATGAGCCCATTGACGTGGAATCTGGGTCTGAGGAGTTCACTGGGGGAGAGATAGAGAAGATGGAGACCGGAGGGACAGGTGGGGAGGATGATAGTGATTTTGAGTGGCATGATACTCAGGATATCTTGCGGGATGAGAGGGCGAAGTGGAGCATAGAGATGGTGACTATGATTTTAGAGGAGTTTCCCTCTCAGGATTTGGGGGGAGACAGCGAGTTTGTGGCAGGTCATTACATTGCTCCAGATGTGGGAGAGGGATGATAGTCAGTGGAAACATTAGTGGCAGGCGTAGGTCTTAGAGACCCTTCCTGGAGGCCTGGAGATCTGAGTGAGTTACCACTCTTCTCTTGAATTTGCTTTAGTTATAATTATTTAGTTGTTATTTCCTTTTTTTTTCCATTTATTCTTGGGTTTTATTTTTGATAGTTTCTAACTTGTTTTCTCCTTTATTTGCAGTGACTACTGATGAGTGGTGAGACTTGATTCACTGCATATGTGTAGATACCTTACTACTCCCCTCGAAGAAGACTTGGGCTGAGCTTTCGAGGATGTGGGAGAGAATTCGAGCCGTAGGCATACCGATGTTTTTTCCCCTATCTAGTAGGCGGTAAGGATCATGAATTCTCTCCGTGCTGAGGTAGCTGGATATAGGACGACCGAGCACTTGATGAGGAGGAGTCATTCTCATAGTGAGATGGTAGCTACTGGTTGTGACCGTGAGCCCTTAGTACATTTGGAGTGCTGGCATAGCCGGAGTCCTAGACGTGGTCATGCGCTCTCGAGGGATCCCATAGGGGTTGAGAGGCCATTTTTGTAGTGTTTTGTTAGATATTCATATGAGTTTTTGTACTTTTCGGGCTCATTGAGTGTTTTGACCATGCCTTAGTGCATGATGGCATTGTATACGAAACATCATTTATTTATATATATATATATATATATATATATATATATATCTTTTTGGATCTAGACTCTTGGTGCCTAGAATTTTGTGACTCATTTCCATATGTATGCTAGATGTTTTTAGAATATTTGTTTTCATGCTTTTTAGAATGTATGTGATGGATGACAAATGATAGTAAACAGAATGTTTTACTTTGTATGTTTTTGTAATGCTGATATGTGATGACGAACACATTGTAGTATTTGAACTTTTGACCTCTTTGGGAAATTTCTATGATTTCTTCTTATGTTGGCAAAACGTGATGAATGTATAGTGATAAAGAGATGAACTTTCCCATTCCCAACTCCATGCAACTAGTAAGATGCGAGGGCTCAACACCAAGAGTTAGGAAGGGCACAAGCTATATGAGGTTGGATGAATGGAATGATGAGAGACAAACAAACCAGCGATAGAAACCAAACTTAGACCTACACACTTACCCTACTCAAAACTACCACCAAGCTCAGTAGGCCACTTACTTTCTAGTTTATCTAGACTTAGATTTATAAATGACAACCTGGTTGACAAAATATGGTTTTGAGGATTTGATCTCTTTGGAATTTAGACATTTGTTTTCTCTTAATATAATTTGATTTGTACTTCTAGAATACCAAGATTTGTTAAATTGTGTGAATGGACCCCCCACACCTTTCCTCATGCCACTAATAAGAAGCATGGGTTTGTCACCAAAGGTAGGATATAGGTGAGTAAGGGCACTTATTTCCTTTCCCAACCTCACACCATCGGTAAGAGATGCGGGCTTATCACCGAAGGTTGGTGGGGCAAAGAAGTGTGTACAATAAAAATATTCTATTTGCTTGGAACTTTTGATTTTACTTGATTTTGACATTTTTGATCTATGACTTTGGGATATCCTTTCTTTCAAAGAGACTTAAGAGGGATAGATGTGACACTAAGAAAATTCTAGAATAAACCATAGGCAAGGAAAACTTCACCGAGTAGAAAGAAAGAGCAAAACCGGTATGTAGGCCTTGGTATGGTTTTCATCAATACTTGTCTCAAACTTGATGAGAAGATTTGAAATTGCTTGATGATGTTTGAAGAGATGTGATTTGAATGCTTTTGCCAATATTTTTAGAAATTTGTAATATATTTCTTAAGAGTAAGTTCCTTGACTACAATTTTTATGAAATGAGTAGAAAAATGAAACATCAAGATGACCAATGCAATATAGGTAGCTATAATGTACAAGTGGTGACTCGATGTCTCATGCATAAAAATGTTTAAGATGCAAGGAATTGAAAGTTTCATTGAATTCCTCACCTTCTAGTGTGCATAAAAGATACGCACTATTTCCATGATCTTTCATGACTCGGTATGGGACCAACCACTTAGGTGGAACTTCCTTCGTCGGTTTTCTTATCAATCCATTTGTCTAGTCTTAGAACTAGATCTTCCTCTAATATTTCTCACTCATAGAGTTTTTTTGTTATCTGCTGGCACATCCAGTCAGCATAGGCTCTGTGCCATTGTTCAGTGTTTAGCTCTGGCCTCATCAAGGCTTTCTAGTTGAGAGAGGTGTGCCTCCCTGTAAGCTTCTTCATCTAAAATCCCTTGTAATGAGATGCAAAGACTGGGTATTTCAACCTCAAGTGGGAGAACTACTTCTACCCCAAATACCAATGAGAAAGGGGTTGCTCCTATTGGTGTTCTTATTGAGGTTCGATGGGTGATAAGGCCGAGATATAGTTTTAAATGCCAATCTCGCTTGTTCTCCTTAACTATTTTGAGGAGAATAGCCTTTAATGTTTTTTTGTTGCTTGACTTACCCATTGGCTTTAGGATAGTAAAGATAAGCCATGTGATGGTTTATTTTGAATTTTCTACATAATTTATGGACCTCATCGTTTTTAAAGGATGTGCCATTATTTGAGATAATGACTTGTGGGACACCATACCTACAAATGATTTAGTTCAAAATGAATTTGGAAATTACCAATCTTGGTACAGTGGTGAGAGGCATGGACTCTACCCATTTGGTAAAATATTTCGTGGCTGTAATTATAAAATTATGGCCATCGGTTGATGAGGGAGAGAATTTCCCTATCAAGTCTAGACCCCACATGGAGAAGGCCCACGGGGTTGCTATTGGTTGCAGGGATTGTGCTGGCATGTGAATCTCATGAGATAATTCTTGGCATTTGTGGCACTTACGCACAAACTCTACTACGTCATGTTTGAGAGTGGGCCAAAAATAGCCCATCTGATGTATTTTACAAGCATTGGCGTGACCAACAAAGTGGCCTCCACATATCCCACTATGGGATTCATAAATAATCTTCTTGGATTCTTCTGTATCGATGCATCTTAGAAGCATGCCGTCAAAGGATTTATGATAGAGTACTTGTTCTAAAACAACATATTTAGCGGTGATAATGCGTAGCCGCCTTCTTTGTTGTGATGTGGCACTTTCGGGTATGTGTGGTCCATGATAAAATTGATGATATCAGTGTACCAGGGACATGTAGAGATGGGGGGCCTGGTTTCGAAAAAGTATATACATTCATCAGGAAAGTCTAGATTTACCAGATCACCTCCATCTAGTCGATTTTCAGCTAACCAGTCTGCGATGATTTGTCCCTTAATAGATTTTTGGTTTACAAATGTTAACTCAATTTTTCCCATTAAGGTTATGAAACGCCCAACCTTTTTAAATAAAGACCCTTACGTGATGAATGTGTGTAAATGATCTGTCTTTACGATGACCCTCGTTTCTTGGTTCAACATGTAATGTCTTAAACATTTTTTGCAAAGACTATGGAAAGGCATTCTATTTCTACATATGTATAACATGTTTCATAATCGAGGAACGTTCGATTAATGAAATAGACCGTACGTTCTCGTTTATCATTGTCTTCTTGAGCTAGCATGTAGGCTAGCGAGACATCAATGGCTCGTGAGTATAGGATTAAGGGTGGTCTAGTTTGGGGGCATTAGTGTGGGTGTTGACAACAAGAAGTGCTTAACTAATTTAAAGGCCTCATTGCATTCTTCGATCTAATCAATGCTTTAATCTTTCTTTAATAGATTGTTGATTGGATGAATGGCAAAACTCAAATGGGATGAACCTTCTTGATTCCACCGATTTTCCGAGAAATGACCTCGATTCCGAGACTCATCCGATGGTGGAATCATTTTGAGGATATCTGTATTTTGGCTAGATCAACATAAATCCCTCATGAAGATATAATGTAGCCCCAAAAATTTTCCTCTTGTCACACAAAACACACTTTTTTCGGGTTTAATGTGACCCCATATTTAATTAATCGAGAGAGGATAATGAAAATTACTTCTAGATTATCACATCGCTTCTTGGATTTGGCTAATAATTGATTCACATAGGATTCCACAATTTTATGGATAAGATCATGGAATAGGTATGTCATTTCCCATTGATACATAGCGTCGGTGTTCTTAAGGTGAAAGGCATGATAGTGTAGCAATAAGTTCCCTAGGGAGTTATGAATGTATTTTTGGCTTGATCCTATTCAGATATTTTAATTTGATTATACCTTGAGAACCCATCCATGAGGGACAACAGTTCAAATCTAGCTATTGCATCAATGATAACATCAATGGATGATAATGGGAAGTCATCCTTGGGATAAGCTTTGTTAATATCCTGAAAATCTATGCAGATGCATATCTTCCCATTCTTTTTTAGAACAGGGACAATATTGGATACCCATTGTGAATAGTCAATGGGTTTGATGAATCCCACTTGGAGAAGTTTTATTACTTCCTCTTTTACCATGAGAGCCAATTTTGGCTTCATTGGTCTTGATTTTTGTTTAATTGGTCTTGCATCTGGTTTAGTGACAAGATTATGTACCGCGATGTGTGGTGTAATTCCTGTCATTTATTTATAATTAAATGTGAAGGCCTTTTGATGTTCTTTGAGGATTTGGGTGTGTATTTCTATCTAATCTGGAGTTAATGAGGATCCCAACTTCAAAAAATTTAGTTCTTCCTCTATTCCAATGTTTATGTCAATGGTTTCTTCTATTAAAGAAGCATTACCTTCTTCAAATTCAGGTGGGGCTGGAGGTAGTTCCAAGATTTCTCTATCTTCTATCTCATAGATATCGAGATCCTTTTGTGGATGAGACTCTACCTGTGGGATTTTCAAAATAGAAAGAGGAATGTGGTATTACGGAAAAATCCACTATGCGGTAAGCAAGTTATAGCTCTGCATAGGCATTTAGATATTTGAGAGTGACTCCATCATTTTCAGAGTGATCCATGATAGAAAAATCATCCTCATCTTCTCCATGAGTCAGGAGTGGGTTTGTTGGTATTTTATGCACTAACGGTTCAAGATCAAAGTGATACTGTGAAATTTGTATCTTCAAACTCATTATTTGGAGTGAAATGGGAAGCTGAGGTTACTATTGAGTCTACGAGAAGGTTCTGCTCTCGTGGGATTGATTTAATTGATATGAAGTTAAATCCCTTGCTTAGATCTAACACCGTTGTTTTGTAGAGTTGTAAATGTTCAACCCTAGTTTCATATACCTCAGAGACTTGGTTTGTAACTAGTTGTGAGTCTCCTAGCACTCTAATGTTATCAACACCCATTCTTTTGGCTAGGATGAGGCCAAGGAGGAGAGCTTCGTACTCAGCCCCATTGTTTGTACATTCAAAGTTTAATTTAAAGGTGAAAGGTAGGATCTTTCCCTCAGGTGAAGTAAAGATCACTCTTGCCCTAGCTCCAAAGTGACATCTAGCTCCATCGAAGTGGAGAGTCCAATATTTTCTTGGAAAAATGGATGTTGGGGTATTTTTTGTATCTATTTCTTTTGCTTTGGTTACTTCTACCATAAAAATTTGTCTGATGGAAGAGAAGAAATTCCCAGGGTGCATCCCATACCCATAGAATCAAATGGTAGGAGAATAGGTAAGTCTTTCTAGAAACTCGACAATTTTTGCGGTAGTTCCTAATGATACCATTTATATGACATTGGTCTCATTTTTGAGTGCTGGAATGTCCTCGGCTAGATTTGTAATTTCCAATTCTGTGGTGGGTATCAACTTCTCTTTTGGTTTTGAATTAATTGGTTTGATAAGTTGATTTGTTGGGAGTTCAAACTCGGAGTGAACGCCTGGTCTTTTCTTCAAATCAGCTAGGTGTATATCGAAGGGTTTTGGGTCACCTTGTGCCACAAATATTTTTCCTAAGTGTAGAAATATTATTTCTTGGAATAACGTGGAAGGGATTTCCTTCATGCGGTGTATCCATGGCCGACCGAGGATCATATTATAGTTGGTTTCCTGATCTATAATATAAAACTCGGTGAGGACCATCTTGGGTCCTAAAGTGACTCGTAAAACTATGGTTCCAATTGAAGTTTCCTTGAGGCTATCATAACCTCTTAGTGTATTTCGTGTTGTGGAACAATTTTTCTCTCCATATCCTAACTTTTGAAGAAAAGTGAAGGGGACTATGTTAACTGCTGCCCCATCATTAATCATTATGTGTTTAACATAATTATTGTAAACCCATACTTGTAAATGTAAAGTTGGGTCACCTCTTTGTGCAATCTCAGTGTCTGTTGGCATTTTTCTTATATCAAATATAAACTCAGTATCCCTATCTGGCTGCCCTGGAGGGTAGATGTCAAAGTCTACATGGTTTACTTGCATTTCTGGAGGAGGAGTGATGTTGATTAAATGACCAAGGCCTAACACTTCTAAGAGGGAAGCCCTATGGGCGGGAGAGTTCTTTAATAAATCCAAAAAGGAGATGTGAGAGAAGGTTTTAGTTAAGTCATTAATTAAATCATATGTGCCTATGGGTTTTACCAACATTTTTTGAATGTTATCTAGTTCCAATGGATAACTTGGAGTTGGTTGAGAAGAATAATCTTGTGTTCTTGTTATGGTTTCTATGGGTAGTTCGGTGTCTAACTCCACTAGACCAACTATCTTAGTTTGGGGTCGAGTTCCTAGTTGGGGTGCAACTGGTGGATTTAATGAAGTTGAAGCTTCATGATCATTGTTTCTTGTTATAACACCCTTATTTGTTCTGCTAGGATCTAGCCTATTATTGTTAGAATGGTTTGGGAGTGGGTCATTAAAGATCTTGAGGGGTGCATTTTGTGGGGAAACTGCCCCTGTATAAGTGTTTGGTGTGGGTACTACAAAATTTGCTAAAAACATATCTATAAAGAGCTATTTTTGATCTTTTGGTAAGCGCTGCATGAATTTATTGTAGTCACGACAAGTCTTAGTATTATGGTCTTGAGTCTTATGGAAGCCACGATACAAATTGGGATTATAATTTCGAGGTTGTTTATTTAAACCTTGTTGTGGCCCAAAATTCTGATAAGGTTGCTGATTTTTAAAGTTAAAATTTTGAGGTTGTTGCCTTTGGTTTTGACTCTAATATCTAGTTGGGTTTTTTTTGGACCTTGTGCTTGGATTTGTCATCATTATTGTTTTTGTTGTGGTGGACGATTAAAATCTACCGCATTGATTATTGGAGTAAAATTGTTATTTCGCTGATTATTAATAGGTGGAAAAATATTTACAACGTTTGCTCTTTTAATTTGGTTAGTTACTCCATCTATTGTAACTCACGCAGTTCTTGTTAAGGATCTTAGGTCCGTGATTAGTGTTCTGGTGTTAGGATAGGCTATGGTGTTTTGATTGGGAGTGGTTAATTTCCCATTTGTCCCATATGTATTACGACCACTATCTATCATTTCTTGGTTGATTCGGAGAGCACTCTCAAGTACTTCATCATAAGTTCTTAGTGGGAACTTCTGGACTTCTTTCTTTATCTCTCTATTGAGGGAGTGAAGGAATAAATCACATAGTTCCATTTGATCCATGTTTGGAGCACTTGTTGATGAGTAGAGAACCATACACCATCTTTGAATAAAACGTGTAGATTCATTATGTTCTTATTTAATATACGAGAATTCCCTTATTCCCATTCTTAACAATTTGTTCATATCAAAAGCTTTGATGAACTCTGACATGATTTGTTTAAATGAGTGTATCAAGGCTTCATGTATTTTGTATTACCAATCAAGGGCATTACTCTCTAAGGTCTTAGGGAATATCTTAGCAACAACCCCATCCCAAGGGAGTAATTCCCGTATGGCTGTGGCATAGGCTTTAATGTGTGCATTGGGATCTCCTTCCCCTTTATATTTGGGAAAATCAAGGAGAGGTCTTGGAATCATAACACTTTGTATGGTGAAGTCTAGGGGATCTTTTAAATATTATGAATAAGTTCCTACTGCATAGGCCTCGACCATCAATGGTGCTTGCTAAGGGGGTGGAATGGGTTGTTGATATGGCATAGCATATGTATTTGTAGGGACATAAGGGAATCCGAACATCCCAGAGAAGAGAACATGTACCCTTGTGGTGAATTTGAATAAATGTTTAAGTAAGGAGGAGCATTGTTCTGGTATGGGTTGTTTGGTGCCAAGCCGGGAGGTGTCATGTTTTCAACTAGAGCGGCATTTGAAAATACGGTCCTAGTTGGTGTTTTCTATGGGTAATTATATGGATGTTGAGGAGGCATGCCTAACATGCCTATTCCTATAAGGAGGTCAACCTGACTGGGGTGATGTGGAGGGTTGGGGATTCCTGCTTGCCCAAAATATGAATTTTGGTTTGCTTGAGCAAGTTCTAGCCCTCTAACCTTTTCAACTAAGGCTAAAATGACCTCTATTGGTGAAGACATAGTGTTTTTCCTTAATGGTGTTTGTTGTATACCTTGAGGTTATAAAGGGGTATGATACCCTGCTATGAATTGATCATTACCTTGCCAAGATTCACCAAGGGCATTTCCCATAGGTGGAGGAATGGGGGTGTTTTCTTGGAATAGGGTATCAGATTATATTTACAAACTCCTTATAGGTAGGTACATGTTTTGGAAGTGTTGTTCACTTCTAGCATAGCATGCTAAGTACTCCTCATCCAAAAATGGGAGTGGATTTGATTGTCTACTGATCTATGGTCTGAACAAGACCCGAGGAGATGAAATGGATTCTCCAGTAAATGTCATATTGTTAGAGCATGAGGGATCTGGTTTTTGTGTTTGTAAAATTTGATCCAAATCCTCAATTCAGAATGAAGAACTGGAGCTAGTTCTTTGGGGGAGTTCCGTAAAATTTGATCCAAATCCTCAATTCAAACCATGCAAAAAGTGAGGGTGATGGTTGCATAATTGTTTGAATATAGTTTTATTTGAGACATGAGAGAGGTCTGCCATATGTGTCATATCCTGACATATTCGGGGGGTATATGAATACCCGTAAAATAATGGGAAAGAGTGAAGGTGGATGAAAGAAAATGAAAAAGAGGAAGAATTGTTTGTTTCACATCAGTTCACCAGTTTTGTACGATGGAAAAGTGACATGCAAGCATGGGAATCTACAAGTAACTCTTCCTCGTACCCAACCTCCCGAGGTCATGCTGAGATGGCTAGTGAATGTGGAATATATATGGATACAGACAAACTAATTGGAAAAATTTTATATCCTCAATACGTGATAGTGGAATCTACAAATTTAAGGCGAAGAAGGCCTTGCTAACCTAAATTGGTGTAATGGATCGTTTGGATATAATATTTGTTCGGAGGTTCAAGTCAATGTCGAGCTCGCTAAGATCCTATTTGTTGGCTATTAGATAAGTGGGAAGTGACTGTAGGTACTTTCGTATATATTTCAGACAAGGTCATGAAAAATGGTGATGGGAGGTGTAGTGGATTCTCTGGGGTTTTATGGACAATTCTTTGGTCTAGTCCAGAAATCCTTAGCTTGATTGGCTACTATGTTTAGTAAGGAGAATTGTGTAATAATGTCTGGTGGAAGTGGTGAGGACCTAAATACTAGTGTTCATAAACCAACATCAACGTATGGTCGATTAGTAGGCCCATTGGGTTATGGGAGATGTGGATCACAATCGTAAGTTTTTGGTTGTGTCGGACATCCTATGTTCATGTGAAGGGTTAATCCCTTCTTTCGATTACCCAATAATCATACACCTTCCGCCTCTATGTTTAGAACTCGGAAGTTGTGTAATTTTCTTAGAATACCTTACAGGAGTTCTGGAAACTTGAATGCGTAAGCTAGTATCTATGTCAATGAGGAGGTCTCCTGCATTAGGTTATGGAACTAAAGGATTGCAACCAAGTACTTGTTCTCTTTCAATCCTTGTACGGTCATACGGATATCATATCAAGGCAGTCTATAGTTAGGATGATTTCACCAAAAAGTGTATGCCTTGTCATCTTCAATAGTTAACTCTCTCAATTGTTCACTAATTACTCGTAGGTTTGTCTTTACTTGAAAAGACCTGTATCCTAAAGTCTTGATCTATATCAGATAGTGTTGTGTGTAGATTTGGTTGAGGTACTATTGGTTCGAATATGTATTCTCCGGGCTCTTTAGGCCCCATGATTGTCATATAAAATGATTCAACTTTTAACTAAAACTAATAAACTAATTATGAAAGTTGTATCTACACTATGCATGAATTCTTTTATTTTATTGTTTTCGATGAAGCATTTTAATGAAATTAAAAGAGCAGGTATTCTAATATATTTAGAAAATAGACAACTAATCTAGTAACAAAATTAAAACAAAAAAGTAGCTCGGTGTGGCTATTTTCCTTTGCAGTTGTGAATTTATCCTAAGTATCTAAGCAAGTAATTGTTTTAAATTAAAAAACTCTCGATCCTACATCAGAAGTGGGGAATGAATCACAGTTTCTTAGAAACTATCAATCCCCATAGCTTCCCTGGCGATATCGAGAGCAAGCTTTGACTGAAATAAAATAATTTACTACTCTATTTGATACATTGTAACTAGAACTTTGATAGCTCAAACCTGGCATTTACAAAATACTGGTAAATCCAGTTGTGTGTGACTTCGTCCCCTCAGTGTGATCTCCTCATTCCTTCGTGTTCTCTTGAATCCAAATTTTTTTGTATATAATAGTATCAAAAGAATAAGGTACTCAAATAATGGCAGCTTTGGATATAAACCGAATACAATGTGAGTAAGAGAGAGATAGTGCAAGTGAACAAAGCTTGACTATGCAATTCCTAGCGGGATTTATTGTGGGAATATAACACAAATGCGCTGAGAGTTTTAGAAACTATCCTTTGTGATTAAACAAAACCTACAACTCTAAATGGATTCCAATCTAAGAATGAAACTATCTTATTCTAAACTGACTTGCATGGAACAACAATGAAGCAAGAATGAAACAAGAAGATTGAATGACCTCTAAATAGCAAAGGAAGACCAACAATGGATGCAAAACATGAAACTATTGGAATTCTAAGCAAGAAACTCAAAAGACTGAATGATTAAACAGAGAAGGAGAGGGGCCATTTGTTTGAAAACAAGCTAGCTATTTATAGAAAATGCATTCACTAGAAGGTAACTTGGAATGGAACTCTTTTACCATTAAACAAAGTGAAAACACTATTCTATGGGGGCCAAAACATAAATGCAAAGAAAAGTAGCTGAAAAATGTGGATAGAAATTGAAAATTTACATTTGACGTGATCATCGGAACTTTCTAGAAAATGCGAACAGGACCACCGCCCTGTGCCAGGCGGTGGTTACGGGACCTCCACCCTATCCTAGGCGGTTGTCTTGTCACTTAAGACCAAAATGCAAGGAAAAGGTTGGGAAGAGGGTATAATAAAGCATGTGGAGGCCGGGTGAGGCATACGGGATACAAACATATACTTGGCGAGCTTTTTGGATCCCAAACACCTTACGAGGAGGCCTGTATCATCATTGGGGCATGTGTAACATCTTTCCCAGCAAAGGCAAGACCCTCTACAATTTTTGGTATAGAAAATTACCCATTACCTTTCAACCTTGTCTTCAATATGAGTATCAAAAATATACTCATGAAATGATTCTCATGGATAATTTTCATCTTTTCAAGATGGAATCCATGGTCGCTCATAGTTAACCTCTCGTGCTATAATTTTATTTTTGAAAGAAAAGCTTATCTTTCTTTATAATATTTTCCATGACTTAAAAGTCCAAAAGAAAAACAATTTCAAAAGTAAAATGGGATTCAAATCCTTGAGTCAAACTTCTAGAAAAAAAAAGACCCTCAAAAAGGAAATATACACTTTCTATCTCACTTCTATAAATAGACTACTTCTTGAAGGATGGCTATACCCAACTAGCCATATTATACATAGTATATCATCATAAGAGGACTATTTTGCAAAAAAGTAATAAAATAAAATATTCTGAAGCTTCCCGCATTGATCAGCTTCACGAAGACCTCAAGGAGAAAATCTACTCATCCCATATAAACTTCCCTCATTGATCAATCTATAAAAACAAAAGCAAAAGAAAAATCAAAAATAAAAAGATTAAATTTTTTGTCACGGACTTGCCTATTATGATCTTGGATCTCTTTCCAAATTGGCATGTTGTCTCACACTAGGTTAGGCTAGAACCAACCTTCTTTTACCTCATCACCTTTTTCACCCTAATTTCCTACCTGCTCAAGGGATGTGCCACAAATGTGACATTTCGGGATCATGGGACTTTTGTCAACCTTAGAATAGTCCATCATGCAACACTTTTAGGATCTTACATTCATAAGCTCATCTTAGGTATGAGAAACTCATTATGGTTCTTATCAATTAGGCAGCTCTTTTTGCCACCTTTTACCATACACATTCTTCATTATTTTTTGATTCTCCTATATATGACTAGATCATAGACACCTACATTTTAAGGATTCCCCATTCACCAATGCCTAAATCACCTAAACTTAACCATGCCCAAATAAATTAGACTCAAACATGTTGAAAATGTACTAACCCATCCCTCTGCCATATCATATTCTTCCCTTGCTTATGGGAGAACTACATTGGCCCGAGGTCCATTTTTTCAAGGCTATGTAGGAAACACTCCGAAGGCATGGGGCCCTTGGAGGTTAGCTCAACCACTCTTTACCCTAACCCATTTTCCCCCATTTTCCTATTCATATTCTACCTTAGTTAGTTTCCATTTTATACAACACTTGGAAATTAATACAAACATACATACCTACCATTTCATCACATCATACATCAATCAGTTCACCATTCCATGATATCAAATATTTGGAAGTTTAAACCATAACATAAATATACATCATCATTTATTTTCCATACTACTAATAACATGGAAATTAAATCAAACCCACAAACATGACCAAACCATGCCTATACCCGAGTAAATCATGCCTAACTCACCTAGACTCCACCATGGCTCACTCACCTAGACTCCACCATGCCTAACTCACCTAGAATCCACCATGCCTAACTCACCTAGACTCCACCATGCCTAACTCATATTGACTCCATCATGCATACATGACCTCAACTCAATCATGTCACACCCTACCAAACTGATGTTGGTTACCCCATAACCGACATCACTCACCCACCATTACCTTTTAACCCACATTTTTCCCACTTTGGCCTAAAAACATTACTGACCCAATACCTT
Source organism: Taxus wallichiana var. yunnanensis (assembly GCA_018340775.1). Lineage (NCBI taxonomy): Eukaryota > Viridiplantae > Streptophyta > Pinopsida > Cupressales > Taxaceae > Taxus > Taxus wallichiana. The sequence continues at coordinate 92,290,813 of CM031235.1, read as the reverse complement.
TTGACCTTACCAACACCTATTACACCCTACCCACAATCCTCAATTACCTATACATTTTCTTAAATGTGTTTAGGAAAATCTTATTTACCTATACCTTGGCCTTACCCATGCCATGACCTATATACCTTGCACATAATCACCTTTTGTGACATTGGAATTTGTGTACTCGATATACCTTGCGATGTTGTTACATGTGTTATTTATCCTAATGACCTTACCTTGCCTATTGTCATGCTATTTATCCCAACCAAACCTTTGGTGTATCGGATCATACCTAAACGTTCCTAAACCTAACCTAGGTTTTGTTTCCATTCCATATCCTATACTATGGATATCTGAATCACTTCAACCTTGTTTGGATAAACCTATCGACCTTGGACAATGTAGAGTTTGCAAGCTCTTCAACCTGGTACCGTGTCACAATCTATACATGTGCATGCATTCGATTGTCATTACCCATTACCTGATATGACCCTTTCCCATTACCCATTACCTAATTTGACCCTTACCCATTACCCAAAGTGCACATACCCTTACCTATAACTCACCTACCTTCACTTTCATCACTCACCCATTTATCAAATAACTCACTGATTTTGTCTCACACCTCATCAACTCCTAGTTTGAGGGGGATCACCTCAACCCATACTTGGGGAAATCTAACCTCCATTCACACCTAGAACACCCATTTCTTATTTTTTTTAGTTTCATTTACAAATACAAGCCATGTAAAAATGGGCAAAATGTAGACACCAAAATTGGGTCATACTTCCATTAAAACCTCGTTAATTAAATTAACCATATCCTACCCATTCATATCCCCTAGTGCACATGTTAATTGAATTAATTATCTTAATTAAATTAATTAATATCCTCACTTAACCACCTCACCCAGCCAACTCACCTAGCCACCTCACTCAAATGACCCACTCAAACCTCATTAATGATCTAAGACCAAGTCTAAGCCAATCCTAACTAACTAGGACTTAGTCTAAACCTATACTTAACTCCTATTAACAAACCTAAAATGAATCCTACTTATATTTCCATGATCCATCACTTAATAATCGGAATAAGGTTGGAGATCATGCCAAAAATAGAAACAATCTGGCTATTTGTAGCCAACCTAGATATTCCCACCTTAACCAACATCGTTTATATCTCAACTGATGATGGTCACATAAGCTGTCATTGGTTAGGTTAACTAGATTTCCAAAATCCTTTTCCTAGGTTGTTCATTTGATTCGGGATCTCACGAATAGAGATTTGGAGCACTCAAACTTCAAGAACTCGGGGAAAAGAAAACACACGGGAGCACTACTAACAACTCTTTGGGAATTAATCATCTTCTCCATGATCACAAATTCACATAGAGAAGCATGAAGGTTAGAACTACTGTGGCATGAAGACAATGATTCTTCTCTCTGGATCTCTTCCCTCACCATATTCATCACCTACGTTCTCTAAATCTACTTTTTAGTAAGTACCTAATACCTCTTCATTTACCTCTATTTTATTTTAGTAAGATTTATTATTCATCTCAATAATTTATCTTTCTCCACAGTTGTACACTTCCTTCCTCCCACCAACCTATCACCCTACCATACCGACCCTTTCACCTATTTTACCCTCTTCTAATCATCCTTGAGTCTTCAAGACCATTTTACAACCTCACCCTCACCATTTCCAACCCTTGTATAATCACATGGAGTCTAAAAACCATGTGACTATAGATGTCGATCATTCTACCTAACCGGTATCGGTCATACAGATGACATCAATTACTTTTTATGGCAATATACCTTAGACCAACAAGCTAATACCCATTTCCCAACAGCCCCAAATCATTTCTAATCTTTACCAAACCTTACCCAGAGCCTATAAAAGACTTGAAATACAACACTAGCCAATCACCTGACCCGTTTTGACCTCAATCACCTTTTACCTGACCTTTCTTATTGTTTTGTATGAGATACCTAAATCATTTCAATTCCAATAGGATCATTATTTCATGTATATTTTAAATAACATTAATACTGTTATATAAAAAGTGGATTGACAACCTGTTCAAGAAGCATCACGCTTCCTGGATCTAGCTTCCACTAGGCAGTCCACTCATTTTTTTGTTTAACTCTATCTAGTGGTATTATTTTTCATTTAGGTAGTTCCTCCTAGCCAAAAGGGAGCTCTCACAATCAACTTGGATCAGGAAATCAAACACACACATGACCTTCAACCGACATTACAAATAGGTATTCCTCCTTGGCCTACTACCCTTATCTATTTCATTAATTTGTTAAGAATTTAGTGAAACAAAGAGTGCTAGTCATAAGTGAACAAAAGATGGTTGCACATTGCAAGAAGATGACAAAAGGAGTTATTTACAACTTGTCATCCTTTATTTCTAATACCATCATTACAGAGGTACACCCAAGAGATAAGATAAGTTTTGGCACTATTCTTCCACAATTGTGTTTATAGATATTGGGGTGCCTAACAAAGCTAAACGACATTATTTGGAGATACCTCTGAAGAAACAAAGTCCCTTACGGATAGGTTTTCTAAGTATACATGTGATGAAACCATGAGTGGACCATAAAAATAGAGGATAACTTAATATGGTATGAGCATCTATGTCCTACATTTGAATATAAGGGGAGGATACCCAAGGATCGTCCTTTGGTATTGGAGCAATAGGATGAGTTTGTTGTTTACCAACATTTTTGCATAGGGTGCTTTGGAATGAAGGATGGGAAGTGGATTCCATGGTGTAAAATTCCATATGCCTTCATAATGCACTATTTCTAGGAATCTGTACATAGGTTTTCAAATGCGTGTAGGTTGATTTTCAATGTAGATAAAGTAGACTATGATTATCATACACTCATGAAGACATGTCTACTCAGGTAAGTTTGCCTACATCGAAAGTTTAATTTCAGATGATATCAATATCAATTCTATGAGTTTGGAAATTGGGAAGGCTGGAGTGGATAAGGTATACATATACCTTAAGCCCAAGTTGGAAAATGGGAAATACATTGAGAATGAATTCAAGCTCCCTAAATTTCCCAAGGGGAAACATACATACTATGGGAACGTTATAGGATGAAGAGTCTACTTTTCCCCATGATGAAGAAGAAGAGGAGGAAGAATTAAAGAAGACAATGGCAGCCTAGAACATGGAAGAAGAAGGCAGCCCACTACAGGAGAAAATATAATGCTTAAGCTAACTCCTCTAAGTAAAGAAGAAGGTGAAGAAGAAGGGGTGGAAATAGGTGTTGTGGAGATAGGTACAAAAGAGTGAGTTTAGGACCAAAAATTTAGGAGAGTATTAAGGAGAAAAAGGACTCAAGGCGTAGGCATGGGGCCATCACAACCACCAAGGAGGTCTCCTAAGAACTCTCCTATGAAGGTACAACCAGGAAAAAAGGCACAAGTACATCCCCACTAACGATAGTAAGGGTGAGAAATTAGAAGAAAACACACAAAAGACTCCTCTTAACATTGAGGATGCATAAGAACCTTGGGGTGAAGAATTGAAACATGATATAGAGGAGTTGGGGGAATGAGAAGTAGGTAGTGGTTATGTTGATGCAGAGATGGGTGAAGATAAGGATGAACCATCAGGTAAGCCTACTGAAACACACATTGGTGAGGGACTTCTGCTTGATGTAGGTATGCACATTCCAAAAGGTAAGTGCTTTAGAAAGGAGAAGGATGCATAAGTGTATCAAAATATGATAAATAGCTATATTAATGATCCTACCAAGATCATTTGTGCTAGGTTCCAAAGTAATTTAGATCTTGAGGAGATTTATGACTAGGAATTGATGGATCCTGAGATGGAAACCACACACATCCATAAGAAACTATCGTGGAATATGCAGGATCATATAAATGATTTGGATTTTGATATGTGTGAAGAATCATGTCTCTCTCAGAGGATGAATAAAGCTCCACATTTCCACCATGTAATAGTCAAGATGACTCAAATGTTAGATGAACAAGTAAGTAATGCATTGAAAAAGGTATCTACAGAGGTTACATGCCAAAATATAGATAAAGCAGTAACTATTTAGACTTTGTTAGAAGATAGAAAGGAAAAAGAAGTAGAGATAAAGTTCCTGACAGAGGAAAAGGAGAAATATGAGGCAAATGCATGTGTGGTAATTGATATAGTGGAGAATATCAGTGACAAAATTTTCAAGGAAAGGCCACGTTTGGAAGAGATATTGGCCGATATATTCCCATCTACTATGCATTATTTACACACACTCGTTCATATGGTGATGTATGAAGGTGTAGTTCACATGCCAAAACCAAAGGATGTTGAATTATAGGTGGAAAAAGCTAAGGAAAGAATAGCAAACATAATCACAAGGTATCAGTCTTTACTCTAGATCCTGAAAGATGAGTTTAAAAAGGCATATTTGGCATTGAATATTTGCACAGATCCTGAGATAATAATAAAAATAAGGATTCTAGTGGAGGAGAATGCAGTCCTTGTAGTAAAATAAGATGAGACACTTGGGCATGAGGAGAGGATCACTTTAGTAGCAGAAAAGTGTGATGCACTTACAACATCCCAGGACCATCACAAGGATATAATCAAGGAAATAGGAAAACTCATAGTGCGACGTATGGATGTGATGGAAGGGATGGTCTCAGTAAAACACATGTTATTAGAGTATTGTAGAATGAGGGAGAGAACATGACCCCGCATGACATCCTTGAGAAGAAAAATAAGGTACTCAGTGATTGGAACGAGTTAGAGGAAGACATAAAAAGTGAGTATCTTGAGTTAATTCTTCCTACGAGAGGGGTAACGTGCCCATGTATTCTTTCATTCTTTGTGTACAATTTTTTTCGTTCATTATTACTTATTCATGGAGAAATAAGGCATTGTTACCCATTTCTAGGGGCAAAAATGAAGCAAGTGTGGGGTAATGTTGGGCTGATGAATTACAACCTAAGTAATGAAGTCACATAAGGTTAGGGTGTGTGGATATGGGGCCTGTAGGTATGCACAAAGATGTAGCAGTAAAATGATACACCCGAGAAAATATGACTTTGATACTAAGCCATTTTGGTTACAATGGGCTAAATATAGAAATTGAGTGTAGAGAACACAAATTCATGAAGACTTGGAAACTAAGAAAAGGCTATTTTGGACAAGTGGAAGATCAGACAACATGCACATTTTTCGACTATTAACATGATTAGATCTATATTTTATATTAGAAGATAATCTATTATCAGCGAGCTTACATGCTTTTATATTTATCTTGTAGCAGTACATGACTATTCTTAGCATGCAACATATTTTGAGGATGCATAGGTGGTGAAGGGAAAGTCCCCACCCCTATATATATGTATTGATTTGCACGGTTGATAGAGACAACTTGTAGCAGTTTATGCTACTAGGTTTACGGGCGCACATGACTTATGATGATACTGTTATGTATGTATTCAAATTCTGTGTTTTACAATGATTAATACAATGGATCTATGTGGTTGGATATTAGTTGTTGACTCATCTGTTATTGGATCTTGCATGGTAAATCTGATCTTAATTCTTTTTTAATCCTTCATGCAATATGGTTGTGATCTAGATCTAGATTATGTTATGATTTATACTTGATTACTTATGATGGATCTAGAATGCTTGTTTGATCATTCTAACACCTTGAAAAAGTTTCCATAAAAGAGGTACTTGGTACCCTTGCATATTTTGGGTGATTGCTCGTGTCTTCCGAGTGATGTGCCAATGCACCTTGGGCTGTTTAGTAAAATAAAATACTACAACAACATCAATGCACAAGGTTCAATACCATTACCTTAGGAATTTATTTTATGCATGTCCTTCTCACCTTGGTCCCTTGGAATGATATAGTAGAGTTAGATAGCTGCATTTCCCTTCTTAGGAGTAATTTTAGCATTAGGATTAAGTAGAGGAAGATGGCCTTCTCTAGATGTCTATCTCAAGTGCAAGTACAAAAATTTGAGACATTTCCATGTTGCCTCAAATCCTTGGATCTTCACGACTCAAGTGTGGGTGTAATTTTGAGCTCCAACATAACCCTCAGAATGTTGTGCAAGATGATCAAAATTAGAGATTTCACCTTCTTATCAAAAACACTCAAACTATTCCAAGTACTTTAATTAATCCTGAAATAGACAACATATTGAGAATCATCCAAAAATTAAGAAGTAAATTTCTCAACTTATAGGGAAGGGTGGGAATTTCTAAAATTGAATCTTGAGAATAATTATTTACCTACTAAAGAAGTTAAAGACTATGAAACAACAACAATTGGTCCAACAGCCTAGATTTAGATAATATGAATCATTTAGGTAATAAACTACTTGAAATAAACATAAATAAGTTGGACTTTTCAACTACTATAGAGTACACATCATTTCTCAACATGGTGTGGTGGGCCACCCAAAAATTTCATTACATTTAATGTATTAAAAATGGAAAATGACAATTATGAGGTCATATCTAGTGAAAAAACTCCCCATCTCCTCAAATACTAACATCAACATGGTATAGGAAACACGAGTTTCCTATGAAGATGATAATGTTTGTGAGGAAAGCAATGATGAATTGCCCACATTTCAACTATTTTAGAATAATTTTTACATCCTCAAGAGCAAGAAAAAATAAATTCCCACTACTTTGCAATCCCCCAATGATAAATAAACTACTCCATGTCCTAAGGCCATCAATAATCATCCACCAAAAAATGGGATGACCACATGATATTTGTTGAGAGCCCAACCCCATGCAAAAGGTATAATATGGTATTGTAGAAGATATAAAACACATAAAATCCAATATCACATTGCATGAATTAGCCTATATCACAAAACAAAAACTTTAATGTGACATAGATTAGTGAGAGAAATGAAAAAGGAAAGAAAAATAACTACCATTCAAATGTGGACATTTACAACAAAAAGTGAAATTCCTCCCTTTCTATTAAAAATAATATTTTAAAGAAAAAAACTACATGAGTATTTAGTAGACTCAAGATTCTCAACCATTAATTAGGGTTATCCTCAATCAAATCTAACATGAGAGTTGTACAACTAGAAAAATATGAATTCAATGTAGTGGGGATGTCAAATAACATTGAAATGTAGTTAGGTGCTAAACAACATGACAAACATTTTATAGACATCTAATAAGTTGGCATACCTAAGGCATATGGATTACTTCTTAGCCAAGATTGGTCCATGACATTGGATTTATACATGGCTACATATTTCTCACGTGAGGTTTCCATGGAAGTGTTATCCATTTTCATACCAAATTAAGAAAAAATGGGCAACATGGATATTCTCGAACCTAGGAGGCTTCTTTGGGACCTTAGGGAAAAATTTGAGCAATTAAGCCAATTTCATGTTCAAGAGGTATTCTTGTGACTAGGATGTTATTTGATTCTTGGACGCTTTCCTCTTTTCAAAAAATCTAAGTACTTGCGAAAAAATGGATGAAACGGGAAAAAATGTAAAAATCATAAGGTACAAGATAGTGGCTCAATGAGCTCATGAACAAGTTACAGGAAAGTTGGTTGAATTTACTCTCTACAAAGTGAGTTGTTTGAGAAATTTTAATGGCTTGACGAGTTACTAAGGAGATCAGGGCAACAAAAGTCATTGAAATGAGGCAAGCGAGTTGTCAAGCTCAACGGCCAAGTCATTGGGAGTTCATTGAAGGCGAGGCATTTGTTGCGGGCGAAGGGACCAAGTGGAATGGGTCATGGGTATGTGAGTTTCCCGTAAGCTGAAATTTCCACACAACATGACAGGGTAATTTAATGTGGGTGCATCAGGGTTTTTGGGCCCATGAGGCCGGGGAGGAAAGTGTTCCACGGGAGGACAAGTTCCGCACGAAGAGGTTGGAGCCACAATTCAAATCAGGACAACAATGTTGGGGGACTCAGAGCGTACATTACAGCTAAGTTTGGGACTGCAGCACTAAGGGACTATTATCACCTAATTATAGTACCCTCCGATTTGCACAAGTATGTGTGCTTGAGCTCATGGTGTGACTGGGTAACATGGGTACTATCTCCAAGTTGTGGGACTTGCTACTTGAGATAGACCTCCAGAGAAGGTTAGTTCCTCTACCTAATCCTAGCACTAAACTACTTCTAAGGAAGGAAATGTGACTATCTACTCCTAATATAACCTTTCCAAGGGACCAGAGAGAGAGAGCATGAAAATTAAGAAATCCTACACTATAGAGGTGATAGCACCAAGAAAAGGGGGTGAAATAACCTTCTGAGGGAGAATACAAAAACAAAATGGAGTCGAGAGAGGTCGACCAATGCGACACATACCCAAATCTTCATTATCACTAAATATCCATGAAACACAACATCTTTTACCTAAAAATGAGACATACATGCACAAAAAAAATAACAACAAAAATAAAAGGGCAAAGAGATACAACAAAACAATGCAAAGGGTTGAAAGAACACCATGAACACAATATTATTGCTCTTAGAATATGCACAGTCCATTACATTTTTGAAATAGAGGCACAATTGCACTTTCCAAGCCCATGAGAGGGTTTGTAGCTCAATGGTGTTGAGAATTTTTTTTTACAAAGTTTCCCCACATCCTAGAATATCTCCCCTCTCAAATGAGAAGTGTTTACCATATATAAAAAGGAATGAGAGGAAGAGAAAGAGTGGAACTCATATTTCTTTTCTCACTGACCAAAAACTACAATTAAATGGTTTGAAAAAGGCATGGGCATCCTTAAAAATCATCTTACATATGTACTTTAGCTTCGGAAGAAGGAATTGAGTGTCATATTTCATCAATTGTAGTGGTTGGGCCTAAAACGTGTATTTTCTCATCTGGAGACATTTGCCATTTTTTCCACATCCAACCTCAATAAAATTGAAAAATAAAATTCTCATTACATAGAGGACATTGATACCTTTCCAATCATATAAATTTTTTCAAATTTTGAGCACTGGATCAAAAGTTATGCCCATCCAAAATTTTGCACAAAAATTGTCGTTTTCCTTTGTTTCGTGGATTTTCTAATTTTCTGCAACATTTCATGGATTTGATTTTCTATAGACTTAGTTCTGCAGATTTTTCCATGGACTTAGTTATGTGGGTTTTTTGCGACTTTTTTCATGCGGCGCTTTGTGCTACAACTTTTTTTGCAAATTTTTCTCATGCGGCATTCCGTGGCTTTGTCTCTGGGCAGACTTTTTCTATAGCTTTTTGTGAACTTTTCTATGGATTTTCTGCAGCTTCCATGGATTTTTCTACAACTTTTTTCACTAACTCAAAATTTTCTTGGATTGAGGAGTTAGGAAAGATGAAGTAGAGGTCCTCAAAGCCAAATTTTCATGATTTTACTCAATTTTCTCAAATTCGGCCGAGAATTGAACTCCTTTGGGTCCGAAAACCCTGTGCTCAACCATGAAGCTTTGTCAATTACCCAAGTTTGTTTTTTTCTACCTATCCATTTTACCAAAGGGGTTAAAATGGATAACAGTGGACAAAAGGGAACAATTTCCCTAGGAGTATAATTTCCCCACAAATCTTTGATGTCCACAACATACAAAATGCCACATGGAGAAATGAGGAGGCTCTGGTCGAGCTAATGGATATGGGAGAGTAGGGTCCGACAGAGTATCTCGCCAAGATATGTGGTGAGTTGGCCTACAGGTAATGTAGAAAAAATAAAAATAGCATAGTCCTTTTGCAGACTATGGGCATATTATAAATCCCGAGGCCAAGTTACTATCAATTGGGAAAAATGGAGCTCCCCGACCCTCATTGCTATAAATCACCCCCTAATGCACCAAATTAAATAAAAATGAAATCATTGAAATCGTATTTTCATCTTCCACACTTAGAAATCATTAAGATATGGAAATTAGGTTGAGTTGGTGGAAAAATATAAAGGAGATGTCCTAGGCCAGAAAATCAACATTCCAGGTGGGTGAAAATGCATTAATGAAGGCATGGACATTTTTCTTCCTCCCCAAGCAATGGTACAGAGAAGAGATGTGTTTTTAGGGTCACCCATGCTATTTTTAGAGCATTTAATACTCCTTGTTAGTGGTTGCAACCATAATTTTGTAATTTATCTCATATCTTTCTTTCCTTTCTTCTATATATTGTAATGGAGATCTCTTTTTAAAAGGTTGTTAGATATTCTCTATCCGCTCCTCCATTATTTTCAAGGTTTTTATTGGTGTATGTGAGCTTTAAACCTCCATTTTGGGCATTTTGCAAGAGATTCATGCCTCTTTTTCTCATTGTAATGAATTGTGTGATCATATGAAGCAATAAAATCAAGTTTTGTGGCCATTCTTCAACCCTTTCTTGTGTTTCATTATGTTTTCTTGTGATGGTATTGTTGTGCATTTTTGGTTTCTTGTAAGCTCTAAATGGTTGTGTTTAATGGAAATGGTGTTATGAATGTGTGTTTTTAGACTGTGGTGTTCCACATACCCTCTCTATATCCATTTCTTCCCATTTCCATCCATTAAAGAGTGTCCCAACCACCCTTCTCTTAGTTCTATAACCTCCCTTAGTGTAGTATTTCCATCTTTTCGGTATTTTCCTTCTCCCGGTCCCTTGGAATTATATGATAGTATTAGGAGTAGTTGTAGTATTAGATTAGGGAGTGGAACTAACCTTATCTAGAGAAATATCTCCATTCTTAATCCCACACCTTGAGATAATTCCATATTTCCCAAAAACATTGATTTCCCATTTCATTGACTTGCAAGAAAATTAGAGGGTGTTGTTTTTTAGAGATAACAGATTTTGGCATGCCCGGTGGGACTTCAGAAGTCACTATTTGTATTTTTATCTAGTTTGGATGTGTATCATGGTAAAATTATAGACTTTTGAGGCTCTTTATTAACACATGTGGTGAATATAAACAAAAAATATACCAGTTTCAGCTTGTTAATTTGTCTTGGTCCATGAGAAGGATCCAAACAAGGTTTAGAACAATAGAAGGAGTATTTGAGTACCTATGCCTATCACTAAGGAGAGGAAGTATGGGAAGAAGATTTAAAAGATCACCATCTAGGAAAAATAGAACTCTTTTAACACCTCCACATGGTAGGCTCTTCTTACAATCCACTAGATTTCTTAGACCTATAACAATTGTTACATAATAACCAAATATAGAATTTTTTAACTTCACATGCGGAAGTCCACTTTCCCTCATTTCCCAAAATCCCATTCTAGTAGGATATTTGAAGAGTATTCCATTATTTACCAGAGAGAACCTTACTACTCTAGTTGATCATATTCAGGACATTGCAAATTTTTGTGTATCCATGAAATTGTTGACATGGATGTAGTTGTGAAAATTCTAGTTTCCTCTTTCAAAGGAAAGGACCTACAATGGTTTCAAAGTCTAGCAACATGGTCCATCACTAATTTTTGAGAAATAGGGATATCTTTTCTTTGTTAGAATAGTTTACCACCATAAAGAGGTCCCCAAATGAACTCATGAAAGACTTCAACTTCAAGTTCTAGAGAACGTGGGATAAAATTCTAGTTCTTGTAAGACCAACTGCTAAAGGTGCATTTATTTACTTTTTAAAATCCCTTAATTCTGATATTTTTGTTATGGTGCAATCTATGAGAGGTATAAAATTTCCAGAACCTATGCATTAGCCATTAGAGCCAAAACTTGTTTGATTCAAGTGGTAAAATTTCCCTAGACCACTAATGCCCATTTACCTAGATATATGAAATCCTAACTCCTACCAAACATATGAATTATCCACTATCCCTACTCCCAAAAATCAGAATTCTAGTGAGGCATTTACTTCCTCAAGCACCTTAGTTGAGCTTTAAGAAGTAATGAAAAAGTTACAAAATCTAGGGAATGAGTTGAGGATAATCAAGAGGCAACATGACCGAATTTATAGACCTTATCATCCTCGATGCCAACCAAACAAGCCCCATATCAACCAAACAAACCACCTACTCAAGCTATAAACTAGAACCAAAGTAGATTCCCTTTTGTTAGGCCATTCCAACCTTATAATCCGAATGCAGCCTCTTCATCTAAAGATATAGTTTGTATCAGAAAAATTTGGTACAAGAATACGAGTGGTGTTTTCCTTGTGGTCGCCCGCATAACCAAACAACATTCCTAATGACATATTGAATCTAGGAAAAGAGCTATAGAATAAGGGAAGTTATCAAATACAAGTCTTTCTCAACCTTATTTTACATTCTAAGGAGGTGGAAACTCAAATACAATTCAAATTTCACAAAATCATCCTAAGGCACCTTCTATACCAGCTCATGTACCGAGAGAAGGTTGTGGTGAACAAAGGGTAGAAAAGGACAATCCAACTCCATTCAATATCCTTGAAAAATAAAGAAAACAAATGTGAGTATATCCAAGTGGGAGTCATTGGTGATTCGGGATAGAGGGATTTATTGCAATCGAACATGGCTAACATATCCACCCCAAATGAGTCATCCAAGGAGCAAGAAAGAGTCCTCACCAATGCAATACAAAAAAGGAGGGACAACCAAGAAAAGACATAAAACCTCCATCATTCTACATGTCCTTGATCATTGAGGATAATCTAGTGCATATTTACATGGTTGACTCAAGGGAAAATAAATCAGTAATTCCAAAGCAAATTACAGATCAACTGGGTCTCAAGTATGAACCTATTTCTAAAGGAGTGGTCCAACTAGATGGAACAATACTAAGAACAATTAGATTCATCAAAGGTCTGGATTTTACACTACATACATGTCCTAATGTCACAGTCCATGTGTGTGTGAGTGAGTGTGTGTGTGTGTGTGTGTGTGTGTGTGTGTGTGTGTGTGTGTGTGTGTGTGTGTGTGTGTGTGTGTGTGTGTGTGTGTGTGTGTGTGTGTGTGTGTGTGTGTGTTTTACCTACCTCCACTATTTGCCTTATGCTTATCTCAGGAGTTTAGTACTAAGATTGGTGGGTACTTGTCAGCTGATTGGTCCCACATGCTCTTCAAGACTAGGTATGGAGCCAAAGCCACTATTAGGTCAGATCCAATTACCACATATCACATTGAGCCTTATATGCTAAGTCCTATAAATTATAATTACACAATTTTTGATCAAGAGGAGTGCCCAAACACCGAGAATGTAGATACTTGAATTAGAGGTAATCCTGACTTGATCCTTGATGAATGGGCACACAAATGACATATTTATAACCCTTATAAATACACCCCTCCATAGTGTCACCAAGATATATGATGAAGATGAGAAAGGACTTTGGAAAATGTTCTTTGATGGTTCAAAGAGTAAACAAGGTTTAGGAGGAGAAGTAGTGCTTGTGTCTCCCTAAGGTGTCAAATACTACTCTACTTTAAAATTTTAGTTTAGTTTCTCTAATAACACAATAGAGTATGAATCCCTTATCCATGGTCTACATTGGGAAAGGAAGAAAAATATCAAGAACCTGTAGACATTTGGGGATAGTGAGCTGGTTGTGAATTAGGTTAGAGGGAAAAATTCATCCAAGAAAGATCTACTCAAGAGCTATAATCATAGGTTATGGGATCTCTTAGAATATTTTTAGGCATTCAACATCAATTCCATTACAAGGAATAAGAATGAAGATACATACAATCTTGCAACAATTGGGGAAATGTTTGACATTGCTGAGGATATCAAGAAGGAAAATCACAACCACATATTAAGGTGGTAGCTATACCAAGTTTTCCAGGATAATAACACAAGTTGGAAGGTGTTATAGACTCCATCACCAATAGATCATCAAATTCCTTCAAGAAGAGGATGAGTTCTCTTCAAGAAACCAAGACAAGTTAGAGAAACAATATGGAGATCAGGTAGTCCAACTCAGATCAAACAAGATACCTAAGGGTCTAGTGAATCTAGAATCCATTTTCAATCCCAATGACAATTTCAAAAAGAGAAATCAATTATCATGATCAAAGGTGAAGATTCAGAACCTATTTCGGTTGGAGAAGGAAAATTGCTCCAAATTGGCAAGGTAAATACTCAACAAGAAAAACATGATTTTATACAACTTTGTCAAGAATTTCTTGATATATTTGCATGGAGTTATGAAGATATTAGGGGATTTGATCCTAGTTTAGCACAACATACTATTGAACTAGATCCAGAAGCTAAACCCATTAGGTAGAAGAAAAGAACAATAAATCCTCACATAGAGCCTCTAATGAAGAAAGAGTTAAACAAGATGATTGAGGAAAACATCATTTTCCCTATCAAGCACTCATCCTGGGTTACAAACCTTGTGCCAGTCTAGAAAATAAATGGGGAAATCAGGTTGTGTGTGGATTTTAGAGATCTAAATAGAGCTTCCCTCAAGGATCACTACCCACTTCCCTCAATGGAAAAATATTTACAATTAGTTCCTGGTTCGGAGATATTTTCACTTTTAGATGGCTACTCGGGCTATAACCAGATCATGGTGAGAGAGGAGGATCAGTTCAAAACACCTTTCACTACAAAGTGAGGCACATATGCTTACAGGAAAATGCCATTTGGCTTATCCAATGCAACAGGGACATGGATATGGAATTTAAGGGATTGATTAACAATATTGTTCTTTTGTACCTTAATGACATTACAATATTTTCCAAGAATGCAAATTTGATCATATTTACCATCTCAGGTTATTGTTTGAGAGATGTAGGTAGTTTGGAGTTTCCCTGAATCAAGAAATACATATTCTTGGCTCATGAAGGTAAGCTATTGGGCCATATTTTATCCAAATAAGGATTAAATATTGATCTAGAGAGAGTCAACACCATTCTTGCATTGCCACTTCCTAGTCACAAGAAATCTCTCCAAAGTTTCTTGGGAAGGATAAACTTTGTCAGAAGGTTTGTGCCTAATTTTACTAATCTAGTTAAACCACTAACACCAATGTTGAAGAAGAGCATGAAATTTAAATGGACATCTAATCCAAAATACAACTTTGAGGCTATCAAGCAAGAAATAGCACAAGCTCTAACTTTTATCAATCCAAACTTATCAAAAGTCTTCATTTTGTATGCTTTTGGTGGCTCAAACACAATATATGAAATATTGGTACAAGTAAAAAAGAAGGATATGAGTAGCCTATTGCATTCTTCAGTTAGATCCTAGAGGACTATGAAGTAAGGTACTCATTCATTAGGAAGCATTCTGTTGTTTCAATAAGGATTTTAAAGAAATTTAGACAACTGGTTTCAAACAAAAAAATCCACTTGCTAGTGTCACTTACCCGTGTGAAGGATTTCCTCCTGAACAAGGATTTAAATGAAAAAGGCTAGTTGGATTACCAGAGTAATGGTGTATGATATCTATATCAATGTAGCTAAATTGGTTAAGAGGAAAGGGATTGTGTGAGTAGCTCATCTTAAATCAATATGCATAGTCGAAAGATGAAGAAGAGTCCATTCTAGTGCTCCTAGATGATCAAGAACAACAAGTTGATGCCTTACCCACACCTTGTTGAACTCAAGATATGATCAACTTACTCTAAATAATTCAATGTCCTCAAGAATTCAGAGAAGAAAAAATAAGGCATTTCGTGCTCCAATCTATTCCATATGTTCTTATTAATGGCATATTTTTAGGAAAGACATGAATGTAGTTCTCTTAAGGTGTATTACAAGAGATACAATTGAGAAAAATATTACATTAGTTCCATGATGGGGAAGTTGGAGGTCACTTTTCTCCATCACTAACAACTCTCAGAATCATGAAGGATGGTTACTATTGGCATACTATATTCAGTGATTATTTTGCAAGAATTAAGAAGTGCAAGAAATGTGTATTTTTCACAGAAATGAAAAGTCTGGAAAAATTCCACTCTAGCCAATCTTAGTTGATAAATGGTTCATGAAATGGGGATTGGATTTCATTGGGGTCATCAATATAAACTCAATCTTAGGTCACAAGTGGATTCTTATAAAGAATCGACTATTTCACCAAATGGACTAAAGTAGTGGCACTCAAGGAGGTAAATGAGTCTATTTTACTAGATTTATATGAAGGTATTGTAATCAGGTTTGGTGTCCCATCTACTATCATTTCTAACAATGATCTAACATTCCTTGACATAAATTTTTTTGATTGGGCTGTGAGGAATGGGATAAACTTGAGAAATTCATCAAACTATTACTCCCAAGGTAACGAGCAAGATGAGTTCACAAATAAGAATATGTTAAGGATCATAAAGAGGAATTTGTATGAGAATCAAAGAACATGGTACATGAGGTTAAAATCATCCTTGTAATATGATAGAATCACACCTAAGAGATCCACTGACAACTCTCCCTATAAGCTAGTTTATGGAAAAGAAGCAAGGCTACCCATATCTCTTGAATTTCCAACACTAGAGCTTATCAAATACCGGAGTTATATGATTTTTCAGCCATGGAGGTTAGATATGCATAACTCATGGAGTTGGAGGAGTTTAGAAACCAAGCAGTCTAAACTATGGAAAAATATCAAGCTTTAATCAAGAGGATATTTGATAGGAAAACAAGAACTATAAGTTTCAAAGAAGGATACTTGGTCCGAAATGGGATGTAGACAGGGAAAAAAAGGTAAGCACTCGAATTTTGATGCTATATGAAGTGGTCCCTACATGATCTCAGGATGCAAGACAAAAAAATGATTTCCTATTTTCAAATTTGGATGGAGAAGAAATACAGATTCCATTCACTGGAATCTATCTAAAGAATTGTATATCAAGTGCTGTCCCATATTTGTACATATTAGTTTAGGTTTCTAATTCCTCTAAGTTCTTTCAACGTAGTGTTTTGCTGGTAGAATATGTTTCTTTTTCCTAAGTTATTTGCATAGGTTATATTGATTTTGGAGCACTTGGTCTCATTGCACAACTCCTAATCAAAGTCAAGAAGAACTCGGGGAAGTATGCTTTGGTTTTGGGTTATCGTGGTATCATTGTTTCAAGAAATAGTTTCCATTTCCAAGAAATTTCAAATGCAGAGAAACTTAAATTCAGATTTAGAGGAATGTTTTAGTTTTTGCATCCTTTTATCCCTTGATTAGTTGCATACTAAGCTTTTGGTGCCTCTTCTTTGATCAAGAAATTAGTTTTAGGGCATCTTGAGGCATTTCAAAGAGTATGTTTCATATCACCTTGCATGTTCTCAATTCCGTAGACAACCCTCCTCAATTTTATTATAGATTCTCCTTGGTTTTGAGCAAAAGATCAACCTCAAATCAATTTTCCATTCTCACCGAATCTTGTCAAGAGGTAATATTATGAAAATTTGATCATATCAAGCATTTTTAGGGCATTTTCAACTCTAGATAGTGTCCTGTGAGTTCAAGGGTGGTGTATCCAATTTAAGAATAGTTTTTAGAGGGAAGAAGGGTGATTTTTCATATTTTGGACAATTTTTCACTCACGCAAAACCTTACTAAGAATATTTTTGTGATGTAAGTGGTCATTTTGAACATTTTCATATCAGTTTTGGGGTCTAAGAGGTGATTTAGTTAGTTCTAGGGGTAGAGGTTATATTAGAAATCACAAGCACCGAGAGGGAGGGGGTGAATCAATGCAGATTTAAACTTTTCACTTATTGCCAATTTTAAATCCTTCAAGTGATGTACGGATTTAAACTATGAAAATTAAATCAAACATATTTCATGAACAATAACATTGAACATAGATTACTGTGGGAAACTATTTTGGGAGAAAAACCCACCTAAAAAAGTTACTTATATTACATAAAGAAAGGAGTTGCAAGAATATTACACATCCTACAAGATTTATTTAGTGAGGCTCCAACACCACAAGGAGAACAAAACCTTACACCTCTACAAATATTATGCACAATAAAGGACTCAAGTGAATATTACACATCAAAAGAGATTTATTTAGTAAAGAACCAACCTCACAAGGAGCACCAACCCCTGAATATGATAAGCTACAAATTAGACTTAATTTACTTGAACATTTTGATCAACTAATTACAACAATTACTTTTGCAATATATTATGATCACCTTTTTGTATTTGTCTGTGTTCTTATTTTCACTCTCTTTTGTTCATCTGATTTGATCCCTCTTGCTCAATCAATCCACTACCCTTAATGCTTTTCTCATCTCATAAGTCGATGCATCATCGATTTTCTCTCTTCTTTCCTCTCTCTTTTCTTATGTCACTCTTTCTTAGCTTGATTACTTTGTATAATCTCTTCTCAAGCTCTTTCTTAGCTCAAATATTTATTTTCTTACTTCGAAAAACCACCAAAAACTCCAAGTTCAAACTATATCATCAATCAACCCAACTCTTTAGTTTGAGTTACGTGTCATGCACCTTACTACTTGGTCACCTGAGAATCAAGATTATTAAATACATTCAGCTGAATCTAGATATTGTTCCTTCTGTATTCGGCTTGATTACACCACTTTTTATGCATTTCCGAAGCTATTTAACGTGACCTGATGATCGAACTGTTTCCTTCTCCAATATTTTACTTTGCCTTAAAACTAAGATTTTCATAGGGAATGTAGTTGTATTTCTAGAAATTCAATATGCATTAAATGCCGATAGCTGAAATAGTGGATTTATTCAACTTTGTGGAGTTCAAGTCGTACATGCACCCGTAATCTTTTGTCAATCGAATAATCACCTATTTTGGATACTAACACAAACTTATTCCATTTTAAATCTGTATTTGATTGTCCTCGATCCATATCTAGTTCATATTTGCTTGATCTATGGCTTCCTTGGCTTTTGTGACCTTTTCCTGTGTATCACAAAAATAGTTTTTGTTCTACACATTTTCTCGTTTCTCGTAGCTATTAAGTTATCTGCATATTTTCTATGCTTCTACAATGTCTTGTGCCTATTCTCCTTGTCCTTTTCCTTTCGACGACTTGTTTCTTGTACACATATTTTTCTTCTTATCTGCACTTTCATCTTGTGACTTTGTTTCACATTCTTGACTCCATTCTTTTATCTCATGGATTTTCCATTTCCATGGCTTTCTTCCTTAGTGAATTTTCTTTTCTCGCACGGATTTTCTAGTTCTTGGTGGATTT
This sequence comes from Taxus wallichiana var. yunnanensis, assembly GCA_018340775.1. Lineage (NCBI taxonomy): Eukaryota > Viridiplantae > Streptophyta > Pinopsida > Cupressales > Taxaceae > Taxus > Taxus wallichiana. The sequence goes on along the minus strand of CM031235.1, from coordinate 92,271,739 downwards.
TTTTCTTTTCCGCAACATTACTCCTAACTTCCTTTACTCAGTGGCTTCTCCTTTTCCTATCCTTTCTTCCATGGCTTATCCTCTATGTCCTCCTTGTATGAATTTATCTTCATGTTCACAACTCTTCCCTCACATCTGCAGGTTTTACCTTTCTCTCATGTGACTTGTCCTTTGGCTCCTTTTGCTTTAGTGACTTCATTCCTTTTCATGTGGAACTTTCTAAGCTTCCACGACTTCAGTTTCTATGCTTAGATCTTGTTCCTTGAATCCTTTATTTTTGGCGACATCATTCCTTTACCCGAGGCACTCAATTACCTTCCATGGATTCTTCTAGAGTTCCGTGGTTTTCTATAGACTTCAGCATATATTTCCTTCTCTCCGTGGCTTGCCGTGGTTCTTCCATACTACATATGATTTCCTAAGCTACTTTTTGAATTTGATGTTTTCTCTATGAGATGACACTACCAATCAACCTTCATCTTCATTTCTTTCTCACTTTACCAATTAACCCTTTTTCCATCAATGCCACTTCTTCCATCTTCTACAGTTTTGACATCAATGACAACACATACCATAATGACAAAGGTTCAACAATCTCCCCTTTGTCATTGATGGAAACACACCTGAAACCTATAATTGTTGATGGAAAAATACTTGCATACCTGATTTCTATTTTCATCTTTACTCCTTTGTGTATATGACTTGGTTGGTTCCATCATCTCTCCCCTTATATATCACAATATTTCTCCCCCTTTGAATGTAATGGTTTGGCTCATATCTGATTTTCTCTCCTTTAGCTATATTACTACAACACTTCAATTTCTCTCACCCTTTTGACTTTATTCAGTTGGTTTCTGACTTTCATCAGCTTATCTCCCCCTTTGAAAACAATGAAAAAGGGCCAAATGTGTCACATAAAACTAAATATTATGGTGAGCTAGATACAACATGTTCTTACCTTGAGAATCTCCCTGTAGGCTTATGCTTATCATACATATGTGCTAGTGTGTCTACGGTAATGCTACCCCTTTCTTTATTACTCTTTAGAAGCTGATATTATTTGAAAATTCTCCCTTGCCTTGTACGTATACACTCTAGTTGTTGTCTGGATTAGGAATGACCCCTAATTCATTCCTTAGGTGTTCAAATGTTGCTTTTGGTAGAAACTTGGTCATTATGTCTTCAATTTCCTCTTTATTGCTCACATATTCTAAAATGATATTCCTATCATTCAATTATTCCATCAAGAAATGATATCTAATCGAATGTGCTTGGTCTTTGAGTGGAACACAAGATTCTTAGAGACACTAATTACACTTGTACTATCACACAATAAAGGAATTGGATGTTCATATTTTACCTTGTAGTCTTCCAATGTTTGTTTCATCCAGAGAACTTGAGTGAAACACATTGTGAAAGCTATATACTCTACTTCACATGTTGAGAGAGCCACTGATGATTGTTTCTTTCTAAGCCAAGATACCAAGAAATTTCCAATAAATAATGCACCACCACTTGTACCCTTCATGTCATCAATGCTTCATGCTCAATCAACATTTGTCTATGCTTTTATGATGAAATCATTTCTTTTGGGGTACCATAGTCCATACTTAACTGTTCCCATGAGATATATGAGAATTTTGTTCTTGAAATATTCCAAAAAGGCCTACCTCATGCATGATATCTAGTCTTTATGCTATGGAGTAAAGTATACTTCCTATCATGGATCTGTACAATGTTTTGTATACCTTAGGTGAGTCATCATATCTCCTTAGCTTTCATCCAAATTACATTGGTGTACCAATCATTCTACATTCTTCCATTCTGAATATTTTCAACATTTCCTTGATATCCTTATTATGGGATTTGAATACACCTAGATCTATTTTTCTAATCTATAAATCTAGAAAGAATGAAAGATATCTAAGCATAGACATTTCAAATTATTCTTTCATCATATCAGAAAATTCATATGTCATCTTATCATGGTCTCCGCCAAATATGATATCATCTACATACACAATGATAATTAGCAAGTGGTATCCTTCTTCCTTGATGTAGAGATTGTTGTTTACAACACCTTTTCTAAATCCTTTCTCAATGAGGTATGAATCTCATTTGTTGTACCAAGATTTGGGAGCTTGTTTTAATCTGTACAAATTTTTCTTCAACATGCACACATAATTATTATCTTCAATCAGTGAAAATCCATTAGGTTGTTCAATGTATACCTATTCATTCAAGAAACCATTTAGGAAGGCTGATTTCACATCCATCTGAAATAACTGATCTTTTTGTATGCCGCATAAGCTAGGAATAGTCTTATTGCTTCCATTCTTTCCACTGGTGTAAATGTCTCATCAAAATCAATTCCTTCCATTTGTGTGTATCCTTTACACACTAGCCTTTCCTTATTTCTTGTCACTTCTCCTTTCTCATTCAGTTTGTTTCTGAATACCCATTTGGTTCCAATCACATTCTTGTTCCATGGTCTGGGTACCAATTCCCATGTCTCATTCTTTTCAATTTGATCCAACTCTTCATTCATGGCGTCTACCTAATGCTAATGTTTGCATGCTTCTACAACATTCTTGGGTTCTATCATTGACAAGAGTGTTATGTCTTCATGGTTATGCTGCTCTTTTAACTTTCTTCTAGTGATAATGCTACCATCTTTGTTTCTAATGATCTAATTAGAAGGATGGTCCTTTTGACTTTCCTAGAGGGTGCCTTAGTGTCTGGCCTTTCTTCCTCTTCATCTACTTCTTCATGCAGACTGTCTAACTCTTCATCATCTTCTTGTTCTTCAAGACCACCATTTTGCTGAGTACTAGTTTTGGCATACTGTGTCTCATCCACCTTTACATTTTTGCTTTCAAAAATATTTTGCAACCACTTATTATAGCACTTATAAGCTGCATTGACCACTAAGTAACCAAGGAATATCCCTTCATCACATCTTGAGTCAAATTTTCCTAAGTTGTATTCATATATTTTGATATAGCATTTTCTTCTAAATACTCTTATGTGATTTACATTTGCAGGTCTCTTCTTCCATAGTTCATAAGGAGTCTTATCACTATTTATTCTCAGTTGAGCTCTATTCAAAAGATAGATCGTAGTGTAAACTACTTCACTCCAATACCTATATGAGAGTTTGGATTCATTTAGCATGGTTCTTTCCATCTCCTAAATAGTCATATTCTTCCTCTCAACAACCTTGTATTTTTGAGGTGTTCTGGTGGCTGAGAATTGTCTTCTTATTCCATGTTCTTCACAAAATTCATCAAACTCATTTGACCATAATTCTCCACCTCTATCTGATCTTAGGCATTTGATCTTTTGTTCTTCTCATTTTCTACCAAAGTGCCTTGAATTTATTGAATCTATCTAAGGCTTCTAAATTTTTCTTCAAACATGCTACCCATGTCATTCTAGTGTAATCATCTATTAGAAGCATAAAATATACCTCACCATTTATACCTTCAATTATGGTGGCTCGAGAGATCTGTATGAATCAAATCTAGTGGTATGGTTGTAGAATACTCCTTTGATTTAAATGATCTCCTTGTTTGTTTTCCATGTAAATATGCCTTGCATAGCATATCTACGGGTTTCACAATGGTTGGCATATGTCTAACACAACCTTTTGCACTTAGCTTTACAAGATTTTCAAAACTCACATGCCCCAATCTTTTGTGCCACAACCACTGTAATCTATCTTACTTGTGAATAATTTCTCTTTGTTTATCTCATTAAGAACATACATGTTGTTCTTTTTCTGCTTGGCCTTTATAACCTTCTTTCCTATTTTGCAGTTTATAATATCACAACCTTTTTCATGGAATATCACATTATATCCCCTCTTGCACATTTGACTCACACTCAACAGATTATGTTTAAGACCTTCAACATATAAAACATTTTCAGTTATAGTCTTTCCATTATCTAGACTCAAGGTTCCTTTCCCAACTATGTTTGTAGAGTTGTTATCACCAAATATCATAGCACTAGATGCATTGTTAGACAAAGTAATAAACTTTATTTTGTCACCTGTCATATGGCTAGAGCATCCACTATCCAAGTACCATATTTTATCTTCATTTTTCACATGGAATGTTGTCTGTACAATTGAGCATGACTCTTTTCTCTTGTTCTCATCTTTCTTTGCAACATATACCCACTTCTTTTTCTTAGGAAGTTCTTGTTTGTTGGTTGAAACTACACTACTCTTCTTGTAATAATTGTGTTGAACACCATTATAGTTTTAACTGGTGTAAGATGGGAAATTTTCTTCTATAGCCTCTAGAGAATTTCCTACACTTGGTGAATTTATGTCCAAACTAATTACATGAATAACAATAACCATAAAAATAATGTGTGTACCTCATAGCATATGTGATTCTGGGAGAAGAAGTTCTTCTCTTCGCGGAATTGATAATCTTCTTGTTTGTGGCGGATGAGGTGTTGGATGTTGATGCAACCTTGTTTTCTTCATTCTTTGTAGGCTCCTTTACTTTACTTTCTTCTTTAAAACCAATTCTAGTCTTTTCATTTGCATCACATTGGCTACTCAGTATATCAGTCAAAACACTTGATCCCTTTTCAAGTTTTTCATACAACTTTAGCTTGCTTCTCATTTGTTCCATTTCAACTTTCAATTTCTCTAGTTTCGAGTTCAACTTTGTGCACTCATGCTCCTTTGATTTGTAGGAGTTTGAAATATTTTCCAGCTATGTTTCTAACTCCTTGAGCTCATTTTCCTCTTCTTATTCTCTTTAAGATTTTCTTTCTTCAAAAATGTAGATTTGTTCTTCATAATTATTTAATGTGCATCTCAAATTTTAATTATTTCTTCTACACAACTTCAATTCTTCAATGGCACATACTAATTATGCTTCAATATTTACTTCAACTTATTCTTCATCAGAATCTTTGGCATCAACTATTTTCTTCCTTTTGGAGCTGCTTTCTTCAGTTGCATCCATGGCCATAAACAGACATTTTGATTGATCTTCATTATTTTCATTTTTAGAGATACCAGGATTGCTTGATTCAGATTCACTTGATTCTTCCTTTGAATAGAAGTTCCTTTTGTTATTGAAGAAAATTTTCTTGTTGTTTTTCTTTACATATCCAGTATCTCTCTTGATGTGTTTATGATTGTCTTCTTCATTTTCAAAATGATTATCTTTATTCTTGTTTGGAAACTTTCCAAAGAAAGTGACCTACTTTTCCACATGCAAAACACTTAAATGGGAGATTTCCTTTATACTTACTTGAACCTCTTTTTAGTATTCTGAAAAACATTGCTTCAATATTTTCATCATCCAACTCATCTCCTGAAGTTGATTCTTCTTCTTCTTCTTCTTTCTTGGACTGGGTTTTTTCTTGACCTTGAATGCTACTTCTTTCTTGGAATTTTTGGATCTAATAGTCCTCATCTCATATGCTGAAAGAGTGCTTTGCAATTCATCCATCATGAGAGTATTCATGTCTTTGGCTTCCTCTATAGTTGATACCTTTGCATCATACTTTCTAGTCAGAGATCTCAAAATATTTTGCACTATGACAGATTCTTCTAGTTTCTCTCCTAGACCTATGATCATATTTATGACCTCATCTATTCTTTGCATGTAGGTCGCTATACTCTCATCGTATTTCATCTTAAGATTTTTGAACTATGATCTATAGGTTTGTAAATTTGCTAGCTTGACCTTTTCATCACCTTCATAGATACTTTATAGTTTGGTCCATATCTCCTTTGTTGTTGTGCAATGCATAACTTTCACAAACTTTGTCTCAGTCAAGCCGCATAGAATGACATTCATTGCTCTTGAGTTACATTCATATTTTACCTTATCCATGGAAGTAGTAATTGGTGTGGTTGGAGGGTTGTATCCTTTCTCAATGCATTCCTAGATATCAAAACCAAGTGACATCAAATATGTCTTCATCCTTATTCTCCAGAATGCATAATTTGTACCAGTGAAGAGAGGTGATCTTGATAGTGACAAACCACCTTGTGCCTGATTTTCTACCATGCTTGTGATAGGAGGATCTCCTTAAAGATGTTAATATTATGTTATAAGGATGTTACTTTGATACCAATTGTTAGAGATCAAAATCACTAAGAGGGGGTGAATCAGTGCAAATTAAAACTTTTCACTTATTGCCAATTTTAAATCCTTTAAGTGATGTGTGACTTTAAACTATGAGTAGTCAATCAAACATATGTCATGCAAAATAACATTGAACACAGAGATTACCATGGGAAACCATTTTGGGATAAAAAACCACCTAAAACCATTTCTTATATTACACAAAGAAAGGAATCACAAGAATATTACACATCCTACAATTTTTTTTAGTGAGGCTCCAACCCCACAAGGAGCACCAACCCTTTACACCTCTATTGATATTATGCACAACAAAGGACTCAAGTGAATATTATGCATCACAAGATATTTATTTAGTAAGGAACCAACCTCACAAGGAGAACCAACCCCTGAATATGCTAAGCTATAACTTAGACTTAATTTACATATACATTTTGATCATCTAGTTACAACAATTACTTTTGTAATAGATTATGATCACCTTTTCTGTATCTGTCTGTGTTCTTATTTTCCCTCTCTTTTGCTAATCTAATTCAATACCCCTTTCTCAATCAATCCTCTTCCCTTGATGCTTTTCTCATCTAATAAATTGATGCATCATCAATTTTCTCCTCTTTCTCTCTCTTTTCTTATGTCACTCTTTCTTATCTTGATTGCATCATATTATCTCTTCTAAAAGCTCTTTCTTATCTCAAATATTTATTTTATTACTTGAGAAACACCACCAAATGACTCCAAGTTCAAACTATATCATCAATTGACCCAAATCTTTACTCATGTACCTTCTTGCTTAGTCGCTTGAGAATCTAGATTATAAAATGCACGCAGCCTCACTCTAGATATTGTTCCTTTTGTATTCGGCTTGATTACACCACTTTACATGCATTTCTAGAAGCTATTTATTAGCCATTTTCTAAAAATAGATTTTCACATTTGCAATGTGACCTAGATGAGTGAGTTGTTTCCTTCTCAAATTTTTTATTTTTCCTTGAAACTCAGATTTTCTTAGAGAATGTAACTTTATTTCCAAAAATTCAATACACATTAAATGTTGGTAGATGGAATAGTGGATTTATTTGTCTTTATGGAGTTCAAGTTGTACATGTAGCCACAATCTTTTGTCAATCGAATAATCATCGATTTTGGATACTAACTCTCACTTCTTCCATTTTAAACTCTATCTGATTGTCCTTGATCCATCTCTAGTTCATATTTTCTCAATCTGTGGCTTCCTTGGATTTTGTGACCTTTTCCTTTATATCATCGAAATATTATTTGTTTTGTGGCTTTTCTCCTTTCTCAAAGTGGCTATTAAGTTATTTGTGGATTTTCTATACTTCTCAAGGATTATACAATGTCTCGTGGTTATCCTCATCCTTTTCCTTTCTATGGCTTATTCCTTGTATGAAAATTTTTCTTCTTATCCGTGTTGTCTTCGTGTAAATTTATTCATGTTTGTGACTCCATCCTTTTATCTCGTGGCTTTTCCATTTCGCGGCTTTCTTCCTTAGCGAATTTTCTTATTTTGCATAGCTTTTCCAGTTCTTGGTAGCTTGTCTACTTGTCTCATGCATTACTCCTAACTTCCTTTACTCAACAGCTTCTCCTTTGACTATCCTTGCTTCCAAGTCTTATCTTTTATGTCCTCCTTATTTATGCATCTCTATCTTCATGTTCAAAACTCTTCCCTCACATCCATGATTTTAACATTCTCTCATGTAACTTGTCCTTTGAATCCTTCTACTTCAACATCTTTATTTATTTTTATGCGGCATTTACTAAGCTTCAAAGGATTCACTTTCTACGCTTAGTGATTTTTCCTTGAATCCTTACATTTTTTTGACATCATTCCTGTACTGCAGTAACTCAATTACCTTCCATGGTTTCTTCTAGAGCTTTACGGTTTTTCTGCAGACTTTGGAGGATATTTCCTTTTCTCCGTGGCTTGCCCAAAAACTGACTAAGTCCCTTAGAACTTATCCTTGATCATCTTGAATCTTTTTTTACATCTATCTGACCCTTAATGTCTTTATTTGACTTCTAAATGATCGATTCAATTTCCCAAGGCTTTTGCATACTATATATTGTTTCCTAAGTTTCTTCCCGACTTTGATCTTTTTTTGTTGAGCCGACACTACCAATCAACCTTTATCTTCATTTCTTGTTCACTTTACCAATTAACCCTTTTTTCCATCAATGTCACTTCTTCCATCTTCTGCAGTTTTGACATCAATGACAACACATACCATAATGACAAAGGTTCAACCGGTTCAAGCCCAAACTAGTTCAAGCTACTAAAGATGAATCCATGCCCAATAGAACAATAGGGCCATAGATCACTTCATCTAGCAAGCATATAGCGTTGATGAGTTGCCAAATTGTTATGCACTTGTACCAAATTAAGAAAAAATGGGTAACAAGGATAGTCTTGACCTAGGACAATTTTTTGGGACCTTAGGGAAAAAATAGGAGTAATCAGATCAATTTCATTTTCAAGAGGATTTCTTGTGACTCGGGGTGTTATTTGGATCCTTGGACACTTTCCTCTTTTCCAAAAAATCCAAGTACTTACGAAAAAATGTAAAAATCATAAGGTGCACTAGAGTGGCTTAGGAGCTCATGGGTGAGTTAGTTGCATCAAATCTATAGTAAAGTTTTCGAGAATGCTAAATGGTTTAGCGAGTTAGTAAGGATCTTGGGGAAGCTAAATTCAGTGGAATGAGGTGAGTGAGTTGGTGAGTTGTATCGGTGAGGAGCTTGTCGAGCTCAATGGCTGAGTCATTAAGATTTCATTGCGAGTGAGGTATGTGTTATGGGCTCGAAAGGCCCGAGTGGAAAATGTCGATGGATGTGAGTTCCCTGTGAGCCCGACATTTTTGCATGACATGACGGGGAATTTTACCTGCGGGTGTGTTAGGGTTTTTAGGCCCGTGAGGCCGTGGTGGAATGCATTTCGTGAGAGGATGAGTCCTTGAGAAAAGGTTAGATCTGCAATTAAAAAAAGGTGGCAGGTGTTGTGGGACTCGGGGCATATATTGCAGCCAAGTGGGGGAATGTATGCACTAAGGGGCCAGAGGGAACAAGCTCCCTTTGGGTATGATTTCCCCACAAATCTGTGATGTCTAAAGCATAAAAAATTCCACATGAAGAAATGAGGAGGGCTCAAACGAGCCAAAGGACACAGATGAGAGGGGGTCGATAGGAGTAGCTTGCCAAGCTATATAGTGAGTTAGATGATAGGCCAATGTAAACAATAAAAAAATCCCATAGTCCATTATGGATTGTGGGTATATTATAAAGCCCGAAGTTGAGTTATTACCAAATGGGAAAAATGAAGCTCTCGACCCACATTTCTATAACTAGCCACCTAATGCACCAAATTAAATAAATATGGACTTATTGAAATTGTATTTTCATCCCCCACACTTAGAAATAATCAGAATATGGAAATTAGGTGGAGTTTGTGGAAAAATACAAAGGAGATGTCCCAGTTATAAAATCAACATTCAAAGTGAGTGAAAATGCATTAATGAAGGCATGGTCATTTTTCTTCCTCCCCAAGAAATGGTAAAGAGAAAAAATGGGTTTTTAGTTTCATCCATGCTATTTTCAGAGAATTTACTATTCCTTGTTGGTGGTTGTAACCACAAGTTTGGGATTTCCCTCATATCTTTCTTTTCTTTCTTCTATATATTGTAATGGAGGTCTCTTTTTAAAATGTTGTTGGATATTCTCTATCTTCCTCCATTCTTCTACAGGTTGCTACAAGTGTATGTGAGCTTCAAGCCTCCATTTTGATAATTTTGCAAGAGATTCATGCCTCTTTTTCTTATTGTAATGAATTGTATGATCATATGAAGCAATAAAATAAATTTTTGTGGCCATTCTTTAACCCTTGCTTGTGTTTCATTACATTATCTTTCCTCTACATTGAATTTGAAGGTATTGTTGTGCATTTTGGTTTCTTGCAAGATCCAAATGGTTGTGTGTAATGGAAATGGTGCTGTGAGTGTGTTTTTAGATCGTGGTGTTCTACATATCCTCTATATCTACATTTATTTCCATTTCCATCCATTGGAGAGTGTTCCAACTACCCTTCTCTTAGTGTTATCACCTTCCTCAGTGTAGGATTTCCATCTTTTCATGTATTTTCCTTCTCCCTGGTCCCTTGGAATCATAGGATATCATTATATAGTTGTATTTAAAGCATTATCAGTAGTTTTAGTTTTATATTAGGAAGAGGAACGAGCCTTCTCTAGAGAATTATCTCAGTTCTTGGTCCCACACCTTGAGATAATTCCATGTTTCCCAAAAACATAGATTACCTATTTCATTCACTTACAAGAAAATCAGAGGGTGTTGTTTTTTAGTGATAACAAGAAGACATTAACCAACAAAATTAAAGTGGATAAAAATCCCAAGATGATTTTTGTAATCACTAAATATAATAAGAAAAATAGGAATGCCCAAACAATGTCCAATGGCATAGGCGACACATTATCCATCAAACACATAGTAAATAAGAATGAAGAATGCAACCAAAAATGTAATTAATGGAAACTATATATTGATGGAGCCAAATTTGAACAATTTTTAGGCACTTTGGATTTGTACTTATCACCCAAGGGGAAAGAAATGTTTTGCTTCATATAGACTACGATTCCCTTATGCCAACCACATAAAAAAGTGTGATGCCGTAATCTTATAATTACAATTTTCTCTACTATAAGGAGCTAAAACCCTACAAGTCTTTAGTGGCTTAGATATGTTCATAAACCAAGTAAAAAAGAAAATTTTATCATAATACATTTTATTTTAAAAGTTACAAACACATAGCTTCCAATTTAATTGATTATTTTAATGCATTTAACATTAGTTTTATCCTAAGTGGAAAGAACTGGGTGGACGACTCTTTAGACTCTTTAGCTGCTACCTTAAATCTTGTTAATGCTCAGAATTGTACAATCATTTTACATGTACAAATCCAACACACCGTGGGATATCTCATAAAGGTGGATTGTGAATTTGCAGAGAATATGTAGAGAGAAGTGGATCTATTTATAACTAGTGTATAGAAAGATACCTAAAATAACACCTAAACTATCCATAGATACATGAAATGTGGGAAAGTATTGAATATAAGATATATGGTTAGAAAAATTAAATAAAATGGCACTTTGGTGCACCAAGAAGGATGTGTATGGAGCATGTAAAATTTCATCTCAAACAATAAATCGATTAACATACATGCAATAATATAAGCTAGCATATTTAGTGAGACAAATACAAGAAGGAGCGAGAAAATACAAGAAGGAGAGTTCCATCTAGTGGAGTATTAAGAAGGGACCAAAGGGATGAACTATAACTTATAATCCTCATAGAAGTATATTGTGAAGTCACTCAATTATACCTTCTTAACTAAAATAATGAGAATAAGTACATACAAATAATGTAATTGAACTCTAAGTAGAAAAATTTATGATAGTCCCCATTTTCCATAAAACATCAACTCTTTTATAGATTGCAAAAGAAGGGAAAAGAGAGGGAAACACAATTAATTTCTAGTTGTTTGCAATATATTTGGGTGGCTCACGAAATCTTCTCATTAGTCGACTTTGGTAGTTATTTTTTCCACTTTGAATATTTTCCTATGCTTGTTTTTTTGTAAAAGCTTTATATTCTCTATGACTATGGCTTGAAATTTAATTAATTTTTTTTCCATATTTTACATTTTTGAGCTTATTTAATAACTAGTCCACCAGAGAGGACAATTTTGATATATACCAATACCATTTCCCTTTCACAAAGATTTTTTTATTTTATCCTTCTTCCCTTTTACATAATATTTTAACTAGCTTTTAAAAATTTAGCAAAGTGAAATCTTTTTAGGATAGGAAAATAATAAAGTTTAAGTTTTATAATTTTATGAAAGGAGAAGTAATATTACGGGATAAAGATTGGTGCAAAATTTATCATCATTGAACATATCAGATCTTAGGGAATTTTGCACAATAAGCATCAAACTCATAAGTATTACCGTCCATTGGTCATGGAATAAAAAAATACAACTCTCTTAAATATTGTTCCCTACCTATATTCTTTTTTCTCTCTAAAGTAGAAGTCTGGGTCTAGGGATGGTAAGCCCCAACAAGGTTGAGGCATAAGACCTTTGTTAGTTTTTTTTTGGTACAATGCAGGGTTGATAGATGTAGCCCCCAAAGCCAAGCCCAGTTTGCTTCTTTAGTAATCATTGATTTCTCTTTTGCACAATAAATTTTATAGAAATTTTAAAGTATCTTAAACTACTTTGAAACATTGGGTTTGATTTATTTCCACCTTTATCTCCACTTGCATCTTGATATTTATACTTTATTTCTTATATGTCACATATTACAAAAAACCCATGGATTCCCAAGGTGATGAATGCATTTTTCTCTATTTAGCTGGATAAAATAGTAGTCAAGAGATTTTAGGAGGTTAAATATATTATAGTTAAGGCCTCAAGATATGATGTCAATTTAAATTTAGTATTTAATTACTTGTCTTTGATTAAGAGCTAATCCAATGGATCCAAAAGTAATTCACAATTTTGTAAAACTCCTCCAAACTTATAAAACCATCACCTAGTATAGTTAATTATTATTATGTTGTGGAGCCTATTTTCATGCGTGGAAGTATTGGAGACCGTACACTCTCCATAGTTTTCTCACCGGAGAATTTTTGGCCTTGAAAATTGTGCTCGATATCTCGAGAAACATGCTCTTATCATATGGGCAAGATTTTTGACCCATAAGTTTATGCGTCGATTTTGGCCCATGGTTTTGGTACCCACGGTATTATAAAACTTCTTAAGAATATTCCTATTTATGTAAGGATACATATTATTGTAAATGGGTGAGAGTTCAAGTGTGAATTCAAGAGAGTTTTTGAGCATAACTCCAAACAGATCAGGGTAATGTATTGTGAGAAATAGGTGGCTTGTAATAAAATATGAGCAAATAATTCTTGGCGAGACGTAGCCCAAATTGGGTGAACCAAGTTAAATACTATGTCCGTGTTGAGTTCTTTTATTTTCTACTCTTTTATTTTAGATTTGTAATATCTTTCTACATATTATTCTCTACTATTGCGATTATGTGTGGGATTTTTGTCTGTATTTTATCCCTTATTTCCTAAAAATTGTAATGGATATTCAATAGCTGAGGAGAAATTGGTTATTTTACCTAAAACACTACTTGGAAACTTTGAAACCATAACTTAGCTTAGTATTGTCAATACTTGGAAAAATTTTCCATCCTTTTGAATTCATCAAACTTGGAATTTTTTTTTCAACTTGGTTATCCAAAAAAATCATAAGTTCAATTTTTGGGATAATAGTGCCAAACAATATATGTAAAGTAGAAATTAGTAAATCAAGTCATGCTAAATGTTTTATTTGTATTTTTTAAATGTTTGAATGTTTTTGTTATTTGAAATAGTTTTATTTTTGTGTATCTTTACAATATTGATAATGTTTAAAAATGTGCTTATCATATGACTGCATCATGTACATGAGGATTAGAGGATATATCGGATTTCTTGTGATAATATAAAATTCCATCATGTGTCATAACATGTGAGTGTCTTGATATATATGGATGTGTAGAATGGAAAATGATGGGAGGCATATGTCCGAATGGAGTATTGTATAGAATAGGAGATTGAATCACTCTAAGCATAGACTATGTGATAGGTTGATTTGATTGTAATGCTTGAGGAGAGGCATGTAATAGAAGCTTAGTTTTTAAAGATATAACACTCTATCTTGATAATCATAAATTTGGATAAATTACAACTATCATTTCATGACGTAATAATTTAGTGTAAGCATCTAAATATGTTTATGACACTATGTGTTCTAGTTGGTTACATGCATTTTTTTTGTACAACTCAATATTTATTATCTAGATGTTGAAAAATGGGTGTTTCTTATATTTAAGTAGTATCCTTTATAGGTAGATCTTTCCTTTACACTTCCTTATTGAGAAACCCTTTCTTGAAAATGTTGTTTTTCTTGTCGACACTAATATTGCTAGCCTCCTTAGTGGGATATAATTTTGTAACATTGACCTTAGAAAATTTAACTCAATATGTTTTTAGACACATACGGAAAACATTGAATTTTAATCCTTGATGAGATTGAAATTTAACTTTCACAAATGATCATACGATATATCTTTTTCTCATCATCACTGTCATACTTAGCTACCATAGTATCTTGATGTTATTAAATGGTTAATAATTGTAAATTGGGGACAACATCATAATCATATATGTTTCCCCTAATCGTTCTTATGTATGCTTTAATTTCTCATTTACAAGTATTAAATACCTTTTAATTTATCTTGTTTTAATATTTATTTTTCTTGTTACTCCTTTTATAAGTTTTCCTCTTTCATTGAGACATGTTATGGTTTACACATTGATATAGATGGTTTCACATGATTCACTACTTGCATATTCACTTATGAGTTTGATTTCTTATATTTTTGTTCCCATATGTGCTTTGAATATTTAGTACTATAATTGTTAGTTATATTATGCCCAAAAGGGTGTACATCAGAATCAAATATTCTCCAAGAAGTGCCACTCACATAATGTTGATGGACTAATGGTTCTCATAAAGTGATGGTGTGGTATATATTAGCCTCCATACAATGAGATGTTGGAAAAGAAGATTAAGATCAATGAGATGTATTATTAAAAGAAATAATCCCCTTATGATCAAGTTTTCCTATCTTTTTTAGTAAAGTATAACAATCATTATCATAATGTCCAATGATGCCATGATAATTGTATAAAGGTGTGATTTTAACCTTCTCAAGCATATGGAGAGGATAATAATATTTATATAGTAAATTGAGTAATTTATTATCTATTAGATAATGTAGGATATCATGTGTTCTATCATTGATCTTATTGAGATGAAGAGATGATTTTAGATGTGGTTGTATTATTACTAGAGATTGATTGATTGTAAAATGAAAATTGTTACCTTTGTATATAAATTTTACTTTACTTAAGGTATCATATGTATCATATATTATATCATTATAATGTTTCTTTGTCTGTTGTACCCTCGGAAGATGATAAGTATATCAGCACAAGAGTTATGGACGCATGGAAGGTAGGCACGAAGACATGTGCAAAATTAGAGTAGACATTGTGTGAAGGCTTGTTCTGAGCTAAACACATTTGAGACTTAGCTACATTTTGAGCCACGATAAAAATTGGAAGATGAATGGTTGAGTGGTGGCCAAGAAATGTTCTAAAGATAAGGTTGAGCATGAATACTTGTAGTTAAAGCAAATTCTATTTTGGGAAGGATCTCATGTAGGAAGAAGATAAAGTGTCATGTAAAGTTTGGGCTAATAATAGGATTAGATCTAGAGTTTAAAATAGAAGATAATCTATTATTAGGTGAATCTTACATGCTTTTGTAGTTACCTTGTAGTGCATGCATGACTATTTTTGGCATGCCAACTATTTTTAGAGTACATGGGAGGTGAAGGGAAAGTCCCCACCCCTATATATGTTATGATTTTCACTGTTAGTGACAAACCGTGATTTATTCATAAGGTTGTATTTTTGTTGTGTTTATGTGCATGATCTTATGATGATAGTATTGATGTATTCAAATATTATAATGCATGGTGGGTTAATATAATGGATCTCTGTGGTTGGTTACTTGTTATTGATGTCTTTGTAACTAGTTATTTCTTGGTAAATTTGATATTGATCCTTGTTTAGTTCACCTTGCATATGGTTGTGATCTGTTTACTTTATGCTTTGCACTAGTTTATATGTTATGGTTATGGAATGCATATTCATGCATGCTAACTCATTGGAAAAGATGGTGCCAAAAGAGGGACTTAGTACCTTTGCGCACTTCTGGTGAGCATTTAGCCTTTTCTTTGGATGAGATGCTAGTGTGCATAGAGTGTTGGTAAAGAAAGTGACTATATTTTGGTTCCATTTCCAGGACTTATTTTTAAGTTGTTGTAAGGATGTTGCATGATGAACACGTATCGGTTGAATTTATACAAAATTGAGAATTGGGTTGTGGATTTGGAAGATTTGTTTTCTCAAAGATATAATAATAGACCTGATTTTTATTCTCGCATATGGGTTGAAGAACATATGTATCATGAGATCTATGAGACATTATTTTGTTGTTTTCCTATAGATTTGTACGAGTGGTTGGTAACATATGCATCAAAGTGGAATTAGAGGTATAGAATAATTTTTTGGACACAAGAAGATTACCAAAACCTATATGATGTTGATGTGACTTGGAAACATGTTGTAGATCATTGGTGGAGTGGTGTTTTATATAGTTATACGTTAAAGTATGTTATTTCTACTTATTCCTATCTAGAGGTTACTAAGTTTCAGTTCTTGTGTGAACCTAGAGGATCTTATTTATGTGTTATCCCTTTAGAAATTAAGATCTTGTTGGTGAATTTGGATTTAGGATAACGACCTATGGCTAGCTAAACTTCCACCGTGCATGGGGGAAGGAGTAGGTGTGGTTAAAAATGGTGGGACTTGTGGTAGAAAGGAAGAGAGAAGAACATTGAATTAAGTATAATGAGGCATGGGAGATGGAATTGGTAAAGAAGCATGATATTGAAGAGTTTCGAGAGGATGATTTCTCGTGAAAGATTTGGGGCTCATGTAGAAGACGTGGAGCTAGAGCATCAGGATCTCCCTAATTTAGGAAAGCATAGTAGAGAATCCCCTAGATTTTGATGAAAGTGCATCGAGAAAAGAGAAAATAAGGACCACAAGAACACATCTGATCCCACATGGTGACCTTTTTCCTAGGATTGGTGTTCCAGTTCCTAAAATAATTATTGAGAAATAGGCTAGTGTTGGTGATAGAGTAGCGATAGGTAGATTTCATTTTCCGTTGAGTACAAAAGTTCATTAGGAAAAAGATCATTTATGGGTGAGTAGACATCTTCTTTGTTTGGTGGTCCAATTGGTGTTATATTTTCTATCGTGTCATTAATACAGAGTGTGGGTGCACATAACATGGGTAATAAGTCTAGAAGTGGCACAACTTCGTAGATGTGGGCATTTAATTTAGTACAAAATTTATAACATTGAGTAGCTCATCCTATAGTCGATGCCTACTATAAGGGGTGGATCGGAAGGATTGTGAGGTTTGGGATCTAGTGGATCTGGTGGCTCTAGAGGTGGAGGGAATACTAGAGGTAATACAAGTTATGGGTCTAGTGGGCATGGTCCACACTAACCACAACAAGTTTATTATGAGATGTATCTTCATATTATAGAATATAGTGGCATTAAGGATGAAGTGGATCATGTGCATATGTGTGAAATACTATGGCACATTAAAGGGATCACAACTTTTAAGCCTAAGGAAAGTTAGTTTGCTACTACTTTGCAAGGGTGTGCACATAGTTGGTATAAGAAGTATGATCCAAACAGATTGTTGTAGATTACAACATGTTATGCGATGATTTTTGGAAAAGTTTCATATACGAGTTTGAATAAAAAAATCAACATTTTGAAAGAGATTAAGAAGGGCATGGTGAGAGTGTAAGGGATTATGATGCATACTTAAAAATTTTCTATAAAATTTATCTTATGATATTCACCATAGCTAACATACACAATATTTTGTTAGATTTTTATCATACCTTTTAGAAGGGTGTTATCTCATAATAATTTCACATATCCGTGTGAGGATTTGGAGGCAGATATGTGAGATACGATAGTTGGGAGTGTAGAAATTGGTGTTAACCCATTCTTGGAGGCACACATTACATCTATGGTGAAACAGTTAGAGAAAAATTTGGCCAATTCAGCTCATGAGACATGCATTCATATTTGGTATATGGATTTCTAGGTAGAAGGAAATACCAAGGATAGATTCCCTCTTAAATCGATGCATGCCATGTTTATGGATTGTGACATATGTCACTTGGAGCATGATTCAAGTAAGTGCCACTTGTTGTAGCACATGATTTAGAAGAATGTTTCTTGTTATTGTAATATTTTTAAATCCCACACTCATGATACGAGAGAATTGTAGATTGATTGATCAGATTCATGAGGCTATTAAGACTGGTGTATATTAGACCAGTGTTGCAAATGGTTCTAAGGAGAAAGGTGAACATCATAATCATAACCACAATGAATGAAACTCGTCGGAGGTGGTATAGGTAGAGGTTACCACATAGGATTTAGAGGCCTAGGTCGTGGTGGTGGAAGAAGATACTTATCCAAAGAACCTATTTTACATGCATATCCCTTGACCATTATAGGTGTGAATTCCCTTAGAACATATTCTACTCATGGTGCGGGAAGAAACATAAGTTTGAAGAATGTCCTAAGTTATATGATCACATGAGTAAGAACTATAAGAAGAATGAATAAGGGTGTGGGGATGATTAAAGTGAAATGGTCCATAAAAGGCTAGTGGATGCCTAAGATTGCACCTGATCTTGAGATGTTTCTTGTGTTAGTGACTACACGCGTTGAGGATGTGCGTGCTCATGAGATCCCGAAGCATAAAAATATTATTACAAAGTAAGAGGTGATAAATGTAAAATATCCAGATCCTTCCCATCAAAAGTAAGTTTATTAGGATATTATGGAGGTTATTAGAAACTTGTAGGGTGAAATATAGTGCTTGAAGGAGTAGTCATGTAAGTGGAGTAGGAAAAAAGTTGAGCTTCCTCAAAAATATTTTGATGACTTGAAGGAGGTTTGTAAGATGCTACGGTAAGAAAACATCATTCCATTGTTAGGGGAACGACTTAGGGAGAAGATACCACATGATGGATTTGAGTACGAGAGACAAATATTTCATCCAAAATTACTGCTCATAGTCTTGAGTGTGATAAAGAGATCACTTTGAATGAGTTGTTGATGATTGGTCTGTTGAGTAATATACAAATTGATACATGTGTAGAAGTGAATGTACTCACTTTGGATGCATGGAATCAGATGGGGAGACCACTGTTACATCCCTCTTCGAATGTGTTGTATATGGTGAACAAGACTAGAGCCACACCCATTGGATTATTAAAGGATACCACTATTACTATACAAGGGGCCAAGTTTACTGGGGACTTTGAGGTCTTAGAACTTACAAAAGTAGATAGTTTTCCAACATTTATTGGGTGCCCTTGGTGTTATATGAATAATGTTGATTTGCACTTTAATAAAGGTTATATCAGTTTTGAGAACAAAAAGGAGTGCATGATTATTCCTTTGAGAGATGGGAAGGCTACACTATATGTAGAACCATTGAGTGAAAAGGATCTGAACATGATATATGCATGCATAGTTAGGGATCCTCAAGTGCTTGAGCCATATAAAGAAGGTATTATATAGTGGGATGATTCCCATTCTATGAGTGATATAACCAAGTGTTTTCTATGATAACTGGGTGCATGAAACATATGAAATGGTCGAGTGAGAGATCAATAATACGAGCTTACTCGCATGCTCAACATGTGCGTTATTCAAGTGTTTGAGTGATGACTAGGTACCTCATTACACTAATGAAGGAAACCCTAGTGTATTTCGTGTACATGGAATCCTAATGGAAGGATGAGGGTGACAGAATAAATATGTTGGTTTATACCTTTCATTGGAAAATAGTGCATTGGTGGACTACACACAAAGATAACCTTTTGGAATGGAGAGAGGTGAGAATCAAAATTTCCACTAGGATTCTGAGGAACAATGTATCTTGATAGATATGTGAATTCCATGGGAAGGATTCTTCTTCACACCACATTTAGAAGTGTGAGAGACTCTGGACGGAGGGGCAAGAGGCCTTGTTGCCATCACTCGGGTATATAAATTATACGCCACCCTAAGAGGTTGCACACACATGGTATGTTCATGTAGATATTACAACAAAAACATTTAATTGGAAGGAGATGAATTCAGGTATGATTCAGACCATTGACTATTTTTCTACTAAACCTCCGGTGAATGAAGCATTATAGATTGTGAAGCACCTTACGAAGGGGGAAAGTGCAAAGGCTGAAGAAATCCTGTTAGATATGTTTAGAGAGTTAGATTTGGAGGAATGCTTTACTGAGAATAAGAAACAAATGAGGAACAACTTGGGCATGCCTTGATGAGTGCATTGATCTATTATATCATCTATATGGCTATTGATTTATTCCTAAAAATGTTAATTTGTGCATGGGGATGTTTTATATAGTTATATCCTAGCAAGGTTGATGTATTTCTCTTGTTTTTGTTCATGCAAACTATTGACCATAGAAATTACCTACTAACTACTTCTATGAGTAATGTGGTGACGTGTGTAGGATAATGATGAGCATTTTCTACCAATTCTAGGAAGTTGCAATCAAGGAGGCCGAGTCTTTAGCCATTATGCCATCATGGAGGATTCTTCCATAATAAGCCTACAAACATGAATCCTGTTTTTAGCTATATCATAGGATTTCATGAGCTTTAATGAGGTTGTTATTGGTTGAATTTAGTGCCTATAATCTTGGCACATTTTGTAACTAATTGTGTCTATAAAGACACCTTCTTGAGAACAATTTCATAGTTAGTTGATAATAGCAATTTATAGTACAATTATCTACCAGTTAGTACTTACTTTCAATATTATGCTGAACATGTATCAAAACTTATTTGAATCAATATAGTTGATTCCATTTTGAATATCATCTGGTGTTGAGAATACCTCCATCCCAAGGAAAATCAAGGGCCCATGTGAGCAAGGTGATTGGAGGATTTATGTTTCATGTATGCTCATGATTTTTGATAAGTTCAAGTTTAAATGATTTGATTTGAATGTTTATCTGGATGTAGTTATCTATTTGAATTCAATGTGTGTTATTTTGAATATGCTATTTCAATTTAGTATGTGTGTGTTATTTCAATTCGGTGTGTGCATTTTAATTTCAATTAAATTATTTCCTCTAAACACATTTTTATTACAGCAACGTTGTTTCAGTAGTTTAGCATTGTATTTCCATATACTAGAGGGAAATAAGGGGAACCAAACCAACTAAAACCCCCAAAGAAAGGAACCACCAAAACAACTGAGTTGCATAAGACTTCATTGCATATAACCTAGGACACATAGCCCTAGTTTTATAATGACAAAAAGAATCATTGGTTAAATGATTGGATAATAAATCAACCCATCATTTTCGGTTCCATTGCTGGAGACACCATAAGAAAAACATGTCATTCTATTCAAATTACATTCCATGGGTGTTCATGATGTTAATATATGCAACCAAGAGTAGAAATCCTAAGCCTTGTTTACACAACATACCTTGATGCACAAGCCACAATACGCTCAAGGGAGATTTATACCTTGTAATATTCAAATAATTCTCTGAATAGAGCAAAATTAGGGAACATTGAAAGTGACACTAAATCTAATACAACACCTAGAAGACTTTCTGAACAATCCACATCATCTTATATAGAACCGGGATAACCTTCTGAGATGGGAGATAATAAGAATGATGAGGACTAACCATTGGGTAAAACCTTTACTTATCCCATTTTCCTAAATGAGGATGAGGATGCACCCATGAAAAACATCTCTCCCTCCATTCTCCCTATCTTTTAAGGAATGTCTACAGAAGACCCAGATCAGTTCTTATTTGAATTCAAAGTTCTTTTCCAGACATATGACTATAAAAAAGACAACCAAAAACTCAAACTTTTCCCTTCCACCCTCAAAGAATCTGTTATGAGGTGGTTCATGGGAGAACATGGAGACAACCTTTTTGGAAAAATATCAAGACTACTACAGGGGAAGAGATAGGAGAGAAGAGTTCTTCCAGATAAAGCAAAAGGAAGATGAAAATATGGAAGATTATCTAGATAGATTTCTCTTTCTCCATAGAAGGAGTGGTTATGAGTTAAATGCAGAAATCACTAAGATAATTTTCCTTAAAGGACTTGATGAGGAAACCAAAGAATCCCTCCATCTTATGGGAGGAGGTGATGTACACAAACTCACCATGGCACAAATTACTGAGTTATGTAGGAGTTACTCTAGAATAAGAGGAGGTATAAGGAGAAGAAAAACATCAAAGAATGCCCTAGGTACCTTAGAAATTCTCAAGGAAATGGATAACATGAAAACATACATCCTGTCATAATTGACATCAACCATAGATGGGTTGAAATCTAATAACCTTTAGATATATACTATCCTAAATGTAGGAAGAGACATCCTTTGAGAGAATTCCCTTTGGATGTCATAGACATGTGCTTGATTTGTGATGTCTCTGACCATGATACCAATCATTGTAATCTCTTACCTCAACTGAAAGAGAGATTAAATGCTATAGCTCAATCAAATGCAGAAGTAAATTTTGTGTAGTGATCAAATAATCAGTTTGCCTATGCACCTTGACCTGCTCATAACACATGGATGATTTCATGGCCCAATCAAGCTCCTCCACCAACTTGGGGACAACTTGACTAGACACCACCAACCTAGGTAGCCTATCTACAAAATCCACCATGGGTACCTCCATATAATCAACAAGGTTGGGAACCTCCAACTAATATACCACCATGGAAAAATCAATAGTGGGCACCTTAGAAAAATGCTAATCAACCAAGGAGGTTTGTACAACAACAAGCTTTAATGCCCCCACCACAATAGAATTATCAGTAAGGGAAAGTAACACAAACTCAACTTCTAACTCAGCCTGTCTCGAACCCCAAAAATCAACAAACAACTTTAATTAATGAAGTAGTACATGGTGAAATGATGTAGATGAATTCCATTAATAATGTATAATTGAGGTCTGGAAGGATAGTAAAAAACCCTCCTATTGTTATCATAGAAATACCTGAGGAGAATGAGAAAATACCAGAGGAAAGTGAGGATATACCTAAGGAAAATAAGGAAATTGAACACATTTCATAGACACAAGCGACTAGGAACAAAATTGTGCATGAAGCTCCTTTCTCATAATGGTTGAGAGAAACACATAATGAGGAAGAAACAATACTAGTTCGGGAGCTGAAAAATATGAACATTGAAGTCCCACTTTTGAGAGAAATACGGGACATTCTAGAGTTAAATCAGACCATTAGAAGCTATTACATAAAAACACAAGGAAGAGGAAATACCAAAAATAGTCAAAGTGGAGGGAAGTCTAGCTGATTTTGTGGTGGAAAGCTTCTTTCACAAAAATATGGGGATCGTAGGAGTCTAGTCATTACTATTTTTACAAATGGTTAATCAATCTCTAATTTTTGGTAGATGTTGGTGTTACAATCAATGTTATAACAACATATATGTTCAATCTACTATCTTTAACAAGATTACAATTAGCCAATACCATTCTTCAATTGTAACATTCCCATTTTAAGACTTTCGAAAACAAGGGAATTTTTTTAACACAATGTTCTCTATTCTAAATAAAATATAATTTAGAAAAAAATTCCATGTCAATCAATCTCATAATAGATAACCATATGCAGTTGTAATGACTCGGTAAACTACTAATCTCTCATTCCATGACTCGGTTACCAACGGATCTCTCCTGTTTTTCTTAAATTATAGAATAATTTATGTATACTACGTATACTTGGTTTTCCTACCCTATTTTGGGTACTGAGTGATCTATTTAAAGAACATATCTGAATATTTGTTACCAATATTCATTTGACATCACGTTCTTTAAACTAGGTGACATAGACAAATGCAACTTAAAAGAGCTTATGATAATTTGGCCAAATATTTTTAACGCATCTTGTTCATGTTACTATTTCTAGATGGAATACTCGTTAATTCGGAATATATCCTTCACCTCACTCTACTATTATCTAGAATGGTTTTTATTGACTAATGTTAGTCTACTTTCCTAAGGTTTGACCCTAGCCCGGGTTAGCAACATAATTTGTTATAGGAAGACACTCACGATGACTTAGGTTAAATGGGCATACTTGATTGACCCAAGTTGACCAAATATGCCAAGGTACCCTGATTCATAGAAATCTACTCCCTATTCTAAACATGCTACTAACTTTACCTAGAGAGAAACTAAGTTCAAGTCTAGATGTGTGTAGATCTAGATAAACAAATATGGAAGGGTGTTTCCACATGTCAACTGCAACATTGTATCCTCGAGAAGATTTTGGTCTTCTTGAAGGTACAGATCTTGTAGTTGGCATGTGCCAAGATTTTTTAGAACCGATTCATCATGATGTGCATACCCCTTGGTGTTCATTAATTCATAATTAAATTTGGATTAAGAATCAGATTGCAGCAACCATGCCTAACCCTAATTCCAAAATTCTTTAAGTTCTTTATCCATAATTAATTTGATTTTATATTATGAACTTCATTAACTCATGTTTGCATTTATGTTCACTAATCTCAGCATAACAAGAAGTTATCCCATAAATAGGAAAGCAAACATCAAATGGTTAATTTTATTGCCACCTAGCTAACCCAAGAAGGTGTATCATCCACCTAGGTTCAACTAGTGTTTAATTTATATAAACGAAGTACAAAGATTAAAGATCATAACCACCATTCCTTTTTATTTTTCATTCTTTTAAGAGAGGAAGAGTCTTCCTCCTCATGGTTAGATGTTAGGGTTAACATAACCTTTTTATCATTCATCACTCATATAGTTTAATTGTATATCCAATACATATTTCATTATTAAACTATAGTTGTTTAGATAGAGATCAACATCTTTTGCAACTTAACAAGTTTCACTATAGTAAGGGAGATTGTACTATCCCCTTAATCCAACTTATTAATTGACAACAGTAATAGTATACAAATAGATATAAATAATATCAACAAGATAACATTACTATTTCCTTCATACAAATTAAAAGAGAATTTACACCAAAATTTGGAGTTAGTCTCCAAACCTTTCAATTCATTGTGATAAAATAAACATTTACAAGGCTATGCATTTTAGGCATACTGCATGTCGATCAGTATTAAGATCATAAAATAACATAACTTTTCTTTTCAAAACAACTCAAGAATGAATCGAAATTCTTTACAAAAGACCCAAACTTAAATAAGCCAATACATCATAAAAAAATTTACCTTCTTTTATCACTTACGAAATCCATCTACAAAAATTTCTAGCATGGGTTAGCTCATTTAACTGAGCATGATAAACACTAAGCATTAAAACAAAGTGCATTCAACTAATTTTTCCATTAAAACAACTCGCTTTAATGAAACAATTAATATATATATCATACAAATAAGAATAAGTAATAACAACTAGAAACGACGTACAAATAATGAGTCTGAATTCACTTTTAAGAAAAGAGCATAATATAATGAGCAATAACTGCATCATATCATATAGTTTAATTGACCCAATCAATTAATTTTTAAACAACCAATTGATCTTGTCGTTTAAATTATTTCATAATTCTTTCTAAATTGAAATAAAAAATTTATCTTTACTATGTAACAAAAAGAGTTACTTACAACATAGTACATATTAGGATGATTCATCCTACAACTTAAATAAATAAGAAGAAGAATCAATACAGACTATCCACGATTCACTATTCATCTGAAAAATAGAAAACTGGTTCAGAAAGTACATAACTGATTACCTACATAACTACATCAATCAAGGAAACCAATAAAAGGATTCACCATTTAAGAGACACCATCTAATACAAGAATCCCAAATCAATCCGAGAAGGAATAGAGAATCAAAATAGTCTACTAGCAAGCCTTAAATAAATTCTACATTATAGAAGATATCATCCAAAGATCTGAAACCATACGTTCCAAAAATCAAGGCAAGACTTACACAAGGATAGTCTCTTCTTGTGTCCATCCAAGGAAGATTCATAATCTGTTAGAGTGCAAAAAGAGGAGTCCTTCCAATAAAAAAATCCAAATGGAGCATGACTCAGTCAAACAAGTAGTTGTTCTAAATAGGATTATGTTTTTCCCTTTTACAAGACATACTCAGTTGTTCACTTTCCACATCAATACAACAATTGACTTAGTAAAAATAGCTGAGATCAATAATGATCAAACGGGGATGATTGGGTTTTTCCAGTACCAATAATTATTGCCCCAAAGTTGTCTAAACATATTACTTCCATGAACTATCCATAGTCGACTAGCAACAAATAAAACTAAACAATTCCACAAGGAAGTTTTCGTTTCAGAGGAGTGAATTCACACTATTTCATACAAGATATAAGGGACATAAAATCCAAGTTGAATAATTCAAACATGCCTAAGAGAGTAATCACTCTAAAGAAAAGAAGAGAATTCAATCTACAGAGACATTTGAAATGATAGAACTTGACTTTCCACAGTTAAAGGAACTCAATAGGAAAGATCCGATCAAGAATTCATTCACCTTAGTATTATCAATTGAATTCCCATTTCTATTTCAAACTTAGAAGTTATTTCGCTAGTTCCCAAAAGAGAATACAAAACCAAACACACTATTTATAGAAAGCAATACTTCTAGTTTCCCCTATGAATTCATACTTTATCAAACAACAATATCAACACTAACCTGGTTCATCAATTCCACTTTGTTAAAACACAAGTTTGAATTCATTCCACAGAGAGAAGTACAAATTCTAGACAAAACAAGATACAGTCCACAAGAGTAACCTACTCCTTTCTCCTTTTAAAGACTCAGAAATCCATTCAAATGAATCTAAAAGAGAATACTAAAACCCAACACCAAGTATTGAGCTAAGAAAAGTTTCTATAATACTCACAAACTCAATAGTAACTAAAATCCCAACTACAAGGACTTACATAGCTCCATACAAAAGAAACATATAGTTCATGATCATAATGAAGAACAAATTATATAAAACAATCCCGAACTAGAGGTACTAAATCCTTCCAAACAAGATTCAGCTTACGAGAGTATTCAACTCTTCTCTCTTTTAAAAACCTAGAAATCAATTAAAAGGATCTAAAAGAGAGTACAAAAACCCAACACACATTAAGTCAAGCAAGGTCTCAACATTACCCTCGAAATTGACTAAAACAAAAATCACAACAAAATGACTTTCACAGCTCCATCTAGTACATAAAGATCGAGACAGAGAAGGTAATTGTTCCAATCAAATAACACAAGAAGAAGTATGAACACAACATTTCCATAAACTTCAAAAACCCATTATCAACTATTTCAAATGAGCTCTAATTCATACCAATGAGTAAGTAACAATACAATATTGAACCAGATACATTTCCATAAAAGGTCCAACATCCTTCTAACAAAATAGTCAAAGACTTTCAAACAAGACACGGGTTACCCAGAGCAGAGGAGAGTAGAATATCCTCCCATGTTTACATACCATTACATGTTCAAAGTAAATGGTACAGTCTGGGACAGAAGCTCTACAATCCTTCCAAACACAAGATGCGTCCAAGAGAAGATTCCAAAAGAGACTTAAATCAAAGCCATAAAATCAAGCTCTTTTCAAGCAGACAGCCACGAATATGAGTTCAAACCACACAAAGCTTCCGAAGAGGAATTCACAAGAACCAATGTTAAAAACAATGCACCACAACGAAGTTTCACTCTGAAGGTAACATCAAGCTCTAATGCAATAAGCAAGATTCGAACAATGGAAACCATATGCAAATAAGAAAATAGGTCTGCTCATACTCATAGATCGAAAAAAGGAAGCACAAATAGGGGTGTTATGTAACCCCCATGCCTAAAAAAGGAAAGAATATCAATGATACCATTGATGCATATGATGTGACTGACACATATGATGCCACTAAAGGAGGAGTTACAATTCCAAATAAGGAATGTAACTCCTATGACACACTGACGCAAATGACAATGACAGATTCTATGACAGAATTTGACACTTGTCATTTGACTTCCTAAGACCTATGACTCTCGCAAGGCGAGATGACTCACTAGGTGATGTGGATGATGACTAGGCATGTCACACACCCCCCTTCATTAAAGTTGAGGAAGAGGTCATGGTAAGCCAAAATAGAAAAGAAGACTCCCCTAGACAACTAAGAAATATGTGTCACTGGGGCCAACAACTAAAGGCCTGACGAGGTGCCCATAAAAAAAAAACATCTTTCTGGAAAGAAGAAGAGGAGAAGAAGGAGGACTATATATCCCGAAGAAGATGGGAAGCTGCAGCAGACCTCACCCCAAGAAGAGACCACAAGTGAAGAAATTTCACCTCAGTGAAGGGCTTGGTGAATATGTCTGCAACCTGATCAACTGTCTAAACATACTATATGTCAATGATGTTTTCATGTATCATCTCCCATATGAAGTGCATGTGAATCTCAATGTGCTTTGTTTGCTGATGCTGAACTGGATTTCTACAAATCGAGATAGTGCTCATGTTGTCACAGTAGATAATGGTAGGCTGCCAAAAGTGGATGCCAAACTCTGTCAAGATACCCTGTAACCAAATAGATTATGTGGCAGTGTTAACTGCTCCTCTATATTCTGCTTCTGTCGATGATATGGCAATGGTATTATGCTTCTTCTTTGGACCAACCGACAAGATATGAACCAATATTGAAACTGTAGCCTGAGGTAGACTTCTAATGATCTAGATCACCAACCCAATCTAAGTCTGTAAATCCAACCAAGTCAATCTCATTCCCTCCTAAGTAATGAATACCATCTATGTGAGTGCCATGAACATAGTGAAGGATCTACTTTGCTGATTTTAAATGCAGCTCATGAGGCTCCTGCATAAATCTAGACATGATCCCAACAACATACGAAATATCTAGTTGAGTGTGAGTAAGGTAGATCAATCTCCCCACCAACTACCGATAAAGGGTACCATCAACCAAGGGGGAAGAGAAATCAGAAACCAACTTGACCCTAGAAAGAAAAGGAGTAGGTGAGGACTTGCAATCAGACATGTGAAACCGAGAAAGCAAATCAAGAGAGTACTTAGGCTACGAGATCATAATTCCCAAGTCAGATTGTGAAATCTGGATCCTAAGAAAGTAATGAAGCAATCCTAAGTCAGACATGGAGAACTTGTTGGCCAAGGAGATATTCATAGAATCAATGATAGAGGAAGAGATACCTATGATCAATAAGTCATCAACATAGAGAACAAGAATAAGCATGGAGTCATCCTACCAGAATATACACATTTGGGTCAGAGTGACACTGAGTGAACCCTAATGTAAGTAGAAAGGAGTCCATCTTGGCATACCAAGCCCGAGGGGATTGTTTAAGGCCGTAGAGAGACTTCTTTAACTTGAAAATGAGGGATGGATCATGGACATAACCCGGAGGTTGTTCCATATATATCTCTTCCTCTAGGTCCCCATGAAGGAAGGCACTCTTAACATCCATTTGGTGGACTTCCCATCTGTTAGTAGCAGCGATGGCAAGGGTCAGTCGAATGGAAGTCATCTTCGCAACCAGAGCAAAGGTTTCCAAGTAATCAACCCTAGCTACCTGGGAGAAACCCTTAGCTACAAGTCACGCTTTATACTTCTCGAATTCTCCATTGGCTCCATAATTTGTTCGATATATCCACCTACACCGAATGAATTTTATTCCTTTCAGAAGAGGGTTAAGATCATAAGTATCATTCTTTATGAGTGAGGAATACTCCTCATCCATAGAAAAATCCCACTCAGAAATCCCAGAAGCTTCCTGGAAAGATGGTGGATTAGAAGCAGAGGCAAAGAAGGAGTGGTTCCAACAAAACTCAAGCACGTACATCTCTCAAATGAAGGATCTCCAACTAAATATCTAACACCTTGTAAAGTTTTCCTGGCCCAAAGAGGTCTCGAAGGTTCAAGCTCGAGTACTAAGATTATTCACTTGAGTGAGAAGGGACATAGTCCTCATCATCACTACTTTGAGAATCAGAAGACTCAAAATTTTGAGGATCAGGAGGAGTAGGGAGAGGAGGAACTCACTCAACAACATCATCATCTGATGAGTCAGAATCTAAATCAGTGGGAAAAATAACCTCAATGGAAGTAAAATTCAAGGATGACTCATCAAAATTCACACTCCTCTCAATATAGAGATCATGGGTAGTAGGGTTCAACAATCGATATCCCTTCACGCCATCAGGATACCGATAAAGATACAAGGTTTGGATTGTGGATCCAATGCCTTGTGTTTCTTCTTGGGAATCGAGCCATAGCCTTGGATCCAAAGAATCAAAATTTCTCAACATTAGGCTTGTGTCCAAACCAAGCTTCAAAGGGTGTCATCCCTCTTACTGCCTTGTGTGGAACATGATTCTAAATGTAACAAGCATAATTCATTGCTTCATCCCAATACTACGGAGGAAGGGACTTCGAGTGAACCATACAAGTAGCCATCTCCTTTAGAGTTTGGTTCTTTCTTTTTGCAACTCCATTTTAGGAAGGGCTATAAGCAACTATATGTTGCAAAGAAATCCCCTCAGAAGTACATAAATCCTCAAACCTATTTCTCACATACTCACCTCCATTTTTGGTTTGAAGAACCTTGATAAATTGTTCCTCTTGTTTCTCAACAAGAGCCTTAAATTTTTAAAATGCTCAAAGAATTCAGACTTAAGATTAAGAAAATATACCCAAGTATAACGCGAAAAGTCATCAATGAAGGTTAGTATATATAGAGCTCTAGTGAAAGAAGGAGATGGAAAGGGGCTAGAAACATCACTATGAACAAGATCCAAGGGACGAGTAGCTCTCCAAGATTTTCCCTTATCAATGTTTTTTTAGGGTGCTTTCCGAGGGTGCAGCCCTCACAAAGACCTTTAGAAAACTTAACTCGGGGTAACCCGTTGACCATTTTGTTTTGGCTCAATTGTTCAAGGTAATGATAATTTAGATGCCCAAAATGCTCATGCCATAGCTTGCTAACCTCATTCACATGAGTGAACAAGGCATTGGGTGTCAAATCAGAAGAGAAGTGGGAAAATGTATATAACTATGAATGGTGATCCACCTTTCCCTTAGCCACAGTGCAATCAGAGTTAAGCTCATGAATGATCACCGAGTTAGGACCAAATTCCACTCACATTCCTTCACCAAGGTGGGTGATTTGGTAAACCGATAGGAGATTGGTAGAGATATTTGGAACAATTAACAATTGGTTAAATGTTCCACCTTCTATCTCTACAGATCCACTATCAAAAACTAACACATGAGTGTCATCACCCATTGTGATTTGGGACATGCCACATGGTTCAATGCTAGAGAATTCAACCTCTGAAGAAGCCATGTGGTGCGAGGCACCAGAATCAATAATCCAAGTTGATGATGGAGCTGATCTAGCTATGAGGGCCATACCTTTCTTCTTTTCATTTTTAGACTCCTTTACTTTAGAAGAATCACCCTTTTGGGCATTTTGTTTAACAGATTCAGGAACACTTATTTTATTCTTCTCAAAAAAATGAGTTAAGTGATCAATTTGTTTCCTAAAATAATGATGCTCATCATGGCCAGAATTCTTATAATAGGAGCATTTAAAAATTTTCTTCTTCACTTTAGGCTCAGAAGTCAAAGTGTTAGTGTTGGGCTTAGTTGCGGGTTGGTTGGTCTTGGTTTCTTTCTTAGGTTAATCCTTTGTTTCTTTTTTCTTTTCATTTTTCTTTCCCTTATTCGCCACAAGGGCATGTGACTTGGATATTAGAGTCCCCATTTAAATGAGTTTGTCCTATTCTTGAATGAGTTGGGATGAAAAAATGTTAAAGGAGGGAATTTTCTAAGTACTACCCAAGGTAGCTTTCATGGAATGGAAGGTTGAAATGAAGACAGAGTATTCAGGACCTAACTTAGAAATAATCGACAAGATCAATTGAGAGTCTTTCTTTTCCACTTTACATTCCTTTAGAAGTAGTCTAGTGTGGACAAACTTTGAGAAGAAGGCTTGTAAGTTTTCAAAGTCACTAGGATTTAACCCTAGTAGTTCATTCTCCAACTCATGCACTCTCATGTCATCTTGCTTCCCAAACATATCATTGAGCATTTTCCATGTGCATCAGGAGTCGAGGAAGTTTCGATGTGGAAGAGCAAGTTAGGAGAGACAGACATACAGAGAAGACCTAAGGCTTCATCACAATGGTTGAACCACTTAGATTTTTTGGGTTCATCATTAGGTTTGGTCTCTAACCCCATGGTGACACGGTATAACCCTTTACTTCACAAAACCAATATAATTTTAGATTTCCATTCAAATAAATTAAAAGGTGTGAGCACGGTACTTTAGAGATATCCATAATGAAGAGATAGAACCAATGAAGGAAGAAGGAAGGAGAGAGAAAGGAAACAACCACCCCAGAAAAATATCACACCCCCGAGTTAGGCACTTTATAGTTTAGTGTATTGATTACAATTAGATGCGACTATGTGTCGAGAACCAATCTATCACTCACCTTGCAATCAGCATAATAACACACAAGAGTGGAGACAACAATCAAGGTTCATTGGGCACAACAGTTTGACACCATAAGCAAGCACAAGAATGAGTGAAAACAAGAAGGGGAAGAGAAATCCTTGTGATAAATAGCGTCTCACATCACACAAAAGAATCCCTTTGTTGTAAGACTGTGGAAAACATGCTCACAAGTCCATAAGCAATAAAAGGGATAGAACAAAGCTCAAGATGATTTGAAATGAGTTAAATTAAGCAATACAAAGACACCCCCAGAATGTGGCACTTTATAAAATAGTTTGTTTACAAAATTGATAATCCCATCATCTAGAGTGCGAAAAAAACATACAACTTTGACTAAAGAAGTGCTCAAAACCGAGTAATGAGTCAAAAGTTATAGCAAAAATACTTCCCGCAACTAATGGAAAATGCTAATAAGCCTGCAAATGGATTAAAAAAGTGCTCTAAACACATGCAAAGGGTATCGTATGTATGCTCATTAGAAATGGAATCAAATTTTAAATAGGGTTTGTTTTAATTACGAGGGGGGATTAGCCTCCTACCAACCCCGGACCTCACCCTCCATCTTCGACACTCAAAGGAAGGTTGAATAAAATAAGTAAAATACCCAAAAATTTACAATGCCAATGAATTAAAGGTTTTTAACCTTAAAATATTTAAAAGGAAAGATTGATTTACCAATAGTCAACCCTAAAAAGGAATGTGTTGATTGAGCCCGAGAAGACCAAAAGTGTGCACAAGTTACTTGGTGGTTAAAACACCCAAGGTATGATCAAGTTGGTAGAGAGAATGCTCGAGGAATGCAATGTGGTAGGGTGCGGGGTGTTGGTGAAACATAGAGGAATATTACAAGTTGAAGCCACGTGGAGAAAAGAGAGTCCTGGGTTGTCTAAAAAAAAATTCTACAGGAGTAATGGTCATGAGGACGTTGAACAGAGAGATTCTAGGGCACCGAAGTCCGAACGGACAAAGTGGCGGAAGGAACAAGGGGTGAATGTGAGTCCGAGTGGACTAGTAGCAGAAGGAATGAAGTCAAAGCTGAATGTGAATACAAAACAAGGCAAGGTCAAGGAAAAATCTCAGTGAGATGGGAGAGTTCAAGTTCATCCGGACCGAGCCAAAAACTAGTCGAAGTCAACAATTCATGGTTATGAAGGCAACACGGGAGCGATGCACAAGCCGCAGATATAGAAAATGAGCCAATCGACCAAGGTAAATGAGCCCACAAAGAACACCACAAAATGAGGTACAACTAGATCCCAATGAGCAAGATCAATATTACCATGAACATGCATTAGTATACCGATACACAGGCATGATGCAGGTTACAGAAATGAATAATGCATAGGCATGATGCGAGACATGAGTTGATCGTGGCTGATGTGGATATAGCATGAATGAATTACCAATGAGTTTTCTAGGAAGCAATCATGCAAAAAGAAATGCATGAGCAAACTAAAAATCATCCTCCCAATCAAAAGGCAATGCACGAGCATGAGTATTCAACACAAGCCAAAGCACGAACAACACCACGACTATGCAAACCATGAACAAAACCATGGGAAGAGCAATCCGCACACATGCAAAGCCTACGCACATGCAAAACCCCAAAAAATGCACAAAATCCAAGAGCAAACATGAAATACGTTAGCATGATTCCAAAGTAATAAAAAAAAACTTGCATGAGGAAATAAGAAGACACCAGAAGTAATAAGCAATTGATAAGCAAAGAGTGCACGTTTTACCGAAACCAGCTCTTATACCATGAAAGAGTGATTCACAAGAACCAATGTCAAAAACAATGCACCATAATGAAGTTTCACTCCGAAGGTAACATCAAGCTCCAATGCAATAAGCAAGATTTGAACAATGGAAAGAATATGCAAATAAGAATACAGTCTACTCATACCGATTTGTATGCAAGCACATGGCAAGAGATCAAGTGGAGAGTTAAACTGTCAAGGTGAGCACATCCAAGTGGAAAGCCGAGTGCCTTAAATAGATGACAATAAGGTAGAGAGGGAGTATTTTAGTGTTGAAAAATTAGGTTCCATGCGTAGTTCTTTGTCGAGTCTACATAAGGCTCCAACGAGAGGAGAATTGCGGGAATGGTAGAATCCAAGGCCAAAGCAATGTAGGATCCAAAGCCGATGAATGAACATGGCTTGAACATGATGGGTTATAGGTAGGGTCTACATGAAGAATCCAAACACAATTCCACACATGTAGAAAGAGTCAAACACGAAATACAAATCACGGGTTATAAATCCATTGGAGATTCTAAGGAGACGCAGCGAAGGAACAAAAAGGGGTGAATGGGGTTACAGGTGTACAAGTTGAACAGAAGAGGATATACGGGTAGCATGAGCTAGAGAAACAAAATTTAGGTAAGAGATGAACTAGGGAAAGGTAGGTCAATGCGGGAACTTTCAAATGCACCAGCCAAACAAAAACCAACTCACAAAGTTGAAAACTGAGCCAAGGGAGAGCAATGGGTTAAAAACATAGAGTTTGAGCAGATTCAAGGTGGTAAGTTTTGATAGCTTGGTTCCCATCTTGGTAAGACAAGGACTAGTTGGGCCCAAAATGCACTTCAAAACCTTACGCAATGCAAGAACTAGCACGAGAAAAAATATAAACTATAAAACACCCAAAAACCTTCAAAACACATACACAAACATCGAAAGCCACGAACATCCAAAAACATGAATCGAAAAACCACAAACAAGATTAAAAACCCAAAATCAATGCAAGTACAACAGAAATAGAATATCCATTATGATGCTTGTATATGAAACCTAAAAATCATGAACAAAAATTTAATACCAATGGTAGATGAAAGTAGCATGAATCCCAACAACATGTGCTCTAATACCATAATGAATAATGTGAAAATTTGAAAAACGAGGATCATGAAGGATAACGTGAACATCAATTGAGTTTCACTCTAGTAGCATGACAAGGATCCATGAGGGAGCAAGCATAAACCATGAATGTGCATGCAAGGATTTGAAAGGGTCAAAACATCTAAATCCATCTCATAGATATGAAAAAGGTAATGGGTACAAAGAAGGGGTGTTGTGTAACCCTTAGTGCATACAATCATGACTCCTTAAGTGGAGAAGGGAAGTCACACTCTCGGAATTGAAAGTAATCATGATTCATAAGGAATATAATAATGACCCTATCATAACCCCTATGACACCTAGAACTATGACCTCGCCTAAGTGAGATGACTTGTCATGTGATGTGAAACCGACTCACACCAACATTCTTCCCCATTGAGGTCCTTGTTCCCTATCTTATTATAATTATTATTATTCTAATGTTGCTCTTATTGAGCCTCCTACTCCTCATGATCCTCCTATTCCTCTCGCTCCTCATGCTTTAGAATCTTTTGATTTTGATAGTAGTGATGATGAGGACTTTTTCCCTTCTCACTTGAGTGAAAAATCTACAAATATTTGTCTTGAATCTCCTCTTGTTCCTCATTGGGATAGGAAGAATCTACAGAGTGATGGATATTGGATAGGGGATCCTTCAAATGAGATACAAACTCATTTGGAGTTCACTAGAACCCACACATTCTTTGCATCCACTTTTAACCCTTAATCTTTCTAGGAGTCTTATGGGATTCCTAAGTGGGATTATGTTATATGGATGATGAGTATTCCTCATGCATGAAGAATGATACTTTGGATCTCACCCCTTTTCTAAAAGGAATAAAAATGGTTTGGTGTAAGTGGGTATATAAAAATATTATAATGTCGAGGGGAACATTGAGAATTATAAAGTATGAATTGTAGCTAAGGGTTTCTCTAAGGTAGCTTGGTTTGACTATTTAGAGACCTTCACTCCCTTTGTAAAGATGACTTCCATTCAAATGAATCTCACCATCAATTCCAAGTCAAGAGTGTCTTCCTTCATAGGAACCTAGAGGAATAAATCTATATGGAATAACCTCTGGGTTATATCCATGATTCCTCCCTTGTTTACAAGTTAAATAATTCTCTCTATGGCATTAAATAATATCATTTGGCTTGGTATGCCAAGATGGAATCCTTTATTCTTGCATCAAGGTTCACTAGGTGTCACTTTGACCCAAATTTTTATATTATGTGGCAAGATGAGTCCATGCTTATCCTCATTTTGTATGTTTATGACTTGTTGATCATGGGTACTTCTTCATCTATCATTTATTTTTCAAAAACTACCTTAGCCAACAAGTTCTTTGTGATCGACTTAGGTTTAATTCACTACTTTCTTGGGATATAGATTACCCAATATGACTCAGGAATATTTATTGTGTAACTTGATTACGCCCTTTATTTTCTATCCAAGTTTCACATGTTTGATTGTAATCCATCTCCTACTCCTTTCATTTTTGGGGTTAAGTTAGTTGTTGATTGTTCCACTCCCTTAGTCGATGGTACCCTTTATCACTAGTTGGTGGGGAGCTTGATCTATCTAGCTCACACTCAAATTGATTTATTTTATGTTGTTGGCATCATGTCTAGATTTATGTAGGAGCCTCATGAGCTGCATTAGAGAGTAGAAAAGATGATCCTTCACTATGTTTTTGGAACTCATACCGATGGCATTCACTACTTAAGAGGGACAAACATTAATCTAGTTATATTTACATATTCTAATTTGGTTTTGATCTCGATCATCGAAGTCTACCTCGGGACATAGTTTTCTCTTTGTTAGGATCTTTTCAGTT
Organism: Taxus wallichiana var. yunnanensis; assembly: GCA_018340775.1. Taxonomy (NCBI): domain Eukaryota; kingdom Viridiplantae; phylum Streptophyta; class Pinopsida; order Cupressales; family Taxaceae; genus Taxus; species Taxus wallichiana. Next base: position 92,234,462 of record CM031235.1, on the reverse strand, counting down.
TTTCAAGCAAGAAGAAAAATGGGATTGCAATGTCTTCTATAGAGTTATAATAAAAGGGAGCAGTCAAAATTTCCATGGAATTTATTTGGCTACAAGGGATTGTAATAGAGTTTGGTATTCACTTTCATCTCCCTACTATCATCTATTGTGATAACATGAGAACCATCTCAATTTTCCAAAATATGGTTTAGAATCAGTGGATGAAGCATATTGAGATCCACATGCACTTGATACATGAGTTAATCCATAGACACTTCATCAACTTGCGGTATTGTCATACTTCGATCGGGTTGCAGACATAATTATCAAGACGTTCATTAAAGCCAAGTTTCTTCATTTGCACTCTCTTCTTGGGGTGAGGTCTTCTATAACCACCCATCTTCTTTAGGCTTTCTATTCTTCTTCTCATCCTCTTATTTTTCTAGAAAGATTAAGTTTTGTACATGGGTACCACATCGGGACTTTAGTTTTGGGACCCATATTTTATGTTGTTGAACATGTTTTCATGTTTGGAAGTGTTGAATATTGTACACTAAAATTAATGAACACCGAAAAAATTGGCCTCGAAAAAGGTGTCGATATCTCACGAAACGTGTTCTTCTCATATGGGCCAGATTTTTAACCCATAGGTTTATGGGGTAGTTTTAACCCATGGTTTTGGTACCCACAAAGATTGTAAAATTTCTTAAGCGAGTTTCCTATTGATGTACTTTGGGGATTTTGATAGGGTAGACATATCATTGTAGATGTATGTGAGTTCAAGTGTGAATTCAATATATTTTTTTGAGTATAGCTCCAAAAAAAATATGGGTATTGTATTGAGAAAAAGAGGTGGCTAGTAATAAAATATAAGCAAGTGATTCTTAGTGGACGTAGACAAAATTGGGTCAACCATGTTAACTATTTTCTCTATATTGTGTTCTTTTATTTTCTACTTTTTTATTCCAAATTTGTAATATCCTTCTGCATATTAACTTCTATTATTGCGATTCTATGTGGGATTGTTCCACATATTTTATCCCTTATTTCCTAACACATATGATGTATCTTTCTTAGTTTTCTAGGGATTCCTCTTTCCTTTTTTGAATTTCCATGCCTCTACCAAATATTTTATGAATGGGGTTTTGGCATGAGATATTACATTTGCATTGTCTTCTACAGGGCATTGTCCACCTCACACATGGTGAGTCATCTCACTTAGGTGAGGTCATAGGTCATTAGGTGTCATAGGAGTTATATGAAAGATTCTATCATATAATGTTTCATATGCATCGAGTGAGTCATACATAAGTTACTTTCCATTTATGGGTTCTAACTCCTCCTTGAGGAGGTATGATTAGTCATGCATTGAGAGTTACATAACACTCCTATTTGTATTTCTTATTTTTATCTATGAGTATGAGTAGACCTGTTTTTTTATGCATGATATTTTATGGTTAATTATTGATGATTACTTGAAGTACATTTTTATTCCATTGGAGTGAAATTTTATTAATGTACATGGGTTCCATTTGATCCTCGTGGTTCAATCTCACAGTGAAATGCTTTATGAGTTAAATAAATATTGTGAAACTTTAAGTCTTCTCAAATGTGATTAATACATAAGTTCTAAATGAGATAAAAATTTGAAGTGCGAATGCAAGGAAAATGCTATAATCAAGTACAACCCCTTGCAAACATAAAGTTTGAGTACCAAATTTTTACTAAGTACAAATACTTAGTCTAATTAGGGTGAATATTAAGCAACTTCACAATGAGAGTAATAAAAATGATTCAAGAAAAAATGGACATCTTTAAATATAAAATATGGATACCCAAGGATTACCTATCTATTTCAAAGAAAAGAGGGTCCCTATTCTAAAATGCAACCATTTTAAAATTGGGGGTGTTATGCAAATATCATACATACTTCTTCTAGACCAAATCACCAAATAAGGACCCAATCTGTCAAACACTTTAGTCTAAAACTAGTAGTTTTGTCCTAGCCCTTATAATGGTCATTATCTCAATTTTATATCTTTAATGGGTTTTATTTTCCTCATGGGTAATCCTTAATGTATCATTATACCTATGGAACATAGGAAGTCAAACACACTCATTTAATCACATAGAAATTACTTGAAACTTTTAAGCAATCCTTAAGAAAAAAAAAAAATATATATATATATATATATAATATCTTAAAGCTCTCCTTAATTTCCCTATAGTAGTATAAAACATTAGTAGTAACACATGCATGGTTCTCGAATCGACTTCTATTGTCATTCCCTATAGGTCCCCTTTATTTTTTAGTGCATGATTCTTGTCTTAATCTTATAATTTTCTATATTTTATTATTTCATGGCTTACTCATTTGATGTAGAAATCTTTGATTAAGCTTGCACAAGGATTAGGACTTTTCTCTCTCAAGATGGGTTATGTTATCATCCCTTCAACCAGGTCCATGTCTCTCTTGAACCGAGGGAAATGGGAAATATAATTCTACAAAAAAATTCTTATATAATCATTTTCAAATCCTCAATACACTCCTACTTGTTTCAATATTCAATCCAAGGTCATGCCTATTATTACTCAATTTCAGCTTAAATGAAACCTTTTGTTCCTCTTCCCCTCACTTTGGAATTTCTTTTTTCTACCATCCCACTCCCACTATTCACCCTAAGCTTATATTTGTATCTATGGTCCATGTTGTTAACAAAGGGAAAGGAAGGCCACCCACTAAGGGAAACCAATGTATTACTCCACAACCTTCTACTCCTTTTTCTTGACATCATGCTCCAACCAATTGTTATGGAAATTTGGATCAATTGAGTAGTACAACTACCAAAATATCTATTTTTGAACTACTCAAATGATCACCTAATTACAAGGACATATTATATGAGGAATTAGAGTACACTACTCTTTTTACAAACATAAAAACCTCTTCTTTTTTTTTTCTATCATGAATACATTTAAAAACTTGGATAAGGCTCTTATTTTTTATGCCACAATGTTACCTCCTAAGCATATTAGATATAAATACATTCCCTTGTTATTATGTGGATTCATAGTTCTTAAAATAAAAGGGTACTAATTGATAATGGATCCACATTTGATTTTTTCTCTAGTTCTTGTCTCCACCAAATGTGTATCATAATGAGTGTTATTGATAAGAATCTTATTTTCGTTAAAGGATTCTATAATATCTCAAGACTTACAATTGTTAAAATCATTAGGTGTACTATTTGGCCCTAAAATGGTTCCCACCACATATAATATCATGCACAATACTCTTTATTATAAATATACTATTAGGCTAGACATAAATCCATGTTATGGAATACATTCCATCTACTCTTCATCATTGTGTAAAATTTATACATGATAGCTATGAACATGCTATTACAATAGATGAAGAACCTTGTAAGTATTGCAAAATTGTAAATCCTACTTCTAATAAGTTTGCTATCACACCTTCAACATATCTTATCCCTCTTCATAAGTTACATACATATGTGGTTGGTGAATAAGTAAAATGCATAATAATAAGCCTCTTATCCTCGTCATATATTCATAAGGATGAGGTCCAACTAGAGCCTTATAATTTCATGCAATTTACTACACCCTCACTATTTGAGCATGAAGTTATCAAGGAGTTTACTATACTAATAAATATAAAACAACAAGATGGCCTAGTTACTAATTATTTTGACTATGATGATGATGATGTAGATTTGTTTCATGGTTGGCTATAGAAATTAAATTTTAATCCTATTGATTAAGATTAATATATATTTCAAACCCTATTTACATCTATTAGTCTTAGGAATTATCAACTTAATTATTATATGAATGATGATAAAAACATATATCCTTATAAGGAGGCCATATCTCTAGAATAATTAATCCTATTTTCTGAAACTTTTAGTCATATTCACCCTACATCTCTCTTTGCACATTTGACCGAATAGTGTTCAAATCGATCATACCTATGATGCAATAACAACAATACAACACATAACCATGTCTCATTGCCTATTATATTAATAATTTGGATTCTATTAATTCTCCTAGATCTCTTACTATTCTTGAAAATATAAACACATTACAAGATATCTTACCTTTACTACTTAATCATGGCTTATTAAAATAACTTGATTCACATAAATAAATAAGAAACTATGAAAGCAATAAAACAAGCCATTTTTTTACCACCACCATATCATTAGTCATGATGTTAATCATTATCAAACACCTATATCTAAAATACATACCTTAACATATTATGGTGAAATTGTAATAATCCATAATAATTTAACACAATTAAAGTGGCCATGCCTTACCAATGAATTCAAATAATACAAATATACTTAATTTGATACTTTTATGTCTATACTTTAAATATATGGGAAATATTGGTAACATGTTCCACTCAACACTCGCCTAACTTTAAGATTGTATGTAAATTCAAATAATTATACATTCTTGTCCTTACTCCACCAGAATTTATGCCTCTATATGAGGAATCACATGAATTTAAAAGATATATCATGTTACTTATATATTATGGGTTATGGTTTATTGTTGTGATTTCTAGTATGTGTGTGCAAGAAAATTATAGCTTTCTACAAATATATGGATGCAATACTAAATAAATCTATTCTAACTCAAAATAAAACACTTTAATTAAGTTAAAAAGGAAGGAAAATATAATTAGAAATTTACCAAGAAGAACATCCTCCCTTTCATTATTTTATTTGATCAAGATGATGGATTTTTGGTTTCTTAAATGTGGACTCCCACGTAATGATTTCAACAAGACCTCCCCTTATAATCTTGATGATTTATTGATGATGAATTTATTTTCTTGATGGATTGATAAGAGTTTGGTATGATTCTCGATGGTTTCCTTCTTAGCTTTCATGGAGATTTTTTCTTAATTTATAGTTAAGGGTGGAATATTTAATGGCTAGGATGAAGCCATGGTGAATTGATATCAATGGTCAAGATTGAATGTGAGGATTGATGATTTTAGATGTGGAGGATTACATATTTTCCCTCCTATTATGGAAGGTGATAAATAGGAGGGTTTTCAATTTAGAGAATTCTAAAAAGGTTGTAGAGATTTTTAGGATTAGATTAGGTTAATGATGATTAGATGAGAAATTAGTTAAGAGTATTTTCAAGAGAGGAGGTGTAGATAGGTAGATAATAATTTACAATTCCTAAACTATGAAATGATATGATTATATGGTTGATTAGGTAGATTAATCATGATGAATGGATAATTGGTTATTGAAATTTAATGAATTTTAAAAGAAGATAGAATATGAAATCAGATTAGTAAATTTGATTCCCCTCAAGGGGTCATGTAGGGAGGAATGAGATGGATGATATATATATATATATATATATATATATATATATGAGGGAGAAATTTTGACAATGTTACAAACCTATATGTGCCCTATTCAATGATATAAGAGAGAGGAATGTTTAATGGATTAGTGGATTTTAAAGCTACAAGCTTGCATGTTCCATAGGAAATGATGTATGGGATGGGGAGATGTGATTTTTTTAAATTTTATTAGTTGATTGAATGATAGATAGATTGATTGATATATTGGGCAGTTGATTGATTGATTGGTTGGTTGATAGATTGATGTAATGATTGATTGATTGGATAACATATCAATTTATTGATTTTTGATCATGTATCATAGGGTAAATTTAATTTCATAAATGGATAACATGATGTAAGAATTTTTTTATATTTAACTTCCTTTGGAGAATGATTGATGTTAGAAAGTTAGGTGTGATGATGTGATGATTAGTGGGATGGATAGGACATGATGGGTGTTTTAGATATTTGATAAGTTATGGGATTTTTCTAGATTCATGGAATGAGATTTTAATGGTGGACAACACTTGTGTGTAGGATTGTGATGCACCCTAAGAGGTGGATAATGTTCTATAGGAAAGTATTCCCTCGATCAATGAGGTTTTGGATGTAATATTTTAAGTGAATACATCAATTGCTTAAATTTCCATTGGTGTTATGGAAATCAAATTATTGGCTTTCTTGATACCAAGATATTTTGTGATGTTCCCATAATGTGGTTTGATTGGTGGATGAATGATCATGTTTATAGTTTTTAATGTTATTCAAGGATTCACCCAAAAGGTGAGGTGTCTTCGACTATTTGTATATTTAAATTAACGCTAGGGAGAGTGGTGTGAGGTATAGGATTGGATGTATATGATAATAGAGATAAATTGGTTGAAGTGTTTGGCTTAGGATTTGGATTTGGTGTGGCCTATAGGCTAGATTAGATTGATTTAACATAAGGGTTTGTTAGAGATATTTTATGTCACTTTGGTTATTTGTCAATTTTAACAATCGGACCCTTGAAAGAGGCATAAAATTCCCTAACCATTGAGAGATAACTGTTATCCAAAATGTGCCCCCTGCTCATTTTGTGGCTAAATCCTCCCATTCTTCCCTCTCTTGTGCCTCAGTCACAAAATTTTGCTTTCAGGCACTCAAAACCTTCTGGAAGTGGCACCATTGGATAGAGCTCTTTCTCAGCTTTCCAGAAAGGTAAAGTTTTCCTCCTAACTCCATGTATTTTTGAAGTTATGGCTCGGCGGAGTTTTTTGGAAAATTTTACCCCTAAAAGGCCCGTGGCCAATGAGATGCCACCACGTGGCACCTAGACTGGTGGAGCACGGGAATTTTGGAAAATTTTCCAAATGACCAAAAAGGTAAAAATTCAAAAAAATTCCCACCGACCCGATTTGGCCCTATTTTGCCCTAAAACTTCAAATCACCATATCTTTCGATCCAGAGCTCAGTTTTTCACGTTCTTTATATCAATGGAAAGATGGTGAAATTATCTACAAGATTCTAGGGTTATTTTTTCATTTTGGTGGAGTTTGGAGAGAGAAAATCAAGAAACACCTCTGGCACGTGGTCATGGACAGAAATGACGTTTCAACCACCATTTTTAATGAAGAATGGCTCGCATTCTCTCCCAACATGGTTAAAAATGTCAGGGAATGGGTCTATCAGGTGCCCATGCTGTTTTGATGGCATTTTGGTCAATGGTTGAACCCCTTGCACTTTTTCCCATGTTTCTCTCTCTGGGGTCGTGGTTTGCACTGTAAAATCCAGAATGAGTTCATTTTGCAAGGGAGAGACACTTTTTCAGCTCTGCAACTTCCTTTTTCTTCCTCCTTGGCAGAATTTGTGAAGAAATTTTACCTTTCCATGTAATGCAGCACCTTTTCTTGCCTCTGGATCACTGTAATGTACTGTATTGGATCTGAGATGTTGATATATGTTCTGTGATTAAAATCCCTCAATCCTTTCATATATCTATCATTGCTTTCTTGATCTTTCATTACATTTTGAGCATTTGTGCATGTTTTGTGCTATGTTTCCTTGTGGATTGTGTATTTCATGCAGCATCAGGTGTCTACAACTCCTTTGGTGCATCACCTATTAGCATTAGTTCTTTCTTTTTGCATTTTCTATCCTTGTCCCTTTGGAATTTAGAGTAGATTTAGGAGTTTAAACCTCTGCAATTGTGCAAGTGAAATAGCTGATCAGAGGAGTTGAGGAACCAGCCTCTAATCTAGAGATTCCTCTTCCATTTTTCAAGTCCCACACTTGGGGAGAGGATTCAATGTTGTGCAATCACACTGGATGTCTAAAATATCAAACTAGAAATCTGATCAACATCCAGGGGTGCTGCTGATTTGCAACAACAGTTTTGGCATGCCTGGTGGGACCTTAGAGGTCTTCATCTTCATTGCAACAAAATTGATGTGCATTTTTTGCAAGTTTATTTCTTTAAAAGAGCTATAAATTACACATCTGGTGACTCCAAGGAAGAAGAATCGGCTGGTTTTAGCAGTGCAGACCTAAAAACTCATGAGAAGAATCAACACAAGGTCAAGAGCTTGAGAGGAAGAGGTGTTGTTTGAATATCTGTAGTTATCTCCAAGAATAACTTTATCTTTGATAGGTTGGTGTGTTCTGTTAAAGATTCAGCCTTTTGGAGGCACTTTCAAAAGCACATCTGCAACTCCATCCGGTAAACAACTCATTCTCTAAGTTGCAGCCCTGTTTTCCATTCATTTCCATCCATTCTTCTTTCCATAATTTTCATTCTTTTCCATTCCATGAAGTTGTGCAATCATGACTTCATTTCCATCATGGAATTCACATTTATAACAGTAGTATATCACACCTCCAACATGTTTTACAAATCCTCCAAATCAGCATTTTGATCAAATTCAAAATCAGCATGTCTACCCATATGAGCAGCAGTGCCAAATTCAGTTTGGATATGAAGCATGTCAAGCACAAGGGTATGCTGGTTGTGAGGGCAGTCAAGAAGAAAATGTAGATCTGTTGGAACAAATCCAAAAGATGGAGGTAAACATGGTGCTATCCAGGGCTCAAGCACAAATGAAAGCATTTAGAATCGGTTGTAGAGCACCTTGTCCATGGGTGGGACCTTTTCCAAGGCATTACAGCCCTCAAGAGAAGCTAGCCTTCATGATTACAACACTACCATTGCTTGCAAAGTGGACTAAAGGAATAAAGGTGTATGAGAGGAGTATTCAACAACCTTGTCAACAAGTAAGCACACCATCTCATGCCTTTTCTCTCCCTCTTTCCCAATCTGTTTTATCTCAGCAGTGTCAAGTTTTAAACTCTCCATCTGCTATCCCAAGTGTTGAATCCATTTCTCCATTCCCTAGTCTTCCACCCCATCTCAATTATTCTGTCCTTTTCCCTTCCAAACAGCCATTCCCTCCAAAGAAACAAGAGTTCCTACCTCCTCCACCACCACAAAAAATTGCAAAATCAATTGAGTTACAATCCACTTCTCCTCTTACATTTCAAAATCCATGTTGGGAGGATAAAAATCAGAATGTCAATCAAGGAAAACAGCAGCAGAAAGAAGAGCCAAACAAGGATGAAGAAATTCAAAGTCTAAATAGTTGGGCTCTTAAATTCGGGATTACAAAAATCCCATTGATGGTGAAACCAATAGAGGATGTTGAAGTTGGAGAACAAGTGGAAAACAAGGCTGATTTTATAACAGCAGTGAAGCGAGAAAAACAACAGTTTGTTGGTGATGAGTTGGGTGTCCATGTTGGCACTATGCCCAAAGAAAATGCTGATCTAGTTTGCACTGCAAAATCAGCCATCGCAAAGGAAGGAAAACCATCTCAAAACCCCATCTTTGAGGAGTAAATGGATGAGGTCAAGTCATTTTTTACAACAGTAGAAGAAGGAAGCATTATTGATACGTTTTTGCTTTCATTTGAAGGGGCTGATTTGATTGATGAAGCCATTATGGAGGTGAACAAAACAGGTCCAAATTATGAGCAAAAGGCACAAGAAATTTCATGCTTCTCTCCCACTTCATCTCTCCAACAATCTAATTTTTGGGATGAGTTTGGATTGACAAGTTTCATGTTTGAAAATGAAGTTATACAGGGTGAAGAAAATGCAGATTTGGAGGCCACCATACAAGAGGGAGAGACTTTGCTGCAGCAAGACATTCAAGAGTTTGATTTTCCATCAAACTTAGAAGAATGTTTAGATGAAGAGCTAGCTGAAATTACCATGTTTCCTTCTTCACCATTCATTCTCCAACAAAAAGAACTTGCTGCCATGGACAAAAGAGTTCAAGGACAACAGCCTACAGTTTGCAACATGCCTCTTGAATCAAAGTTGGAAGAATTTGATCTTCCAAAAGCTACAATGGAGGAGCTCCAAAGCCAACAATGTATTGCAGCAGGTAACAACAATGCAAAAGCAACTTCATTGGATGTTGTAATCAATAACGAGGAGTTTCACACTATAGAAGAGTTCCATGTTGCCATGAAGGAAGAGAAAGGGCAGAAAAGTCCTACCATTGCTTCCACATCACCCACCCAAGAAGGTCTACAAGAAGACTCCATTTTTGGAGTTGAAAATCAGAGCTATAAGCATATCAAATGGATCATACCTTGCCCAATAAGGTATTTGACTTCATTGGAGTCAAAGGAGAAGTCACAACTGACCATCATGCTTGCTTCTAAGCATGAGGGTGAGCTACAAAGTACCAAGGATCAGCTGTCATACCTCTTCAATCCAAATGCAGAGCAACTAAAAGAGGTATTGGATTTGTTTTCAGTTGACACCTTGATGATTTTGGTAGAAGACTAGCTTCTTGTTGATTTTCCACTCATTCAATCAGCCATGTTCAGTGCCAAATCAGTTGCATGGTTGCAAATTTTGAGAAAGGGAAGCTATTTCTCCTGACCAGTTGTAGGGTTTGTTTAGCCCACTTTTGCTTCTAGTTAGAGTAGGATAGTTAGTTTTTCTTTTAGTAAAATAAGTGCTTGTGCACACTCTGCATGTTCCATTTTGGAGCATGTATGACCTTTAGTTTTGTACATAGTTTTTGTGGTGCTGGTTTTGCTCTTGCACAGTCCATTTCAGTGGGTTTCCTAGTGGCTCAGAGAGGAGGTTTTCAAAGTTCATATCAGTTTACAGGCTACAAATCATGACTCCATTCCCAATGGATGCTTTAGGCAACTGGTAACTTCATCCAGTAGGCAAATGCCCCCTCTGAGTCGCCAAAATTGTTATCCAAAATGTGCCCCTTGCTCATTTTGTGGCTAACTCCTCCCATTCTTCTCTCTCTTGTGCCTTAGTCCCAAAAATTTTCTTTCGAGCACTCAAAACCTTCTGGAAGTGGCACCATTGGATAGAGCTCTTTCTCAGCTTTCCAGAAAGGTAAAGTTTTCCTCCTAACTCCATGTATTTTTAAAGTTATGGCTCGGCAGAGTTTTTTGGAAAACATTTCCCCGAAAGGCCCGCGGCCAATGAGATGCCACCACGTGGCACCTAGAGTGGCAGAGCATGGGGAAATTTTGGAAAATTTTCCAAATGACCAAAAAGGTAAAAATTTAAAAAAATTTCCCACCGACCCGATTTGGCCCTGTTTTGCCATAAAACTTCAAATCACCATATCTTTCGATCCAGAGCTCAGTTTTTCATGTTATTTATATCAATGGAAAGTTGGTGAAATTATCTACAAGATTCTATGGTTATTTTTTCATTTTGGTTGAGTTTGGAGAGAGAAAAGAAAGAAACACCTCTGGCACGTGGTCATGGACAGAAATGACGTTTCAACCACCGTTTTTAATGAAGAATGGCTCACATTCTCTCCTAGCATGGTTAAAAATGTCAGGGAATGGGTCTGTCAGGGGCACATGCTATTTTGATGGCATTTTGGTCAATGGTTGAACCCCTTGCACTTTTTCCCGTGTTTCTCTCTCCTAGGGTCGTGGTTTGCACTGTAAAAGCCAGAATGAGTTCATTTCTCAAGGGAGAGACACTTTTTTTCAACTCGCAACTTCCTTTTATTCCTCCTTGGTAGAATTTGTGAAGATATTTTACCTGTCCATGTAATGCAGCACCTTTTCTTGCCTCGGATCCTTTGTAATGTATTGTATTGGATCTAAGATGTTGATATATGTTTTGTGATTAAAATCCCTTAATCCTTTCATATATCTATCATTGTTTTCTTGATCTTTCATTACATTTTGAGCATTTGTGCATGTTTTGTGCTTTGTTTCCTTGTGGATTGTGTATTTCATGTAGCATCAGGTGTCTACAACTCCTTTGGTGCATCACCTATTAGCATTAGTTATTTCTTTTTTGCATTTTCTATCTCTGTCTCCTTGGAATTTAGAGTAGATTTAGGAGTTTAAACCTCCTGCAATTGTGCAAGTGAAATAGCTGATCGTGAGGAGTTGAGGAACCAGCCTCTAATCTGGAGATTCCTCTTCCATTTTTCAATTCCCACACTTGGAGAGAGGATTCAATGTTGTGCAATCACACTGGATGTCTAAAATATCAAAATAGAAATCGATAAACATCCAGGAGTGATGCTTTGATTTACAACAACAATAACCTATCACCTATTGACTTGGTGATCTTCCTCTACATTTGAGAGGACAAATCCCTTGTATGATGTGAGTATTTTTTTGGTTTTTGGATACTTTTAATTAGAAATAATCTGAAAGGGTAAGAAAAGAGAGGAATGGATAAAACAGAGAGGTGAGAAGATGGAAGGGAGAATTTCAAAAAAAGATAAACACATAGGGATGTTGGGAAAACTCAAGGATAATAAAAAAATAGGGGAAACCCTCTTTCTCACATGAGGAAAATAACATGGGCAACAATTCCAGAGAGAACAAGAAACACTCAAAAGCACAAAGTTTTCATCATTAATCAATTATTAATGTATGTCACAAAGTACACCTGCACATATATGTAATACAAATCCTAGCATCACTTGTAATACAAATGAATTGAAAAGGTGGATAACATCACTCACAAATGTTAAGCATGATTGAGTTCAAGTACTCTATGTTCAACTCGGTGGAGAAAGGTAAAAGTACTTCTCAAAGGCATAAAGTGCATCTAAATATCTCCATATTTGCATGTTTTATCCATATGAAGAAATCAATTTTTCAATTGATTAAAATAACCAAAGTGACATAAAATATCAATACAGGGTTACAAAGTAGATCATTGGGGTACATGGGATGGATTGTATTTTTATTATGTGACTTGGGATTGAAAGGATTTTCAATGAGGAAGATTTATTTTAGGCGACTTAGGGTATTTTAGGATAATATAAATTGGGTGAGGCCCACGGACTTGAGTAGCATTTGTTTTTGGATGGGATTGATTGGGTAATAAAATTTTGGAATATTTAGGGTTGATGTGGGATGCAAGGTTTTCTAATTTTTGATCAATTGTTGGATTTGATCATGATAAGATGATTATGATCACAATGGGATTACTTTGGAGGTTGGAATGATTATCCTTTGTGAAAAGGGTCTTGATGTGGGGAATTTTAGGATCATGATGATCATTGGTGGATTTGGAAGTTGATGTGGTTGATCCTATGAAGTCATTAAAAGAAGGTGAATTTAAGATGGATGTATCCTTAGGGTGTATGATTTTGGTTAATTACATGGGATATAAGGAGGTGGGGATCTTAGCTCTTAGATTGATGACTCTAATAAGGAGGTAATTTTTGTGTTTGGGAATGATTAGGATAATGTTGAAATGGTTGGGTTTTATGAGTGACATATCCTGGTCATTTATGGGGACACTTTGGTGGAATAGGTTTGGGATATCAAACTTATCAAGGGATTGACATGAGATGTTGTTTGGGGTGCCATGTGGATGATTCTTTATTGATTTATAATTATATGATTTTTTCTTTGGATTATATTATGATTGATTTTGGATGATGATTTATTTTGAAAAGGATTAGGATTGAGTGAATATTGAATGGAGATTGGTCTAGATTAGATTAATATTAGATCATATTAGAAGGAAAGTTTGGATTATATGGTTGGAGAGGGATGGGATTAGTTTGATGTTGAATTCAAAATTTGGCTAAGTATGGTAAAATATTATTTTTTATTATGTTTGATGTGATTTTAGTGTGAGTTCTAGGAACACATATACCTCAACAACGTACAAAAATATCATATAATCCACATCCCCTAATGTTATTATGAAGGGTATGCAATGAAAGTAAGTATCTCACTAGTATACCTCACATGGAGTGGTGATAGATTGGTATCCTAACCATCAATTCATGAGGTAAAAATTGAGAAATTTTGGGAGTGTTGTGCTCCCTACACTACTAATCATTTGCACCCAATAGGTGCTAATGTTAGGTTATACAAATATTTCTAAGTGTGATAGCTATATACCTTTCAATATAGAGGGACCAAGTTCATGTTGCAAGGGTGTTATCTAAGGCCTAGTGTAGACACAAAGATAAGCACTTATTACTATTACACTATGCCTCTAGTATGTGTTTATATGCATGATTCCTAAGTGAGAATATTATGCACTAGTGACACCTCTCTTAATCCTTCTATTACTTTTGATTCTCTTTTATTGTGACGTTATCTTATATTTTCTAGATTTTTATGATTTTTAGTTGAGTCATAGGGATCTATATTTCCACCATTGGTTAAATTTATATCTATTGTCCCTAAGATAATATCACCTAGTAAGGACACTAACACATGGGTGTTAGTGTCACTTTTGGACACTTTTGTCCATCCTATCTTATTTTCTAAATGTCTACTTATCTCTTAGCTTTGGGTCTTTTATAATTCTTATTTCATAATTTGGGTCAGCCTTTGGTGTTACTAAGTATCAAAATTAAGACAAAGGAGTCATATATATACAAAACCTACTAATTTCTCTAAGGGGATGGGCAACTAGGTTATTAAGTCCTATCTACTACTTGACAAACAAAACACTCAAGGAATGTATTTTGGGCTACATTATTCATTTTATAGGAAGGGAAAATTATGGATTCCATCACACACATTTATCTTTGGGAAACGTATTTGTATCCCTCTATCTTAATACAATTGGCATAAGGGAAACTAGTTTCAAGGGACATAATTCCATCACACGCACAACATAACTACATTAATTATAAAATTTAGTGCAATGCTTGATGACAATCACATTGGGGTGAATTACAAGGTTAGTCCAAATAAATCATTTGTATTTTTATTCCATATAATGTGTGTTTGAGTCTTATGAAAGTAGTTAGGGTTTGTTTTGCAGGTTCGGGTGCAACAAAAAAACCCTATAGTGAAATTAGAGTGGCAAAGAGAAAAGTGAAGGATAGATTATCACACCCTAAAAAGACAATATTTAAAACTACTACAGGACACTATCACCTCGTTTGATCTAGTTATCCTCTAATTTTTTATGTCCAAAAGACTTACGGATCTTTGTTTTCTATATGAACGATATATAACCTAGATCTAACATGCTTGACGATATTCCATCCCAGAATCATCCCAAAAAATGATTTATTAGCTAAGTCACTTTCTTCCTCTTGTTTATTACACTTGATTACCATTTATATGCTAGACATTTTATGTTCTGATATGATCTAATTGATATTAGTCATCTTATTAAGATTTAAATTTCCTTAAAACATTTTGTGAAACCCACTCTTGATCAATCCCTAGGATTCTTCCTTTTTCTTACTTTGAATGTTCTTAATGGCTTACCAAAATATGTTGTGTCACCATGTATAATCTTTGTATGATTGGTTTTCAGTCTTTCTTTGCAAATTCCCAAGAAGAAGATGATGTTTACTGTAAGGCATACACCCCTATCCCTACAATTGAATTTCATGTTATATTAAAAATTATAAACCATCATCCTAATGTTTCACTCCTACCCCTATTGAAGTTGCAAATTATTTTGATAGCGATAGTGATATTTCTTCTTTTTATAAAAATGATATATGTGTATAAGATTTATTTAATTTTTCAGATGAGGAATTATTTATTAATGATGTTTGTGAGACCCATCCACAAACAGATCATACTTCTAATGTTTTCATAGATTCTATTCTCAATGGCCCTTGTCTTGCTTCTTCTTCTTCTCCACTTACATATGCACAAATAATTAGGGCTGATCCTATTACTATTGATAATGATATTAATGTTCCCTCTCTTTCATCTTAAAAAAATATTTTCCATTGCATATTTTTCCCTAAAAGACACATATTTCTTCCTCTCATACTTGTGTGATTCATAGTAATGATAGTACTCATATTTATTCTCCTAGTGTATCAAATTATGAAAAATTTAAAGATGTTTGTGTCTTTAATATTGATGTTACAAAAGATAATGTACATAATGGTGATCATAAGGATAGTGTGCATATTGATTGTATTCCTTATTTTACTAATATTATTGATAAAAGTGTGTAAATTTCTATTTCTA
Source organism: Taxus wallichiana var. yunnanensis (assembly GCA_018340775.1). Lineage (NCBI taxonomy): Eukaryota > Viridiplantae > Streptophyta > Pinopsida > Cupressales > Taxaceae > Taxus > Taxus wallichiana. Next base: position 92,218,613 of record CM031235.1, on the reverse strand, counting down.
TTTATTATTCTTCCATTTATTCTACCTCTAGTTACCCATTTGTTGATCCTAATATTAATTTCCAACCAAATAATGTACCTATGGCTACTCATAATGGCAAGATACAACCACTTAATGAACCTCTTAATGTTTATGCCATTCCCCCACAAGAATTTATTTCTCTTATGCATGTTGTAGGTGATTTACAAAATAAGATTCATACTGTTACCCTTGAAAGTATGTTATTATGCTATTATTGATAATAATTATCTTTATGGAAACCGTATTCCTAAGAAAATATCAACTCACCTTTTCCTATAGGTTTTACCATGTTTATAATACACCCTTTGATGGAACAGGTAATCCTTTTATGGATCTTAAGGCTTTATATTAGCTATGTCTTCACATTATAATGATAGATTACTTCTAAAAGCATGTCCTACTAGTATTACTAATATTGCTTCTAATTGGTTTCATCATTTTTATAGTGGATCTATTAGTACTTATCTTTATGTAAAAGAAGAATTTCTTAGAAAACAATTCTAACAATGGTCCTAAAGTTACATTTGAGTTCTTACCTTATTTGCATCAAGGAAATAATGAACGTGTTACTAATTATATATTACATTTCAAATATTTCATGTATCATGTACGTTATCACCTATTTATTTAGAAATATAATATACCTTTTTTCGTTACTTGATTTTTTTATTTAAAAGATAATTTATTATATACCATATGTGAATCCTTTACATCTATTTATCTTAAAGTTATTCACCTAAAAAAATAAATTCTTAATGTACATCCTAATACACATGCTTCTACCTCTTCTACTACTCCTCCACCTAGTGTATCTTCTATTGCACTTATTGCACCACACTCATGTTATTATTTACCCACCACACTTCACTCCCCTTCCTAAGCATGAGTCATTCTAATTTTCACATTTTATCAAGACTTATATTATTTTACATTGTTATTGGTGAGGTTATTATTTGGATACCTTCTAATGATTATCCTCCTCCTCAATGGTTACGATGGAATCATAACTATCCATTTTACAATTTCCACATGATCAATGGTCATAAAGGAAATGATTGCTATGCACTCCATGATAGGATTCATTTTCTTGAGGATAAGGGTATCATTGTTTTTTTGCACACCATATTGATTAATCAAATTCTCCCATTCCATGAAGTTGATCATCGAAATCTATTTTTTTGAATACTTATCATCCTCATAAGGTCGTATTTTCTATTCCTCCTCAGTCATGACTACGTGTGAGACAATTGACCCTCTTATTATTCAACCCAAACTCAAATGGGTCCTTAATAAAAATCAATTTATATTACATGATTCATACCTCCCTAGTGTTTACATGATCACTTCAGTCTTATCATTTGGAAATTATACTCATGATACTACATTTCCATTATATGATCCACTTATGTGCATTCATCATCTTTTTATAGATAGATTTTATATGTTCTTCAGTGATATAAGATTATATGCCTATTCTATAGATGTATGCCACTATTTCTCTATTGTTGCTACACTTTCAAAGAATGATCAATCCTTTCCTACTTATCTTCATCATTGTTATCATCCATGCTACAAGCCCAATTCACTAATCATACTATATTAATCATTATTATACTATCCTTGCTATGTTAATATCATCATTACATTATCAACATGAATAATTTACTCTATGGTGTCATCACAAAGCATAATAACTATAATATTCCCAATCATCACTTTAAAAACTCCAAATAAAATCATCAACTCGAAATACATAGAACACATCATCATCTCATCACAAAAATGATCTCATCATATATATAAATCTCAAAAAAAAAAAAAAAAAATATAGGGGACCATTCTCACTAAAAATATATCATACATCCTCCTCACTACTACTTGAGGCCACTATGGGAGCTCTCTAACTAGATTCCTTTCCACTAGATCTCCTTCTCTATGTTTAGGAATGTTTCTCCTCTATCCAATTCCACAATGACATTATCTTAGCCACCACATCAACATATTGATCCTAATGCTATGAATATATCTCAAACATACCCTATGTTAAGCCTCCTCCTACCACGACCTCTCTCACTTTGAAGATAGATTTGTCCTCGGCTCATCTCACTCTAACCATAATATTATACATGTGGCTTCCGCCTTCGCTACTGAGATTGAACAAATGGGCATGTTCATCGGTGATGTGATCTACTCTCTCTAAAATTCCTCCTCTAACAAGAACATATAAAGCAATGTTGCAGGTCAATGTGTGTATCAAAGTGTCCCCAATAAAACTCCAATACTCATCACCTACAAGATATGAATGGTATTAACACATCATCATCACATTACTATACATAGTGAAAATACAAATCACAATAGATCATACTTGCATCATGTAACCACCCCTATTATCCCATCACCCTTAGTGGTAGGTTTCTTCTCTCCCTTCACCTTTCCTCCTCCTACGGGTCCACCTAGTGGCTCTCCTAATGCTTCCACCACTACAAGAAATAATAGCACCCATCGGTGTTTGGCCTATCACTACATGTACATTGGTGTACTCTTCGCATCTTCCACATACATAGGAACTATCTCCAGATATGCCTCATCTATGAATGATGGGTGTAAATGGGATCCTTTCATACCTAGCCTCGCCCCTTCTCTCTTTGCTTCATGAATGAACCGATGTCATATATATGGCTCAGGAGGCACATCCTCTGTTATTCCAAACTTATGTAAAATCTACTCATATTGAAATATCTTAATCACTCATGAGAACCAGTCTTCTAACCATATCCTATGATGAATACATTGTATCTCAATGTGATCCTTGACCCATCTTCCATAATCAATGTACAGCCTCCATATAACTACACCTAGCCCCATATAATCTAAAATCAATTTATAAGTCAAAGTATCAAACCATTGACTCTTTGGTCCAACCCACCTAGTAAAGATCTCGGCTACACCCAATCCACTCATGGCCCACTCAGAGGCCTCATAACCATGATGTGCTCATAAGCTAATATATGTAATAGTATAATAACACTAATCCCACCATTGTGGTCCTCCTACGTGAACCTATACAAATCCATGTACAAATGAGCCAACACACAATGGCTCCAAGCATATTGAGCATTGTTTTTCTCTATAATCTCATAAATATCATGTATCTTATAAGATATGGATACTCCACCTCTATCTTTGCCATATATAAATCCAACACCAATTTAATAAATTTTTGTAAACGTAGAACACCTAATCTCACTATGTCATCCTTTTGGTTAGATATTTTGACAAGACAAAATATGAGGTTCAACCACATTGTAAGGATCAATTCCCTCCTCAAAGACAAGTGAGGCTGCATGTTTATTACTAATCTAAAACATAGTAGAAATAATATATACAATATCCACACTATTCTAACTATTGGGGTTGGGATACAATCCGAAATCCATATCAACACGAGATGAGGATGTTAAAAATTTATAAATGGAATGGAGTAGAAAGAAAACTATTATAGATGGAATAGAGTGGGAAGGGAATGATAGGAATGTATTTTATTTCAAGCAAACATGAGATCAAGAAATACTTATACAAAGTTTTAGATAATGAGTGTAATATCGAAATGATTAAAGTAATCAAGAACACTAAACAAAGAATAGCGCAAGATCTTGGACGTAAGAAAAATTTCTCAAGATAGATGAGTCTCACAACACAAAGTTTGCAAAATAACACTTGTTTTTATTCTTCAATGATTAAAAAGAAAACACAGTTTTTATTCTTCTACACAATATCTCTTAATATTCTAAAATCTCTCTCCTTTGGAATGCACAAGCATCCCTTATTTATAATAGAGAGAGCAGAGAGAAAATAGGATAAATCCTAGAAAATAGTCTTTTAACGAGAGTCCTATTTTTCTTGACTCTCACGTAGGAGAACAAGTCAAAATTTGCTTCCTATGTGATGAAATGAAAATGAAAAAGACATGACAATTTCTTGATTAAAATGTCATGAAACATTATGCTTATTCTGCTTCATCGTCCTTGTCTTCTTCCAAGAAAGCTTTGTTTGTCTCAAAATTATTGGAACTTCCAGATTATGCCTTGCATCTCATCTTCATCTGGTGCACTAGAATAATCACTTAGGACCTTGCAAGTTTCTGAGTGTCACTTGTGTTACCAAGAAGTTTCTTCAACCTCTTGTTGAGTTTCCTTAGTGATTCCAAAACATTCTCGATCCTTATGAATTTATCAATGACTGTTAGATTGAATATGGAAGCTGGTTCATGCTAAATTGATTCTTGAATTTTTTTATAGAGATCGTCAACAGGTAGAATCTCCAAGCTTTCACCCAACACCTTGGCAAAGATCTTAGACATCTCCTCTTCTATGTCATTGGTGGCATCAACCAGCTGATCTCTAGATTCCCTCAACTTACTACAAGCTTCATTGAGAATATTTATCCTTGAATCTGATGGATTTGACTAGATGGAAATGCTTATCCCCATGTGGAATGATTCATTCTTCTATTACGACTTGGGATGGTACCTGTTTCAATGCATTGAGGGCTTCCAAAGTTAATTCAAGGTTCCCAACTTCCTATGAAAATTCATCATCCATTTTTTCACCATCCTTCTTTATTTCCTCCAAGGATTTATAAACCTCCACTGTGTCATCAATGACCTCTCTTCCTTGTATGAGTAGCCTCTTTATCCATTCTTTAACCGTTCTCCCATTCTTGATGATCTTTTAAATCATAGGTACCGATGAGAAATCGAACCTAATAAGAGTAGGGGTAGAAGATGATAGGTTGACTGAGAGGGCTTGGTGAGCTTGACCAATACATCTATTAACTACTCAACTTTCTCATTTAGCTCATCTCTAATCACCTTCATTTCCCTCAATTTCTGGCATAACGCGTTCATGGCATCCTTCACATCTTGTTGTGCTCCTTCTATTGTTACTTTTCCTAGATCAACCCTTGTAATCTGATAATCAGTCACCACTATATCCTCCTTAGTTTTGTTGGCTGTGGGAGTAGCAATATCTATAAACTTATGCCCTGAGGCATCCACTAAAACCCTTGAAACCATTTTGGGTTTCTTGGTAGATTTGGCAGGAGAAGCCTTGAGTGAACTGAAATCGAAGGCTAGTAGGGGAACCACCACCTTCCTCTTCCTTGGGGTCTGATCAATTAACCATTGAGGTACAGTGGAAGAAGTTTCCCAATCGAAGGTGTTATGGTTGTATCTGCATGTGGAGGAAGATTTACTTGTGGAGTGGTAATGAGTGCAAGTGTAGTGACTATGGGAATAAATTCAGGGAATGAAGGTGTGGAAGGAGGAGGCTTATCTATCACCATCGTAGGTCCATCGAGAGAGGTGAGAGGTCGAGAAAATACTGGCCATGACTAATGAGAATTCCATAGAAATATGAGATGAGGAAGATTGGGAGAGAGGAGGTAAAGACTCTAAAGCCAAAGCTTGAGAAGAAAGAAAAAGACTTATTTCCGATGAGCAATCAACAAAAGGAGAAACAAGAGGTTAACCAACCTCAATTTTTGAAAGAATTTCTCCTTGTTCTGGTGGAGGAGGTGAATCCAATATCTCAACTATTTGTGTAGGAGGAGCAGATGATTCAGCCCCTTACTTTCTCCTTTCCTGAAAAAATTAAACTTTATTTGCCTCTTGGTAGGGATTTTATCCTTTTCCTTCTCTCCCTTGGAGGGTCTCACTTCTAAAGTAGCTATTTTTGAAAATCTCTTTTCCTTATAACTCATTCCCCAAGAAATGAACCATGCCTTAGTGCAGACAAGAGTCTCGAGAAGCTCTTTCAGCGATAGAAGCCTTTTCAAAGAATGAGAACAATCAATGGCTAGGAATCCAAGTTGGCCTCCATCTGACTATTCGTACCTATTGTCAAGAACACTTTCATTATCCACGGTGCCTTCAAGGATTTCAGCTAGATCTAACATCTAGATTTCTTCAAGTGTCAGTTTGTTGTTGTCTTTTCTTTGGATGGTAACTTCATCACGAAGATCAACCTAGATATCTTCCACAGTGGGCACATGTAGGTACAAGGTTCCATATGACTTGAGGACTCCTTGAATGTCAAATCCCTCCCTCATTTTCATATGTTTCGTCAATTTTTCCTGAAGCTCATGTACCAAGTTCTTGGCCTTAACCATGGTAGAATATGTATACCTTCCATTGGAAATTAGGAATGGGATGGCATCTTTGTGCTTGCTTTGTTGGAATTTGTGAAAATACAATAATTATCTGACCAACTCCATAAGGATCAATTTGTCACCTGGGAACCTGGGCAAATGGAAAGGATTATTGTGGAACCTTATGACCCAAAGATAAGTAAACATCTTGAATTATAAGAAAATGCAACCCCATTTTGACACTTCGGCCCATGCTTCATCGGAAACCCTTCTCTTCCTCAAATCAGGATCCAATCTACAAATGTTTTCGTAGAAGAAGGCATCATTCACTCTTCTAAATTGGTCTTCAGACCCTTTTATTTTCAGTTGTGGGAAGTACCGATATATGTGTTCCATTGCTTAGTTTCCCTTTTCATCTAGCCCTGGATAGTTTCTCATTCCTACTACCACATAGGTGATGTATGACATCATATAGAACTTTCCGGTAGACAAGACCATTTTCATTTAGGAGTCTATCTCATTACTTATTAGGCTACCCCAATCAATCCCTTGGTCATTTTTATTTATGATGACCATGAATTGGTACATCCACCCTTGGAATTATTTTGAATCTGGGAGCCCAAATAACCGGCTTAGCAGGGTGATGATATCACTGACTTCAAGAATAAAATCACTTCTAGGGACCGACTTGGGAAACCTAGAAACAAGCTGGCTTAGCCTTGATCAAGAACTTCTTGTTTATGTGCTTGATGCAATCTTCCTGATCTTTGTCCTAGGCCTTTTGTGCTGATTTAAGGTCTATATCAACATATTCGTAAAGTTGGGAAACTTTAGGAGTTGATCAAAGTAATCTCTATCCAATTTCACTATAGACTCCCTGCTTGATTTCTCACTGAGCGGGAGGTTGAGTCATAGTGGGAAGCACAAGCCAGGATGAATTCAGGGCATTGAGCTGATATTGGAAATCCTGCTGCAAGAGGGAGACCACTGTTGGCTATTGAATTCATCCATGAATTCTGAGAAGAATCCTCAATTATTTTCTAGAATTCTTCCATATATATATTGTCAAGCTCTAATTCCCGGATGTCATAATTGCAGCTTACATAAGAAGAAGATTCCATTTTCTGGTACTTATACTTCATTTTTCCTTACTTATCCAACTTATCCTTAGATGGGCCAGGGTCCGACATGACGAGTCTTGAAAATTCCTTGATGACTTCTGGAAGAGCATTCGGGTGTGAAATCTTGTTGGACAAGTGCACAGACCCGCCACACCATTCGGGTTTTGAAACTTGCAAAACACCTTCAAAAACCTGACAGACTGGATTGTATGTCTAAAATTAGGCCGTGTCAAACAACAACGAAAACCTAAAACACTAGCGGAGTTTGGAGGATGTCGAGCACCTTGAGAAACCTGAAACACTGGTGGGGTGTATGTCAAAAGTTAGGGCATGTTGCGCATTGATGAAAACCCGACACACTACGGAGGTAGGAGGATGTTGAGTAGGTGGAAGATCCCGACACACTATGGAACTTGATAGGTGTCAAGCACCTGTAAAACCCGACACAAGGCGGAAGACATGAGATGTACAACACCCTGCAAAACCTGAAATCAATATATCAGGTTTTTGTCATGCCAAAATATGAGAATTTCCCACCTTTTCACTTATTGATTTTTAGATTCTTTTGAAATCTACAACTTATGTAAAAAAATAGTAAATAACCAAGGAGTGAATTTCAAACAAGAACCCTAATGGGAAGAAGACAAGAACCAAGGAAAAACAACCCCAAAACCCTAAAATAGAAATGAGGGAAAAATAATGGAGTGGAAACCCCAAGAAAAACACCTCACAAATAACCCAAAAAGCTTCTAAGAAGAAAGAAGAGAAGAATACCTTCAACTAGATCAAAAAAATGATCAAAGATGGATAATGAAATCGACTGAGAAGCTCAATCGGGTCTGGAGGTGGATGAAGCATACACAGAAATCCAATGCAGCAAAAATGTATTGGGTAACAAATGACAGGAAAACCAACTATTTATAATACCCTAACATTAATTACACCTCACTTGATGCATGTGCCAACTACTAGACAACTGGACATTAATGACATGTCATCATGCTTGGAGCCTCTGAAAACTTGATACAAAGGGTTTGGTTTAATTTGGGTTTTGGGTTTTGGAAAACATGAAGCATGACGCATGAGATGGTAAGGTGCTTCTAAGTCCGAAATCCCAACACAAAGGCTTCATTCGGGTTTCAGGTTTTGGGAATCACATGACATGAAACATGCATTGGATAAAGCATGTTCCAATGCTTGGGAGTTCTAAAAACCCGACACACTACTAAGACAATTGGGTTTTGGGTTTTGGGAACATCAGACATGTAACATGCAAGAAACATGCTTTCATGCAATGAAAACCCGAAAACCTGAAATTCTCCTTTAAAGGGGAATTTTAAAGGGATTTGCCTAAAATTTTCATATGGTTATCTCATTTTTAGTTAGGAATCACTAAACGAGATAACAACTAGCTCCAATTGGGGACTTTATTTGAAACCTTAAAGGAAGAGAACTCAGAACCAAAAATATTTATCCATTGGGCTACGGAGTTGGAAGAAGAAAAACCAAAAACAAACAAAGAAAGAAAGAAAGAAAGAAAGCAAACACACAACAGGAAATAAATTATAATACAATGCAAGAGAGCATCTTGCATTACTGATGGAACAACTTCAGATGTTGACCATTGAAAGGTAGAGGGAGCAAATCTCCATCAAGATATGATAGACAGAAGCTATTTTCACCATTCAACTAATGGATTTTGAAAGGACCTTTCCATAAAGAGTCGAACTTGCCATGCATCCCTTTCTGTTCCCTTCTCTTATCCCAGAGAAGTACTAGATCTCCAATCTGGAAATCACATTGCTTTGATTTTTATCAAATATCTTTTTGAATTTTCTCGGATGATCCGTAATGCGATCCACCACCTTGTTTTGTTCTTCTTCTAGCTTTGCTAGGTACATTATCCTTTTCTCACATGAACTTTGAAAAGTTTCATCCTCAATTACTTTAACCAATCGTAATCGACAATTCTATAGAGATAGGAACCTCAACATCAATTCCATATAACACCTAGAATTTGGACATTCCAATAGCTCACTTATGAGTAATCCGATCTGCCCATAATGCATCATACAATGCTTTGTGCCATGTCCTCTGATTCTTGTCAACCATCTTTCTGATTATGGTCACGTGTTCTTGTTGCTTGATTCAACCTGACCATTACCTTGGGGGTAATAATCAAATGAATGAGCCAATGTGATCCCAAATCCATAACAAAATTTTGTCAACTCATGTGATGAGAAATTAGAAGCATTATCAACAACAATCTTGTGAGGAATGCTGAATCTAACAATTATATTCTCCTTGAGAAAATTACACACAACTTCGGAGGTTGCTTGCTTGATTGGCATGGCTTCCACCCACTTGGTGAAATAGTCTATGGCGGTGAGCACATAATTATGACCGGCACTAGAGGCAAGATTCAGTACTCCAATGAAATCAATTCCCCATTGGCGAAAAGGTTCTTCAATTACCACAGGCTTCAAGGGAAGAGCTGTCAGCTTAGGACGGCCAACGAAATGTTGACAAGCTTCACACTTAGCCACCCATTCTACTGAATCTCAAAAGAGAGTAGGCCAATAGTACCTAGCCCATAATATTTTGTAAGCCATCATGGAGGAAGAGAAATTTCCTCCGCATGCTAGATTGTGAAAGGATTCTAGCAACCTTATCTGCATGAGACTTATCAACACAACGCAGGAATACACCATCAATGCCCTTCTTGTATATACCATTATCCCATAGAACGTATCTTGTGGACCTTAATTTAACTATCCTCTTTTATTTTTGGCTCAAATGTGGGGGACATTTTCCATAAGTTAAAAATAAAGTGATGTCTGCATACCATTCATCGGTTGTGCTTACAAAAAGCACCATGGGCAATTCTGAAGAAGTATCTTTAGTTTCTTCACATTTTGTCTCAGACTTGTTTTCTACAATCAATTGGCATAGGCCTCTTCCTCATACCAACTTGGTAGGTCTGATGTCCAAGTCATATTCTTGTACTTTAGCTATCTAGTTACCCCGTTGACTACCCAACTCTTGTTGAGTCAAAATGGACTTAACTACAGTATCAAGAATGAGAATGAGAGTGTGAGAAATCAACACATAATACCTGAAATGCTTCACCGCTCTCACCACTGCATAAGCATGCTTTTCAATTTGTGGAATCTTCAACTCATTTTCCTTTAGTGGGACACTCATGAAAGTAATGGGAGCTTTGATTCCTTCTTCGTTCTCCTACATAAGGATGATTGATAATGTATGTGCGAAGCGTAGCGCGTACATGATGAAATCTTTCTTGAAGTCCAGGCATACTGAATAGGAGCATGAGCAATTGCTCTTTTGACTTCTTTAAGAGCAAGCTTCCCCTCAGTGCTCCATCAAAATGGAGTTTTCCCTTTCATCATCCCAAGGATATCCTTGGTTTTATCGAGAAAATTTAAAGATAATCCTTACGTCTAACATCTTTTAAATTTCGCAAGGATAGTCCCTGAGATCTTTGGGTTGTAATGCCTTTGCTTCTACCTATAGGGTTTAACCTCAGGCTTCAAAGGGATGCTATGTTGCACATCCTTGGGCTTGAAAGACTTCAGATCTGCATATGACCATGCTAGGATGTCCATATATCTCTTCAGGAGTGAAGTGAATCTTTCTTTCTCCTCCGGAGAATAGCATTTCCTGATGTTTACCATCCATGGTTGGTCAGAAGATCCTAGATTAACTTGATCTACCTCTAACAAGGAAGTACCTTTAGCTTGCCTTTTATCCTGAATGAAACAGTCATGTTTGTTAAATGCGGACCTTAGAGAGACCAACCCCTTGAGAATCTTATTTCCTTTGAGCTTGATGAATTCACCATAATTCTCTAGATATGAATTCAAGACAGACTCACAGAAAGCTGATTCCAATCCTTCAAAATAAAGCTCACTAAAATTATCAATTTTTTTAAGAAAATACAATAATTGTTGATCATCATTAAACACTTTTCAAAGGTGTCGCATTATCTAGAACACTCGGATGATACACAATTTCAATGATATACGTGTCATGTTTGAACTTTGGGTGAGGAAGGAGAAGAGATGCAGACATAGCTAAAGAATTAGCTTTATCATTGTAATCTCTCAAGAATGCCTTAATGGAAAAAGCATCAAAGAATTCTATGTTGTCCCATAGCTTTTTCCTGCAATGCCTTAGATGATCATTTTTCACCTGATAGGTTCCCTTCACTTGATTCACAATCAACTCGGCATCTCCCTATACTTTGAGATTTCGGATTCCTTTTTTCCTTGCCATTTCTAATCCTAATAACAAAGCTTCGTATTCAGCCATGTTATTAGTATTATCAAACTACAGCTTGAAGGTGAAGGGAAAAATCTCAAAATTTGGAGATATAAGAACCATATCGCGCCGACCCAAAGTAGTTGAACAACTCCCGTTGAACTTGAGGGTCCAAACAAAATTAGGGTCTTCTTTCTTGACTTCTATAGAAGGAACCTCAGATGTCATGAAATAATTTCCCAATCCTACATCTTCAAAGACAATTTGGGCCTTGGGATCATCTCGATTTAGTGACTGTAATTCACCTATGCTTTAGGGTGGTGGACATGAGGAACTCCGTTTATTGTAATTTTAGCTTTGGTCTAGCCCATATTGATTTCTCCTCCAAAATCTTTGTAAAAACCTCTTCCTAAGAGAATACCATAAGCAGTGCGATATCGGTAACTGGATAGTCAATTTTACTCTCTTTTCGTGGGAATGCAACAAATGAAAATTGGGCATCCTTGATTTGGCCAATCAAGGGGACTTGTTTAGTTTCCATGGAGTAACACCACCCATAAGATTTAGTCAAGTTAATTCCAAGGGCATGGGCTACATTTGTGAGATTTATGTTATCGAGAGGCTCCCGAGTCAACTATGTAATTATTGAGTTTAAAACCATTTATAAGTAAGGACAAATAAAATGGTTTAATATTTACTAAAGAAGCAAAGAGAGGTCATATTACTCTGAGGTAAAGGCTAAGTAGGGCTAGGCAAAATGCCTTTTGAAGATGAAGGGATAACAACCTTGCTTCTAATGAATTTGGAAAGTTTCTCAAATTGCTCAGGATTTGACTAAAGGTACTTGGCTTCCGACATTTGGATTTTAGTTTTCTTTGCATGATCAATAATGTCAAAAGCGGTATATGAAGGAATGATGGTGGGATCAGTTCTGGTTATAGTGATCTAAGCTAAGGTACTAGCCTTGGGGAAGGAGAAAGAGAGTTAGAAGATGAAGTTACCTTTTTAGTTATCTCCTTTTCAGTTTGTGCTGAGATAGGAAAGCCTCTTTTAGCCATAACCATGGGAGCTTCTTTATCACCTTAGAGCCAACCAGCTTTTCTAGGGTTCTAGGATTGAGACCGAGTGACGACAGAAAATGACTAGCCATCATGCTCACATTTGTCTTCCTTGTATTCTAAGTACCCAATGCTAGAGTCACCATCTGAATAGTTAAAAGACTCATCAACATATCCTGAAGCTTCAAAAGCTTTGTGAGAATCTTGATCTTTTGGTTCTTCATCTTCCTCAACTATTTCTACTGCTGCGTTGATAGGAGGAGCTTCAATGGCCAGCCTGGTGGGAGCAGCAATCAATTGATTCCTATCTCTTACGGGGCACCATTGGTACTGTTGAAATTCCATCTAGGAATATCTCGATAAGGAACATTAGTCAATTGTTGAGAAATTTGTTTCTTCAGAGTGATCAAGTCATTGGCCATCCTCTGAATCATAGGATTAGTAGTACTCTGAGAAGAACTCTGATTTTTAGGCTTAGATGACTCTCTTCTGATCTTTCCGGCTAGAATGAGATCATCTTCTATTACATATGTTGTAGCTTGAGCAGTGGCCAAATCGAGGATAAGCGACCTTCTTAATAAGAAGTTCACATTAGGGAAATTTGAGCGTTGATGAAGAAACATTTTTGATTTTAAAGAGTGGGAATGGCTAGATCTGGAATCTTACAAATCATCTTGTTGAATTTGGCTATAAAGTCCCGCATGGGTTCATAAGACTCCTTCTTCATATGTGTAAGCTATGCTAACAAGGCATGAGAATCTTCAGCTAGTTTGAACCATGCTTCAAATACGGATCTCGTTGTATCCCAATTGGTAATGCATACATTCGAAGATGGTTGAACCATTCTCGGTGCTACACCATGCGGCGTTTCAATGAAGAGTCGAATAGAGACATATTCATGAGCAACCCCTAGGACACCACATGTGACAAATATGAAGCAATGTGTTCATCAGGGTGTTGTTTCCCATCACCATTGAACTTAGGAATATTCTTACGTGACCCATGTGGTAGATCATGCAACAACAATGAGTTAGGGAAAGAGGACCAATAGTAGAACCCTAAGGCAAGTTGTGCTTTGCCATCCTCTCGAATGAAGTGCACACATGAATCGAGTATCGGACAAAAGTAGCACACCGCAAGTTGTGGAAACTTCTTGTTCTTGATGAACCCAACTTCTTCGGATAGGCAAAGAACTTCTTTCTCAAATTAGATGCAACAACACTTGTTGGGAAAGTCGAAATTGTGTTGTTGTAGATCAAAGAATAGATTAGTTTCACCCCGGCTCACTTGACCGAGTGAAGATTTTTCTCGCCACTTGAATCGAAAATGGATCTTTTGAAAATAAGGCAAATATGGAGTTGCGGACACCAATAGGATAAGGTTAGTCTTATCAATCAGATATCCCAGTACATTCACGAAAAATGTTGGTTGGATATTTTTCAGGGTAAAATATGAGGTTTAACCCACGGTGCATGGGATCAAATCCCTCCTCAAAGACAAGTGAGGCTACTTGATTATTACTAATCTAAAACACAATAGAAATAATATATACAATATCCACACTATTCTAACTATTGGGGTTGGGATACAATCGAAATCCATATCAACATGAGATGAGGATGTTACACTTTAGAAATGGAATGGAGTAGAAAGGAAACTATTATATACAGAACATAGTAGTAAGGGAATGAGAGGAATGTATTTTTTTCAAGCAAACACCAGATCAAGAAATACTTATACGATTTTTAGATAATGAGTGTAATATCTGAAATGATTAAAATAATCAAGAACACTAAACAAAGAATAGCTCAAGATCTTGGATGTAAGAACAATTTCTCAAGATAGATGAGTCCCACAACACAAAGTTTGTAAAATAACACATGTTTCTATTCTTCAATGATTAAAAAGAAAATACAAAGTTTTTCTTCTTCTTCACAATAGCTCTTAATATTCTAAAAATCTCTCCCTTTGGAATGCACAAGCATCCCTTATTTATAATAGAGAGAGTAGAGAGAAAATAGGATAAATCCTAGAAAATAGTCTTTTAACGAGAATCCTATTTTCTTGACTCTCACGTAGGAGAACAAGTCAAAATTTTCTTCCTATGCTTCGAAACGAAAATGAAAAAGACATGACAATTTCTTGATAAAAATCTCATGAAACATTATGTTTATTCTTCTTCGTCATCCTTGTCTTCTTCTAGTGAAGCCTCTTTGTCTCAAAATTCTTGAAACTTTCAGATTATGCCCTACATCTCATCTTCATCTGGTGCACTAGAATAATCACTTAGGACCTCACAAGTTTCCTGAGTGTCACTTGCGTAACCAGTGAAGTTTCTTCAACCTCTTGTTGAGTTTCCTTAGTGATTACAAAACATTCTCGGTCCTTATGAATTTATCAATGACTCAGATCGAAGATGGAAGCTGGTTCATGTTGAATTGATTCTTGAATTTATTTATAGAGATGTCGGTAAGTAGAATCTCTGAGCTTTCACCCAACCCCTTGGCAAAGATCCTAGCCAACTCCTCTTTTATGTCATTGGTGGCATCAACCGGCTGATCTCTATATTCCCTCAACTCGTTTGCAAGCTTCACTAAGAACCTTTATCCCGAATCTAATGGCTTTGGCTAGTTAGAAATGTGTATCCCCATGTGGAATGATTCCTTCTTCGTTAAGACCCGATATGGAACCTATTTCAATGCATTGAGGGCTTCAAAGTTAATTCAAGGTTCCCAACTTCTTGTAAAAATTCATCCTCCATTTTTTTGCCATCCTTCTTTATTTCCTCCAAGGATTTATAAACCTCCACTGTGTCATCAATGACCTCTCTTTCTTGTATGAGTAGCCTCTTTATACATTATTTAACCTGTTATCCCCTTCTTGTTGATCTTTTCAATCATAGGTACCGATGAAAATTTGAACCTGATAGGAGTAGGGGTAGAAGATGACATTGTTAACCGAGAGGGATTTGAGAGCTTGAGAAATACTTCCATTAATTGTTCAAATTTCTCCTTTAGCTCATCTCTTCTCACCTTTGTTTCCCTTAGTTTCTAGCATAGCATGTTCATGGAATCTTGTGCATCTTGTTGTGCTCCTTCTATTGTTACTTTTCCCAGATCAACCCTTCTAATCTGATAATTAGTCACCACTATATCCTCCTTAGTTTTTTTGGCTGCGGGAGTAGTAATATCTACAAACTTATGCCCTAAGGCATCGACTGAAACCCTTTAAACCATTATGGGTTTCTTAGCAGATTTGGCGAAGAATCCTTGAGTGAACTAAAATCGAATGTTGGTAGGGGAACCACCACCTTCCTCTTCCTTGGGGTTTGATCAATTAACCATTAAGGTAGAGTGGAAAAATTTTCCCCAATCGGAGGTGTTATGGTTGTATCTGCAGGTGGAGGAAGATTTACTTGTGGATTGGTAATGAGTACAAGTGTAGTGAATGTGGGAATAGATTCAGGGAATGAAGGTTTGGAAGGAGGAGGCATATCTATCACCATCGTAGGTCTAGGAGAGAGAAGTGAGAGGTCGAGAAAATCTTTGGCAATGGTCGATGAGAATTCCATAGAAATATGAGATGAGGAATATTGGGAGAGAGGAGGTAAAGACTCTAAGGCCAAAGCTTGGGAAGCAAGAGAAAGATGTACTTCCGATGAGAAATCAACAAAAGGAGAAATAAGAGGTTGACCAACCTCAATTTCTGAAATAATTTCTCCTTGTTCGGTGGAGGAGGTGAATCCAATATCTCAACTATTTGTGTAGGAGGAGTATATGATTCGTCCCCTTGATTTTCTCCTTTCCTGATAAACTTAAACTTTATTTGCCTCTTGGTAGGGATTTTATCCTTTTCCTTCTCTCCCTTGGAGGGCCTCACTTCTAAGGGAGCTATTTTTGAAAATCTCTTTTCCTTATAACTCATTCCCCAAGAAATGAACCATGCCTTAGTGTAGACAAGAGTCTGAGAAGCTCTTTCAGCGATAGAAGCCTTTTCAAACACAGACCAATCAATGGCTAGGAATCCAAGTTGGTCTCCATCTGACTATTCGTACCTAGTGTCCAGAACACTTTCATTGTCCACGGTGCCTTTGGGGATGTTAGCTAGATCTAACATCTAAATTTCTTCAAGTTTTAGTCTGTTGTTGTCTTTTCTTTGGATGGCAACTTCATCATGAAGATCAACCTAGATATCTTCCACAGTGGGCACATGTAGGTACAAGGTTCCATATGACTTGAGGACTCCTTAGATGTCGAATCCCTCCCTCATCTTCATATATTTCTTCAATTTTTCCTAAAGCTCATGTACCACGTTCTTGGCCTTAACCATGGTAGAACATGTATACCTTCCAATGGAAATGGAGAAGGAGATTGCGGCTTTGTTCCTACTTTTTTGGAATTTGTGAAAATCCAATAATTGTTTAACCAACTCCATAAGGATCGGTTTGTCACCTGGGAACCTGAGCAAATGGAAAGGATTACTGTAGAACCTTACCTCCTGAAGATAAGTAGACTTTTTGAATTGCAAGAAAATGCAACCCTATTTTGACACTTCGGCCCATGCTTCATCGGAAACCCTTCTCTTCCTCAGATCAAGATCATATCAGCAATTTTTTCATAGAAGAAGGCATCATTCACTCTTCTAAATTGGTCTTCAGACCCTTTTATTGTCATTTATGGGAATTACCGATATATGTGTTCCATTTCTCAGTTTCCCTTTACATCTAGCCCTGGATAGTTTCTCATGCCTACTACCGCATAGGTGATGTATGACATCATATATAACTTGCTAGTAGACAAGACTATTTTCATTTGGGAGTCTATCTCATTACTTATTAGGCTACCCCAATCAATCCCTTGGTCATTTTTCTTTATGATGACCATGAACTGGCACATCCACCCTTGGAATTATTTTGAATCTAGGAGCCCAAATAACCGGCTCAGCAGGGTGATGATATCGCTGACTTCAAGGATAAAATCACTTCTAGGGACCGACTTGGGAAACCTAGAAACAACTGGCTTAGCCTTGATCAAGAACTTCTTGTTTACGTGCTTGATGCAATCTTCCTTATCTTTGTCTTAGGCCTTTTGTGCTGATTTAAGGTCTATATCACCATATTCTATAAAGTTGGGCAACTTTAGGAGTTGATTAAAGTAATCTCTGTCCAATTTCACTATAGACTCCCCTGCTTGATTTCTCACTGAGTGGGAGGCAAAGTCATAGTGGGAAGCACAAGCTAGGATGGATTCAGGGCATTGAGTTGATATTTGAAATCCAACTGCAAGAAGGAGACCACTACTGGGTATTGACTTCATCCATGAATTCTGAGAAGAATCCTCAATTCTTTTCCAGAAGTCTTCCATATTTATATTGCCGAGCTCTATGTCCCAGATGTCATAATTACAGCTTACATAAGAAGAAGATTCCATCTTTTGGTACTTATACTTCATTTTTCTTGACTTATCCAACTTATCCTTAGATGGGCCAGGGTCCGACATGAGGAGTCTTGAAAATGCCTTGATGACTTCTAGAAGAGCAGTTGGGTGTGAAAGCTTGTTGGACAAGTGCATAGACCCGCCACACCATTTGGGTTTTGAAACTTGCAAAACACCTTCAAAAACCCGATAGACTGGATTGTATGTCAGAAATTAGGTCGAGTCAAATAACAATGAAAACCCAAAACACTGGCATAGTTTAGAGGATGTCGAGCACCTTGAGAAACCCGAAACACTAGCGGGATGTATGTCAGAAATTAGGGCATGTTACGCATCGATGAAAACCCAACACACTACGGAGGTAGGAGGATGTTGAGTAGGTGGAAGATCCCGACACACTGCAAAACTTGATAAGTGTTGAGCACCCTACAAAACCCAACACAAGATGGAATACACAAGATGTACAACACCTAAAAACCCAAAATCAATATATCGGGTTTCTGTCATGCCAAAACATGAGAATTTCCCACCTTTTTCACTTATTGATTTTTAGATTCTTTTGAAATCTACAACTTATGTAAAAATAAGTAAAAATAAGCAAGCGGTGGATTTCAAAAAGAACCCTAATGGGAAGAAGACAAGAACCAAGGAAAACAACCCCAAAACCCTAAAAAAACGAAATGAGGAAAAATAATGGAGTGGAAACCCCAAGCAATACACCTCACAAATAACCAAAAAGCTTCTAAGAAGAAATAAGAGAGGAATACCTTAAACTATATTTAAAAATGATCAAATACGAGACAATGAAATCGACCGAGAAGCTCAATTGGATCTGAAGGTGGACGAAGCATACACAGAAATCCAACGCAATAAAAACATATCGGGTAACAAATGACATGGAAAACCAACTATTTATAATACCCTAACATTAATTACACCTCATTTGATGCATGTGCCAACTACCAGACAACTGGACATTAATGACATGTCATCATGCTTGGAGCCTCGAAAACTCGATACAAAGGGTTTGGTTTAATTTGGGTTTCAGGTTTTGGAAAACATGAAGCATGATGCATGAGATGTTAAGATGCTTCTAAGTCCCGAAATCCTGACACAAAGGCTTCATTTGGGTTTCGGGTTTCGGGAATCACATGACATGAAACATGCATTGGATAAATCATGTTCCGATGCTTGGGAGTTCGAAAAACTTGACACATTGCTAAGACAATCGAGTTTCGTGTTTCATGGAAAATCGACATGTAACATGTAGGAAACATGCTTTCATGCAATGAAAACCTGAAAAACCTGAAATTATCCTTTAAAGGGAATTTTAAAGGGATTTTCTAAAATTTTCATATGGTTATCTCATTTTTAGTTAGGAATCACGAAAACAAGATAACACATCCATGCTCATTTATGACTTGGAATGTACATGAAACCCTATAAAATACTACCTATCTCATCTCATTTACCATTGTGTATCATCTAGGGGCATCACCTAGAGTCGTTCCCTACTACCGAAAATCACAAATGATACACATCCTCCAAAGTGTAATTATCATCTCTCTAATAGGTAACTAAAAAATTACATGTTTCTACACACTATCTCTTAGAAATTACAATGATCAAATACATATAATGGGTAACCTCTCCCAATTTAGTAACATGTCGTAACCCAACATAGTTCAATAAATCCCACTCATCCTCATCTAACCCTAATGCTAATAATTTCATTGAATGCTTACTTGCATAAAAATAACATGAATCCATGTCCCTCTATACACCACAAGCAAGAAACAATTCCACAAATTAGTGTCTTAGCCATGTAACAATATATCAAAAGATAAACTAAGAAAAATTAAGCTTTAGGATAGAACATTGGAAGCCTAACACTATCAATCAATACTTAGATAGTAGTTCCTAGAACTAAATGGTATTGTACAAAGGACAAAACCATCCACAATGGCTCCTTTTGGATAGAAATACCCTGATTCTCAAAAAGTCAAAAATTTCTAACAATGCTAAAAACCCTAAACTATGACCTAGTCTACTTGTAACAAACACTACTTGCTAGCGATATGTGTTCTATGTCACTTTCTCCTCCACAAACCTCTCGAATCTAGTTGGAATCACCTCTTGTGCATGTGGTATGATTGTAACCCGAGCTCAAATCATAATAAATTGTGTTACAAATAAAATTATTCACTTTTTCCTAATTACTATTTATAGTAAGATTTATTGCCACTACAATTCCTAAAGTTATTATAGTTCACCTTACGACAAATAATACACTAACACTATTCATCCCATGTATTGAGCCTCATTCAATGTGTTTCTATCACCGTTAGTGGTATTAGAATAGTATTTTCCAAATCTAATGTGTTGGATGTTCACTAAAGACACCTACCTATGATTTTTTGATACTCTACTTTCATTTCCTTCATCATTACCTATAGTATTCTACACTTCTTTGATTCATCTCTAAGAAATATATCTATTTTATTTCATCTTATGATTCGACAAATAACTTCTCACCCCTTCACCAAAAGGAAAAAAGCAGTCGTGGTCGTCAAATTACTACTCCACTTTGGAGAAAATCGAGAAAAATCCAACACAACATGCAAAATGACATTACACATTTCCGCTCTATTTCCAATCAATCACGAGGTATTGTTTAAAACTTAAAAATTTATCACTCAATATTAAGTTTCTATTTATTTCTAGCACAAAAATATCTTAGAATCTCAAAATACACCTCAAATGACCAAATATGGGGCAATTTAGGTTTTGAAGAAATTCAACTCAATTAGATTCAATCAAATACTAGAGTTCAATGAATATATGTCATTTCTAATTATATTTCAACAATATCAACTTTCCTCCTATATGACCTAACTTGGGATTCAATCAATACTACCTTATCAACAATTTTAATATTTGACAAAGTTTTCACCCTTAAATCATAAAGTAGGGGTAATGAGATATCATTGCCTATCCTTACCTACTTTATGGTATTTTTATGTGACTATTGGAACGTAACAATTTGTTCATTTTTTTAACGGTGGTGGAATATCTTGTAAGGAGGTGTCATGGTGGAGAGAAAAGTTAATCACTCTACCAAACTCTTCCTCTATCATCAGGATGCTCAAATCTATAGAATATTCACATTGGTTTGAGAACTGATCTCTCCTACCATTTCCAAGATTCAAAATCTTTTATATCTTCATATCATGTTTCTAACCAACACCTTTTGTGACAAACACTCACCCCACATGGATCAAAATGATGGTCCATGGTTCACCACATTGTGATTCTTACTACTAACGCACCTTAGCTTTAAATTATTCATCCATCTATAGGCATGTTCTTCTTATATCCTTTATACTATTTAATTTCATCCAAATAGAATAAATAGGGGAAAATGTAGACACAATTATATGAACTTATTACTGTTATATTATACCTCTAGTATGTTGTTATATGTATGATTCCTAGGTGAGAAGAATAGACATTGGTGACATCTCTCATACTCCTTATATTTTCTTTGATTCACTTTGATTGTGACAATGTCTTATATATTTAGGATTTGTATGATTTTTGGTTGAGTCATAGGGATCCTAGTTCCCATCGTTATTCATGTTTCTCTCTTGTACCTTGATCAAGTACGCTTTAGTAAGGACACTAGCGCTTGGGCGCTAGTGTCACTTCTAGGTGCTTTTTTCCATATAGTCTTATTTTTTTAATTTTCACTTGGTGTCTAGATTTGGGTATTTTATAATTATTATTTTGTAATTTAGGTCATCCTTTGGTGTCATTAAGTATCAAAATTTTAAAAATATGAGTCATTTATATTCACAACTTACTAACTAATCTAAAGGGTTACGTATTTAAGATATTACTTCCTATCTACTATTTGGAAAAAATAAACACTCAAGGACTTCATTTTGGTCAAAATTATTGACTATATAGGAAGGAATATTTCTAAATTCCATCACACACATTAACATTTGGGGAAAATTAGTTGTATCCCACTATCTTGATGTGATTAGAATAATGTAAACCTAGGATCAAGGGACACGAATCCATCACACACACACCAAAACTACATTGAGTCTAAAATATAGTGTAGCACTTGGTGAAAATCAAATTGGGGTGATAATCAAGCTTATTCGAATCAATTATATGCATTGTTTATTCCATCTAGTGTTTTTTTGAGGCTTATACAAGTAGCTAGGGTTTTTGTTGTAGGTTTAAGTGTGACAAAAAAACCTACAACGAAGTCGAGTGATAAAAATCAAAGTTAATGAGAGCTTATTAACCCTAAAAATACTCGATCCGGAACCTGTTGCTAGGACACTAGCTCCTAGTTTTGACACTAGCACCAGGCAGTCGACCTCCTATGGTATTTTTGTCCAAAAGATTTGCATCTCTTTTTCTATACGAAGCATATATAACTTAGATCTATCATGTTTCATCAGTATTCCAACCTAGAATCAACCCACATAACAAGTTATGAGCTAATTCACTCTTACCCTCTTATTGATTAAACTTGCTTTTCATTTTTCATGTTAGATCATGTATATTCATGATATTATATGATTGATCTCAATCTTTCTTGTCGATGCATCGCACTACCATGTGAACAAGTACTAACATGGTAAGACTATGTAAGTGACACAGAAATACAACACATGCAGAGGATAAATAGATGGTGGTAGGTGAATTGGGGCTAAAATGTCAGCTAGAAAATGACACAGGCTAACCGATGCGTTAGGTAAACCGATTCAGTCACGAGTAACAGCACGGCCTTTGTGGAAAGTGGTCGATTGGTCAAAAACAAGGTATAAGGCCAAATTTACAGGTATGAAAAATGCTGATGAGATTTACCAATAAAGTGAATATGATGAGAGTTATAGGGACTCTAAATAGTCGAAGAAGGTGAATATGTGTCCTTTTGGGTAGGTCAACCAAAAGAACAGTGAACCGACGCTAGTTGGGTATAACCGATGATGGTCACTGGATTGACACCGGTCACTGTGAAATTGAAATAGTGATGAAGAAAATTTGGTTGTGAATTAAAATTTGACGTGGAATCAAACCCATAATTTCAGGAATGATGAGAATATGGTCCGAGCACACTCGAGATAAATTTGGAATATGCCAACTATCTTTGAGGAGTGTGTAAGGAGAAAATAAGAAAATGAAGAGCATGACCTTGAGAAGAATAGACATTGGTGACATCTCTCATACTCCTTATATTTTCTTTGATTCACTTTGATTGTGACAATGTCTTATATATTTAGGATTTGTATGATTTTTGGTTGAGTCATAGGGATCCTAGTTCCCATCGTTATTCATGTTTCTCTCTTGTACCTTGATCAGTACGCTTTAGTAAGGACACTACAGCGCTTGGGCGCTAGTGTCACTTCTAGGTGCTTTTTTCCATATAGTCTTATTTTTTTTAATTTTCACTTGGTGTCTAGATTTGGGTATTTTATAATTATTATTTTGTAATTTAGGTCATCCTTTGGTGTCATTAAGTATCAAAATTTTAAAAATATGAGTCATTTATATTCACAACTTACTAACTAATCTAAAGGGTTCTCGTATTTAAGATATTACTTCCTATCTACTATTTGGAAAAAATAAACACTCAAGGACTTCATTTTGGTCAAAATTATTGACTATATAGGAAGGAATATTTCTAAATTCCATCACACACATTAACATTTGGGGAAAATTAGTTGTATCCCACTATCTTGATGTGATTAGAATAATGTAAACCTAGGATCAAGGGACACGAATCCATCACACACACACCAAAACTACATTGAGTCTAAAATATAGTGTAGCACTTGGTGAAAATCAAATTGGGGTGATAATCAAGCTTATTCGAATCAATTATATGCATTGTTTATTCCATCTAGTGTTTTTCGAGGCTTATACAAGTAGTTTAGGGTTTTTGTTGTAGGTTTAAGTGTGATGAAAAAAACCTACAACGAAGTCGAGAGTGATAAAAATCAAAGTTAATGAGAGCTTATTAACCCTAAAAATACTCGACCGGGAACTGCTAGGACACTAGCTCCTAGTTTTGACACTAGCACCACGGGCAGTCGACCTCCTATGGTATTTTTGTCCAAAAGATTTGCATCTCTTTTTCTATCTGAAGCATATATAACTTAGATCTATCATGTTTCATCGTATTCCAACCTAGAATCAACCCACATAACAAGTTATGAGCTAATTCACTCTTACCCTCTTATTGATTAAACTTGCTTTTCATTTTCATGTTAGATCATGTATATTCATGATATTATATGATTGATCTCAATCTTTCTTGTCGATGCATAAATGCGACCATGTGAACAAGTACTAACATGGTAAGACTACTTTCTGTAAGTGACATAGAAATACAACACAGGTAGGATAAATAGATGGTGGTAGGTGAATTGGGGCTAAAATGTCAGCTAGAAAATGACACAGGCTAACCGATGCGATTAGGTAAACCGATTCGGGGTCACGAGTAACATTTGCCGCCGGTCACTGTGGAAAGTGGACAGTTGGTCAAAAACAAGGTATAAGGCCAAATTTACCAGGTATGAAAATGCTGATGAGATTTACCAATAAAGTGAATATGATGAGAGTTACAGGGACTCTAAATAGTCGAAGAAGGTGAATATGTGTCCTTTTGGGTAGGTCAACCAAAAGAACAGGTGAATCGACGCTAGTTGGGTATAACCGATGATGGTCCTTTGGATTGACACCGTTTAGTCATGTGAAATTGAAATAGTGATGAAGAAAATGTGGTTGTGAGTTAAAATTTGATGTGGAATCAAACCCATAATTGCGGGAATGATGAGAATATGGTCAGCACACTCGGATAAATTTGGAATATGCCAATCTATGTGAGGAGTGTGTAAGGAGAAAATAAGAAAATGAAGAGCATGACCTCTCACCTAAAAACGCATAGTTAAGTAGAAACATAAAGAAAAATACGATCTTAAGAGTGCTTTTTTCTATTATGTTTGTTTAGCTTATGTTATTTAACGGTGACTCATGAAGCTGTAGAATAGAGTTTTTTGGTGAGGATGGCTTCCATGAAAAAGGAAATCTATAAGGAGAGGTTTCAAGTATGTTATGGTGGGGGCGAGGCCTCACTCAAGTATGACACAACAAAGTAAGCTGTGGTGCCCACTATGCCATGATCATGTGATCATCTACAACTTTTTCCAGGAAAGATGTTGTTTAAGAATGTGTATATTTTCAATTTTTGTGAGGTTTGGTAAGACTCAGAGAAAGAGAAAGAGAAAGAAGTGCTTTTCTACATCGTTTGTCAACCATCAGCTGGTCATGAATTCCATCATATAGGTTGCCCTCATTTAATGTGAGCTAATGCAGAAAAGTAGGATGAAATGAAGTTAATTTTAAACCCAAATCGAAATATGGAATTTGATGACACAATAAGAGGAATAAGAGAGAGTATGATCCTTCACTAATGCAATGCAAATGAAATAGAAGAAGAGTTCTTTTTAAGCACCAAAACATGATTGCTTTGAGACAATAGAAAGAAGAGAAGATTCCAAGGGAGAAATTTTAATGTGAGAACCTTTTAGAAAGGAAAAAAACATGCAAATTTTCACCTAGAAATGAATGAATGCAAGGAACCCCAAATGGGTCCCACCGGGCATGCCAAAATGTTTCACATGATTCTAGATCGTTTCTTTAAATGTTGTGAAATAGATAGGGTAATGCTTGGTGTAGGAGGAATACCATCGAGATGTTGATTGATAGGTTGTTGTGCACGTATGACTTGTGAATCAACAGTGACTATGAGAGCTTCCTTTTTCTTAGAGGAACTACTCGAAATGGAACACAAGACTACCAAAAGAAAGTTAAACAATATATGCAGTGGACTGCCTAGCATGTGCTAGATCTAGGAAGTGTGATACTTCTTAGATGGCTATCAATCCACTATTTAAAACAACTTAATGCTGGTAATAAAATAAATCCTACTATAGTAAAATGATTTAGGTATCTCATTCATCTACAATAAGAAAATTCATTCTGGCAAGTGCTAGGCTATGATTGAATCTGAAGTTCAAGGTCACTGTTAGGATACTGTTATTGGTCAGGGTCAGATTCTAGTCAGTTTAGGGTATTTGGTGGTGGTTTTAGGCTCACGATCGGGTTATTAGTAAAAAAATAAAGACCAACATCGGTTTAGGTTAACCGATGATGGTTATAGATGACCGATGACATCGGTATGGTCGAGGTACATGAAACTCAATAAAACTTGGTTGGGTGAAAGATCTAGGATTAGATAAAGGTAGTAAAGGAAATGGTGAGATTTGCATGGATTTCGAATATGCATGGGAATGATAGAGGTCCATGTATGGGTGGTGTAAGGGTGTGGAAAAAGGATGGTAAATTTTTCATGGAGGTAAAAGGGTGGGAAATGGAAATGAGAACATAAACCGTAACAAATGTAAAAGGATCTCGCTTAAAATGACAAGGAACAATGCAGTTAACAAACTTACTATTTGTCAAGCTTGATGCTTGGGCTGGTAATGGTGGGCGATCCCATGAACTTGGTGTAGTACTAGTGCTTCCCGGATGCTCTTGTGAAGGCGGTGGGTGTGATTGATTGCCGTGGTATTGAATATGGGTGTTATGATGTTGGTACGAGATCTTTGGTTGCATTTGCGTGCATCTTTAGTTGCATCACTTGTTCTCGAAGATGATCTCTCTCTCTCATAAATGTGCCAAACTCTAAAACCATGTGCCAACCTTGAAATAAGGTTGTTTTGGGAGTTAAAAGGTAATTGACGGTGGTTCCATCTTAACCGGCGGAGTTAAGGGTAACCGATGTCGATTAGGGTGGGATTTCCTAGGTTTACTAAACTTAGCGAGATCCCCTTGATTTTTTCAGATCTCATTTCGTTTAATCCACGGATCAGATGGAAGCTTCCGTCTAACATGCGGGAATGTGGTTAGAGGGAATGTAGGCATTGATTTTAGGGTTTGGGTAGGTTTTAGTTAGTTATGGAAACTTACTAAGAATAGGTCTTAGGATGAGGTAGCTTGATGAGGTGTCTACAGGTGAGGTGGATATGTGGGCATTATCCCAATTAAGATATTTAAATAATAAATATTGTGAGGCTAATGAATTAATGTAATTAAGTTAATTAAATTAATATTATAGTAGGATGAAGGGGGCATGGCTAGGTGGATGTGTTCAAGGTATTTATTTAACGAGGGGCCAAAGGGGAGTGTGACTCTAAATTTAGTGTCTACAACACTTACTCTTGTTTTCTTATACTTACATGTACACTTTTTACCCATGCTAAACAAATACTTAGTATGTCAATATATTTTCCATATACAAATGCGCATTCAATTGGTATTTTGGAAAGGATTTAGATCTCTTACAAGTTATTACATGCTACAATGATGCTTGGAATTGTACCTCTTACCAATCCTACTAAGGCTCCCGGGGCAGGCGGGCTGGAATTTTAAATTATCGGTGTTTGTCAAACAAAAAAATTCTTGACATTTTATCACTTTTTCGTAGTTGTAAATTCCATTATTTTTTTATATAGTTTGTTCATATAAGTACAAATAACTCTTATATTTTTACATATTATATATATTTATTAAGAATTATATAAAAATAATATGGTTTTTCTAAATTGTCATCCTATCATTGTCTACAGTTTCATAAAATTTTCACATGTAAAATATGGTTAAAATCACAAAAAATAGCCCAAGGCTTGTCAATTTCTAGGCTTTCCTAGAGGAATCTACTTTCTCACACATTACAAGTGTTATCATTTCATCATTTACTACTTATACTTTATGGCACATTACTTTCCACTGATACATATATGCTTTGACATAATTTTTTATCTTTTTAACATGCTAACAGGTGCTTCATGTATAACATTTACTTTGAAGGACTCTCTACAACCATGGTTATATGATATATTTTGTTTGACATTGTCTTCCATTGTATGATATTGTTTACAGGTTATGTACTATGTCTTTTTTTATCACGCTTTTCTTGCTTATGGCCACTTTGGCCCTAATTGTCTTATGACATTGTGAGTGATGTCCCATGTTTGAAACCTTCTTTTGCAAGTTCAATTTATTTGCACACTTACTTTTTACATTGTATTCTATTGAATGCTTTCTAATTTTCAACTAACACATATATCTAGCCACTTTATTTACATTTACCTTTCTTTCACCATGCACATTCCTTCCCTTGTAGGGACACAATTCAATACAACATTAGGTCTTCTCTTTAAGCCACAAACTCCTAGCTATGTCGCATACACCCCAAATTAGGGGGCATGCATTGGGTGAATCGCTCACCCCATATAATGAGATAAGAGCTATAGTACATGCCTGCATAGTACAAGAACAAAGCAGACATATAGTCGTGCACTTATGACCCAAAATCGACTTGGGTCCTCAAGACAACATAGACACTAGTACCTGTGGATTAGACCTGAGCACTGGGTGCATGTGTCTTCCCTTTGCGTTAATGTTCTGGGGGCATACACAATCATTTTCTCATATCAACATAGTTCATAAAAATTTATAGAATATTTTTCACAGTGACAGCACAATCCTCTAGCAAAGCGAATGCATTCTATCTCCTTTTCCAATCGAACAAACAATACATTCAAAAAAATTAGGGAAAACAAAAAAACTACAGGATCACAACATCTAATAATGGTGTATAATTGTGGAGAGTCATGGAAGGAGAGTAACACTAGACCTCTCTCCCTAACACTTGCTCTTTAGCGCGAAATCACCCAAAAAACTCGCATTTGGCATGAAATCATCTAAAAACTCACACTTTTCATGAGATTTCCCAAAAACTCTCTTTCAACGTGAGATCGACCAAAAAAATTTCCCTTTCTAGCATTATAGGACATCTTTCTATCGTTTACACTCTTCTACATCATGTGCACACTTTCCTTTTACACGTTGTTACATATTTTTACATACTTTTGCATACTTGGATCAAAATTTTCATATACACGACTTTGACTACATTCTTGCTCGTATTTTTTATAGGTCCATCCTTACAAGAAGCAAAAATCAAAAGTGCAACAATAAGCACAACAATAGGTAGAACACGATACAAAATATATGTGTATACTCCTAGGGTCACTTTCCTTTCCTAGTTTCCATGTTTCATTTTTGCATTCATTCCATGCTTCACTTCTCCACTTGGTATGTTCTTCACTGCATGTTCTACATGATTATCATGTACACTTCTATATCTACTTTATGTTATCAAGTATTCATTCAACAACATAAATTGTGGGAAAATGCAGACACAAAATCATGCACTTGGGTCCATATCTAGGTATTAAATACATGTTAGTATTCATATGATTCCTAAGAAAGAAATCTAGTAATTAACGACTGTATTTGGCCTTCTGTCTATATTTCTTAATTGCTATTTGTTCTTTCATACCCTACTTCCTAGTCGGACATTATTTTCCTATCTTTATGGCTTCAGCACCAACACCAGTGCCCTCATCCCCTTTGAGTCGCCCATGATCTCTTTCCACCTTACTCGCTCTTTTTGGGATTATTTTATCTTTTAGAATCTTATTCTCTTATGGGTTGGCTTTCCAGTTTTCAAGTATGAAATTCAACCAAAGGAATCATATAAATACATAGCTATGTGTTCAAAATAAATGACCAATCTCTAAGCATTATTACTATCACCTAAGCTTGCACTCAAAAGGCACCTAAAGCACTTCAAAGCATCCATTTAACAT
The DNA here is from genome assembly GCA_018340775.1 of Taxus wallichiana var. yunnanensis. NCBI lineage: Eukaryota > Viridiplantae > Streptophyta > Pinopsida > Cupressales > Taxaceae > Taxus > Taxus wallichiana. Next base: position 92,188,746 of record CM031235.1, on the reverse strand, counting down.
TCAATCAAGGGACAATGGACTCCATTGCTTGCATACACTACATAGGAAGGGGAAGTTTCCTTATTCCATCCACACATCTATCTACATTGCTACATCTAGCTAACCCATTATAAAAATGCACTTGCACAAGGGCATCCTATGGCATGATTCTTACACACACTCACTAGAACTACATGGATTTTGAGATGTAGTGAAGCGATCGGTTGTAAGCTCACTCTATTAGGTGACTAACCAAGTCATTCCGACTTCCCATTTTTTTGGCATAAGGTTACGTGAGCAATTATTTTATATAGTTAGGAGAGTTTGTTTTAACTTATTACATTATTCTCTCCTAGTTTGTAATCTCTCTGTTCATTGTGGAGAGTATTGTTACTTCTCCTCCCTATAAATAATGTACGTTCTTCTGAATAAAATATATATTGAGAGAGATATCCTATCTCTATTTCTTCTCCTCAATTACCTCCTCACAATATGGTATCGAGCATTCTTTTCTCTGGGGCCTGTGTGAAGGAGGAAATAAATTTGAGAAGATCACTATCTCTACATATGTAAGAGAAGATAGCTGGAAGAAGATGAGATTGGAAGCATGCATTTGAGAGGAAGTGTGTGACCTACATGGTGGAGGTAGAACTTAATGTTGGTTGCAGCAATTCCCTACGTGAAGACTTATGCCTTCTTCTCCCCAAAGCTTTGTGTGGAATATGGTTAGAGTAGGTATTTACCTTATCTCATGTTCACCTAGGTACTTTATTTACCTTTATTGTATTTATCCTCACCCACTTATGTGTATGGATATTATCTAGTTGTTAGGTATAGTTATTTCCTTGATCTATGGTATTGACTAGATCCTTGATGTCAGTTCTCTCCTAAATCTATGGTCTTGACTAGTTCTTTAATGAGTAGTTATTTCCTTGATTTATGGCTTGATCTACGACCTTGACTAGTTCTTATATTTTTATTCCTTTCCTATTTAAGCAAGGCCCATTCTCATTGTATTGCATTGAGTTCTATAATAATATATGATATTTTTGCTCATTTGTTTGCAAAGGTTTATGTAAAGTTATTCTAGAAAATTACTTTCATCTTATTGATCGTGGAATTTTATTAGCATCGTGTTCGAAATCCTCACTGGTCATATGGTATGGTCATATGAGGGCTTAAAGCTTGTGATTCCTACTAGTAGGTGCTTAACTTTAGCCCCCTTTAATTTTGTTTATGTGGTGGAGGAAACAACAATTTATTTTGTTTTAGTGGCAGCTAAAATAAATAGCAGAGAAAAATATTGAAAAGTTTGTATCTTTTACTCAGTAACTCGGTTTTGAGTGCTTTTTTTGCAAAAGTGCTTGTTTTTGTGCTCTTTCCATTGGAAATATTTATTTTGAGACTTTCACTATAATTATAAAGTGCCAAATATGGAGGAGTGTTGTAATCAATTGTGGATGCAATTTCGGTTGAGCCCGACGTCCTAAAATTTTGGGAGTTACATTCTTCTCTATCATGGATTATGAGAATGATATGATTTTCTCTGAAGTATGTGGACTTCAAGAGGATATTGTAAATTTTTTGGAAGAAAATAGATCACTCAAGAAGTGAAATTCTCTTCTATAATCACTCATTCATGATAAGGATACAATAATCCACTCCCTGCAGCAACAACTTGCTAGGGACAACCATATCCATGCTCCTAGTCCACTTGCAGCTATTGCTCATGTACCCATTGACATTGATATGTTATTTTTTGAGCATGTTCTGCATGCTCTTCCACATTTGTGCCTATTACAGTACCACATGTTGTGTATCCTATTTCTACTCAACTGCATGGCCTTTTTGAGAAGCGTACCACTGCCTTCAGTTCTCGCATGCTCCATTTTATGGGTTTCACTAGTGGAGGTATTGGTAGACACTCACAGGGTATTATTTCCCCTCTTCCACATGTTAAGTGGAATTCTCGCCATGACATTGGTTTTTGTGCAGATACTTCATTGGGATCACACATTGATAGAGACCCTTGTTTTTCGCTCGACTCTTTTTGAGGATCATGAGAAACACATGAGTTTTGCATCTTCACTCAAGCTTGAGAAACTTGAGATTTCATTGTCAAACATGATCAACCTGACACACATTTTGATGTTCTTTTTACATGCACCCATTGTGCATTTTACACCAAGTCATATGCAGGCATCTTCTTCATCCATCGTGTTGATTTGGGGTAGATATATGATCACTCGTGGCGATGACATAGGCATTTACCGAGAGGACTCTACAAGCATGGCTCCTCCACCATTCGGCCTCTTGCTCCACTTTCTATACCTTTCGCATTGTGATGTTTCTTGTTTTGATAATTTTTCTTTAATAGGTGTAGTGTATCTCTCTTGTTTATTGAGAGATTTTGTATCTATATTTTCGACACTTTTGGCATGTTGACAGTATCTCTTGGGGGATCTATTCTGGTGTAGTCCAATGTTAGTTTTTCAGTGTTCAAGTAGTTGTTTTGACAACTCATATAGATTTGTAGCATCCCTCCACCCATTCAGTAGTATGGGAGGGTGTGGTGTTGATCCTACTTCTTTGGGTTTTGTGTCCTTGCCTTGTTACCTTGGATTTTCTTGGATTGTGACACTCTTGATTTTGTGTCCTTGCCTTATTGCTTTGGTTATTGTTCTTGGATCGTGACACACCTATTTGCAGTAGTTGATCAAATTATGTTTGGTGTTTTTACACTTTTGACATCACTCCATTGATAGTCTCCTTGTATGGAGCTATTCTGGTGAAGCCAGTGTCAGTTGTTTTTGAGTTTTGTGATCGAGTAGTGGATTCATACCACAGTGCACACAAAACTTCTTCAACATTGTACAAGTTTTTAATCCAATCTTCTTGGGATTCCTTGGAGCGGGTTTTTACTCTCTTTATTTTGTTGTTACTGGTTTTGGGTACCTTGCGATGTCCCTTTTTCCCCAGTTAGTTTACATGAGTATCTCATCGTGCCTAGTTTCGAGACTCATAATGTGGACATGACACTTCTATTTTGGCCCCTAGCTTCACTTGAGGGGGGTGTTAGAGTAGGTATCTACCTTAGCTCATGTTCACCTAGGTACTTTATTTACCTTTATTGTATTTATCCTCACCCACTTATGTGTGTGGATATTATCTAGTTGTTAGGTATAGTTTTCCCTTGATCTATGGTATTGACTAGATCATTGATGTCTAGTTCTATCCTAAATCTATGGTCTTGACTAGTTCTTTGATGAGTAGTTATTTCCTTGATTTATGGCTTGATCTACGACCTTGGTAGTTCTTGGATTGTTATTCCTTTCCTATTTAAGCAAGGCCCATTCTTATTGTATTGCATTGAGTTCCATAATAATATATGATATTGTTACCCATTTGTTTGCAAAGTTTTATGTAAAGTTATTCTAGCAAATTACTTTCATATTATTGATCATGGTGTTTGATTAGCATCTATGTTCTTGGCTTGGTATGATCTAGTTATCATTCCTTTTATGTGTGAAGGAGGAAATAAAGTTGAGAAGATCACTGTCTCTACCCGTGTAAGAGAAGATAGCTGAAGTAGAAGATATTTAAAGCATGCATTTGAGAGGAAGTGTGTGACCTACATGGTGGAGGTAGAACTAAATGTTGGTTGCAGAAATTCCCTACGTGAATAATTTTGTCTGCTTCTCCCTAAATCATGTGTGGAATATGGCTATATCTTTAGCTATGTGGAGGATTATTTGGAACCCAAAATTATCTTGCATAGAATATGTTCTTTTCTCCATTGTTAGCTCCTCACACTCTGGTAACTTGCGTGGTGATTAATGTGTTGAATTTAGTTTTCTCTTGCAAAGAAGACATGATAATTCCACTTGGCTACAACATATAACTCTAGTGAACCGCATATACTTCCTATGAACATGTAACCTATGCATGGTATTTATGAAGGAAAAATCGGATAACTATGCATGTATTACGACCATTTTCATTCTAGGATGTGATTGATAACACATTGACTGACTACTACGATTTATACATTGGGACGCTTGGTTTAAGTCAAAACTTCGACAAGAAGATACATGTGTGGAGTTTTGTGTTATCTCTAACACATTGGTTGTGCCCAGTTAACCAAAGGTTTGCCAGGAAATAAAGATTTATTTCTTTTGTTTCAGAGTATACGTGGAGGAAGGTAGTTGATTGGGACAAAATTAACACCAACATTTCCAGTATCACCTATGTGAAAGAGAAAGAAGGCTCGAACAAACCAAAGTGGAGTCTCTAAAAGCTACACCGAATGACAAACATGAATGACATGATCGAGACTGCTAAAAACCGCAACATCAACTCGCAAGTCACAGAACACCATCCAAAATCTCATGAAAGCTCCGGTTTCTACTTTGCATTGCTCAATGAGCTACACAACATTGAAAACCTTGTCTTTGACGAACTAGTTCACAAAGAACTCTTGGAGTATTTCATTTTCAATGTCGGTTGTCAAGCTGCAAGCGTGTTCGAGAGGAATTAGAATTCGAGTATGATGCAGATTGTGAAGACAAAGAAGAATATCCCACAAATCTTCATCATCTCTCAAAGCATGCGAGTATTGAGAGAATTTAAGAACCGATAATTCTCATCGCGGTGAGTAACATTGTAATATCTCTTGGAATCAATAAATATTTTATTATTATTATTATTATTATAGTGTCTACACCAAAACTTCTTCTATCGGATGCTCAATTACTTAAAGGGAAAAAATTTACATCCTGGAAAACAAAAATGAAGACAATCCTTTAGTTTAAAGGATTATGGGGCATTGTCACTGGGTCTGTGACCATTCCCATAACCCCTGATAAATTAATGAAATATGAGATGGCTAGTGCCAAAGACTTGATGTTGATAATACTCGTGATTCGGTGACAATGTGCAACCACATGTTCGGAATTAGAAGAAACCAAAGGAGGCTCGTGACAAGTTGGAAACCATTTATGAAGCCAAACATTAGACTAAAATCATCCATCTTCAGTCAAAGTCGCACACCCTCTCTATGGGGTCAGATGAGAAAGTTGAGGAGTTCTTACGTCATGTGGTTGAGCTGCGATCGGAGTTATTAGCGCTCGGTGAAATGGTGGATGACAAACTTCTCGTGATGATCACCTTGAGAGCACTCCCTTCTCAATTCCAATTTTTTGTTACAACACTGAATGTATCTAAACAAATAGTGGCATTTGAAGAACTCGTGAACTTTTGTAGCAAGAAGAGGCCATCAATTCAGCCCAAGAGGAGACTCAGGATAAAGCCCTGTTCTCAAAGCCATACCATGGCCAGAAGAATCGAAGGGTCCCCAAAGAAGCCAACTCAAGCGCAACCAAATCAACAACAAAAAGATCAAAAGTCAAAGAGGTGGTGTCACATTTACAGAACCAACACTCACAACACTAATCACTGCTGGTACAATGGCTTGAAATAGGGGTCTTCGAGTCAAACAAGCACCTTCAAAGCAAAGATTTTCAAAAATCCAAATGCCATCCCCACCGAAGAAATCATAAGGGACACCTCGCCACTCAACAAGATGATGAATCTGATGAGGAGACATCAGAAGGAGCCAATTATGGTAAGAACCTTGTACTTGTCTCTCAAACTTCTCATCCCATGAAGAAAGTATGGTTGATAGATTCCAGTGCAAGTAAGCATATGTTAGGTGACAAGAAATTGTTTGATTCACTAAATGAACAACCCACTAGAGATCAGGTTCGGATAGTAGATGAAAAGAGTATGTTACATAAGGAATAGGACAAGTGACCATTCCTGGTACATTGAAAATGTACACTTAAAAAGGTACTATATGTTTCTGGACCGACTGAAGAACCTTTTCAAAGTCGGTTAGCTCTGAATCATCATCTAAAGATAGAATTTCTTGTTCAACTTGGCATTAAATCATGCTTGATCTCTAGAAAAGGTAATATTATTGCTAGAGCTTTTCTAAAAGGTAAGTTATTTTCTTTAGATATTGTTTCATCTTATGTAATAGCTTTATCTGCATCAACAGTTGAATCTACTACACTCTAGCATTTTAGATATGGAAACTTGTCGGCTAGTTCATTACATCATATCAGTTAAAAATCAATGGTGCATGGACTACCCAAATTATCCAGTTCCTTTCCTATCTTTTGTGGTTGTCTTGCAGAAAACAACATAGGGATCCATTTCAGGTGAGCATCTTCCATGCCAAGAAGCATCTGGAGGTAGTTCATACTGATCTAAATGGCCCGCTATCTTCTTTTTTCAGGATACAAGTACTTCCAACTATTCGTGGATGACCACTCTCGCAAGATGTGGGCATTTTTCCTGAAGAATAAAAGTGAGGCTCTTCAACATTTCCATAATTTCTATCATTGTGTTGTGAAAGAGACTGGACAACCACTTCTTCTACTTTGCTCAAATCGAGGGGGGAATTCACATCAAATAAGTTCTTGGCCTTCCTGAACCAACAAGGCATTAAGGAGAACTTGAATGCTCTCTACAAACCCCCAAAAAAAAAACATTGTTGAGCGTTCACATAATCGCACAGTGATGGATATGGCTCGTTGCATGCTAACAACAACAAATCTAGAGGAACGTTAGTGGGTTGAATCAATAGAGACAATTATATATATTATCAATATGGCATCGACAAAGATTCTACAAAATAAAATTCCAGAGGTATGGAGTGGTATAAATCCATCAATTTCTCATTTACGAGTATTTGGTTGCACAACATACATGCATGTCCTAACTCAAAAGAGAAAGAAGGTTGAGCCAAAGACACTCTCATGCATCCTCCTTGGCTACAACACTACCTTGAAGGCATACCTTCTCATGGATATTGAAACAAATAAAATATATGAGAGGTGGGAAGTGGTTTGTGACGATTCATCCTTTGAATCAAAGGTGACAAAGAAGAACCATTACTAATCACCTCTCATCGAATAGTCTCCAATCGATGATCAGCCGAGGAGACTACTCAAAGAAAAGAAATGTTGCAAGGAGAGATATTTGTTGACCTTGGAGAACTGGAGAATGTGACTCCACATCAATCCACATGGAAATGACACAGTTTCTTCTCAAAAGTAGCCAAGTTCTCGTCTAAAGTGGGTACAAAGCACCATTAAGGACTCACATTTGCAACAACTCCCAGATACATCATCGGAGTCGAACAAGAAGTCAAACATAAAATGAGGTCAACTTTGCACTCATGAGTTCACTGATTAATAGATCCAAGCCTAATAATGTTCGTGAAGTACTCAGTCAACCTTAGTGGAAGGAAGCCATGGATATAGAAATTGACTCACTCAAGAAAAATCAGACATGGGAACTTGTCGATCTGCCTATAGGAAAGAAACCCATAGGCTACAAATGGGTTTTCAAGACAAAATATAAGGCAAATGGATCCATCGAAAAACATAAAGCATGACTTTTAACAAAAGGGTATGCTAAAAAGGAGGTATTGACTATGAAGAAACCTTTGCACCCACTACGAAGATCAAGACCATCAGAGTTGTTTTCACACTAGCAACACAGAAAGGATGGAGACTTTAGTAGATGGACATCAAGAGTTCTTTCCTAAATGGTGATCTAAAAGAAGAAGTGTACATGACCCAACTGAAGGATTTGTTGATGAAGAACATCCTAAGAAGGTATGTCATCTCATCAAATCACTGTATGGACTGAAACAAGCTCCAAGGGTATGGTATATCAGGATCGATGATCACCTTTTGTAGCATGAGTTCACTCATGGTCCCTCATATTCCAATTTGTATATAAAGAAGTTAGGTAAAGAAATTGTCATTCTTGTTGTGTATGTGGATGATCTTGTGATCCATGGCAGTTAAGATCAAGTTGATATTGTGAAGAATGATCTCAAAAGAACCTTTGACATGACAGATTTGGGGCTACTACATTACTTGTCTTGGCTTGGAGATATGGCAAAAGGAGCATCACATTTTTGTCTCCCAGATAAAATACGCCAAGACACTCCTAGAAAAGTACAATATGTCCAACTGAAACCTATATCCACTCCCATGGAAAAAGGCTTGCAACTTTCATGATTCCAGGATTCACCTCAAGTAGATGCTACTCTCTACAGGAAATTTGTTGGAGGACTCATCTACTTGACATATACTAGACTAGACTTATGCTATGTTGTCATCTATCTTTCCAAGTTCATGTAGGAGCCAAAGAAATGTCACTAGACTGCAACAAAACATGTTTTGAGGTATGTCTGAGGTATAGTTGATTATGGTCTAGAATATAATAAGAATGATCAATTCTTCTTACAAGGATACGTCGAATCAGACCACACCCGGATCTATTGATGACAAGAAGTCAACCACAGGATATATATTTCATCTCGGATCTAGACCTATCTTGTGGATAAGCAAGAAGCATAATGTTGTTTCTATCTCATCCACAAAGGTAGAATATCATGCCACATGAGGAGTTGTGTGTGAAGCGATATGGTTACATCACATTTTGGATGACTGGGAATTCTTGAAAAATAGTCACCTATTCTCTATTATGATAATCAGAGTGTGTTGAAGCTCATGCAGAATCTTTTTTTCATGAACGAACAAAGCATATTGAGATTGATTGTCATTTCATTCGAGAGCACGTCTTGAACCATAACATTCAACTCCAGTATTGTCCTACAGAAGCACAAGTAGCTGATATTCTCACCAAATCCCTTGGAAAAGTGAAATTTGAACTTTTTAGGGTTACATTTGCAAGAATAATGTAATAAGGGGGGAATGTTGGCATAAGGTTACGTAGCAATTATTTTATATAATTAGGAGAGTTTGTTTGAACTTATTCCATTATTCTCTCCTAGTTTGTAATCTCTCTCTGTTCATTGTGGAGAGTATTGTTACTTCTCCTCCCTATAAATAATGTACGTGCTTCTGAATAAAATTTATATTGAGAGAGATATCCTATCTCTATTTCTTCTCCTCAATTACCTCCTCACAATTGCATCTTTATTTTTTTGGATCGATGTGGCATTGTGGGTTTTGCAGTGAATATTTTTCTTATAGGTTCTGATTACCTCGACAATCATATTAGAACACACAAGAAAACAAAACAAAGTATTTGTGACACTTGTGTGACACAGTGAAGATCAAGTTTTGACCATTTTCACAGTCACAAGGCGCCCAATAGAGCTTGTCGGTGCCTGTGCACCCCCTGTCGGCCATGGGTGCTCGTGTCAGCCATATTCCTACTCACTAAAATTTATCTTGAGCAGTAATGACACAAATCATTTCATGTTCACTTGTTTTCCTAGCTTAAACTAGTCCGAGACAATGCGTAAATCAGCTAAGTCCACTCCTCTCTCTCTCTCTCTTGCACTTAGGGTTTCATATTTTATTAGCTTATTGCTTGTGTCAAATTTATATTTTAACATTTATTATCATATGTGACTCTGCAATTAGGGTTTAGCATAAATCTATTTTCATTAAATCAACCACTTAGAGCTTGTTTATTGTATCAAAATTCTTGTTGATTGAGATTTGATCAAGACAAACAATATTTTTAACTCTTTTTATATATATTCTATTTTATTGGATATTCTAGATGAGAATATTATATTAATATTAAATTCTTCAAATTTTGTAGAAAGTTATATTGGCGATAAATTCTTTAATATCAATTTATTTATTTTTAATATTTCTCTATTTTTAGTGTCTTCTAAGAAAAATTTATATGCATTATGATTTATATTGTTAAGTCTAAAACCCTCTCAAAATAAGTTTAATAAGGCTCCAATACCCAACCGCTAAAGATTGTTATATTTTGAATTAAAGATACATCCGAAGAAATACCAATTAATCTAACTAATTTTAAATCTAAAAAGTTGCATTTCATTTTATTGAATTAAAAAAAATGACTAAACTTTTTCATGTTCAAATAACTTAAAATGGAAAGATCTTATATTTTCATTGATACCTAAATTTCAACTTACATTTATATATTAATCCAAGAAACGTTATATATTAAAAATAGTTTAACGTTTAATTTTGAATTTATTGTTTTATATCTAGCTAAATTTTCTTACATGTTTATGAGTAAATGTATTTTTCGTTCAATATATTTATATTTTAAGAGTATTTATTTTGATTCCAATATTTTTTTAAGATAATGTAGGAATTAATTTTGATTACGAGTTGGCCTAATGGTGAAGAACATGTGCTCTTGAAATAGAGGTCACAAGTTCAAATCCCGCAGGGGTAGGGTATGTATGCGTCGTTTGTAGCAAATTTAGTTGCCTCCCACATGTGAGTATGAGGTAGTCCCATATGTTATAAGCCGCTTGTAGACCCGAAAACAAGCCGCCCCACAAAGATCGTGAACTATAAAAACCTATTATTATTATTATTATTATTATTATTAATATTGATATAGTGTATTTTTGTAAGTTTTATGTTCTAAATAAAAAAATTAAAAACAATTTTTTATGAACATATTAAATGAAAAAATCATTTAAAAACAAACATAAATGTAAATGGGAGAGATGTCAATGTGACGGTCTTGAATTGGGAGAGAGAAACTGTTTTATATACGAGATGAGTAGGTGAGAGATCCAAACAAAAATGGTTGGAAGAGGGAAAATACTTTCGCCCACTCTTTAATTTAGAATAGAAATAATAATGTGTATAACAATATGTTGTTTGTGTCTATAGTGTTTGACATTGGAAAAACTGGGAAGCTTCTAATTAAAATTAATACAATGACGGTAAACGTTACATAAGCATAATAATAGTAAAACCTTAATTTAGAGTTGAATGGAATACTTTATTTATTGCTCTGGTGTAGTTAATGTAATTCCATTTTGTATTTTGCGCAGTCTGTTCCTTGTTTTCAATGGCAAAGAGAAAAACACGAAAATGAGTGACCCAGTGGAAGTTTCAATGCTTTTAAAGTCAAGTCAGCTAAGTACCATTCTTTTTCTCTTCCTCTCGGGAACGTCGAAGCTGCGTACTTCCGTCCGAATTATAGCCGAGTTAAATCACGAGTAACATTGGTTGTTTTCTGCAATGTTATTTTCTCAGTAATGGAGCCGAGAGTTTTGAGGCAGCACATGTGGGAAATATCCAGGCCATTCAAGATTTGATTGAGGAGAACGCTGATGTTGTTGAGCAGGTCTACGGTTCCAATCACAACTCGGTGCTACATGTGGCCGCAAGAGCTGGACACGCCGAGTTTGTGACCGAAATATTGAGGATCATACCGGAATTGTTAAGATATGTGAATAGTAAGATGGAGAGTGCGTTGCACGAGGCCGCCAGAGAAGGGCGAGCAGATGTTGTAAGAGTGTTGTTGAAGGAGGATGTGCGAGTTGCTTACAAGGTTAATCTGGATTACGAAACGGCCCTCTTCGTTGCCTGCACCGAAGGTCACCTTCATGTCGTTAACCAGTTGCTCCCAATCGACTCCTTGATCGTCATCGACTTCGACAGACCAGACGAGCGAACGTCCCTCCATGCCGCGGCAGAGAGAGGACATGCCGGTATATCATATGAATATAATTCCTTCCTTCATTCTCTTTGTTTTATACTAATTTTTGAATTCGTTCCTTTTTTTATCTCGTTAATTAGACGTAGTGAAGGCGGTGATTAAGGCGAGAGGTGGGCTGGTGAAGAAAGCGGACAGGCAAGGAGCCACAGCGTTGCACTCGGCTGTGTCTCACGGCCATTTGGAAGTAACGAGAGAGATTTTAAGCGCGGATCCTGAGCTTTCGCTCGTTCTGGATGGCTCAGGCAGGTCACCTCTCCATATTGCAGCACTAAAAGGACGTCTGAGGATTGTGCATGAGTTACTGACCGCCAGGCCTGATTCTGCCTATGTGCTCACCTCAGGAAGCCAAACATTTTTACATTACGCCGTAGAAACGAACCAAATTGAAGTGGTGAAGCACGTTGTTGACATCTTCAACACATCCCACCTTATAACCAAACAAGACGACAACGGTGATACGGTTCTACATGTGGCAACCAGAAATCAACTCACGCAGGTCGGTCATCGTTTTTATTATTTGTATTGCTAGTCATATTTTTGGATCAAACATACTTAAGTTGGGGTCAAAAGTGGTTAATCTTTGTTAATTTATGAGTATTTGAGTTTTTAAAATTTATATTGGTTAATTTAAGGAGTTAGGCCACTTATTTTTATAAATTTTGTAAATACAAATTAATTTTTTTGGTTGATTATAATAATAGTTAATTTTTTAATTCAAATCACCTTCACCAAATTTGTTACATGTATATCGAATAATACTACTAGGAACCAATAGTTACTACAGAACGACAATATTTCTTTTCAATTCCTGACATTCTCCGAGATTTTCAAAATCATTTATAGAAATTTGCCAAATATAATCTATGGTTATTTTTTTAAGGGATCTTAAAAGTTACCATGGTGATCGTAGTGATAGTGATGAATGTTAATGTAGATGGTCCGGTGGCTGGTGTCATGTACGACTGTAAATGTGAACGCAGTGAACAATCAAGGGGTGACGGCACTAGACATCTTGGAGAAAGATGCAACTCACTCGGGAGCCATGATAATCGCAGCAGCGCTTAAAGAAGCGCAAGCCCAGCGCGGCTACGAGCTCCCTAAACTCGCCGACCACAGCTCAAAGACTGACCGGAAACGAGGCATGAATTCAATTACTCAGCTCGCGCAGGCCCAGCTGTTTGAAACCGGATACCAAGTGAACGACATGGCAAAAGATCTGCGGAATCTTCACAAGGAAGGGATAAAGAACGCAGGCAACACGGTTACGGTGGTCGCAGTGCTAATCGCCACCGTAGCTTTCTCCGCCATGTTCACGGTACCGGGAGGTCTCAACAATGACAAGGGCACGGCCGTGATGGCGAACACCGTTGCTTTCAAAGTATTTGTAATCACCGATACCGTCGCTCTCTTCTCCTCGCTGATTATTGTTCTCATTCTGGTGACTGTGGTGCCCTTCCACAGGAAAGTTGTTTTGAAGTTCGTTTTCTTCATCAACAAGATTTTGTGGGTGGCAGTTGGGTGCACGGCCTCAGCTTTCCTTGCCGCAGGTTATGTCGTGGTGGCGCCTGAGACAATGTGGGTTGCAGTGAGCATGTGTGTGGTGGGAGGAGCAAGCATGGCCTTCATCCTCTCTTCTCTTACATGGCTTGTTGCCAAACATCAGATGAAGAAAGCCCGTCTCCGAAAGAGCAAAAAGCGCACCCGTCTTAGTGGTAAAGCCAGGGGAGGTCGTTTTCAGTATCCAGATCCAGATCAAAGCCATTGACAATCATAACAAAGGGAGGAAGTGGGGAGACGAAGATGAAATGAGTATGAAATCAAATCATAGACGCAGCCGGTCTTCTTCCGATTCAGATTTTGAAAGCTCGGGACCAGACGGTTACCATCCTGTCTAACAAGACAAATGCCTTCTCACCCGGAGTAAGACGCGTCGATGAAAAGTCGTGCACGTTATAATAACAATAGCAAAAGCATCCATAGGTGCTTGTGAAGTGCCGATAGGCATAAGTAGTATAGAGTATATAAACTTTAAACAGTTTTAAAATAATGCTTTTTTAAAAGTTCTGCTTCTGATGTCCATTGGAATGAAGCCATTACTCTATTGTCAAAGCAGTGTTGTATCTCCTGCATGAAAATTGCAAGCATTTAGAGCTATATATACTATGAGAATGACCCAAGAACATTCACTAAATTCATGTTCAGAATCAAATACTAGTTAAAAAAACAAAATGCATAGTTACCCTTGCAAACTCAATGTCACTTACACCATGGGCTTCAAGATCCTGAACCAGATCTGAGCCCTCCATTCAGTCACATCAATCTGAAATTCCTGAAAACCAAAACTAAAGAATAAATCAATTTAGGTAGAAATTTAGGGACCTACTAAGGAACTGCACTATTTTATTGTATGAATAGTGGAAGTTGGAACACTAATGACATATGCTTTTTTATTTATGGTACATTTTGGGTGAGGCAATTGGGCCATATTTCAAAGATTTTAAACCTGGGTAACACAGGAAAGTAACCATGTTTCTAACACCGCAACCTTGCCACATTTGATCTGGTATTATGGAAAAAGATAAATTTAAATGCAAATTGATCCACTGAAGAAATAACCAGTTTCATTCTACCAAGCAAATACATAACATCATTAATATAGAAGAAATTGTTCGAAGCTGAGAAAATGGGTCACCCAAAATACCCAAAGTAGATTACAATCAGGCATTCAAATAGAATAATTCACTAGAAAGAATGTGATATTGGGTTATACAATACTTGGCGATTGGGTTCCCAAACAAACAAACAACAATTCCCAAAAAAAATATAAGTTTGACTGACGATTTTACCATCTATGCCCAAACATTTCCATTTCTACATAATAATATGGTAAAACTAAAGAACACAGATATTAAATCCAACCTATGTGGTAGATCTCATTGCTTCCCGTAAAACATCTCTTAACTTTAAGATGAATACTCCTTCCAATTAGACACCCAACATTCTAGGCAAAGAATCTCTAGCTACAATAGTGCAAGCTCTTCTCATATGCATATATTTCTCTGAATCTTACAAGTTAGGGCATACAAATTAGCGAAAAAAGGATTTTAAATGAAAACATTTCAAATTAGAAGAATCAAACCTAGGACCCGTGGATGCACCAAGATTTAAACAAGGATAATAGTGTTTATAAAACAGAGCTTCAGAAATGGTGGAGGCAAATTTAAACAACACTCCTGTTCATCATAAATATTGATAATACATTATTTATGGTGATCACGATTCATGATCCAGACATACTTTCTAGTATTTTTTTCAGAAATTCAAAGAGTTGTGTGAATAGAACCTAATATGTCTCAACTCACCTTCTTCTTGAGGCCGGATGTCCTTGGCTTGCATCCATCGAAAGGAGAATTTCCCTTCCTAACCACATCAAAAATCACCATTTTCTCATTTCATCTGCACATGCATTTGCAAACAAAACCACATCAGACATTAAAATAACTACTAAACAATTTTTTGTGCGAATTCAAACTAAAATTGAATCAAAATCAGATCGGCATCAATGGCAATATAAAATCTCTACAAATTATACATGATTGGAAAGGGAGGACACCAACGAGATAGGCAGGAGGTGGAAGGTAAACAGAACCCACGTGGTAAGAAGAACAGTCGGTTTTACAAATGAAATCTGCCAAAATAAACCAAAACAAAAAATATAGAAGACAACGATGACGAATAAACCTACAGTTACAAAGAAACTTGACTCTAGAAAGCCTATCGGCCAACAAGAGGAGGAGACAACGTCCACAAATCATCAAACTTCTTTCCTTAACACTTCCTATCAATGCTCTAACTTGACATTGGTAGCCCTTTCACTTCATTTGTAAAAGTTAATAAAATATTTCCAAGCTTGTTAATTTATATCGGTTCATAAATCTACGTCCACGTTATTGTATCTAGTGCAATTGAAAGTCTCCCTCACTTAAAGAATAAAATAAAATATCTTTTAAGATTTTTTTTCCCTTTTGATGGTTGAATGAATTTTCCCTTGGAAACTTTCCTCGCTTTTAAAAAAATGAAAACAATAGAAATGAAAAACAAAGTTATGTAGTTAAGTATAAAAAGTTTATAAGTAGCAATCACACACTATTTGTGTAATAGAGACATTGAAAGGAATGCTTTGAAGAACTTAAAGATGAAGGAGAGAAATATTACAAGAGAGATAGGGGGTCAAGAAGGTAATTGAGGGAGGAGCCCAAGGGTGTCAAAAAAAAATGTTGGAGGGAACATATGCAAAACTCTTCTTTCATCGAAGAAGACACATAAGAAACATGTACCATTTCTATTAATCATTTGATGGAGAAAGGGGGTGTGTCACACAAGTCATTGGGGAAACTTAATTTGGAGATATATCAGAAAGTAATCCTCTATCGATCAATACTTGCAATGGAAATAATTGTATTTTATTGTCATCCCTTGTGCTTTTGTGGATAGTTACATAATAGAACAATTTTATGGAGATTTTCTTGCACGCGCCATATGACACTTTAAATATATAGTGAATTGAATATGATAACTAAAAAAACATACTAGATCACATGGGTTTGCATTATCTTAATAGACCATTATCTTAAGCCATTCTCCATGCTTGCACAAGCAATAATAAATATCAACCACAAGAGTTTTCCTTGTGGAACTTTATTTGATCACATCACATCTTCAAAATTCCAAGTTCTTGACACCCGTTAAGTTTCAAGCACAATCTTGTGCATAATATTACACTTGATATTTAGATATTTTCACGTTAATGTTTTTCTTCATGTACATGATGGTTTCATATCATGGTTGAGCCTTTATGAGGTCAAGTGTGCCTTATCTTGCATGACTAGTCTTTGGGGATGAAATAGCAGTTTTCAGGGTAGTCTACTTGTAGAGGTGTTTTGAGACATTTAATGTCTAATTTGTGTAAATATGAGAGCTTGGTTATCTATCTGAAATCAATATTTTTCCATTGATATATAACACTTGCATAGTTGAGTTCATTTGATGAGGTTTTGAGCCTCATCTTTGAGGTCTAGGGTTTGGTGCATAAGAACAAACATGTTCTTGTAATGATTTCATGGTGTGAGATGATGATGCAAATATGTATAGGTACGGTGGAAGCATGATAAAGTTTTTGATGATGTTCCTTAAGTGAGTTAAGGATTTGGTGATGGCCATGTAGGCATAAAGTGGTTTGGTTTTGGCGAGAAGGCTTTTTGGTGCAATTAGGCTTATTGGAGACCTAATGGAGAAAATTGGGTATGAAGGTGATATGGCTGACCTATATGGTCTTTTGTATGATGTCCTCATGATGTTTTTATGATATATGCCCTATAAAGTCCAACCTACATGATGTGGGTGCATGTGACTTGTATACACGAATGTTGAGAAGGCTCATTGAGGATGCTTGGAGGATAGGAAAGTAGTGAAATTTGGAAGAGGGTATGCACAAGATAGATGAGAATATTTTAAGAGTATAAGGACTTGAAAATGATGAAGAATGCTTTTATGTTTCTGATCTAAAAATGGTAAGCTTTAAGAAGGTCATCTATACTTGACCTAGTTACAAAAGAATACCTAATTGGTATGCATGAGGATGAGTGAGATAGAGGGCTGATTGAGGATGTGTTGTAGGTCTTAGTGACCACAATGAGAATGCAAAGATGATGATCATAATGTTCTGAGTGTGTTCTAAAGCTAGAGAGATAGGTCACTTGACTTGACCATGTTTGGTGAAGAAGCCTTAGAGTGAAGAAGACAAGAAGATTGTTTTGAGAGAGATAGACTAAGAGTGAGCTTCCTTGAGTCATCATCAATCAGTTATTAAAGAGAAAATTAGAGATTGAAAACATTTCAGATGGATTTTGTTAGTGTTGTGTCATATTTTTGGTTGGTGCCTCCATGAGGGTTGGTGCTCTACTAAACTAGGGGTAGGTGCTCCTTGTGTGGTTTGTGCCTTACTAAATCTAGGGGTTGGTGCTCTTTGTTGAGTTACTTGCTCAACTAAATTTAGAAAAATGCATATATAAAGTTTTTTTATGTGGATTTTGTTCCCCTTGAGGTTTTCCCACTTAAATCCGATGTACTTGTGTCATTAGATTCTCATGGTGCATGCTTATGTGGTTGATTTATCATTGCTAAATATATATGTTGTTAAATAGTTGTTGAATGCTTTGAATGATTAATGGATGTGAATGTTTAAGATAATGAAAAGGTTCACTTGAAGGCCCCATCCAAAAATTATTATAGAATGGGTGACGAAGCTATAAATTGGGCTTTGAAAAGTGGAAAATATTCCAAAAAATTAATTCTCAACAAAAGCTTTGGGGTTAGCACATCGGTTGTACAGATAATATATCAGATCTAAGCATACATGCAAATAAAAGTGGATATTATACTAGAAGAAATATACATAACAAGAGATATAAATCAACACCAAATTTAGCATGGTTCACCCAGTGTGGGCTACGTCCACCAAGAAACAAGCCAATCTATTATCCAAATCTTTGACAAGATATACAATGAAGATTTACAATCTTTCACACCTCTCAAATGTACAATAATTTCTTTCACACAAGATTTTTCTTCTTCTCCAAGAATTCTCTCTCATAATTATTCTCATAATAATCATCAAATTTTGCAAGTTCTTCTTAATTCTTACTTCTAAACCCTAGCTTTCATGCTTATATAGGCGTATACAAACTTAGGGCACTTAGCCATGCAATTACAATCAATAGATCTACTTTAATACTAAAATAGATCTAATTCCCAAGAGTTAAATAAAACACTCCCACACAGGTAACCGACACCGGTTAGCCCTAACCGATGTCGGTTCCTCCTTGCTTGACCGATGTCGGTCATAGGTGATTGATGCCTGGTCCCTCCATAACCGATGTTGGTTATTGTGTTTCTAGTAAGTTTCATATTGCATGCTAATCTGAAGTAATTGAGCTCCACAACTCAACAATCTCCCACTTGGAGATTAATTACTGCACCATACATGTACAACGTCATTCTTGGATCCTTCCTTAGCTTTGTTTCTTCCTCTTCAAGTCTCAAACTTGAAGACCAATAGAAGTGGAGTGTAGCTCCAACTTCTCCTTTGCTAATGGCTTCGTTAGCATATCCATAGGGTTCTCGCTCGTATGAATCTTTTCCAGATTCAACTGCCCATCCTCCAATACCTACCGTATGAAGTGATACCTCAACTGAATGTGTTTCGTTCTCGAATGAAAATGCTGAGTTATTTTCAAATGAATTGCACTCTGACTATCACTGAATAATTTGCAATCATCTTGCTCCTTTCCCAACTCTTCCATGAACCTTCTCATCCATATCATCTCCTTTCTAGCCTCTATAGCTATAACATACTCTGCCTCTATAGTAGAAAAATCCACAACCTTTTGCAATCTTGAAATCTAGCTAATTGTCATCCCACCTACTGTGAAAATATATCCAGTAGTGCTCCTCCTACCATCTAGATCTCTAGCCATATCCAAATCAACATAGCCACATAATGAAATATCTGAACCTCCATAGCATAATTGCATGCTAGATGTCCCTTTCAAATACCTGAGTATCCATTGCACTATTTTCCAATTCTCTTTACCTGGATTGACCATATATCTAATCACAACTCCCACTTCCTGTGTAATGTATGGTCTAGTAAAACCATAACATACATGAGACTCCCAACTACTGAAGCATATGGCACTCATGTCATGTATTTGACCTCCTCATGTGATGATGGACATTGATCTTTGCTCAATTTGAAGTTTCCAACCATAGGTGTACTAATAGGTTTTGCATTCTACATCTTGAACCTTTCTAACACCCTATAGATATAATCCTCCTGAGACAAATACAATTTCTTTTTCTTCCTATCTTTGTGTATTTACATGCCAAGGATTCTTTTTGCAGCTCCTAAATCCTTCATAGAAAATGTGTGAGCTAGCTTTCCCTTAAGCTCACCAATGTCCTACATACTAGATCCTGTAATAAGCATATCATCCACATATAGTAACAAAATAATATAGCTCCCATTTTCAAGCTTCTTGAAATAAACACAATAGTTAGACTCACATTTCAAGTAACCATGCTCATGCATAAAACTATTAAACCTCATTTACCATTGTCTTGGATCTTTCTTGAGCCCATATAGGATTATTTTCAACCTGTACACTAATTTCTCCTTACTCTTGAATTCATACCCAAACAATTGTTGCATATAAATCTCTTCATCCAAATCACCATGAAGGAAATTGTCTTCACATCTAGTTTCTATAAATGCAAGTCCTTTACTACAACTAAAATCAATACAGTATGAATAGAGGTCATCTTAAAAATAGGACAAAATATTTCACCAAAATCAATACCCACTTTTTGTGCAAATCCCTTTACTACAAGCCTTGCCTTGTGCCTTTTCTATCCACCCTCTTCTTCCTTGATCCTGTAAACCCACTTTTCTCGCGATTTCTCTTACCTATTGTTAACTTAACCAAATCCCAAGTCTAGTTTTGTTCCAAGGAGTCCATCTCCTCATCCATGTCATGCTACCACTACACATGGGTCTTATCTGCGTTACTTCTTCAAAACTTTCTGGTTCACCATTATCAATCAATAATAAATAAAATAGAGAAGGTGTAAATATTTTTGGAGGTTTACTTACCCTTTGTGACCTTCTCACAAGAGTTTGGGGTATCAGAGGCTCATTCTGGACCTCCTAGACATTTGTATCCAAATCTTTCAGTGACTGACACTCGTCACTTGTAATCGACGCGGTTTTGCTAAGCGATGTTAGTTTTTTCTCTTTTGTAGGTGATACCGGTTCTTCTAAATGATGTTGGTCGGGGTCAACCAACACCGATTAATGTGTAACCCTGTCGGTATTACTTTTAAATCTAAGAGTTCATTTTCATTCACAAAATTCTCAACCAGTTCATCCTTGGGTACCAAATTTTGATCCTTGTACATTCTCTTTTCATTCCATTCAATATGATGACTCCTAATAATTTTATAATTCTCTAAATCCCAAAGCGAAATCCAAAATCACCAGATCCATAACTAATGAAAGTGCATCTCTTGGATTTTACATCCAAGTTTTCCTATTTTCCTTATCAATATGCACAAAAGATTTTGAACTAAAAGCTTTAAGAACATAAAGATCTACCGCCAATTTTCTAGTCTAATCTTCCTCTGGTATTCCTCCATCTAATGAACTTGAAGGCCCATGGTTAATCAAATAAACCCTTGTATCAACTGCTTCTGCCCAAAATTGCAAGGGCAATCCATAATGTATCCTCATACTTCTAGCACGTTCTATGATTATCCTGTTCATTCTCTCTTTGTAACTCCATTCTCTTGTGGTGTTCTTGGAACCGTTCTTTCTCTACGTATCTCATTCATTGAACAATAATAATTGAAAGCCTTGCTACAATATTCACCACCATTGTCATATCTAAGGAACTTTAACTTTGAATTTGATTCATTATCAACAAGGGCTTTCCATCTTTTAAAAGTCTCAAAAACATCATATTTATATTTAATACAATAAACCCATACCTTTCTTGTAGTATCATTAATGAAAAAACATAATCTGGGATCCTCCATGAGAAGCTACCTAAGTTGGTCCCCACACATCTGAGTGTACAAGCTTCAATTTCTACTCCTTAGTTGCCCTAACTTTGAGAGATATCACTCTCTTTTGCTTTCCAAAGACACAATGCTCATCAGAAGTCAAGATCTAAATATTTCAAATCTGATAACTTACCCTTAGCCTTTAAGATCTACATTCCTTTTTGACTCATATGGCCCAAACAATTATGCCACATGCATGTATTTGAATCTAAAGTAGATAATGCAGAAAAGAAATCAATAACATGGCTAGATAAATATAACATTCCTACCTTATTACCTCTTGCCAAAACAAAAGCACTCATGGTGACTTTCCAAGAGTCTCTGTAATGTAACCATGCAACCAGACTTCACCTAGTTTCCCTAAAAATAAGATTCCTCGTGAGGCTTGGCACATGCCTCAAATCTTTCAATAACCATGTATTTCCATTATGCAATTTTAGATGAACTTCTCCTTTACCAAGTAATACCGCAAGGTTCATCATCACCCAAATAAACATGCCCAAAATTGCCGTGGACATAATTTTTTAAATAACCCATATTAGGGGTTTCTGGAAAGAAGCTCTTGAATCTAAAACCCATGATTCAATTGTATTATCTAAAGAAATAATAAGAGCATCTAGCATTACCTCTCTGCAACAAGATTTTTTCTTCTTTACATTTTTCAAAGTTGTTGGTTCTCTTTATCCTTTGACCAACAATATTTCTTTACATGTCCTTTCTTTCCAAATTTTCAACAAGTAATTCCCTTACCTATGGATTTAGATATGTTATCCCTTTAATTTTATTTCCCATTATTCTTACTCTTTGATATCTCGTTATGCCTGCTCCTTCTTTCTACATTTAAAGCATTCCCAAATGATGATTCTCTCTGTACTCCCCTGCAAATTTCTTCATTCAAGATTATACTAACCACATCATCAAACTTTAAAATATTATTAGTAGATGTTGTATTACTAATGACTATTACCAAGCTATCCTAACTATCGGACAAAGAACATAATAATAAAAGTTTTTTCACTTCATCATCAAACGGTATATCAACCAATTTTAACTAATTTACAATAGATCGGAAATCATTAAAATGACTAGATGTAGATCCACCTTCATGCATCTTAGAACTAAATAGTTTCTTCATCAAATAAACTTTATTTGAAGCACTAGGTTTTTCATATAAATTTGTAAGAGATTTCATTAACCCTACCGTAGAAGTCACTGTAATATTGGAAGCCACGGATATTGCCAGGCTCAATCTTATAGATCCCAAAGCCTTTTGTCAAGAATATTCCATTCTTCATCAGTCATCTTCGTAGGTCTAGACTTCTCATCCAATGATAAATACAAATATCTTTGATACAGATAATCCTCAATCTGCATCTTCTATAATTGATAATTTCAGCCGTCAAATTTCTCTACCTTGTATTTGTTTTCTTTTGTCATTGATGTAGCTCCCACTCAATCAGAAAACCTCTATGAGTAAATATGTCAACACACAAAACCCTCAAACAAAGCTCTGATACCAGTTGTTGGGGTTAGCACACCGGTTATATAGATAATATATAAGATTTAAGCATACATGCAAATAAAATAAGATATTCTACCAGAAGAAATATACAAAACAAGAGATATAAATCAACACCATATTTAACGTGGTTCACCTAGTGTGGGCTACGTCCACCAAGAAACAATCCAATATAATATCTAAAGATTTTACAAGATATACAATTGAAGATTTATAATCTTCCACACCTCTCAAATGTACAATACTTTCTTTCACACACGATTTTGCTTCTTCTCCAATAATTTTCTCTCTCACAATTATTCTCACAATAATCATAAAATTGGTCAAGTTCTTCTTAATTATTACTTATAAACCCTAGCTTTCATGCTTATATAGGCGTATACAAACATATGACACTTAGCCATGCAATTACAATCAATAGATCAACTTTAATACTAAAAATAGATCTATAACATCTTTGGCATGGTTGTTACTATGATGAATTCCTTTTGACACTGAAAACGGTGACATGTGATTTGTCTTAGGAAGGTGTATTATTATGATGTTTGAAAATCATGTTTGCAATGGATAAGTTATTACTGTCCATAAATCCATACTTGTAATTTTGTTTACTGGGAAATGAAGCCATTCTACTCTGTGAATTGTAAGTTGTAAATTTGTATTGTTGTTTTCATACTTATCATATGATAATAACACACCTTGAATCAATTCCATTGATCCAAGGTATGCTTCATTCTTCATTATTATCATCTTGATAACTAACATTCTGAAATGGAAAGGTAATGAGGAACTAAGCTATGTTTTGTTATAAATTTTAAGGACCCGGCTTCAGGTTTCCTTACTAGGCATCATGTTGCAAACGGTGAGTTTGGACCTCCTTTATAAATTTTTACAACGTTGAACAACATGAGGAGATTAAGAATCTATTATGGGACTAATAAGGAAAATATCTTAGCCTTAGTTGGAATGTTTAATGCTATTCAAATCTTAATTTAAGTTGTGATGATCTTATGCTATGTGGATTTTAATCTAAGGTAATCTATACCTACCTTAGACCCATCACTAAACTATTAAGGGGTTATAACCTAACCTAAGATGATGTGCTTAGTGGTTATGGAGTCTCAAACTAACCTAAGGCAATTTCAATGACCTAAGAACTAAGGGGAAACCTAGCTAATGTTAATGTAGCCTAAACTATTACTAAGTGGAGAAAGGGGACCTAAGGGTTACGTGGCAAGTGGGAAGTTGGTGGTGATGGTTTATAAGGCATTTATGTGGATTAATTTCTATCCTTACATCTTGAGCCTACCAAGTTTGGCAAAGGCATGGAGGGATAGTGGGATAGCTAGTTAGCATCATTGCTAAATGTAAAATACATGCAAGTTTTTGGAATAGAGCTCGCCAAGTTTGAAATGATGGTGGCGTGAGGAAGGAGGGAACCAAATAGTTCAGAGGAAGAATGTGGAGTGAAATACTCTTCACACATTATTTTATTATGAAGAAGCACGTACATTATATAGGAGAAGCAATAAACAATATTCCCCTAAACTGAAGGAGGAATATATGGATGTAGGTGAGAGAATAATGGAATACAACAAGGAAGAGAGAATAAAGGGATAATAGAAAACAAACACTCCTAAATATATAATTTATGCTACGTATGCTAACATTCCCCCCTTATTACATTATTCTTGCAAATGTGACCCCTGAAAAGTTCAAATTTCACTTTTCTAAGAGATTTTGTGAGAATGTCGGCAACTTGTGCTTCTGTAGGATAGTACTAGAGCTGAATTTGATGGTTCAAGACGTGCTCTTGAATGAAATGACAATCAATCTCAATATGCTTTGTTCATTCATGAAAAATAGGATTTTGCATGAGCTTCAACACACTCTGATTGTCGCAATAGAGAATAGGTGAATGTTTTTTAGGAATTCCCATATCATCTAAAATACAACGTAACCATATCACTTCGCACACAGCTCCTCATGTGGCGCGATATTCTACCTCTATGGATGAGATAGAAACAACATTTTACTTCTTGCTTATCCACGAGATGGGTCTAGATCCGAGATGAAATATGTATCTCACCGGGCGTAGTTCGAGTTGGGACATATCCCTGTAAAACTAATTGATCATTCTTCTTATATTCTAGACCATAATCAAATGTTCCTCGGACATATCTCAATACATGCTTTGCTACTGTCTAGTGACATTGCTTTGGCTCCTGCATGAACCTGGAAAGATAGCTAATGGAAAAGCATAGATCTGGTCTAGTATATGTCAAGTAGATGAGCCCTCCAATAAGTTTCGTAGAGTGTAGCATCTACTTGAGGTGAGTCCTAGAATCTTGAAAGTTGCAATCCTTTTTCCATGGGAGTGGATATAGGTTTACAATCAGACATTTTGTACTTTTCCAGGAGTGTCTTAGAATACTTTATCTAAGTGAAAAATATGTGATGCTCCTTTTGCCATATTTCCAAGCCAAGACAAGTAATGTAGTAGCCCCAAATCTATCATGTCGAAGGTTCTTTTGAGATCATTCTTCACAATATCAACCTGATCTTCTGAACTACCAGTGATCATAAGATCATCTACATATACAACAAGAATGAAAATTTCTTTGCCTACCTTCTTTATATACAAATTTGAATCTGAGGGGCTACGAGTGAACCCATGTTGTAAAAGGTGATCATCGATCTTGATATACCATTCCCTTGGAGCTTGTTTCAGTCCATACAGTGATTTGATGAGACGACATACCTTTTTAGGATGCTCTTCATCAACAAATCCTTCAGTGGTGTGTCATGTAGACTTATTCTTTCAGATCACCATTTAGGAAAGCACTCTTGACATCCATCTACTAAAGTCTCCATCCTTTCCGTGCTCTAGTGCACAAACAACTCTGATGGTCTTGATCTTCGTAGTGGGTGCAAAGGTTTCTTCATAGTCGATGCCCTCTTTCTAAGCATATCCTTTTGCTACAAGAAATGCTTTGTATTTTTTGATGGATCCATCTTCTGTATATTTAGTTTTTAAAACCCATTTACAGCCTATGAGTTTCTTACCTGTAGGCAAATCGACAAGTTCCCATGTTTGATTTTTCTTGAGTGAGTCAGTTTTTGTATCCACGGCTTCCTTCCATTGAGGTTAACTGAGAACTTCACAAACATTATCAGGCTCAGAGATATAAATTAGTGAACTCATGAGTGCAAAGTTTACCTCATTTCTTGTTTGACTCCTTGTTTTGACTCCGGATGATGTATCTGGGAGTTGTTGCAAATGTGAGTCCTTGATAGTGCTTTGTACCCACTTCGGACGAGAACTTGGCTGCTTTTGAGAAGAACCGTGTCGTTTCCGCATGGATTGATGTGGATTCACATTCTATAGTTCACCAAGGTCAACAAATAGCTCTCTTGGCAACATTTATTTTCTCTGAGTAGTCTCCTTTGGCTCATCATCTGATTCGGAGACTAGTCGGTGAGAGGTGGTTGGAAGTGGATCTTCTGTTGATACTATTGAGTCAAAGGATGACTTGTCACAAACCACATCATGAATCTCATATATTTTCTTTGTCTCAGGATCCATGAGATGATATGCCTTCAAGGTAGTGCTATAGCCAAGAAGGATACACGAGAGTGTCTTTGGCTCTACATTTTTTCTCTTCGAAAGCTGGGACATGCATGCATGTTGTGTAACCAAATACACGCAAATGAGAAATTGATGGCTTTCTACCACTCCATACCTCTTTTGGTGTTTTATTTTGTAGAATCTTTATCGATGCCCTGTTAAGAAGGTATACACTATCTCTCACTTGATTCAGCCCAGTAGAGTGTTCTTCTAGCTTTGTTGTTGTTAGCATGTAGTGAGCCATATCCATCACTATGTGCTTTCAATGCTCAAAAATGCCATTTTATTGGGGTGTGTAGGGAGAAGTCAGTTCGCTTAAATTCTTGTTGTTTCAGGAAGGCCAAGAACTTCTTTGATGTGAATTCCCCCCCTCGATCTAAGTGAAGTAGAAGAAGTGGTTATCTGATCTCTTTCACAACACGATGATAGACATTCTTGAAATGTTGAAGAGCCTCACTTTTCTTATTTAGGAAATATACCCACATCTTACGAGAGTGGTCATCCAAAAATAGTTGGAAGTACTTGTATCCTGAAAACAAAGAAGGCAATGGGCCGTTCATATCAGTATAAACTACCTCCAGACTCTTCTTGGCATGGAAGGTGCTCGCCTGAAACGGATCTTTGTGTTGTTTTCCTACAAGATAGCTAGGGAAAATAGGCAAGGAACTAGATAATTTGGGTAGTCCATGGACCATTGCTTTTGAACTCATTTGGTGTAATGAACTAACCGACATGTGTCCATATCTAAAATGCCATAGGGTAGTTGATTCTATTGTAGATGCAGATAAAGCTACTACAGAAGATGAAACAATATCTAAAGCAAATAACTTATCTTTTACAAATGCTCTAGCAAGAAATGTATCTTTTCTGGAGATTAAGCATGATTTAATGCCATTTTGGACAAGAAATTCTACCTTTAGGTGATGATTAAATAGCTGAGTAATCGTGACAAGAGGTTACTAGTCAATCCAGAACATATAGTACCTTTGTAAGTGTACATTTTTCGTGGTCCCAAAGGAATGGTGACATTTCCTATTCCTTCTACAACATACTCTTTTTCATCCGCTATCCGAACTCAATCTCCATTTTGTTGTTCATGTAGTGAATCAAACAGCTTCTTGTCACCGGAAATATGCTTGCTTGCACTGGAGTCTATCAGCAAGATTTTCTTCGTGGTGAGAAGTTCGAGAGACGAGTATAAGGTTCTTACCACAATGGGATCCTTTTAATGTCTCCTCATCAGATTCATCATCTTCTTGGGCTGTGATATTTCCCTTTTGCTTTCTCCAAAGTGGGGACATTGTTTGGACTTTTGAAAATATTCGTGCCCTGATGTGCTTGTTTGACTTAAAGACCCTTTTTTCAAGCTATTATACCAGCAGTGATCAGTGTCATGAGTGTTGGTTCTGCAAATGTGACACCACCTCTTTGACTTTTGATCTTTTTGTTGTTTTGGTTGCGCTTGATTTTTTTTTCTCTGGGGACCCTTCTAATTCTTCTGGCCATGGTATGGCTTTGAGAATAGGGCTTTATCCTGAGACTCCTCTTGGGATGAATTGATGGCCTCTTCCTGCTATAGAAAATTCACAAGTTCTTTGAATGCCACTATTTGTTTAGAGACATTCAGTGTCGTAACGAACACTCAGAATTGAGAAGGGAGTGCTCTCAAGGTGATCGACATGAGTAGTTTTTCATCCACTATTTCACCGAATGCTAATAAATATGATCGTAGCTCACCATGCGACGTAAAAAATCCTCAACTTTCTCATCTGAACCCATAGAGAGGGTGTGCAACTTTGATTGAAGATGGAGGATCTTAGTCTGATTTTTGGCTTCATAAATTGTTGCCAACTTGTCCTAGGCCTCCTTTGGTTTCTCCACATTCCAAACATGTGTTTGCACATCATCACTAATACTAAGCATTATCAGCATCAAGGCTTTTGTACTAGCCATCTCATACTTTACTAATTTCGTCAGACCGGGACCGGTGGGAACGGGCACTCGATCGCCATGATGCCCCATAATCCTTCAAACTAAAGGATTGTCTACATCTTGGTTTTCCAAGCCACAAAATTAGGCCCTTTGAGCAACTGAGCATCGGAGAGGAGAAAATTTGGAGTAGACATCTCTCTTTTTTTTATAACAAAAAAATAAAATTATTTATTTATTTCAAGAGATATTATAATTTAAAAAAAAAAACTCACGATGAGAAGTAATCGCTCGTAGATGCTCGCGATATTTGCGTCTTTGTGAGACGGAAATGATTTTTGGGGCGTTTTCTTTGTCTTCATAATCGGAATCGCACTAGGTTTCTAATTCTTCTCAAACTCGCTTTGCTTGGCAGCTGACGTCCAAAAATAAATATTCAAGAAGTCCTTGTCGAACAAGCTCGTTGAAGGCTAGATTGTTGGTGTTCAAGCTTGTTCAGCAAAGCAAAGTAGAACCCAAATCTCTCAGGAGCTTCTTCATGGTGTTCTCTAGCTAGTGAGTCGATGTTTTGGCTTTCGGTAGTGGCGACCATGTTATTGATGCTCTTAATCGAGTTGTCTACACTCGACATTCGGTGAAGTGTTGAAGGATTAGCTTCACGTCCTTTTCTATCTTGGTAGAGAATTCATCTCCAAGTAACTGATGACACATTTTTTTAATTATTAAGCAATTTTTTCAGTATAGGTATCCATTTTAATGTTGGGTGCCAGTACTCCACGAAGCATGTACTCAATCACACATAGCACTGCACGTAGAATGTTTACACAGAAGCACTCTACGTAGAAGACTTGATATTCTCTCTCCACACATAGCCCTTCACGCAAGTGAAAAAAATGCAGGTCACTCTCTTTTCCTCTAGATCATGTAGCAAGAATCCATGTAGGAATAAAAAATGAAATGAATTTTTCCTCGCAACAATTCTTATATATGCTGGATTTTCACTCCATATGTCCTAAGCCACATTGAAATTGCAGGTCACTCCAACTCAATCCAACACAAGACTGAATAAAAATTCATGCACTTTTATTGCATGGAATTTCTATTCATATTTTTACACAAGATTCACCTCTCCATGCATCATTCAGGCAAATGGGTATAAATTTTCTACAACACATTAGAATACAAAACAAGTTTTAATATCCCATGTAGCATTTTTACAAGGTGACTTCCAACACACAGCTCCATGCAAGTATTAAGGACTCCATGCAACCAAAAAAATTCACTCCTCTCCACGCAGGAGCATTTGCATCCACACAGACACAACACCAAACTCAATTTTATTTTCTCCTTCATGCAACACGCAGAACCAAATACCAGATTTCACGTAGGTAACAAAAATATATTTAGGCACCAAAGATATTTTGAACAATAGTAGAAGACAAAATGCAGGAGGTTCGACTTTCCATGCTTCAGAAGAATAATTTTACTTCATGCAATAGTCCTCTTCAAACTTTGAATTCTTCTCTCCATACAATGATTACCAACCTTCATGTAGAACTCAAATGTGCAGGCAGAATTCCAATGCAGTAGTAGTAGTGGTCTCCTTTCCACGCAAAAAAACAAAATCTCAATCTTCAAATGTCCACGCTGATCAAACAGTCTTCTCCTTCAAATACATACACACAAGTCAAATATCATACATGCTCTGATACCAAAATGTAGGAACCAAATAGTTCAGAGGAAGAATGTGGAGTGAAATACTCTTCACACATTATTTTATTATGAAGAAGCATGTACATTATATAGGAGAAGAAATAAACAATATTCCCCTAAACTGAAGGAGGAAGATATGGATGTAGGTGAGAGAATAATGGAATACAACAAGGAAGAGAGAATAAAGGGATAATAGAAAACAAACACTCCTAAATATATAATCTATGCTACGTATGCTAACAATCTTTTAGTGACCGACGCTCGTCACCTATAACCAATGTCACTCTTGCTAACCGATGTTGGTTTTTCTTTTGTAGGTGATACCTGGTTCTTCGAATGATGTCGGTTAGGGGTCAACCAACACCGATTAATGTGTAACCCTATCGGTATTACTTTGAAACGAGAGTTCATTTTCATTCACAAAATTGTCAACTGGTTCATGCTTTGGTACCAAAATTTGATCCTTGTACATTCTCTCCGCTCATTTTTGTGGCTAACTCCTTGTGTTCTTACCTCTCTTGTGCCTCAGTCTCCATTTTTGATTTTTAGGCACTCAAATATTTCTAAAAATGGCACCATTGGATAGAGCTCTCTCTCAGCTTTCCAGAAAGGTAAAGTTTTCCTCCTAATTCCTCATATTTTTCAAGTTATGGCTCGATGGAGTTTTTGTGGGAAATTTTCCCTTAGGAGGCCCGCGGCCAATAGGAAGCTGCCATGTGGCACCTGGAGTGGTGGAGCGGGAAAATTTGAAATTTTTTCCAAAGACCAAACGGGTAAAAATTCAAACTTTTGCCCGCCGATCCGATTTTGGCCTGTTTTTGCCCTAAATTTTCAAATCGCCATATCTTTCGATCCAGAGCTCAGATTTTCACATTCTTTATATCAATGGAAAGCTGGTGAAATTATCTACATGATTCTAGGGTCAATTTTGAATTTTGGTTGAGTTTGGAGAGAGAAAATCAAGAAACACCTCTGGCACGTGGTAATGGCCAGAAATGACGTTTCAACAACCAGTTTTAATGCAAAATGGGTCACATTCTTCTTCAGCATGGCCAAAAATGTCAGGGCATGGGTCTGTAAGGATGCCCATGCTGTTTTAATGCATCTTCATTCAATGGGGAATGGCTTCCACATTTTTTACATGTTTTCTCTCTCCTGGGCTCGACCCATGCATTGTAAAAGCCAGATTTGGCTCATTTTTTGAGGTTGAACATTTTTTTTGGATAGCAAGCTTCTTCTTTCACCTTCAACAAGTGATTTTTGCAAGTATCAAACCTTCTTCATGATTGTAACAGGTTTTTGCCTCTTTGATGTTGCAAATGCAAGGATTTTGACAAAGTGAAAATGATAGTGCAGACTCGTGATCAATTTTCAGCCTTGTTTGTTTGTATTGTCTTGCTTCATTTCACTCTAATTGCATCTTATCAGCCTGTGTATGATGTTTCATGTTGCATTTTATGAAATTGTGTCAATTTTCATGAACAAGAAGTGTTCACCACTCCTTTGGTGTATCACCTATTAGTTTAGTTTCAATTTTTGCACTTTCTATCTCTGTCTCCTTGGAATTTAGAGTAGGATTAGGATTCAAACCTCTGCAATTGTGCAAATAATAGATCTGATCAGAGGAGTTTGAGGAACCAGCCTCTAATCTAGAGATTCCTCTCTCATTTTACAAGTCCCACACTTGGAGAGAGGTTTCAATGTTGTGCAATCACACTGGATGCCTGAAACATCAACTTAGAAACCTGATTTGCATCCAGGGGTGTTGCTGATTTGCAACAACAGTTTTGGCACGCCCGGTGGGACCTTAGAGGTCTCATTTTCATTGCAGAAAAGTTGATGTGCATCTGCTGCAATTTTCTTGCTTAAAAGAGCTATAAATTACACATCTGGTGACTCCAAGGGGAAGAATCAGCTGGTTTTAGCAGTGCAGACCTAAAAACTCATGAGAAGAATCAACACAAGGTCAAGAGCTGGAGAGGAAGAGGTGTTGTTTGAATATCTACAGTTATCTCCAAGAATAAGGCAAAGTGGGAGGAGAATCCAAAGGTCTCCATCTCCACCAAACAAAACTCTCTCAACTCCTCCACCTGGTAGGCCTTTCATTCAGCCAACAAGGGTTCTAAGACCAATTAGAATGGCACAAAACAACCCCTATGTCAATTTCACCTGGCAGAAAACCACTTTCTCTCAATGCACAAAATCCAATCCCGTCATGCAGATCAAGAACATTCCATACTTCACTGGAGAAAATCAGACCTCACCTGGTGATCATGTTAAGGATATTGCTAACATTTGTGCAATCCATGAGATCAATGAGATGCAAGTTGTTGTCAAACTGCTGGCATCTTCATTCAAAGGGAAAGCTTTGCAATGGTTCAGGAGTCTTGCCTCAGGTTCTATTCAAAATTGGAATCAGCTATGTATAGCCCTCCATGAGTAGTTTGGGGAAAAGGGAGACAACTTGTCCCTTTTGGAGCAGCTGACAACTATCAAAAGAGCTCCCAATGAGCAGCTAATTGATTTTAATTTCAGATTTCAAAGGACTTGGGAGAGAATTCCAGTGGCAGTCAAGCCAACAACAGAAGGTGCTTTTCTTTACTATCTCAAAGCTCTAAATTCTGATATTTCTATGTTGATTCAGTCCATGGGAGGCATAACTATCCCTATGGCTTATAGATTGCCATTAGGGCTGAAAATTGTTTGATCCAAGTCGGCAAACTAGCCCCTAGACCTCCCATGCCATTGTTTCCAAGTTTAGAGAGCCCAAACACTAATCAAGCACCTAATTTGGCTCCTTCTCCCACTCCTAGAAATAGAGTTCAAATGAAGCTTCTACTTCATCTCCAAGTGCCCCAAATGAGCTTCAAGAAGTCATGAAGCAATTGCAAAATTTAGGTAATGAGCTGGTTACTCTCAAGAGGCAACAAGCCCAAAGTTTTAGACCTTCCTTCCAACCTCAAGCTCAGCCTAACAGGTAGCCATATCAACCTCATAGACCACCCAATCTAGCTGCAAATCTAAATCAAGCAAGGCCTCCTGCCAATAGACCATTTCAGCCCTATAATCCAAATGCTATATCTGCCTCTAAGGCATTGGTGCCAACACAAAACAACATTGCTCAGGAGTATGATTGGTGTTTTCCATGCAATGAACCTCACAACCAATCTATGTGCTTCAACGGTGCCTTGAATCAAGCATTAATGGTGACAACTACTGGTGTGGAGGGTGAGGGCAGTCAAGGAAACAACCAACAACAAGAAACATTCCAGCAGCAATCAGCTCCAAATGACACCACACTTGTGAACTGGCAGGCAGAGGATTTTTGTGGCATAAATCAAATAGTCTCTCAAGGTGTTGCAGCCAACACAAGGTCAAAAAGAAGGAATTTGGGTGAAGAACAACCATTAGCTCCAACCAATCCACAACCTTTTATGGCTCCACAAATGGTTGGCAAACAAAATCTAGTTGTAAATGCACAAGGGCAGCCAAGAACAGCTCCTAGACCAACTCAAATACCAGTTGTTGCTGCCCACATGCAAGGGATGAATATGCAAACCAAGGGACAGCAAAGAGATCCTTCATCACCATTTAGTATCATTGATCAGATGAAGAAGACAAATGTAAATATATCAATGTGGGAATCCCTATCTATCCTATGCCGAGAGATTTGCTACAAGCTGCCATGAAGGACTGGCCAACTTCAAATCAACAAGTCCAAATGCAAGAGAAGGTGCTCACAAATGCTGCCCAACCTGAAGGGAATCATGGAGGACAACAAGGTAAAATGTTGAAGCCCCTCCTTTTTATGTCTCATTAATCATTGGAAACCAATTGGTGCACAATTGCATGATTGATTCCGGGGCAAGTAGCTCAGTGATGCCCAAGCAAATAGCTGATCAACTAGGACTTCAATATGAAACCATATCCAAAGGGGTAGTGTAGTTGGATGGGACAGCAAAGAATAACAGCTTGGGGTGATTAGAAACTTGAGTCTTACCTGCATGCATGTCCAAATGTTGTTGTTTTACAAGATGTATCAATTATAGACCTTCCACCACTCTTTACCCTATGTTTGTCAAGAGATTTCACAGCCAAGATGGAGGATATTTGTCGCCGATTGGTCACACATGTTGTTCAAAATGAGGTATGGAACCAAAGCTACAATCAGGTCTGAACCTATTGCAAACTTCCACATTGAGCCCTACACTCTAAGTCAGATCAATGCCAACTGTTTGGCATTTGATCAAGAAGATCACCCAAGCACTGATGAAGCTAACACCAAGGTTGGAAGCATCCCGGATCTAACTCTTGATGAATGGGCAAACAAGGTGCATGCTTTTGATCCTTATCAAGAAGTAGAAGAATCTGAGCTAGGGGTCTATTGCATACATCAAGAAGATCAGCCCATTCCTAGCATCACCAAGCCAAACCACAAGGATGACAATGAGGTATGGCAGCTGTTTTTTTGATGGATCAAGGAGTAGACAAGGTGCAAGAGGTGGAGCTATGCTTATTTCACCTCAAGGAGTAAAGTACTATTCAGCTTTTAGATTTCAGTTTGCATGCTCCAATAACACTGCTGAATATGAAGCCTTGGTGCAAGGGATGCATTGGGCAATAAAGAGAGGAATAAAGAACTTGCAAGTATTTGGTGACAGTGAATTGATTGTAAACCAAGTTAAGGGGCAGCATGATGTCAAGAATAATCTGCTCAAGTGCTACAAGAACAAGGTGTGGGACCTCATTGAAGATTTTGAGGGCTTTAGCATAAAATCCATTCCTAGAAAAGAAAACCAAGCTACTGACAGGCTTGCAGCAGTTGGGGCAGCCTTTGATATTGTGGAAAGCATTCAAAAGGACAAGGTACAACCAAACATCCATGTGATTGTGAGGCCTTCAAAGGGTTGGATAACAATGTAAGTTGGCAAGTGTTTGAGAATGACCAAGCAAATCATCCATTTCTTATAAGAAGAAGCTGAGTTCTCAGCTAAAAATCAGGAAAAATTGGAACAGCAGTATGGTGACCAAGTGGTACAACTGAGAACTAACAAGCTGCCCAAGGGACTTATCACTTTGGAGTCCATTTTCAATCCCAATGATCAGTTTAGGAAAGAGAAAGCAAACATTCGTGTCAAGAGAGAAGATTCAATATCCATCTTGGTGGAAGAGAACAAACCATTGCAAATTGGAAAGATGACAACTCGAACAAGAAAGGTATGAGTTCATACAAATTGTGTCAAGAGTTCCCCGATGTGTTTGCTTGGAGCTACGAAGATTTGAAAGGTTTCAATCCAAGTTAGCTCAAAGACACCATTGAGTTGGATCCAAATACTAAGCCCATCAAAGTAAACAAAGGCCACCAATCCACACATGGAACCTCTCATGAGGAAGGAATTAAACAAGTTGATTGAGTCAAGAATCATATTCCCAATCAAGCATTCTAGTTGGGTTGCCAACTTAGTTCCAATTGTAAAGAAGAGTGGAGAGATCAGATTGTGCGTTGATTTTAGAGATTTGAATAGAGCATCTCTCAAGGACCATTACCCACTTCCTTCTATGGAGCAGATTTTACAAGTTGTTGCTGGCTCTGAAAGGTTTTCATTGCTTGATGGCTACTCAGGGTACAATCAGATTATGGTGAAGGAAGAAGATCAGTTCAAGACAACCTTCACAACCAAATGGGGAACTTATGCATACAGGAAAATGCCATTTGGGTTGTCCAACGCTAGAGCTACCTTCCAAAGAGCAATGGACATGGCATTCAAAGGTTTGATTAACAACATGGTGCTGATATATCTTGATGATATCACTTTTTTCAAAGAATGCAAAGACCACCTCTCTCATTTGAGACAAGTCTTCCAAAGGTGCAAGAGATTTGGAGTGTCTTTGAATCCTAAGAAGTGTATCTTCCTAGCACATGAAGGAAAGCTCCTGGCCATATTGTCTCCAAAGAAGGATTAGCAATTGATCTAGAGAGAGTCAAGCCATAAGAGCACTACCATTACCAAGCCACAAGAAGGCACTTCATAGTTTCTTGGGGAGAATAAATTTTGTTCGAGGTTTGTCCTGCATTTTGTAGCCCTTGTCAAACCTATCACCAAGATGTTGAAGAAAAGCATGGCTTTCAAATGGACAAGCAGAAGGCAAGGAGAGTTTTGAAGCAATCAAAGAAGCCATCTCTCAAGCACCAACTCTCATCAACCCGGATTCTCCAAGGATTTCATCCTCTATGCATTTGGGGGTAATGATACCATTTCTCGCCATTTTGGTACAAGCAGTAACAAGGACAATGATGAGAGCCAATTGCTTTCTTCAACCAAAGCCTAGATGACTATGAGGTGAGATATTCTTTTATTGAGAAGCATGTACTTTGCAAAAGAATCGAAGCTTGAAGAAATTCAAGCATCTAGTCTCAAACAACAAGGTTCAGTTGTTGGTCTCTCATGCGGGAGTAAAGGACTTCCTCCTCAACAAGGATTTGAATGAGAAAAGGGCAGGTTGGATCACTCGTGTCATGGAGTATGACATTGAGATCAAGGTCACCAAGCTGGTAAGAGGAAAAGGATTGTGTGAGCAGCTGATTCTGGGCAAGCAAAAAGGAGTATGCAATAAAGAAGAGGCTGTTTTGATAGTTCAAGACAGCCATGTGCAAGGTAGCACTCAAGAAGAGGATAATGCTGTCCCCACTCCTTGCTGGACCCAAGGTATAATGCACTTCCTAAGCATAGGCCTATGCCCTCCAGAGATGAACAA
The DNA here is from genome assembly GCA_018340775.1 of Taxus wallichiana var. yunnanensis. Taxonomy (NCBI): domain Eukaryota; kingdom Viridiplantae; phylum Streptophyta; class Pinopsida; order Cupressales; family Taxaceae; genus Taxus; species Taxus wallichiana. Next base: position 92,151,988 of record CM031235.1, on the reverse strand, counting down.
AACCCAAAGAAGACACTTCAGATTGCAGGCTGTCCCATATGCCATAGTAGACGGTGTTTTGTTCAAGAAAGATGTGAATGGAGTGTTGCTGAGATGCATTAGCACAAATCAGATTCATAGGGTGTTGGAAGAGTTCCATGGTGGACCAGCTGGTGGTCATTTTGCACCAAGAGTGATAGCTCTAAAAATCATGAAGGCTGGTTATTATTGGCCCAAGATTTTCAGTGATTGCTTTGCATGGATCAAAAGGTGCAAGAATTGTGCATTCTTCACAGGTAAAGAGAGGCTTGCTGCCCTTCCATTGCATCCAATTTCAGTTGACCAGCCATTCATGCAATGGGGTTTGACTTCATGGAGTCATTAATCCCAATTCAAGCCAAGGGCATAAGTGGATTTTGATAGCCACGTGACTACTTCACCAAGTGGATCAAGCAAAGAGCACTCAAGGAAGCAAATGAGTCTAAGATCTTAGACTTCTATGAGGGGATAGTAACCAGATTTGGCATACCTGCTACAATAATCTCGTATAATGCATTAGCATTCATGGATCCAAGGTGACCGAGTGGGCTGTCAAGAACGGGATCTACCTAAGTACTTCATCAAACTACTACCCTCGTGGTAATGGCCAGCTGAATCTACAAACAAGAACTTGTTGAGGATCATTAGGAGGACTCTTGATGAGAATCGAGGTCTTGGCATACCAAACTGAAATCAACCTTATGGGCTGATAGGATAACTCCCAAGAGATCCACGGGTAACTCTCCATTCAAGCTTGTTTATGGAAGAGAGGCAATCTTGCCCATGTCACTTGAGTTGCCAACATTGGAACTCATGAAGCAGTTAGAGTTGCTAGAGTTTGGGCCCATGGAGGTGAGATATGCAGAGTTGATGGAGCTCCAAGAGATCAGAGATCAGGCATCCCAAGCAATGGAGAAGGATCAAGCTTTGATCAAGAAGACCTTTGATAGGAAGGCCAAGAGTAGATCTTTCCAAGTTGGAGATCTAGTGTTAAAATGGGATGCAGATAGAGCAAAACCGGGAAGGCATTCAAAATTTGATGCCATTTGGAGTGGCCCATACATGGTCACAAAGTGTAAGGACAACAATGCCTTCCAATTGTCTTCATTAGATGGTGAAGAACTATAGATTCTAGTTAATGGAATCTATCTAAAGCATTTCTACTAAAGGGAAATTCTCCACCTTGTAAATATTAGCTTAGGTTTTCATTCCTCCAAGTGCTTGTGCACATTGTTTTACTGTAGGTTGTTTTGCTTTCCCTAAGTGCTTTGGGCAAGTCATTGTCCCCGGAGATGTTTTGCTTTCCTTGCTTCCATCAGTGATATTCCATCTTCCTCCTCGCAACATTCTAAGTAGTTGGGTTTCGAACATAAAATTTTATGACTCCATGCCCAATGGGCTGCTTCAGGCAACTGGTATCTTCATCTAGCAGGCAGATGACCCCTCTGAGTCGCCAAAATTGTTATCCAAAATGTGCCCCTACTCATTTTTGTGGCTAACTCCTTGTGTTCTTACCTCTCTTGTGCCTTAGTCTCCATTTTTTTATTTTTAGGCACTCAAATCTTTCTAAAAATGGCACCATTGGATAGAGCTCTCTCTCAGCTTTCCAGAAAGGTAAAGTTTTCCTCCTAACTCCTCATATTTTTCAAGTTATGGCTCATAGAGTTTTTGTGGGAAATTTTCCTTAGGAGGCCCGTGGCCAATAGGAAGCCGCCACGTGGCACTGGAGTGGCGGAGCGTGGGGAAAATTTGAAATTTTTTTCCAAAGACCAAACGGGTAAAAATTCAAACTTTTGCCCGCCGATCCGATTTTGGCCTGTTTTTGCCCTAAATTTTCAAATCACCATATCTTTCGATCCAGAGCTTGGATTTTCGCGTTCTTTATATCAATGGAAAGATGGTGAAATTATCTACATGATTCTAGGGTAAATTTTGCATTTTGGTTGATTTTGGAGAGATAAAATCAAGAAACGCCTCTAGCACGTGGTAATGGCCAGAAATGACGTTTCAACAACCAGTTTTAATGCAAAATGGGTCACATTCTTCTTCAGCATGGCCAAAAATGTCAGGGCATGGGTCTGTAAGGACACCCATGCTGTTTTAATGCATCTTCATTCAATGGGGAATGGCTTCCACGTTTTTTACATGTTTTCTCTCTCCTGGGCTCGACCCATGCATTGTAAAAGCCAGATTTGGCTCATTTTTTGAGGTTGAACATTTTTTTGGATAGCAAGCTTCTTCTTTCACCTTCAACAAGTGATTTTTGCAAGTATCAACCTTCTTCATGATTGTAACAAGTTTATACCTCTTTGATGTTGCAAATGCAAGGATTTTGACAATGAAAATGACAAAGTGCAGACTCGTGATCAATTTTCAGTCCTTTGTTTATATTGTCTTGCTTCATTTAGACTCTAATTGCATCTTATCACCCCGTATGATGTTTCATGTTGCATTTTATGAAATTGTGTCAATTTACATGAACAAGAAGTGTTCACCACTCCTTTGGTGTATCACCTATTAGTTTAGTTTCAATTTTTGCACTTTCTATCTCTCGTCTCCTTGGAATTTAGAGTAGGATTAGGATTCAAACCTCTCGTAATTGTGCAAATAACATATCCGATCGTGAGGAGTTTGAGGAACTAGCCTCTAATCTAGAGATTCCTCTCTCATTTTACAAGTCCCACACTTGGAGAGAGGTTTCAATGTTGTGCAATCACACCGGATGCCCGAAACATCAACTTAGAAACCCGATTTGCATCCTTTCCATCTTTTAAAAGTCTCAAAACATCATATGTAAATTTAATACAATAAACCCATACCTTTCTTGTAGTATCATCAATACAAGTAACATAATATTAGGATCCTCCATGAGAAGCTACCTTAGTGGTCCCCACACTTTTGAGTGTACAAGCTCGAATTTCTACTCCTTAGTTACCCTAACTTTGAGAAATATCACTCTCTTTTTCTTTCCAAAGACACAATGCTCACAGAAATCAATATCTAAATATTTCAAATATGATAACTTACCCTTAGCCTTTAATATTTGCATTCCTTTTTGACTCATATGGCCCAACCAATAATTCCATATGCGTGTATCTAAATCTGAAGTAGATAATGTAGAAAAGGAATCAATAACACTGGTAGATAAATATAACATTCCTACCTTATTATCTCTTGCCACAACAAAAGCACCCTTGGTGACTTTCCAAGAGTCTCCGTAAATGTAACCATGCAACCAGCTTCACCTAGTTTCCTTGCAAAAATAAGATTCCTCTTGAGGCTTGACACATGCCTCACATCTTTCAATACCCATGTATTTCCGTTATGAAAATTTAGATGAACTTCCCTATACCAAAGTAACACCGCAAGGTTCATCATCACCCAAATAAACATGCTAAAAATTGCCATGGACATAATTTTTGAAATAACCCGTATTAGGGGTTGAATGGAAAGAAGCTCTTGAATCTAAAACCCATGATTCAATTCTATTATCTAAAGAAATAATAAGAGCATCTTACATTACCTCTGCTGCATAAGAAGATTTGCTTCTTTATATTTTTCTGGTTGTTGGTTTTCTTTATCCTTTGACCAACAATATTTCTTTCGCATGTCTTTTCTTTGCACATTTCTAACAAGTAATTCCCTTACCTATGGATTTAGATATGTTATCCCTTTACTTTGATTTCCCATTACTCTTACTCTTTGATCTCTCCTTCTACCAGCCCCGCTTTCTACATTCAAAGCATTCCCTGATGATGATTCCTTTATACTCTTCCCGTAAATCTCTTCATTCAAGATTATACTAACCACATCATCAAACTTCAAAATATTATTATAAGATGTTGTATTACTAACAACCATTACCAAGCTATCCCAACTATCGACAAAGAACATAAGAATAAATTTTTTTCACTTTATCATCAAACGGTATATCAACCGATTTTAACTCGATTTACAATAGATTGAAAATATTTCAAATTACTAGATGTTGATCCACCTTCATGCATCTTAGAACTAAATAGTTTCTTCATCAAATAAAATTTATTTGAAGCACTAGGTTTTTCATAAAATTTGCAAGAGATTTCATTAACGCTACCGTAGAAGTCACTTCGTAATATGAAGCCACGGATCGCTGGGCTCAATCTTATAGATCCCAAAGCCTTTTGTCAAGAATCTTACATTCTTCATCAATCATCTTTGTAGGTCTAGACATCTCATCCAACGATAAATACAAATCTCTTTGATATAGATAATCCTCAATCTGCATCTTCTATAATTGATAATTTCGGTCGTCAAAATTCTCTACGTTGTATTTTTTTCTTTTGTCATTGATGTAGCTCCCTCTCAATCAAAACCCTCTGTGAGTAAATATGTCAACACACAAAACCCTCAAACAAGATCGATACCAGTTTTTGGGGTTAGCACACTGGTTATACATATAATATATAAGATCTAAGCATACATGCAAATAAAATAAGATATTCTACCAGAAGAAATATACATAACAAGAGAAATAAATCAACACCATATTTAACGTGGTTCACCCAGTGTGGGCTACGTCCACCAAGAAACAATCCAATATATTATCCAAAGGTTTGAAAAGATATACAATATTCCACACCTCTCAGATGTACAATACTTTCTTTCACACAAGATTTTGCTTCTTCTCCAATAATTTTCTCTCTCACAATTATTCTCACAATAATCATAAAATTTGTTGATTTCTTCTTAACTATTACTTATAAACCCTAGCTTTCATGCTTATATAGGCATATACAAACATATAATACTTAGCCATGTAATTACAATCAATAGATCGACTTTAATACTAAAAATAGATCTCGTAACATATTTGGCATGGTTGTTACTATGATGAATTCCACTTTTGACATTGCAAACATTGACATGTGATTTGTCTTAGGAAGGTGTATTATTTTGACGTTTGAAAATCATGTTTGCAATGGATAAGTTATTACTATTTAGAAATTCATACTTGTTGTAATTCTGTTTACTGGGAAATGAAGCCATTCTACTGTGAATTATAAGTTGTAAATCTGTATTGTTGTTTTCATACTTACCATATGATAACAACACACCTTGAATCAATTCCATTGATCCAAGGTATGCTTCAGTTCTTCGTTATTATCATCTTGATAACTGACATTCTGAAATGGAAAGGTAATGAGGAACTGAGTTGTGTTTTGTTATAAATTTTAAGGACCCGGCTTCAGGTGTCCTTACTAGGCATCATGTTGCAAACGGTGAGTTTGGACCTCCTTTATAAATGTTTTACAATGTTGAACAACGTGAGGAGATTAAGAATCTATTACGGGACTAATAAGGAAAATATCTCAGCCTTAGTTGGAATGTTTAATGCTATTCAGATCTTAATTTAAGTTGTGATGATCTTATGCTATGTGGATTTTAATCTAAGGTAATCTATACCTACCTTAGACCCATCACTAAACTACTAAGGGGTTATAACCTAACCTAAGATGATGTGCTTAATGGTTATGGAGTCTCAAACTAACATAAGGCAATTTCAATGACTTAAGAACTAAGGGAAAACCTAGCTAATGTTAATCTAACATAAAGTATTACTAAGCAAAGAAAGGGGACCTAAGGGTTACGTGGTAAGTGGGAAGTTGGTGGTGATGGTTTCTAAGGCATTTATGTGGATTAATTTCTATCCTTACATCTTGAGCCTACCAAGTTTGGCAGAGGCATGGAGGGATAGTGGGATGCCTAGTTGGCATCATTGCTAAATTTAAAATACATGTAATTTTTGAAATAGAGCTCACCAAGTTTGAAATGACGGTGGCATGAGGAAAGAGGAGGGAAAGTGGCATTCAATGCATTCAATGGCCTCGATTTTAGTGGAAGAAACTGCCTAGGATTTTAGGCAGGTGGGAATTGGGGGAAGTTGTTTGGTCATTTGTTCTTTTGGTTTTTTCTCTGCATGAAGGTTCTTGGTTCTTCGAACCAGCAATCTTATTATTGATCCTTTGTGATCTTTGACATCTTTTGAGCTATTTTTGAACCTGTGGAAGTAAAGGGAAGTAGGAAGATTTGGTTATTGACGTTGTTTTGGAAGGAAGAGATTTTGGGAGGCTCGGCTGGAAGTCTTTTGCAAATCAACAAGAAACTCTATTAGGCATGATAGGCTCTTCTTATTAAATAGTTCTCGCTTTTTACTAAACATCTTCATTAGAAAACTCTACTCTTGGAAAAAAATGGGTTTTTGTTGTGATGTTATTTTTCATCCATGCTTGAATAAGTTCACTGTATTTTTCGATGAGATTCATTGTTTGAAAAAATAGAATGTGGGTTGTTTCTTGTTGAAAATATGGGTAAATCGTGCTTTAACCTTTATTGGATCTGGAATGTTGTCAACTATGTGAACTTCTATTGTCTGTACAAAATGAATTAAGGGAAGGACATTGTTTGATAAAGATTCGATATGGGTTTGTTTTTCCTTTGTAGGAAGAAGGTATGAAATGCATTGTCCTCTGTTGAAACTTGAGTTGCTTTGACTCTTGATTATTTTGGTTGGGCTATGATGTAATAGTTATTTGGATTCGATATTTTGTGGATTCAAAATTGTTTTAAATCAACACTGATAATTTTACTCCTTCGAGTTTAATACGTTTAGAATCCATGAAATTTGTGGGATTGTTAAGAAAGGATTTCTTTCAGATTTGTTCTCCTTGCTCGAAATCTGGTAAGATACGATTTAACTTATTCTTCTCGGAAATGTGTGAGGATATTGTTGTTTGTCTCACCTACATGCTATGAAATGATTTGTGAATAAAATTTTGATTTACATCTATATATGTTGTTGTAAGAATGGATTATCTTAGTGGAACTTTGGATTAGTTCAGTTTTGGTTATTTGAAGGAAATGAGTTGGAATGTTTGATTTTACTCTTCTCCTTTTTAGTTTGATTTTGAGCACCAACTTGGGGTTAAGTCACTTTGATTTGCCTTTATTTTATTTGAATGGGTTGGAGTTCTTTCCTTCTCACCTACCGACTATTTCCTTGATTCTTATAAAGTGGGTACATGCTTGGCTTGGCTGTAATTTTGTATTCGTTTCTCCTTGGGTGCATAATAATACATTGTAGGTATATCTCTCTATTTGGGAAATAAGAGAATGTTTGGGTAGATGCTATCTTCACTGAAATAAAATTAAGGAATCAATTATTGAGCTTGTTGCCTTGAAAACTTGTATTAGTTATTCAGACGCAGGTGGTTGTTCTATTTATTGGATGAGAAGCCTTCTCTTTTGGGATTTGCCACGGGTTTCAGTTGTATATCTTATATTGATTTAATTTTGACTATGATATTTGTGTTACAATGGTTGTTAAAATCAGATTTTTTTCTCGTAAGAATTAGTTCAATCCTTTTAGATTTCAAATATGTTCCTCCTTTCTCTCTCCTTTATGAGTTAAGGTATTCGTTGTTGATTTCTTGAAATCGAAGGAAATTATATTCTGCCTTCTCTCCTTTATGAGTTATGGAATGCAATATTGTTTTCTTCAATGTATTGAGGAAATTATTAGTTTTCCTCTTTCATCTCATTCATTTCTTCATTATGTTATTCCTGGGTAAGGATATTTCAGTTCGATTGTATCAATCGAACGAAATGGAAGAGTGATCAATCAAGGATATATCTTTATTTCCTTCTCCTTTCCTAATAATTTTTAGGGATGTAATGAATTGATGAGTGACTACATTTAGGTGTATGTAATGGAAATTATGCTTTACAAAATCGTTGATGATAAACATGAAACTTAGGCCAGAGTTGGCTTAAATTTGAATGATATATCTTAATCGGGAAACTATTATTTTGGATGTTGTTGGTTCTTTCTAAATCTTGTCGTAGAGAATGAATGTGCTTGGTTCAAGTTATGTTGATAAAGTACATTAATGTTGAACATAGGAGATCGTTTCATCTCAAAAGTGTCTCTATTATTAGTAAATAATTAGAGTTAATACCTCCCTTGATTAGGATTGAATGAATCAGGAAACAAACTATAGATAACTATAGTAAGAATGAGGTAAGCAATTTAGATTAAATATTACTTATTTGATGTAAATTTATGGTAAAATCATTGATTGAAGAGTGCTGATTTGATCATGATCTTTACTTAATGAAATGTGGTTGTGCACTTTGTTCTTCTTTTTATGATCCTTATTCTTTATGAAGTATCTAGCTGAATTGCTTTATTGTTTCATAAAAGTAGAGTTCTTTTTATGAGATAGTTATTTGAAAGCACATTGTTTTAATGATTAGTGCTTATCATGCTCAGTTTGAAGAACTGACCCATGCTAGCAATTTTTACAGATGGATTCCATAAGTGATAAAAGAAGACAAGTTATTTATGATGCTTCTTATGTTACCTAAAGGATGGATCTTTTATGAGAAATTACGATTCTTAATGAAATGTAATTGAAAAAGGGAAAAGTGGTATTTCTTAATTGAGTTTATTAATGTTGCTTGACATGAATGAACTCTGATATGTTTAGACTTGTAAAATTTGTATTTCACTTTGATGAATGGAAAAAGGATTGAGTTTTATTTGTACTTGATGTGTCATTCTCTTTGGGCATACCTTGTAAAGGGAATTTGTAAACTTATCCTTATTCTCTCGTTAACATATCTGTTTTGAATCATTTCAATTGGAATCAAATGAAATAAATAAAAAGGGAATTGATAATCTATTATTTTCTTGATTACAAATTTTAAGTTGGCACGCATAGATGAATATTTAACTAGGTCACTATGGTTTATTAGTTGACATTAATAGAAGGGTAAACTACATAGGGTTTCTTGTATAAGTAAATGGTTGCAATGAACCCTAACTAATATAAGTCAAAAGAAAGATAATTATTCTTCGGGAATGAATATTTCACTAAGACCTTTGTGGGAATCATACTCAAATGAGATTCAAAAGGAAGAAGGTATACTTCTTCTTGTTAAATCAAAAATCAGAATAAGGTAACTGAAAAGAAATAAATACATACATAATAAATATACTTCATCTTAATGAAGTCTATTATTAAGGAATTTAATTTGAATTCAGTGATGCTTAAACTTGGTTAAGCTAAGTAAGTCAATCTTACTGTTGGTATGTTGATTTTGTTTGTAAGTCTGAAACTTAAATTAAGATACCAAGGAATGAAACACAAACCTTTAGGAAGAGGGATTGGTTGCATATTAATCTGCATGGCAATTATAAGTCATTTATGGCTAACAACCGTAATGATCAAAGAAATTAAGGATTCAATAGGGTTGCTGAAATTAAATCTTAATTAAGGAGATAAGTAAGTGTTTAACTTCTTAACTAGATATGTACCTCCAGATGAGGTGATTCCGTAGGATGTTGGTACATGCCAACTGTAGTATTGTGTCATCATGAAGACTGGGGTCTTCATGAGGATACAAAGATGTTCCACCCTGACATGTCACAACACCCTTTCAAATGGGCCATCTAGATGTACATAAACTCAAACTTGGCCTTATTTTCTTTACTCTAGGTCAGTTTAGGGGCATGCTTTTGTATAGGGGTAACTCACAATGACTAAAAGTAACTAGACACATGTAATCGACTTATGTCAATTGAGTACGTCTATGTACCCTTAGTCACCGCGAGTGATTCTCTATACCAATCCATGTTGCTAACCTAGGTTAAGGTTAAACCTTGGACAAGTGGATTGACAAGAGTCAGTGAAGACCATTCTAGATAATAGATGAAGTGGGGTGAAGGACATATTCCATTTGACGAGTATGCTGTCTAGGAATATGAACATGCACAATGTGTGAAAATCTTTTGCCAAAGTATCACAAGCTATTGATGCGTTGTCCTAAGTCACCTAGTTTAAGAAGTAGGATTTTAGATAAATATTGGTAACAAATATTCGAGATAGGACTCTTAAATGAACAATTTAATACCCCGAAAAGGGTAAGAGAAACAAGTGTACTTAGTATACGATAAATATGGTTAACATGAGACATCGGTAAGAAACCAAGTCATGAAATGAGAGATCGGTGAAACTCGAGTCAATAAATGAGAGATCGGTAGTTCACTGAATCATTATAGCTATATATGGTTATCTGTTATCGATTGATTGGCATGGAATGTGTGTTCTAAATTATGATTATTTAGAACAAAGAAGATTATTTAAAACTTGAAATGTGTGTGTGTTTTCTAAATTATAATAATTTAGAACAAAGAATGCTATGAAAAAAAAATCCCCTTTTTCTAAAGCTTTAAAATGGGAATGTTACAAGATCTAATTCCCGAGAGTTAAATAAAATATTCCCACATAGGTAATCGATGCGGTTATCCCTAACCGATGCGGTTCCTCCTTTCTCATTGATGTCGGCCATAGGTGACCGATGCTGGTCGCTCCATAACCGATGTCGGTTACTGTGTTTTCCATTAAGTTTCATATTGCATGCTAATCTGAAGTAATTAAGCTCCACAACTCAATAAAAAGATGGAAAAAGTCATGAAATCGCATGCATAAAACATATAATACATTCAACCATTTGTAGTATTGTGTAATAAAAACTCCTAACTATACGGGAAATAATCGGTTACACATGCAACTAGGAGGCTACATATGCAAGCAAGTGACAATGTGCAACCAAGCATTTTCCTATGTAGATGTCTATCTACACATGCAATTTCGATTCATGAGCATGCAGTAGATGCATGTGCAATTGGGAGTCTACATCTGCGCAGATGCCCTGATGCACATGCACCCACCTAATTTCATATGCAACCACCCTACTACATGTGTAGTCGAGTGACTAAATATACAACTAGTCATGTGCAAACACCCAATTATGCATGTAGTCACTTGGTTGTAATGTATTGAGATGACTACATGTGCAACCGCCTAGTTATGTGTGTTTCTAGATTCTTACGTCTAAACTCAGAAGCCGCTCGGCCTATAATTTTAAATAGACACCTTCCTAAAGCATGTCTAGTAATCTCCCATTTACTACTATGTGCCCTTCCCCTCCCTCACCTATATATATCCTTGGGTCATCAAGCACTGTTTCATTCTCTTATTTCTCCTCACTCCAACCTCGAACTCCAAACTTCGATTGTAGCTCTAATCTATTCAATCGGGTTTTAGGCTACGGGGTATAGGCTCCTACAATCTAGATCAAGATCCTACACTACTACAATCTAGAATTTAGAAATGGATACCCATTTGACATCCTCCTAGACTTGTTTCCACTCACAAGATTGTTGGGTTTTAAAATGGTACTTTAACAAAAACCATAGTCAGGGGACATCAAGTCCCTCCTCTTTATGGGAGAGGTTCCCTTATTGAAAAAAAGCAACAAATCTTATATACAAATGTACAACTTTCATCTTAAGGCTAGACCTTTGACATCTTAAAATATTTTTTTACCAAAATATATTATCAATACAAATGAATGAAAGAATCAAGAAAGGAAAGATCAAAATATAACAAAGACTTTAAGGAAACATAAATAAGCAGAGTATAACCCTATACGTACTGAGCAAGAGTGATAAAGAACAAAATCATTCACATTCACAACATAAGATATCATTCCATAGACACAAAGTTCTAGAAATCATATCAATAAGAACACAAAGTTTCTTATCACAGAAGATAAATGATCCAAAAATTTCAGGTAAGCAAGAAGGGACAATGGAGGAAGATAGAGAAAAAGGGGAAAATCATTTTGTATTAATTTTCTTTTGATTATAATTACACTTCAAAAGTATCAAAATCCAACATTTGCAATGAGCCAAGATCTTGCATTTATAGATAAAGCGAAAAGAGGAGAAGAAGAGAAGGAAGAAAATATAATCTAGAAGCTCAACCACTAACCATCAATGCCCCTACAAATCCACCTACAATCTGTTAAATCTGGTTTTGCATGTCTTTGGCATGTTGAAGAAGGATGGATGGAAGATCAAATCAAATTTGATCTAGTTGAAGTAGTTTGATCACATATTAATGGCACAAATATGTTTTCCAGATTTTCCCCCAAATTAAGACATCCAATTGGTCCTCCATGTCTATTTGGCATGTTGTAGAATGAAGGATGGAAGATCGATCAAACTGGGCTGTTTGAAGCAATCAGATCACGTATTAATGGCATGAAAGAATTTTTCAATATTTCCAACCATAAAATCCTACTAAAAACAATAATTTATGCATCCATGGCATAGAGGAGACCAAGATCTTTCCAACAATATAAAATTTGTCAAATTTTGAGTACTGGAGCAAAAGTTATGCTCATTTGAATATTTGAATCGAATCCGTACAAAAATGGCGAAAATGCAATTTTTGCAAAATGGATCCGCAGCCTGAAATTGAAATTGTGCCTTTAGCACAAAAGATGCAAAGTGTAAAATTCTCCCTCAAACCCCATAGGCCCGCAACTTCACTTTTGATATAGGTCTGACATGTGGCTTTACCTAAGTGGTAATAGAGTCGTGGCTCACTTTATAATTTTACTTCTTTTGGAAACAAGGCTCAAAATCTCAAAGTTCTCCACCGACCCGCTTCCCCGTTTTGACTTTTCAACATGGGCTCAAGACCCCAGCAGAGTTGTGGAGCATTTTATAACTTTTAACTCTCTTTTTGGAAATAAAACCAAAATTCCCAAAATGCTCCGACATGACCCACCTTCCCATTTTGAATTTTGATGTGGGCTCAACATTTGACTTTATCCCTTGGCATGAGTAGGGCTGGTTCACTTTATCACTTTATGCCTTTTATGGAAACAAAGCCAAAATTCCTAAAGTGTCTCGACAACCCACCTCTCCGCTTTGACTTTTCAATGGATATTCAATACATGGCTTCAACGGAGTTGTAGCTCATTTTTGTAACTTTACTCCTTTTGGAAATAAAGCCAAAATCTTTAAAAGTACTCAAGATCCGCCTTCCCGCCTCAAACTTAAAAATGGCCACGTGTCCTTTTGCAGGCCTTAGGCATTCTTTTATACTTTAAGCCTTTTTTCCATAATGCCTCAAAATACAAAACTGACCCGCCTTTCCGCCTTAGCTTGATTCGACCAATCAGGATCCTTCGGGGCCACAGAGCCAATTTGACACTTTTGCAAAAATAACAAAAAATGATAAGTTCACAAAATAATCCGCCACGCCACATCCAATTAGAGATGTCCACATACTCATGGATGTTGGGCCAAAAATTGACAGGGAAGATACACCCGTCATTCACGACTATAGAAAAAAATACAGAGGAGGGGAAACTCCACCATTTACGCCCGAATTTCAAATTTTCTCCATGGAAAGAGAAGCTGAAAAACAACATAAGGATCGACATGATCCACAGCCAAAAGAGAAGGATTGACAATTTCATTCAAATGAAAGAAACAATTTTCAAGCATCCAGATGGGAAGACAAAAATTTTATCAAACCATGCGGACTGCAAGATTTTAAATTAACAGGCAAGATTGCAAATGAGCACCAAATTCTTCAAAGCACGAATTTTTCTATCTCTCCAGACTTCTCAATCTACTCAAACATCTCTCAAAGGCACCAACTCAAAATTTTCAAAACTTGACTTGAAAAACGAGGGGGATTTTGAGGGTGACAACAAGGATAAACCCAAAACTTAGTTCAAAAACCTTATATGCCCCAAAATTCTAACATTGTCGAGCCTAAAGGACACATTCAAAGGACTGGGTTGATAAATGTTACTTTCGAGGGATAATTTACATGTTGTAATACAACAATGACACCAGCCATCGCAATTTCTTTTATCCAATTTTAACAATTCCACATATATATTCAAATTGAACCTTCCATCACAAGAATTTTCTTTTGGGATATCTCAAGAATAAATCCATTTCTTAACCAAGATTTCATACACAAATGTCAACCTTGTGACAAAAAAATTAATGCTCTCAAATGAGGATAAAAATTATTTGGAGTCCCGCTTTGGCATGTAGTTCGAAGGTAGAATCTTATTTTTAGTATTTAGAATAATATCATAACATGAATAATGAATTTTCCTTTTCTCAATGACATATGTGCAGGTACTACTAATACCTCTAAATCAAGACGAGGCTTGTCTGTAATATGTTCAACACACATTTTTCTAAGACATGATTGAATTTTTTTAGGCTAGGATAGTCTTGTAGGGTAGAAAATCAGACATACCATACTAGGATCTTGTTTACATCCTACGTTCCCTAAGTTTCCAACAATTTGATTGGTGTACAAATATATCCAACATGATATGACATGATTTGACACATACTATTTGCAATGAGGGTGCAACATTGTCATGTTGTAATTATATACTTGCATTATATTATGAAGCCTATCATAATTTGAACTTTGATGCTAATATTCCTATTGCACTTAATGAAATAATGAGAGTAAATTTCCTTTCTAATGATGAGAACGAAGTAAGTTTAACATTTCAATTTGTGTAAAACAATTTCGTTAATTTATTTGTAAAATTTAGCTAATTTTCAATTTTCTTCAAGAAGAAAGCACTTATATCGTATGGAAGAAGATATGTTGCACCGAAAGGTCACCAAGATCTTGAGGATTCTGCTGATTGGGTTAAGTGCACCAACTGCGGGGACCAAAAGGGGGTCTTAAGTGGACGCTTTTGTTGAAAAATAAAAATCTTCAACTTGTACAAGTTATTTGAAATAGTTACACTCAAAATTGGAAGATGTTGTAAGAACACGAATCATAAAATTTTGAGTCTAGTTTCTAAGCTACTAAACTTTATTGAAAATGGTCACGTTTAAGTGGGTAAAATAACTAAAATACCAACACATACACCTATTTTTGTTAGAAAACACAGTAGAGTGAATTGCATGCCCCCCACCATGTTTTGAGCACTATTTAGTATTTTTGAACACCCTTTGGTAGAAAGATAACTAAGAGTATCTAGTTTGTGCTAGATTTTTTAGATTTTTCTACTAAGTATTTTTTTATGATTTTTCTAGTACAAAAATTTTAAATTTAAAAAAATAACGGAGACTCGACCATGCCCCCAACTACCTAAAAATATCAAAAATTAGTTTTTTTAATATGTATAGAATTAGTTCTATTTTGTGCCTGAATAATTTTTACTCAATTTCAATGAGTAGAAAAAAGATACAAGACAAAAGATAAACATTTACAATCACTAAAAATAAAGGTATAAAATACATAGTTTGAAATAAATATAAATGAAAACCTTAGAATAGTTAAAAAAATATAAAATTACATATTTAGAAAGAGGATAGTTTTCTTGACATTGTAGGTAAATTTTTAAGAAATATAGTGAACATTTTTATAGGGTTTAGCATGGTGGAAGGTGAGTTTTTTTATATTTTTTCTAAAACATGTAGGTGGTTGTGTTTCTACAGTCTAAGGTGCGAGGTTTGGGAAACCAAGGTAATTCCAAGCCTGCAATTTTTTGGTTTGCGGGCATAATAAACGAAATGCATACGCGTTATAATGCGTATGCGTTCCACATAGTATAAACATTATATGTGCTTTTGGCATGCTTCTATTTACAAAAATAAATGTTTAAGTATAATAACAAATGAAAAACATATACATAAATAATAATAAAATGAAAAACTTATACATAAATAATAATAAATGAAAAACTTATACTTTAAATTTATTTTAGTAAATATAAGAAATTAGGGTCACTCTGCACCTTATGGAACTAGTCTCATAGCTCCATGAGTCACGGTTTAGGAGATAGTTTTTATAGTATAATCTAGTCAGTACATAGGTAATTTTCAAGATTTCAACATTCAGCCTAAAGCTTTTAGCATTTAAATTATACAATCAAAACCCTAAACCCTAAACCCTAGGCCCTAAACCTAAACCCTAAACCATAAACCTTGAGCCCTTAACCCTAAACCCTAAAAACTCCGAACCAATGATCCCTAAATCCAAAGCCCTAAATGAAAAACCTTAAACATTTATCCCTTAATCATGAGCCCTAAACCCTAAACCCTAAATCCCGAGCCTTAATCCCTAAATGCTAAGCCCTAAGCCCTAATCCCTAAACCCTAAATCATGAACCATGAGCCCTAAATGTTAAAATCTATAAACCCTAGACCCTAAAACTAAATCATACACCCTAAACCGTGAGCCCTAAACCATAAACCCTAAATCTTAAACCCTAAACCATGAGCCATAAACACTAAACCCTAAAATATGTGACCTAAACCCTTAACCCCGATCCCTAAACCCTTAACCCCGAGCCCTAAACCCTAAACTATAAACCCTAAATGCTATGACCAAACTACTAAACCCTAAACCTTGAATCATGAGCCCCGACCCATAAACCCTAAATTTAGAGCCCCGAGCTCTAAACCCTAAACCTTAAAAGCAGTAACTCTATACCCCGAACCATGAACCCTAAACTATAAGCGCTAAACCCTAAACCCTAAGCGTTGAACCCTACACCCCGATCCCCGAGTCCTAAACCCTAAACCATGTACCCTAAGCCCTAAACCCTAAACCTTAAGTCCTAAATGCTAAATATTTAACCCTAAACCCTAAACCCTAAACCATAAACCATAAACACTAAACCCTTAACCCTAAACCATGAACCCTAAACCATGAACCCTAAACACTAAACCCTAAACCATATACCCTTAACAATGATTGCTAAACCCTAACCATAAACCCTAAAACCTAAACCCTAAACCCTTAACCCTTAACCCTAAATCCTAAACCCAAAACCCTAAATCCTAAAAACTAATCCCAAACCATTAAACTTGAACCTTGAACCCTAAACCCTAAACCTTAAACCCTTAAACATGAGCCCTAAACCCTAAAACCCGAACCCTAAACCCCGAGCTAAAAATCTTAAACCATAAAACCTAAACACTAAATCCTAAACCCTAAACCTTTAGCCCTAAACCCTAAACCATAAACCCCGTACTCGAGCCGTAAACCCTAAACCATAAAACCTAAAACCTAAAACCCAAACACTAAATACCGATCCTTAAAACATAAACCATAAACCCTAAATCCTAAACACTTTGAATCCCTAAACCCTAAACCCTAAACCATAAACAATAAACCCTAAATCCTAAACCATCAACCCTTAACCTTGAGACATAAACCCTAAACCATAAACCCTAAACCATGAACCCTAAACCCTGATCCCTAAACCCTAAATCCTAAAACCTAAACACTTGAGCCCTAAACATTAAACCCTAAACCCTAAAACTTGAACCCCGAGATCTAAACAATAAACCCTAAGCCCCGAGTCATAAACCCTAAACTCGAAACCCTAAACCCTAAACCCTAAACCATAAATCATGACCCAAAGGAAAGTCCTAATAAGATCATTTAGTTTGTTTTAGTCTGTAGGTAATAGAATCTAAGGTGATAAATCAACTCATTTAGTTTTGATGAGAGACCACTTCCTCCAAAGGCCTAAAAATCCATTTTTGGCCATTATGTATCTAATTGAACACACTTCAGAAGTTTTTAGAGAAAATATAAATCATTTGAGGGTGATTTTAGAGATAATTTAAGATGTCTAAGTAAATTTAGGAAAGTTTAGGAAATAAAATCTCATTCATGAGAAATTTTTTTAAGACCAGGTTTTTAGGTGTAGGGAATGAAAGCTAAAACAGTAAAATTTGACTTATCTGGATGATTCCAGGAGTTCTAGAAAGAATTAGGATGAAAGAAATAGGAATTGGAAGCATATTATAATACTCAATAAGGTGGGATAATCAAAATTGATTCAAATATTAAATATTTCTTTAGGTACTGCAAAAATCTTCATTCACCCCTCTAAGTTCAAAATGAAATAGGACCTAAATTTTGAGTTGCAGGTAGAATTAGATTTTTAGAATAGTTTCATTGATCATAAAATGTGATTTGTAGTGTTTCAGTGAAGTATGGAGGTCAAGAACATGTAACTCATACTAAAATTTCATTCAAGGATTCATCCCCTATCTGGAGGAGGAAACCCATTTCCATGAGGAACAACTTGAGAAAAAAGGTGTCTATGTACCATAAGCATGCTTACACCCAAGTTTCATCTTGGTCAATAAATTGAATTGTGAAGGATTCATCATATTTAAAGGTGAAATGTGGAGCTTAAGGAGTGAATTGATGATCATCATATCTTGACTCTGTCATTGTACCCAAATCTCTCCAAAGAACAAGTTAAAATGATCTAGTCGTGCTACCAAGGTATCCAGGACCATCATGTGTGAAGTATTAAGGAATATTCTATCTCCATGAGATACATATGAGAAAATACATGTATGAGAATCTTGAATTTTATTCCATGAAAGGATGATTTTAGAGCTAGGAAAGGTGAAGGGATGATCTTTATATAGAGCACCTGTTTCTAAGAATGAGCAATCATTTGAGTTCACTTGATGCAATTCACTTGGTACTATTTAGAAAAACTAATTCAACACCTAGCAGTGTGATCAAACCTTAAGGAGGAGGCACATTAAAATCACCTCATTTTTTCCATAGGACATGAATTCCATTAAGGAGCAATCCTCTATTTACAAAGTGAGGATCTAATTTTAGTAAGAAGTAGACAAGCATCATATAGTTGATTCATGGTCACTAAAGTGAATTATGGAATAAATTTAAAATTGGTACCAATGCAAGAAATAGTAGGGAAAAATCCAATCCGGAAGGTTAAAAACCCTACAAAATGACTATATGTATTCCCAAAACAAAGACCGACTACAATACATATGGCTTTGAAGTTTTAGGTCATTGCTGAAATTCTAAAAATGAGTAAATCTTGACAGTTTAGATTTTGAAAAACTATCTTCTAGATTATAACTGTCAGAGCTACATGACCACTTCCATCAAGTTCAGAGTGACCCTAACTTCTTATATTTACTAAAACAAATTTGATGTATAAGAAATAATAAAATCATAAAGAAAATAAATAATAAAAGTTTTTATTATTTATTTTATTTACACTTTTATTATTTCTCATACTTTAAATTTATTTTAGTAAATATGGCTCCTTCAAGCTCCTCTAAACTTCATAAAGGTCAAAATACGTACATGTTTCATAGCACTAGAAACACATACATGTTATAACATGTACTTATTTTAGGCTCATGAATTCCTTAGCCTAATAAAACATAAACGCGATCATGTTATTGCAAAAATCATACGTGTTTCAGTCATTTTCACTTTTGTGTTTGCTTTTATGCCCCTTAGATTAGTGCACTTACCCGATTCTTACCTAGATGCACAAGTATCTCCACCTCCAGTTTCAAGACAAAAACGTATGAGGAATTCTCTTACACCCACTCAATTACAAGTGCTACAAGCATCTGCATCAATTATTCCAGGTATTAATACTAGTATGTAATTATACAATCAAGCTATGATTCATGAAGTAATGGAACATATATTATTTAATTTTTTATTAATTGATTATCGACTATGCATAATTTTAAACATTACAACATATTTATAGATTCATCTGATAAGTAATCATGAAACTTCCCGACATCAAGTTGAACCAATGGGCTCCATGAGGATTCAACCACTGACAATGGAAGAAACAACTACCCCTAGACATACCCAACATGGTAAGTATAATGTACATTTTATATACATTACTTCAAACTTTAACTTTTCTGCTAAATTTACTAAATATTGAATTCTTGTGTTTTCAAATTTAAATTTTACAGTTCCTTCTCCTACTCAAACAAAAAATATGCCACCTCCACCACTACAGAGACAGGTTTAGATAAGGGGAAAAGAATATATTTTCCATCTCATAGTGGTGGCATAGTTCATTTGACAGGATCTCAGTTTCCAAATTTCTCCTTTAGTGGTCTCCCAAGTGCAATGGGCACCACCATTTTGCATCAAATTGATCTTGATGATGATTTCTTGGGTATTGAGAGTGGTACTGGTGATCCAACTACCTTTAATCCCCATAATATTATTCAAGGCTAGACCCAAATAGCTCTTGTTTTAGAGGCTCATTCACCTATTTCGCCAAACGACATGCCCTCTCCACCTCATACAAGTACCACAGTCTAAAGATCAATTAACATCTTTTCCTTTGAATAATTTGTTGGCAGATAACTGTTATGCTAACATGAATGATGTTATTTTTATTGATATATTTAAATTAAAAACATGGGAATTGCAGGAATTTTTTTATGAAGGAAATATATATCATTTTTCAAAACCATTCCAAAAGAAATTCATTGTTTTCTTTAGTTAAAAATGAGCCAAGAAAGATTGATGTATTGGTGAATAAGGCTCTTTCAAGTACCATTACAGTAGACAATGGATATAATGATAATTTTTTGGATATAATGTTAAATAGGTTAGAAAATTTAAATGGTGAAGCCCAAGCTTACTATAACCAATGGGCTAGAGAAAAATCCTGGTTATGATTGTAAATGCGGAAAAAGATAAATTTGTTGTAATTTTTCTTTATTTACATTGAAATTTTAGTTTTACATATTTAGATTTGTAACTAATAATATATTTTTTCAAATGTATTCAAAATATGAAAAATTTAATAATGAAGCATGAGTCTTAGATATTCATTTGAATACTACAGAAAACATTGAACTCATTGTTTTGCGAGGTTAAAAGATTTGAATCTTGATACAAGAAATAGTTCAGGGGACAAAATTCCCTCCTCTTTATGGGAGAGGTTCCCTTATTTCACACACACAAAAACAAGAAAAACTACTTATTTAAAAATATACAAACTATCAATATTTGAATGAGGATTTTGATGTTGGAATTTTTCCCATATTAACAATATTCTCAATACAGAAGATAAGGAGAGCATAATAATTCATCAGAGGAAACAATAGCTTTAAGAAAGATTGGTTGGAAGGAAATCCTGAGTTCACTTCTCACCTATCAAGAACATGAATGTTATCCTTGGTTACCCAAGATTACTAACTATTGCAGGAATGAAGGAGAAGAGAAGAAGTCAACACTTTCAGGCAAATAGATAGCAGAGTGATGCCCTACTAATGCATGCATGAAGATTTTATTAGCGTAAGAACCGATTAACATGATGAGATCCCTCTCCACCATTAGTTCAAGATTTTTGTGTGATGACAAGTCATGTAGCTTTGATACCATGAAAGAGGGATTCATGAGAACCGATGTCAAAAAGTGATGCACCACATCGAAGTTGCACTCGATGGTAACATCAAGCTAATGCAATATGCAAGATTTGAAACAATGGAAAGAAGATTGCAATTAAGAAGATTGGGTCAGCTCATGCTCATAGATCTAAAAATAGGAAGTACAAATAGGGGTGCTATGGAACCCCCATGCCTAAACATGGAAAGAAACTCAATGACGTTGCTGACACATATGACGCCACTAGAAGAGGAGTTACAATTCCAAATAAGGAATGTAACTCCTATGACGCATTGACGTAAATGACAATGTCAGATTCTATGACAGAATCTAACACTTGTCATTTGACTTCCTAAGACCTATGAATCTCGCAAGGTGAGATGACTCACCTAGGTGATGTGGACAATGATTGGATAGTCACACACACCAATAGCTTTAAGAATTATATGAATTTGCACACATCCAAATAACCCATGAGATATAAATGTTTTAGACACAAATTTATTTGCACTACATCTAATAGGTTGAACACAAAGTTTCTTATTTGAATATAACAAAAAAACATGCAAATCAAGGAGTAGAACAGAAAGAATGGGAGATGCAAGAAAAAGAGAAAAGATCTTCTTTTGTATTGATCAAAATTTTGTGTATTACATTTTAATCATCAAAATCCAACCCCTTCAAATGATACAAATATGCTTTAAAAATCCATAGGGGTGGTTACTACTAAGGTTAATTACATTTCTCTTTATTTTAATTAATTATTATAACTTAATCCAAAGTATTATAACCTTGAGTTGTCCTTAATTACAAATTACATTATTATCAAAGATAAATCCAACTTTGAAATACATTAATTAAAAGAAAGGCCTATGCACTAGATGAAGGAAAATTTGAGGAGGAATTCGTTGTAGTTATCACTTTGAGAATCTAGTTCTTAAAATTCACAAGTGCTCCAACGATCTCCATGCCTTGAGGAATAGTATTTTTGGTTGTTACATCAGCCTAACTATTTA
Organism: Taxus wallichiana var. yunnanensis; assembly: GCA_018340775.1. Lineage (NCBI taxonomy): Eukaryota > Viridiplantae > Streptophyta > Pinopsida > Cupressales > Taxaceae > Taxus > Taxus wallichiana. Next base: position 92,129,832 of record CM031235.1, on the reverse strand, counting down.
GGAAATCTTCCACGTCTTTTCCAAAGTCTAATTTTTTAAAGACTTTATTTTCCTCAATGACTACAATTTGCAATGCACATACCACTTCCATATTTTCCCCGGTTACATTGTTACATTTGAACAATTTTTCTTTGATAAGTGATTTGAATTCTGCCTTAATATCTTCAATTGTATTTCTACTCAAGGAGTCTTCCTTGAAGAATTGGAAACCAAGGTCTTGAAATTATTTCAATATACAAGCTTTGAAGGCATCACCTTTCTGGAACATGTTCTTCAGTTCATCTATTACTTATTCAAAAAAATTATTTTCCAATCTACACTAAACACCCATTTCTTTGAGATATTATTCTTTGTGTCATCAAAGATATTATTGCAATGAGGATTTGTTCATTAATATTGCTCATTTTCCTAAGATCTTGTATGCATTCTCGTCCACGGTTTGAGTTCCTTCTCCGGACTTGCAATAGTTGAGGTGAATATCTTGAATGGAAGAAAGGTCATCATAGTTTTTATATTCTTCATCAATGAAATTCAGGCCTGAAATAAACATTCCATTCACCATAGCTATAATTTCCTTTCCATAAGATGCATGCTTATATATATCTTTGATATTTTGTACCTCCTCATTAGTCAATACAACATGGGGTGGCATTGAAGTTAGAGGAGCTGGATCCAACACTTTTTAACTTTCCAATAGGGATATGATGAAATCGAGAGTTTTTTCACCGATCTTCAAGTATTTCCTATTTTTTCTTTCCCTTCTCAAATCTTTAAAAGAAATTTGACATAGTTTCTTTTAGATTTTGGACCTCACTCCCAAGAGTGGATTCAACCAAAGTGAGATTATTTTCAATTCTAGATCACTCAGATTCAAATCATTTCATCCTTTTCTTTCTTTGGGTTAGAAATCACCAAACATTGTTGGCCTTTTACATCAAATACCAACCTTGAGGTAGTTTTAGATTTCTTGACAGATGGAGCAGGATTTGTGCCCAAAAGGGAAGCTACAACATCAAATTTGGGAGCAACAATTTGAGATGAAGCTTTCCTTTTCTTACTCTCAACAAAAGGCCCAACACAAGTGAAGCTAGTATTGGAAGATGGGGTGACTAGAGGGCCTCGTGAAAGTGTCTTTGATGGAACCAAGAGTTTGTGTAAATGATACTTCCACAGTAGATGTTTCAAAAATAGAAGCAAGTATCTCCTTAACAGGAGTCTTTGGGATGCTCACTATTTCATCTCTTGATTTTACACTCTCTTGTTTATCCTTCACTTCATCTTCTTTCTCAGTGTTACCTCCTTCATAATTAATTTCTTCTTCTTGGCCTTCTGATTCCTTCCTTCCTCTTGAAAGATCAATGATTTTCTCAACTTCATGGACTATGTCTCTGTTTGCTTGGGAGAAGGAGGTTGTTTATTTTCTTCTTCAATTAATTCTTCTGTCCTTTCAACCTTTTTAGCCTTCCCTTTCTTAGTGTATACTAGAGTTGAATATTCAAGAGGAGAGGGAGCTGATTGAGTATGTACTTCATGCACAAAGGTAAGAATATCTCTATGGCATGTATATGTTTATTGAGAAGGGGACCAAAACTTTTCCATCTTATATATTTTCATTTTTCTATCAAACCAAACCTTTGTTCTTACTATGACTAGGTTTATGATTTCTTGTAAGTCATCCTTCTCTTTTTTGAACCAATTAATGGTGGCAAAAGGAGTTTTCTGATATATATTTTTGTATCCAAGAGACTACAAATCTTCATCATTATCTTACAAATCTTCTAGTACTTTATAGACTCCAAAATCTCTGATTTGTTGCAAGGAGAGCCTATCATAGTACCTTCTTCTTGCCTCATAATCATCTAAGAAATCTTCCCAATAATCTTCTAGATTAGGGAGGTGATAGAAAGACATCCTGAAATTTTTGGAAATGAAACCTTTGAGATCAAAGCAAGACCTCTTTTGAAAAGAGTAGAAATTGAAGGAAACAATAGTTCTCTCAACATTTTGTGCATCAAGGGCAGTTCTACAAGTATAGTTACCCAAAGTAATTGGGAATTGAATGCCAGTTATCTTCTTATCTCTGTAGGTTCTGTGCAACATATCAAGTTGCCTACAAATTTCTACAAGAGCAATTTTGTCACTACAAAACATTGGGATTTTAAGAGGTGTTCCCTCAAAGCCTACTAACCGCATGTAGGAGACTCTTCTTAACTGAATGAAATAGATTCTATATATAGTGATTAATTTCTTTGCCTCAACATAATTTTTTTGGCTATGTTACCCTCCAGAAGTCTGACAATATACATGGTGAAGGCATCATTGACTCTCCTAAAGTGATGATTGTTGTTCTTCAAAGTCAATTGTGGGTAATATTCATACACTGGAGCATTATTTTTACTATCCACTAGAGAAAGACCCAACCATACTATATATGTTGCAATGGTATACATCAGATAAGAGGTCATATGCAATACTTTAGTTCTCTACACATTAGCTAATTGTTCACGGAGGTTTTCAAAAATTATGTCCCTTGAGTTAAAAATTTGTTTTCCTTCACAAATGATGTTTAGAAATGAGGAAATCCAAAAGTGAAACTCATTAGTTGAAGGAATACCCATGATTCTAGCTAGGAGGGTGATAATATCTGAAATCTCTTCTTTGAAATCAACTCTATACATGGTCTTGGGAAACCTGGAGGCTCCTTTCTTTGGGACTTTAAACCAAGACTTGGCCACCATGTGCTTGTATTTCTCATTTTCTTGATCAAATAAATACTGAGCTTGAGCCAAAGTAAGAATATTTGAATCTTCCACTACAGGAATCCCAAAAGCAGCATTGATGCACCTAACATCCAGTTTGGCAATTACTTGGCCTTGAGGGTCTCTGATTTCCTTCGAGCCTAGATCAAAACAAGAACCACAAGCCAAGATTGTATTTGCACATTGGACTAAAACTAGAAATCCTCCAGCATGAGTGATTCCACAATCTTTGATAATTTGAGCCATAGGAGAGGGATTATCACTATTAATTCATTCCCAAAAATTGTTGAAATCAATATGCTGGAAATTGTTGTCCACTTTGTGTGGTATGGAAGTTTATAGGGAGGAGAGGTGTTCATGACCCTTAAAGTGGTACTTCATGATGGAAAATGGATTGAAGAATAGATTCTTTGGAAGATAAGGAGGCTTTGAAAATGATTTTGGAGAAGAACAATGCAGGATGGTACAAAATAAAGTTAACTCCAAGTTCTCATAGAAGGTTGTGAAACCACTAATCTTGATTGTAGGATAAAAGGTGACCTCTCTAGGAGAACAACGCACATTGAAATTTTTAAAATAGCTAAGGAATGCCCATGCTATGGCTAAAAATAGCTTGGGAGGCACATGAATGGAATACGCGAAGCTCAACTATAATTTACAATGGTAAAAATGACCAATTTCATCTATTTTATATTACCTCGTTTGAAAAAGGTCAGTGGAATGCATTAAATGGAGGGATTTAATGTTCTACAAAAATGGGATTACTCACAACACAAGGTATTGACTTATCCTTTAGAGTGCAGATATGATGAAAGAATGAGGCAAGAAAGGCTCAAAATTACAGGACACATGGGACATGAGAAGCCAAAATATCTCGCAATACACCAGGATTTAATTGAATGTGTGTAATCGGTGAAATCTGTATAGAATGCCCATGGGATATGGAGACGTAGGTTCTCCACCAACTTGAAATGTCTCGCAAAACAAATAAGACCTAGAAAGTTTCAAGAAAATCTTGTGAGTTGGTAATGCATGCGGAGAATGTGGAGATGTGGGGAACTAGTGATTGGGAGGCACAAGGGCCATGGGTTCTTAAAAAGGCAAAAATACCTGCAATACAAAAGAAAGGAAAGTCAATTGTAGGAAAGATGGGGATACGGGGATAAGAAGATCGCAAGAACTCGGGACATGTGGAACATAAAAACCCAAAATACCCACAAAAGAAATAAAAGGCCCAAAACTCAAGAAAGTTTAGAAAATCGACTAATTGTTGGAATCATATTTCTTTCCCAAACTTCACAAAGGAAAACAAAGACCTCATAAGAGATAACTTACTCAAATTTTGAAAATTTGACAAAAATACACACATTTTTGGGTAAGTGACAAAAACTTGGCTCTTTCTAGGGATTGGACTGACTTGGCAAACATTGAAAACAAGGAAAAGAAAAGGACCTCAAAATATCTCGGTTAATGACAAGTGCTAAAATGTGTTGACCATTCTCCATAGGTAATAAAATTGGGTAGATCGTAATTTAATAGCTCTCTTTTCTTTAGCACTCAAATGTGTTGAGCATTCTCCATAGGTAATAAAATGAGTGATGTCAGCATACCATTCATTTGTGGAAATGAGGAAAAGGATAGTGGGGATACCAACACCTTCTTCAAATGGTTCACTCATGACACTATTGGTAAGTAGTTCACAAAATCCTCTAGCCGAACTAGCTTAGTTGGTTTAATATCTAGGTCATATTCTTGTAATTTTTCTACCCAATTTCCTTAGTTTGATCTAAATTCTTGTTGCGTGAGGATTGATTTGATAGTTTTATCAGGCACAAAGACAATTGAGTGAGAATTGCGGATATAGAATAAAAATTGCTTGACTTCCTTTAAAACAACAAAATCATGTTTCTCCATTTCCAAATATTTTAGCTCATGGGTCTTGAGGACATAACTAATGAAGGATATAGGTAGTTCGCATCCTTAAGGATTCTTCTACACTAAAATAGCTTCCAAGGTGTACTCAGTGGCATAGCAATAGATTATTAAATCTTCTTCAAAATTAGGACCTGAAAAGAACAAGAGTATTAGCAATTTCCTTATTAATATTTTCAAAATAACTCTTTCCCTCATAATTCCAAAAAAAGGATTGCTTCTCTTTAATTATGAGAGTTGTTGGTATCTAGATTTAATCTCCTTTACAACTTGAACAACATCATGAATTTACACAAGACACTCAAGGGTAGATAGATGATTTGTATATCGTTTGTAGCCGGAGAGCTCATCTATCTGACTTGTTGGTACTCAAGATTTGAGGGAGTGGATAGCACCTTCAAAAGGATCTTGATCTGATCCTCACTATTTTAGGTTGTGCCTATCAACCAAGGCAAGAGAACCTATATTGCAACCCTTGTATGGTAAAGGAGATGGAGATATCCTTATATTTTTCACATTATATGGAGATGGCCTTGTGAAAACATGATCAATTATCCATTATTCAAACTCAAAGGAGTTGTCACTACTAAATGATGGAAATGCTTTCATGACAAGGCTGAGGCTGCTAGAGACATGATAAAATCCTGGTATGCTTTGTGTATTTTTGTGAATGGATTTGTATTCTTTTGTTGACACACAATGCAATGCAGGGGTAGTATTGGTAGGATGAATTATTTTGAATGAAATTTTGTGGGGAGATGTTTAGACAAGACTAGCTGGGAATTACCAACTTCTTTGAGAACCTTTGCAAGAAATTTGTAACACCTACATAATAAGAATACTTCCAGAGGTTTTACATGCTCCTTCAACTAGGATATGTTCACAAATGGAGGCCCAGATCTGCACTCTTCCACACAATATTTGAATACCTGCTACAAAAGGTTGAAGTAAATATATCAACAAAAGTATCTAGAAATCCCTGTTTGATCATGACCTAAGGTGCACCCAAAGATTTACAAACAATCTCAAAATTCAAGGACAATAGAGTGATTTTAAATCTGTTTATCTTCTATCAGATGAAAGCTCTTCTGAATATAAGATTGCAAATGCCATTAAACCATCAACCAGAAATGAGACCCTATATGATCAAAGAGATCCTAAACACAAGATTGCAACATAAGCAAGAAACATAAATTGAAAACATTCTGAAACATAAGTATATGCAAACTTTGCCAAGAGAATAAACCAGATAATCTAGAAAATGATCAGATATATCAGCAAGGGAAAGTCATGAGAACAATCTCAGATCTGTTGATGGCTTTACAACTGAAACCAACTCAACATGATGAAATCTGATACAAAATGGAATTGAAAATGGCTCTCAGGTGGTTTTCTCAGAGAAAATGGGTTTCTTTCAGTTTTTGCTTGAAAAATTCTAAGTTATTTTCTCTCTTCTATCTCCCCCTTTACAAATGCTTCAAAAATACATTTTATACATCATGCTAGCTTGGAACCTTGCTTCCCAAGAATTGAATATGCTTAAGGGATCAAATTTGTTACAAAACCCTTCATCATTTCATGAAAATGAGATCAAACTGTAAAACAACTCGCATATTTCGGGATGCACAAAATTTTTAAAATATTACATGAGTTCAGATCCTTATCCATCCTAGGGTCACATTTTTGGCATTCAGCATGCCAACATGCTTTAGCAATCATTTTTACCTTTTACCTTTTCAATTTTTACCTCTACAACTTTTGATTTTCACCTTTCACATTTTTTACATCGGGCCAAAGAAAAAATGCATCAAAAACATCATAGACCATCAAATTAGCTCATGAAAATGGTTCCATTGTTCTCAAAAGGTTGAGGGGACTTAAAATCATATAAGGTCTGATGAATTTTTATGAAGAAATGTGATTTCGAAGCTCCTTGGAGTTCCCATGTCACCCAAAAATGAAAATGCACAGTATCCATTGATTTTGATCAATCTTTAATATCAACCTTACACGTGGATAATGCCATTTGAAAAATTAAGCTCAAAGACAATCTTCTGACCTTTAGATGGGGTGGGACATGTGTCACAACGTGATCGGATCGAGCTCTCATGCTTTAGAAATGCGTTTGTGACCCCTTTTTGCCTTTGGAAAATTTGATAAAAAATCTCCACTTCTTCCCTGGACCTACCACGTGTCCACATGTGCACCCCACCAAAAACCTCGGGCTCATTTTATGAAGTTTGGCACTTTTTGAAAAAAGGGAAAAATTTTCAAAAATTCTCTGCAGGCCCAAACAACCACTTTCTCCCCTATCACGTGGCACCCTATGTTTCATCACAGGGCCATGTGTCCAATCCTACCTCCAAACCTCCAAAAACATCAAAAATCCTTACGGTCCCATGCTCCCCTATTGTCCTTTAGAATATGCCATTTGTTGCCCCTTATTTGGCTATGGGGGGACATGTCCAAATTTTCCTTGTCATGCAGCCCAAGCGGATCTAATTTTGATTTTGATATTTTTGCCTTCAAAGGCAAAAATCCCAACAACTCCTGAAGTCCCGCTTCTCCCTTTGCTCTCCTAGACACGTGTCCTCTTTTTATTTGATGTGGGATTTCGGGCTACAATTTCCTTTTAGTGTTTTGAAGTTAAAAACGTCAAAGTCTTCACAAACCCCGCCCTCCCGTATTGGCTTCTTCTAGACACGTGTCCACCTGCTATTGGATGCAGGCCTTCAGGTCAAACTTTCCCCTTGACATCTTCATTCAAAAACATAAAAATTTCTCCAAGTCCCCCACCATCCACATGCTCCCTTTGCCATGTGTCTCCTTCTCATTTGTTCGGACTTTTGGCTCAAATTTTTACTTTAAAGTTTTGAAGTTAAAAACTTCAAATTCATCGACGCTTCCGCCCTTCCATGTTGACTCCTCCAGACATGTGTCCACCTGCCATTGGATGTGGGCCTTCGGGTAAAAATTTAACTTAGGAAATTTTACAAAATGGAAGAAAAATTTCTAAGGCAAACCCGCCACCCGCCATTCCTCTAGCCAATCACAATGTGCCACGTAGGCACTTCACTGTAGCAAGCAGAGCCAGGGAACAAAATTTTCCTTTTGCCAAAATTTTAAAAATGACAAGTCAGAAACATTTTCCCAACCAATAGAAACCCGCCACATTACCATAATGCCATGATGATGAATTTGACGGGTATAATACGCCCGTGTGACCGTCAAATCATGGAAAATACAGAGGATGCCTTAGAATCTGAAATTTTTGACAAGGGAGGTAGATTTTCTTGATCTTAAACCAATTGAATCATGATTTAACATTGTTTTTGACCTTGGGATTGGGAAAAAACTTGCACAAATTTGGGATTCGATCAGACTCAAGTTTTTTCATGATTTGACAAAGGAAAAAGGACACAACCCGTAAAAATGAAGAAACTAGGGCACAAAAAAGGGGGAAACTTGGAAATTTGTTTCAGTTTAGGGAAAAACAATAACACCTTGGGCATTTTGCAAGCCTTTTGAAAGCATTCAACTGGATAAAACGAATTGCAGATCACCCACTCGACCAATGAAACATTTCAGAGCATAATTTGAGATGACAATTTAAGGCACATTATGAAAACTCAATAATGGGACCAACATTGGCTCTTGCTTGGGGATGGGTAGTCTCGGTGAGTGCCATAAGATAAAAACATAGACCAAGTGCCTAAAACCATTGGGTAAAGGAGTCAAAACACAAAGGCAGCCCAAAAAACCAGAATTACCACCAAAAAGAACTCAGAAAACGAGCCAAAAATGGTTGCTAAGGACAAAAGGGAAAACCACACACCGACTAATAGAAAAAACAAAGACTATACAAATATACAACTTGTGCATACCTCATTAGGGAATTTAATCCAAGAAATGTTTTAAATGTCTGCCATTAATAGGTAGTTCCATAAATTCCCCATCTAGATCTTTGAGAAAAATGTGTTCTCACTAATTCCGATGTCAATGGCATAAGGGCCCATCCATAATACATCAAACTTGTCATGCTTTCCCTTGTCTTCATGCCTACTATCCCATAGAAAAACCAAATCTCCAAAATTGAAGGCTCTAGGAGTGACCTTCTTATCAAACAACCTCTTCAATTTCTCTCTAAATCTAACATGTCTTTGATGGTAAACTCTTCTCTCTTCATCTAAATCAATGGTCCGATTGATTCTTGATTCATATGGGCCATGTTCTTGATCTTCCAACTGTTGGGAAAACTAAAAGTGGATAATTGCAAGTGTAAGGGCGGAAAAGCCTTAGTTCCATACACTAATTCAAATGGGCTCTTACCAGTTTCTCTTTTAGGAGTTATTCTATCAGCCCAAACTACAAATTTCAATTGCTCTCCCCACTTCTTCTTGTTGATTTCCAAGGTCCTTCTAATGATCTTGAGCAAGTTCTTGTTACTGGACTCAGCTTGTCCATTGCCTTGTGGATTGTAGTTTGAAGAATAAGTCAGATTTATCCCATATTCATTACACATTGCCATCAAAGGTTTAGCTCTAAAACACATGGCATTATCAGATACAATCTTAATTGGAACTCCAAATCTACATATGATATGATTCACTAAGAAATCCATTACCACTTGGTGTGTTTCCTTTCTAGATGGAATTGCCTTAACCCATTTTGTAAAATAATCAGTTGCTACAAGGATCCATTTATGACTAGAACTGGAAGGATCTTAAATCTCACCGATGAAATCCATTCCCCATTATTTGAAAGGAGCTTCAATTGATACGAAGCTGCAAAGGAAGGAGCCTCGAAGCTTTGATCTTCTAGAGAAACGTTGGCAACTATCACACTTTCTAACCAGCTGGGTTGCATCTTTAAAAAGAGTAGGCCACCAATAACCAGCTCTTAAAATCTTATGTGCGTTGTCACTCTCCTAGCAAAATTTCCTCCACAAAATCCCCCATGGAAATCAACAATCAACTTGGGAGCTTCATCTTCAGTTATGCATTTCAAGATGACACCTTCAAGGTTCTTCCAAGCCAGCCCAAGGTCTGTTATGATATATTTTTAGAAGCCAGCTTGAGGGCTCTTTTCTTATTTTTATTCAAGTGACTAGGACAGCATAGGTGCCGAAGTAGAAGATCACATATTTTTACCACTCAGAATTTACCAACTTTGCAAGCACATCTATCCTTTCTTCCTCTAGCTAATTCACTTCCACATTTTGCAAGTTGCTCTCAGCCATGAGCTTGGCAAGACCCAAACCTCTTACTAGCTTTGTTGTTTGGATATCCATATCATATTCTTGTAATTTTTGACCCATCTACATCTCTTGCTTGATATCTCCATGTCTGATAAGATGTCTTTAACCATGGTGTGGGGAACATAGGCAATAACTTTTGAACTCAAAATGTAGGGCCCGAAAATCTTTGTTGCTTTTACGAATGCAAATGCTTGTTTCTCCATAATTGTGTACCTCAATTCAACTTCTTGTAAAGCCTTGTTAAAGAAAGCAATAGGCCTCTCAGCTCCATTCTCATCCTTTTGTAACAAAACTGAAGCAATAGTGAATTCAGAGGAAAAAGAAAAGATTTGGAAAGGCCTCTTATAGTTTGGGGCTGCCAAAACAGGGGCATGCTTAAGTGCATCCTTTATTCATTCAAAAGCTTGAATGGCAGCCTCTTCCCACCTGATAACTTGATCCCTTTTTAACATGCTTGTGATTGGAAGAGTTAGCTCAGCAAAATTGGAAACAAACCTTCTAATAAAATTGATTTGGCCAAAGAAAGATTGGATACCTTTCTTGGTTCTTGGGATAGGTACTTTGTTGATTTCCTCCACTCTCTCAGGGTCTATCATGACACCATCCTTAGACACAATATGTCCTAGAAACTTGGCCTTTTGCATGCCAAAATGACACTTCTTTGGATTAAGAGAAATTCCATACTCCCTACATCTGATCAACATCTTCTCTAGGTGTTGCAAATGGTCTCCTCGCTGCCTTGAAAATATAGTCACATCATCTTGGTAAACTACAATAAATTCATTGATGTAACTAGCAAAGGAAACATCCATTGCTCTTTGAAAAGTGGCACCAACAGTCATCAATTCAAAGGGAATCCTTACAAAAACATAAGTTCCCCAAGGCGTAGTGAAGGCTGTCTTAAGTCTTTCTGATTCTTTAACAACCACCTGATTGTATCCAGAGAAACCATCCAAAGTAGAAAGCATTTTTGACCTTGTTACAAGCTACAACATATTTTCCATGTTTGTCAAGGGGTAGTTGTCCTTCATGGATGCTTTATTTAAATTTATAAAATCCACACAAAGTTTGATATCTCCGTTCTTCTTTCGACTAAAGACAAGGTTTGTAACCCAAGATGAATATCTAGTAGGTTGAATAATACCTCCATCTCTCAAATTTTTTAATTCC